>JAPWDM010000001.1:75814971-76442471 GCA_035578155.1 Brachynemurus nebulosus | reverse complement strand
TGTTAAAATATCTATTTAATCTTAATATTAGATCAAAATAGGAAATTACAGCTCTAAACATTTGGAATTTTGAAGTCAACTGTCCCACCAGTCACTATGGAATGTCCCAGATATCATTACTGAATTACTGATACTGAAATTATAAACGTTGTCTCGTTTTACACTGCGTCTCCACTAGACATACACTACCGGAAATAATTAAAGGATCAAAAAAAATTCCAAATTTTTAGAGATTTTTCGAATGGCTGTATCTTTGTGAAAAATGGTCGTATCGGAGTCGTAAGCAAAGCAATTTAAAGTTGGAAGTTTCTAGTTTCGAGATCTTGCGATAAAAAAATTTTCAAAGCAACGTGTGTGGCGCAATCCTAATAAATACACTGAAAAAAAATTTTCGAAATTTTTTCGGTTTTTTTTTTTTGGGTCCACGGACTTGGAAAAAATTTTTCCGATTTAACCACCACATGGACCGGATAACTTGTTCATTCAACTTTAATTTGCTTTGTTATACACTTTTATACGACCACTTCTCGCTGAGATATCGGACTTTGAATGGAAAAGAATTGTTTCGTCTTTGACCATCGATATCTCAGCAACCAATGATCACACAGAAAAGAAAAAATTTCTTAGAAAATTTTCAAAAAAAATTTTTTTTCGAAAATTTTTTTTAAAAAAATTTTGAAAAATTTTTTTGGAAAATTCTTAAAAAAAATTATTTTTTTAAATTTTCTAAGAAATTTTCTTTTTTTATAAATTTAAATACCGTTATTGATAAAAATGTAAAAAAAGCTGAGAAAATTTTTTTTCATTTTGTTAAAGATTATGAAAGTTTACGATCAAAAAAATGATCCAGTAATTTTTTCATAAATTCAATCGAATGAAATACAAAAACGGCTGGGTGGATTAAACTGAAACTCGGTGGGGTTTTTGTGGGTGGAACTGTAAAAGGCACACTTAACATTAGTGGTTTTCTCGAAGTTTTTAATTCAGCGCTTGATTTTCTAAAGAGCCACCAAAAGCTCTTTTTTTCTTGATTTTTAAAATTCATGTAAAATATGCACAAAAATTTTTTTCTGAAAAAAGAATGGCTAATCCTTGTAGAGAATTTATTCGAGTTTTTAAAACACCCGTTCAATTTTCTGTGTGATCATTGGTTGCTGAGATATCGATGGTCAAAGACGAAATGATCCTTTTCCATTCAAAGTCCGATATCTCAGCGAGAAGCGGTCGTATAAAAGTCTATAAAAAAGCAAATAAAAAAGCTGAATGAACAAGTTATCCGTTCCATATGGTGGTTAAGTCGGAAAAATTTTTTCCAAGTCCGTGGACCCAAAAAAAAACCGAAAAAATTTCGAAAATTTTTTTTCAGTGTATTTATTAGGATTGAGCCACACAAATTTTTTATCGCAAGATCTCGAAACTAGAACCTTTCAGCTTTAAATTGCTTTGCTTACGACTCCGATACGACCATTTTTCACGAAGATACAGCCATTCGAAAAATCGCTAAAAATTTGGCATTTTTTTTGATCCTTTAATTATTTCCGCTAGTGCATATTATGTTAAAACTTATGTCGTGACATAGAAATGTCCCGTGGAGACGCTAAATGTTATAACATATTTTATGTCATAATATAAATGTCTTTACATATGTTATAACCTCAGCTCGGACATATTTTCAGACATAAATTTGACATTTAAGATTTTCAAGATCGCGAATCGATGAATTAACTCAACACTTGGGAGATTTTTGTTTTTAATTCTGTTTGTTTGTTTGTTTTTCTGAATTTTTTAGTTGTTGTAAACATAGAATTAATGTTACAGCTTTAAAAATCTTTCTACACAAATAATAATAGGATTTACTGTTTTTAGAAATTAAATATGTCAAGACATAAGAAGTTCCTACTATTGCTTATATGTTAAGACATATTATGTCTTGACATCAGTAATGTCTAGTGGAGACCCCGTGTTATCAAGTGTCCCATTTTAGATGGACTTCCCTTACTTTAATCATGTACATTGAATGGGATTAAAGGTTAGGCACAAATAGTAAATACACATGTTTTTAAATTTTTATACTGGTTATACCTACTTTGCAAAAACAAGATCAATTAATATGTGGATTTTGCATACTCAATTAAATTTGAAAATATTCTAGCTGTAAGTTATCCTATGGACCCAATGGATATTGATATTTTGCTTTAGTGGCCACTAATTTTGAATCCAGTTTCACGTAAGTTAAGTTGGTGAAATGAATCAAAATATTAATTATCATTTTCTTCTATATAATATTTTTCTATATAATTATATATATATATATATATATATATATATATATATATATATATATATATATATATATATATTTGACCTTGATCACTGACTTCAAGGTCATATTCGGATGCAGAATTTTTCGCTCTTTCTATTTCCGGGGTCGAAAGGGAGGGTTGCCATTTAAAAAAACCGAGTTGACCTTAGTACGATCTTGATCCTTGACCTTGAGGTCAATGTCAAGGTCACCATTAGATGCGCCGTAAAAAATACTGAATGAAACTTTTGTCACCATCATTTATCCCAAAAATGCTTTCCCGCTGAGATTTTTCACTGTTTCCATACTTTTGACTAACCCTGTTATATATATATATATATATATATATATATATATATATATATATATATATATATATATATATATATATATATATATATATATATATATTCAATTTATTATTTATAGGTACGTATAGAATAATGATGATACTGTAAATGAAATGAAATGATCTTTCTAACCAAAAATAATTAAAATAAAAATTAGGTTGATAGTGTAACTGTTGATAAGTAACACAGTAGAAGGTGAATGTGTTGTATTAGTTTTAAATTATGTCAGCGTGTTAATAAACTTTTATTCAGAAATGTTGATAATAATATTTGTTTTGGTTTTCATAAACAATGGTAAGAAAATTCTAATTATCATACGAGTATTTTCCTCAATTTATTTTTTTCCATTTGTAAGCATAGTTGTGTATCTTAATACATAATACTATCTATTGTATACATATTGAGAAATCCAAGAGGTTAGAGGCCATTTAACACAAGAAACTTTCATCCTATTTTAAGTACTTACGTATAAACAATTATACACGTTACACATCGTACATATTTAGTATTCAAAATACTAAACAATTACTGGCAATTGAGGACGCTAGTGTTGCATATGTAGTTGAGTAATTAGATTTTCATCGTCCATAAAAGGTTTGCGTCGTTAACCTCATCAATTCATCATATTTTTGAACAATTTTTGTATCCGGAATCATTTAAACTTATTTAAGGTTATTTTCATACAGTCGACTCTCGTTAATTCAAACCTGCGATAATTCGAACCTCTATAATTCAAAGTTATCACGAGTTCTCTACATCTGTTTATATTTCAAACTAAATCAATACATTTTTATGCACTTGGTAATTCGAACGAAAAAATCATTGCTACGTAACAAAACGACGAGTTAGTTCAAACTCAACGGCGTCAAACACTCGACAATTCAAAGTTGCAGAGCGAAAGAGACAGAAAGATTGTAAGTATATTTTGATTGATTTTGAATACAGTGTACATTTTGATTGATTCTGAACCATTTGAACCATTTGATATTTCAAACACTCGATAATTCGTAATATTTTAAGTCTCTCGAATTTCGAATTTACGAGAGTCGACTGTACATACATAAATGGAAAAAAATTAAGTACTGCGTATAGCAAACAGGCATGTTAAAAATTGAATATAACTATTCTTTTCAATAACAAAATTATTTTATTAGTTTTAAAATTTCCTTTTCTTTACAAACGAAAATTACCTAAATTTGTGATGACGTTTCATTAGTACTATTTTTCAGCTACAAGTTACATGTAAGGCCGGTCGTCCTTTGGATGCGGAAACGTGCGATATTTGATTCAGACGATTACGCACGTTTGTCGTTCGTCCGAAATGATATGTCTACTGTCCGTCCACTAGCTCAATATTCGTCAGTATTTTCCTTTTTAATTTTTTTTTCTGAAGCTATAAATGCTATAAGAATACGTAAAAAACAATTTATGGCACATAATATGCAAAGGTACACAGTTATAATTGTAATTTACCTTCAGTTTCATTTCAATAAAAATAAAAATCTCATGGAACGGACTTCTTCGCGCGACAAAATCCAAACAAAATTGGATCTGTTCGCACGTCGCAATTATACGCACGGAAACGGACGAACGAGACGCTTTCAATGGACGAGGATGTATAGATTCACAGCTGTTTGGATCGTTCGTCCGTTTTCATGCGTATTCGTCCGAATTAAATATCGCACGTTTCCGCATCCAAAGGACGAGCGGCCTAAGATAAAAACCCTAATATTCGCAGGAACTAAAACTCAGTTTTGACCTTGCATATACCTACCTATTTATGAAGTTATTATAAAAGGAACTCCAGATAAAAAAGTTTTTATTAACAGAATAGTTTTTTCTAGCTTAAAATTTGCATCACATTTAACAACAAAAAGCAGATGCAATGGGAATTTCAAAATTTGATGGGTAACTTATCTGGTTAATGTAATATAAAATAGTTTAGATAATATATTTTCATTTAAGTCCATTTATAGGTGATAAAAACCAATCCAGTGTGGGATAACCAGTAGTCTTCTTGTATTGTTCAGTACTATGGAGTATGGGCATGTAGTATAGGCATTACTTTTTACATGCTAGTCTAGTACTGGCTTAATTTTGTCTACATTCTTTTTTTTTATGATTTATTTATTGCATTCATTTTATTGTGAATGTGTACACAATTTTTTCTGTTTAAAACTTACCTATAAATATTCTATTGTAATTATAATTTCTACTATTACTTATATAAACTTTCAATTTAATTTAAAATTATTTTTTATCGTAATTTTGATAAAAAATCATTAAATATAATTTGGGATTATAAATCTGCGTAGGTACATATTTCTCGTTGATCCTAGAAGGGATTTGTATTTTATTTACAGAATTTCTAGTCAAGTTTAATGGATATAATATGTCGGTATGAGGTTATCCTATGTGTTAGCTCATGGTAAAGAGTATCTGTGTGCTAAATTTTATCGACTTTGGCTTAGTTAGTTGGACGTGATTGAGCAATTGATTTTATATCCCCCGGGAACTTAAAGCGGAATAAAACTATCCTACATATTATTAAAATTATTACTATAGTCATTCAAAGTAAATAATGCCTATATATCAAATTTCATCAAATTCAATTCAGTTATTTTGCTGTGATTAATTAACTGGTATTGTATCCCACAGGAAGCTTTAATCGGGATAAGATTATCCTATTTGTTAAGTCAGGGTAAATACTGTCTGTGTTTTAAATTTCATCGACTTCGGTTTAGTTAGTTGGACGTGATTGAGCAATTAGTTTTGTATCCACCAGGAACGTTCAACCGAGAAAAAACTATCCTGTGTATTATTAAAATTATTACTATTCATAATAGCATTCATAATAAATTTTTATAACCATTTAGCACATTTTTATAATAATAATATTAACTTTTAGTTAAGTTACAGTTAAATCCACATAAAACTTAAAATTTATTTTACTGAAGCTGAAAATATTTAAAATTTAAGATGATAAAAGAAATTTTTTCCAAAATATGTCATAATTGTATCCTGGAATAATTTCCGCCTTTAGCTAGCATTTGGTCATGTAATATAAAATATCATTTTCTGGCGACTTTGTCTACCATATAATTCAGATACATATCGACACTTTCATGAACTAATAGTTTAAAAACAATTGTTTAATTTTAAACTGAATCCGGGAGTCATTTTCGCTATTAGTTGGTATAACATTAGATCGTGTTATATAATTTGTCCCCGAATATTGTAGTAAGTGTCGCTTATTTTTTAGTGTTCTACAACATACTCAGATTTCACCAAAATCGATAGTTTCGGCCTCAAATCTTTACTTGTCATTTTTTTTTTGTTTTTTTGTTGTTTTTTTGGGGGAGGGGGGGGGTATTAACTGTATTTATTTTTTTTAATGTAATTCTTTGTAATTGTCTGGCATGGCTACGTTCAGCAGATTTCAGCGCTCAATAAGCGATTAGTGATTAATTGTAACAGTTTTTTATTCTGGTAAACGTTTTTTATACAAGGACGATGACAGTTAACGTTTGACAAACAACCAGCCAATCAGTGTTGACTATTTCCGACAACACATTCCGCTTCTTTGCAGCGTACTTTAAATATGATGGAAAACATGGCGACCGTTGAGTAAACATGTTGCAACTCAACGGAAAAAAAATACCATTCAGCAAAAAATCATAAACCGTTTTGCAACAGTTGCGTTCTGCTGAACGTAGTCAATAACTAGTGAGAAAATTAGCCGCCTTATGTAAGTGTCAACTTACGATTCAAAAGGTTGAAAAAATACACCTACTAAATGAATAATAAAAATTTATTCATATTTAGATACTGAAAATGCCAAAAGTTGTCGCCATTTTTCACTCATTATTGGTGCGCGTATCATAGTGTTTATATCATCAATTAGTCCTATCTAATCATAATTTCTACTCTATTATTAAGTGGTTATAGATAATTTAACTTTGTGAAAATCCACAATAATTACGGTGAAATAATAATTGTAATATCGTAATCGTTTTGGGCAACCAAATTGACTTAAACAAATCTAGCTCCCTTCTAAACCCATTTAAGGGAGTATTCTAGTCTAGAGGCACAAATTTCGAGCAATTTTTCAAGCTCTTAAAAAAAAAAGAATATTTTTACTATTTTTTATCATTCGTTTATTTATGTTTTAAGTATTATACATAAAAAAATTGAAAGAAAAGAAAAACTTTTGAACTCGAAAAGTTATCAGCTGGTAAAGTGGGGGGTCAAAAAAAAGATGTCCTAGTGTACATGGTGGGGAAGTAAAAAAAAATTTTTCACAAAATTCGATTTTTTTCAGGCTTTTTTTAACAGTTTTTCAAATTTTTTTAAAATAGTAAAAATTTAAATTTTTTCTTTAATCTGCTAGGCGACATAGAGGAATGTATAAAGTTCCCACAAAATTTCAAATAAATCGGTTCAGTAGAACTTGAGATATCATGCACGTTAGCTTGAAAAAAGTAAGCTACCGTATTAAAATGATGAGGCGGAACACTGCGGCTGAACCTGGGTTGTTTTGTAGTGTAGCGGTTATTTTATTATTTTTTGATGTTTAAATAATGTATGTGAGCATCAGGCGATGTCGTTCGTCCCAAAGTTGTGAAAAGCGAAATTTATTTCACACGTAGTTTTCTTCTTTATTTTAACATTGGTTACAAATTTTTCTTATTTTTTAATGTTTCAATAACAATTTTATGATTTATTTATCAATATAAAACAATAATACTTTTTATATAAGAATATTTATCCATTTTATTTAATTGTTGTGTATTTATTTGAAACCAACTAAACAACGCACCTTTATTGTGTGATTGCCAGTACTAGTCTGAAGAATGTTTCTACAGTTCAGCGCGTCGTCAGTCGGTCTCTCGCTGGTGTTGTTGATCTGGTCGGTTCAAAACGATCAGTATACCAAACTACATCGCGACCATTATTTTATTCAAAATACAGGTGAGTTTTCTGAGAGTTACCATTTTGATTATTTCTAAACTATTGACTTCATCAAAAAATTGTTCAAATAAAAGTTGTAGCCACTGGCGGAGGAAATTGATTGATATACTTCGGAGCTTTATAGCTCTTGTGGTTTTCGAGATACGATACAAACTTACCTTTTTTTAAATGGAATGGTATACTTATTTGTTGATAAAAATTATTCAATAAAGCAATAGAAATGAAAAATAAAAAAATAAAAATTTTTATCTTAAGTTTTTTTTTTTCAAATTTTACAACTTTCGCGCTTAAAAGTGATTTATTTAAGTGAATTTTGATGAGTTTAAGAGCGCTTAGTTCAAACTAGCCTTATAAACTACGGATAATAATTGTAGCAGCTAAGCAGTAATTGTATTTATGCTACATAGATGGCTATCTAGTTAATAACTCGTGGATTCTACAACTCGTGTTTCCAGGTAGGTAAAACAGAAATTTTTAACTGATTTGAATTTATTTGAATTTGGCCATTTGACAAATAGAAACATAGTTCTGTATTTTGCATATTTATTTTCGAAAAAAATTATTACCTTCGTTTGCATAATTTTAATTTTAGGTTCGGTATTTAAAAATATTAATTGCTTTTAATTTTAAAAACATTATTTTTAGGCCGGTGTGATATGAATTATTTGTCAGGTTATGCAGATATAAAAGCACTTCGGTGCCCGCACATTTTAAGCAAGATATTCAAACAGTACTATCTGTACATCTACGGATGTTTTGCTTTCAAGTTACGGAAGAATTCATGTTTCTGTATCACTCACACCAACACTCACATTAATCCACTCTTAGGACCTTGACATTTTCTTCTTGCCGAACCCCTTTTTCTTTTCCCATGGCTGGATTTACCTATGGGAGGCTCTGAGGCGTTCGGGCGTCTCTCACGTGAAAGATTTTCACCACTACTTCTGTCAAAATTTCCCCTAAAAGCAGAGTTGACGAAGAAAAAAGAAAACAAACTTATTCTTTCTATTCTACTTCTGTTTTGAAAGATTCACTATCATTTTGTGCAGCTCCTACCTATCGATTGTGTAAAAAACTAAAACAAATCTTAAATATTGACTCAAATATTCAAAATAGACAGGTCTGCTGCAGGTGACGCTAGTGATTTACTAAATGTCCGACGCTCTGCAAGAGTTAAGAGTCAATTACAGATAAAATATTTTTAATGAAAATGATTATTTTTTTAAATAAACTTTATTATTTTTAGTAAAATTTGTTTGATTACAACATTTGTTTGAATTACAGAAACCATTTTTGTCTTTTAAAATACAAAATAAATTTTTTTATAAAAATGACTGTTTGTATAGTGGGAAAGTCTTTTGAAATTAAAACTTTTCATCGGGTTCTTTTCTTCGAGAGTATGCTCATTACACTATAAGTCTACACTAAGAACCATTATTTACATGAGTAAATTTCGTTTCAAATGGGAATGGTTTTTCTTCAATTGTGTGATCAGCTGATTTTTACTATATGCCCACGTAACGACAAATTTTAATATTTTAATACTGTTTTTCCTGTCGAAGTAGACAGAAGTTTAATAAATACTCCATTTTTAAACATCGAATGAGATGAGCTATGCGAATTATTGTAGAACTTTCAAAAATTGTTTGGATTCTTACTGCAAAAGAAAATAAGGTTATGAAAATAATTATTTACTACTACAGATTAAAAACTAATCGCAAAATGAATCAAATCATATTTTTTCCTGTTTGAATACCAGAATTTTGGCGTTAAAAATACTTTTTGTTGACATTTTTATTGAACGATGAAAAATAATCACAGCTATCAATGTTTTATACATCCCCTGACATCCGACATTATTAATAAATATTTCAATAACAATTTCCTGTTTAAATACCAGAATTCTGGCGTTAAAAATACTTTTTGTTGACATTTTTATTGAACGATGTAAAATAATCACAGCTATCAATGTTTTATACATCCCGTGACATCCGACATTATTAATAAATATTTCAATAACAAATTACAAAAATAATACATATTTCATATTTATTACTACGTATTATGAACCTAATGACTGTTTCATAAATGCCTATTTTTGACTTCCATAGTACGGTGTAGTATTAAATATTAAAAATTAAAACTACAGCTGTAATTTAATGACTTTTTATTGAATACTAAGTTAAATATTTGAGGAAGAATTACAAATTATTTTGATAATTAACGTATTTAATTAATAAATTTCGTTTTATTGTAACTGATTAATACGAACATACCATCACTTGTTATTTTTCCTGTTTTAAATGTAAATTGCACATTATCCGTATTTTTTGCGTTCGATTAAATAAACTTGACCACGGGTTTTGAAAATTAAAATTTCTCAAAAATATGGAATAAAATAATGACAATTTTAGCATAATTGGTAATTTGAAGTAGTAAATTAATTTTTAAAAAATATCTCAACATATGTTTCCATTTAAAAAAAAATTTTTTTCTATTCCAAAAAAACCGTAAGTCCTAGAAGTCTGGAACAATTTTTCCTGAATGGCCCCCTCTAATTTGAATATTTTTTGTATAAACTTTTTTTCAATTAGATGCATATTTTACGAATAAATCGAATGGCAACTCTCGAAAAACTCATACGGTATATCTAACGTATAGAAATTTACTTTAAAACGTTGTAGTGGCGGCCAACTGGATACAGCCAGTGGCGTATCGCCACAATGGGTAACATAAAAGCCCCTATATCGAATACTATTTTTAGGTGTGTAATTAAACGGGCTTATAAAAATTGACAAATAAATTAAACACCCATTTTTTTTATTAATAAGCATGAAATAAAGTTTTCTTAATCCAATGAATATGTTTTTAAAAAAATACAACGCAAAAATTTTTATTTATTAATGTTTTTCTTTCACAAAATGTCGACATCTATATCCAAACAAAGAAATATTAATACACTAGAAGTTGGGAACCGATATACAAACAGACGTGTAATATGAGTAATATGACACATAGAGTAACATCTAGATGTCAATGTAAGAAACATTCAATGGTTTAAGTATCAGACGTAAATAAAGAATCAAAATACTGTATTCAACAAAAATTGTTTAATGTATATATATATATATATATATATATATATATATATATATATATATATATATATATATATATATATATATGTATATATATGGATTTCTTTAATTAAGTAAGGAAACATTAAATGCGAGGTGAATTTAAATTGAAAAATAATCATTCTATTAATAATAATTTTTGTTATCAGAGGTTTCTTTCAGAAATAACTTCATCAATATATAAATGTCGAAACTGTTCCAGTATTGGATCGCGTTCCGGTATAGGGGCTTTTACCCTATAGCTTTTTAAATTTTTGAAATTATAAAATTTTTTTTTTGAGGACATATCTTTAAAGATCTATACTTTCAAAAAATGAAAAAAAAAAAAACAATTTTCAAAAATTCTGGAGTAGAATACCCCCTTAAATAATTTATACCAAATTATTTTAGAATACTCCTTAGATTATGATATTTTCTTAATTATAAGGACAAAATATCTTTTTAACATTTTTGAGCTCTACATTTAAGTAACCCCAAATTTTATTCTTTACATGGATTAGTTATAATTCGAAGTCTTTTCTGTAATATGACAGAATAAGACCTTTCTATTTTAAAATATTTGATATAGGTATTTTATAATTAAACATCTTTGAATTTGTTATAAAAATAATAATATAATTGACGAATTCAGCATTTTTACTGAGTTTTTCGTATTTCAAAACTATGAATTTTAAGTATACGTACAGAGTATATTTACATACTGTCATTATTGTAAATTGTTTTTTCTGAGAGGGGAGGCAATTTTCCTACTGAAATAGAATGTTTTTCTGGGGTAAAAAGTAACCTATAGCCAGTTCTGCTTTCCAGGCTATCTCTGTGCAAAGTTTTAAGTCGATTAGTTAAGCGGTTGGGGTACTAAAGCAAGACAAACAAAAATACAGACAAAAAAAACTCACTTTCGCATTTATAATCTCAACAAGAATTACTCGTATAAGAACTTGAAGCAAAAATCTTTACTATTCACTTTTGTTTCAGTGTAAAATTTACTAATAAAATTTTATTACTCTCGTTGTCGTCTCCCCTTGTTAAATAATATATAGAAACAACTGGTGGCAATTGTCAATAGTGGCAACTGACAGGACTCTCTCTCTCTGCAATGAACGAAAAGATAAAATTGATAGCGACTGTCACTAGTGGCGATTGACAGAACACCAGATTAATCTATACATATAATAAAATTGTAACGAGACCATTTCTGTACATGGAATATTTTTTAAACATTGTACTCGTAAAGTATATAGTTATCGATATAGATACCAAAAAAGCGATTTGTAAAATTTTTGTCTGTCTGTCTGTTCACGCATCACGCAAAAACTATTGGACGGATTTTAGTGAAATTTGGTGTGATGATAACTTATTACCTGGGTCAACATCTAAAATACTTTTTACTCCGGGAAAATTTCTCATTTCCATGGGAAAATGGAAAAACCATTTTGAGCATGTGCACACATTAGGCAAAAACTATTGGACGGATTTTAATAAAATTTGGTGTGGTGATAACTTATTACTTAGGGCAACATTTAAGATACTTTTTACTCCGGGACATTTTTTACTCCGGGAAAATGCCTCATTCCCACGGGAAAATAGAAAAACCATTTTGTGCATGTGCACGTATTACGCAAAAACTATTGGACGGATTTTGATGAAATGTGGTGTGGTGATAACCTATTACTTGGGTCAACATTTAAGATACTTTTTACTCCGAGAAAATTCCTCATTCCTACGGAAAAATAGAAAAACCATTTTGAGCATGTGCATGCATTACACAAAGATTATTGTTCTTTGCAACTTCTGTATAATTATTACACTTACATACTTCTCATTGAGCTTATAACAATGCTTTGTGCGAGCGACGTCGCGGGTACGGCTAGTTAGTAATAAAGTAACTGAGTAAAGGATACTTTACCTTATAACAATTTATTTTCCTAGTTCTATGAACAAAGCCTGTGTTCCATCAGAACGGATGATTGAATTATCCGCAGTAATTGTAAAATTTAAAAAAATTATTTTTACCATTAAGTATTAACTCTTTACCTTATATGATAATATTTTATTACATACTATGAATAAATAGAAATATACTTGGGTAACACAAATTTTAAAAAATAATATTTGTAAAAAGGAAGCATCATTGTCAGTTGCCATAGAAAATAAATATGTAGTATATTATACACCAAGGGACTAAAGGGTGATTTTTGATCCCGAGTGTGAAGTTTGTTACCAAAGGGCCTGTAAAAGCTCGAGGACAAGAATTCACACGAGAAAAAAAACATTTTAGTTCCGTGGCATAGATATTATTTTTTGCAATTCCAGATAGTTGTAAATAGTGTGATAGATGCATTCAAAAAGTGTGAAATAATATTATATTAAATATACTGTGCACATATAAATCAAATTGTACAATACACTGGAACTGTTTGCCTTTACCTACAAGTTTAAATTTACTTATTTAAATAAATAATTCTTTTTAACACTATTTTATTTGCTGGTTGGTGATGTTCGATAAATTTTCCTTTCTGATTAACTTAAAAAGCGCAACCAAAAGTATTTTTACTTCCTTGAGACTAACAGCAGCAGTTTACTCCCTATTATGGGATACTATATAAGGTGTACTATATGTTTCAGTCTCGGAATTACAAAAAGTTATTTTTTATGCGAAATTGAATTGAATATTTATAGGCTATTTGGCTAATTTCAGAAATGTGCCAAGCCCTATTTATTGCTTTATTATAAACCCATAAAAAATGTTTTTTCTTAAAAATACCTTGCATCTTGAGAATTATAACCATAAAAACATTTGGATTTAAAATTAGCCGCCAAAACAGTATCAAATTTTTACCAGCTGTCAAATGAGATGAATGACGTAATTGTACTTACACGAAGCAAAAGCTAAAAATTATGTATCCTAAATATAATTGATTTTTTGAAAATATGAGTAAAATACTTTATTACCAGTGCTGCTTAGTGTAGTTTTTGCATTTTTTCCACATTTCTGGATTTTATAGTACAAAAATCCGGATTTATAGCAAAAAAAAACTTGCTATCATCATAATGTCAATTCGTGAAAAATTAGTGCTAGATGCTTTAACAAATTATTATTTCATAGTGAAAAAACATTTATTCCATCAAAAACAGTTCTATAAAAGAGGCTCAAAGTCAAACAATGAATAGCTTGGTCGAAAATAGTAACTATCTTCTAACTTACTGATTGATTCATTTTCTGAAATTACTGTAAAACTAACAAAAGTAGCAATAAATAAAATACGTATAAATCTTGGATAGCAGCTTATTTTTATGACACAGAAACCCACTAAGATAGAATATTTTGAAAATCTATCCCTAATAGGCTTGAAAGAATCTCTAAACCAAAGCTTTTAACAAATGTCAATAAAATGAGTTTTAACTTTTATGATTATTATTATTATAACAACCATACTTCATGATAAAAATGTATTACATTTCACGATTTTTTGCATGCAAATTTTAAACTTCCATTTTAAAGGTGAATAGTACAAAATTTTTCGTTATTTGATTTTTATCTTTATTTATGCTTCAAATTCTACACCTCTGTCGAATTTCATCAACTTAAGATTATTAGAAGTGCTTTATATTTTTGATGATAAGTGAAAAAGTCAATCTGTCACTTAGTGACAAAATTGCCGTTTTTTGAGGTATTCTAACTTGAAAAGAATAAGTAATTAACGTTTGTAAATTAAGGATTTGTTTTAGCTTCAGAATAAATCGATTTGGCACCAATAAACTCAAAAAATCATTTTATTTAAAAGCAATATTTTACACAATGAATATGTCAACATATGTTGCTTGAGTTTAATGACTTGAAATTACGTCAACAATTGGAGGAACTACACCAGAGTCCACAAGTATGTAGTCAAAAATAAAAGTGTCTCAACGAAAAATGTTAAACTGGTAAAAATGATAGAAGTAGATAATTTAATAAAGCAATAAAAGGTGGTGATAGTCAAACCCAAATTGTTAATCAAATAACTTCAACAAGTAATATTGGTTAAGTAACCGATGATAATAATGGAAACGTTGGAAATGGATGGCACACGATATGAATTCCTTTAAAAAAAAAAAAAAAAAAAAAACAAAATGATTACAAAAGAAAGTTATAAAGCCATCCGTTCGACACTATGTTTACCTTATATTGGAGGACGAGATGCCAGTATCCTGAATTTTTCAGTACGATAACGACCTAAAGCAAACTTCACAATTAGTGAAAAATTGGTTAAAGGATAATATAAACGTTAAAGTGTTAAACTGGTCTGCTCAATCATGGGACTTCAATACAATTAAAAAAGGATAGAATTATACAAATCTATCAAAAAAATGTGGAAGAACTTCTTACGGCGAGGTTATCAAATTATCATAGTTTAATCAATGCTGTAAGGAGTGTCGAAAAAAATAAAGGTTATTCGATAAAATACTAAAAAGTGTAACATTTTGTGTTAGTTTATGGGTAGTTCTCAGTTGTCATTTTTGTTGGGAAAAGCGGCATAACATAAATATTTTATTAGCGAGTTTCCAGAATGGATACACGCTATTACAGCCGCTGTCATAACGCGATCTGAGCCCGGGACTATGGCAGAAATTTGTTTTGAGGTCCCTAGAACCCGAAAATAACCTTCACTAAAATTTATATATATATATATATATATATATATATATATATATATATATATATATATATATATATATATATATGTATATATATATATATATATATATATATATATATATATATACAGTGGTGTAACGAAATAAGAACACCATCGGGACCAAAGAGGAGAAGTGTGGTTATTTCGTTACATCAGTGGCGGCTTCAAAAAAAAATTAAAACTGCTGTGCATTACTTAAGTATTTACAAGACATATTATCGTATACCTGCAACAAGGTGTATTTAAATATCTAGAGACATTGGTTCGAATAAAAGGGTTATCCAATTTTGTATAATTTATGTATATAATATATACGTGTACATATGTGCATGTATCTTATCAGATTATAGCTTCCAAATTTTTTTGAAAGTATATACATACTAGCATTTACCCGCGGCTTTGCTCGCGTGGCAGTGGCAGTAATGAGTGGATTAGTAGGTTCTGACACACACTACGTTGTCAAAAGTATGTGAACACTTTGGCCGGAGGCTTGGGTGCCCATATTTTTGACACGGTACTGTACTTAACGTTGTGGTACACTGCCGTGTTAAAAGTGTGGGCACCCGCCTGAGTCAAAGTGTCCCCATATTTCTGACGACGTAGTGTGTGTCAGAACCTACTAATTCACTCATCACTTCTACTGCCACGCGGGCAAAGCCGCGGGTAAATGCTAGTATGTATATTACTTACTTAATTCTAGTATGTAAATTACTTACACATATGCACACGTATATTATATACATACATACATCCATAAAGATAATATACCTATAAAAATTTATTTTAATTCATACTTTAGAAAATTTTAAAAACAAAGTAAGTAAAACGAGAATAATTTATTTTAATAAATCTTTACTGTTTACTTGGTGCGTACATATATACATGAGTATTACATCCGCCACAGTATAGTAACTGGTATGTTACACTAACACACTGAACAGGTAACTCACTATCCATGTGAGGGTATCCCTTCCAAAACACGTTGAGTTAGGGATGGCGATTTTTCTAAAAAAAGATCGATTTTTAAATCGATTCGAATCGAAGTCGAAGAGAATCGATTCACAAAAAATCGTGGTCTAGAAAATCGATTTTGAGAAATCGATTTTTTTGAAAACTTTTTTATGGAAAACAAACAAAATCCAAAATAATCGATCTTATATTGTTTTTAAGTAAAAAGTATAAATCTTTCTTATAATTAGGTCAAAGTTAAGAATTATTTCTAATATAAAATAGTATATTACTTAGCAAGGACAGTAAGTTTTTTTGGCCTCGGATGCAGTTTGAGAATCCGAAGCTGAAAGCTGATGATTCTTAAGAATCCATGACCACAAAAATAAACTTACGGGCCGAGTAAGTTAATTTTTCAACCAAAAAATGATGAATAAATTGCGCATCACTATTTGTCCTATTTACGAATGTTGATTCACCTTCAACAGTTGAAGTACCAGTAGAGGTATTCCGATAATTGTAAATATATTTTTTTTTTTCAGGAAAAATCGAATCCCGATTTTTAAGTGTCTGAGATCGATTCACTGAATCGATTCATTGCTAAATATCGATTTAAAAAATCGATTTTCTTAGCCCAGAAAATCGATTTTCGATTAATCGATCTCAGATCGCCATCCCTACGTTGAGTGTGGTTATTACGTGTGTGCTTATATCGTTACAGCACTGTATGTATTTATATATATATATATATATATATATATATATATATATATATATATATATATATATATATATATATGTGTCCGCACGATAACTCTCGAACGAAATGTCCTAGGATTACGAAATTTGGTGAGAACGTTGGAAGTCCAAAAATCTTGGATGAGTTCTTCAGCCAGACGTGTCTGACGTCTGGAACATGGTTTTTCAATAAGGAGATATTTGATATGGATTATCCATATACTATATTTCGTTACTGAAGTCAAATAACGACTTATAGAGTTAATATGTACATTCATATATGTATGTAGTAAGATACTATATATGTACATATTCCTCAAAGACCTATGCATGTACCATTGATATATGAATTCTATTCATATATCTATGGCATGTACATAACTACGAAATAAAAAAGTCGCCAAGTGCAAGTTGTACTTGCGCCAATAGTGTTCCGTACAAGCAGTGATTATTATAGATTTAATGTAATATGTAGCATATAAAATACCTCTGTCGCAGCATCCTGCATAACATAACGAATTTCCGTTTATAAAAATTAGTTTTTGTCGGAAATTAGTTGACAGAATAATTATTGTTCAAAAACCGTTTTTATGTGATTTTTTCAATGGTGTAAAAAAATGTTACAAAAATTTTTGAATTTGGGGAAATTTTTGCAAACTTTAATTTTTTTCACGAAAAATGCCCAAAAAACCATGTTTCGAGCATCACATTTATGGCAAGATTTTTGGAGAATTTTCAGAATGGAATTCAGCTATTACAGCCACTGTCATGACGTGACTTGAGTCCGGGACTATGGCAAAAATTTCGTAAAAATAGGACATTTCATTCGAGAGTTATCGTGCGAAAACACACACACACACACACCCATATATATATATATATATATATATATATATATATATATATATATATATATATATATATATATATATATATATATATATATATATATATATACATATACATATATATATATATATATATATGTGTGTGTGTGTGTGTTTTCGCACGATAACTCTCGAATGAAATGTCCTATTTTTACGAAATTTGGTGAAAATGTTGGAAATTCGTTAGTCAGACACGTCTGATGCCGTAAGCATGTTTTTTTAAGCATTTTTCGTGAAAAAAATTTCTTTTTGCTAAAATTTTCCCAATTTCAAAAATTTTTGCAACATTTTTTTACACCATTAGAAAGACGAGAAAAATCAGATAAAAAAGATTTTAAACCATCATTGCGTATAAACTGGTTATGCAGGATGCTACGACAGGGGTATTTTTTATTTTATAACAAGAGTTTCATATACAATTAGGTTCTTTGTGATTATCTAGAAGATGTCCAGTCAATTAATCTATTTTTTCGTGTTTTACAAGGGTCCAGCTGGGGAGATATTATCATTGATATATAAAAAAAAAAAAAAAAAAAACATTATTATCTTGAGAGTTAAGTTTAATTAGAATTGTTTTATTGTTCGAACAGTCTTTTTTTATAAAACCCTATAAAATCATCATTATATTAACTTATCTAAATTTTGGAAACAAAATTTAACCTTCCAATATGATTTTATTAACAGAAATTATTTATAACCAAATATCAATATATAAATGATCATGTAAAACAAATACTTATCGTAATATAATCTTCAAATGCATATAAAACTCTACTAGACATTTTTTTATGGGAACAAATTAAACGAGCATTTATTTAAACAAAATGCGAAATAACTAAGAGCATTTGAAAAACTATTTTAACATTTGTAAAACAAAAGTAGCAATAAATAAACTAATTGATCACTATTCTTTATTTTCGTGCAATAATAAATATGAACTAGAATTAGTATAATAGATTTTGTACATTTATTAAAATAAATGTTACATAGATAATGAATTATTGCCCTTAAAAAAATAAATAAGCATTACATGTGTTACATAAAATAAACATCCATACACTTAAAAAAAATTATGTGCAATTAAAAATTTACAAATGCACTTTTATAACTTTACTATCATTATCTTATTCAAAATGATCCTTAAAGAAAAACCACTTGCCCCATAAAATTACTAAATGAGCATTAGATTCAACAAAAATACGCATGTTGTTTATGCATTGTACGCATTTTATTGTGACAGAATACGTAGAATAAGATTGTTATTGGTTGGCCAAAGATAAAAATGTTAAAAATCTATCAATGAGAAAAAGTAAATATAAACGAATGTAAAAAAAAAAAAAAAAATAGCAGAGGAGTAAAAGAGGTTTAGAAACAATTACCTAACTATCTCCTCTTAATACAGTAATTTATTGATTAAAATTAAAAACTATTCTAAATACCATGTTTTTCGTATTAACGAATAAATTTTCTCTTTTTTTTTTTTTTGAACAATTTTGTAATAATTTTCATAAAATAACTGTTTATTAAAAAATGAGCGCGAAAAACGGTTCATTGTTGAGGTGATCATTTGAAAACAATTTGGTTGTAGGTATTCATAATATGTCAAAATAAAAAACGAATATTATGTAAATTATGGTCGTTTATTATTACTATGTTTTAAAGCTAACGAAAATATTGAAAATAAAAAATTTCGCTTTGCTAATGAAAATTATCGGAATTGATATCTTTGTAAGCATATTCTAGGGGTAGCTAAAAGATTTAAATATGTAATTTCACTAGTTGAAGCGAAAATTTACAAATTGGTGAAAAAAGGAAACGTGGCCGCCAATACAATAGTATTTTTGTTTCTGTAATTTTATTAAACAAACTTATGAGAATAATACATTATAGTTTTTAAATAAATATTAAATTTATATAAAAAACGAATTGTTTTATTTATATTTTCTGTCTTTTCATTGGTCGTCAAAAAAAATTCCCAAAAAAATGCTTAAAAAACAGCGTGTCACACGCTAGAACTCCTTTAAAAGATTCCGATAATTTTTCTACGACCTTGGAGTAGTTCCATATTGTAATTTTATCTAAAAAAAAATTCAGCCAATATATGACATCCATATTTTATTCCTATATGCGTATACATACAAAGAGATTAAATTACATTTTAAAAAATGTCTCTCTGGATTATGTGAAATATTTCTAAAAAGGCAACATACAAATAAAATATCACTTTGTGCAATCATTGTAGTAAATAGTGCACAAAAAATAAAATTCTATTGCTCAAAATGGTAAATAATAATTGTCTTAATATAATGTTTAAAATGTAAAATATTGTTGCACAAATAGGGATTTTATTGCTTGAAATATAGGTGAATATAATGCACGAAAATATAAAATTCTATTGCACACAGTGTAAATTCTATTGCTCAAAGTGTATAAAATAATGCGCGCTTAAATGATAGCCATTTTTTATCTCTTTTGGCTTCTTATTAAAGAGACTTATTCATTAGAAAATAGAGATAATGTTAAAAGTGTTTATTGTAAGGAAATAAAAAAGAAACATGACCAATTAAGCGGTGATTACTGTAAAACATATAGAATAAAACATTAAGATTGAAAAATACCAAAATAAAACCTACCAGGGGAAGGACAACATTGATTGTTTACTTTCATAACTGTCGAGTGGTGTTATCAAATTATCCGTTAGTAGAATGGCTAGACCGATTCTAGCACACCGCAGAACGGAGTAACTTGAACCCTTTTGACGATGCTTGAAAGCGTGTGTCTTAGAGTCCTATTGCATCCATTTTACGGTACTACACATTCCGAACTGATGAGTCATCAAAATGTATCGATGTGCAAACCTTGACCTTTGACCCGGCACGTACCGAGTACATGTATTTAAAATTTGTTGTTGACATTTGACCCCAACACTCGCTCATACTGTTGGCCTTGAAATTTCTAAGACATGAGTCATCACCTCAACAACCACACAAGTAGTTAACCCATTATGCGTCATCACAATTTGGTCATCACGATTTGGATTTGTGTTAACCCATTACCCGCCTGCACTAACATAGTTTCTGAATGCAAACCTAACTTATGCGCAGACTGAGTTTTAATACACGACGCATGCGCAGACTGGATTTTAGTATACGACGCATGCGCAGACTGAATTTTAAATCACAAATTGATAGGTGGGGTACACTACCGCGTCAAAAATGTGGGGGATACCCTAACTTGGTGGTGGCCCAAACTTTTGACACCGTACTGTACTTAAATTTTTTGTACACTGCCGTGTCAAAAGTGTGGACCCCCCTTGACCAAAATGGTATCCGATCACTTTTTGAAGCGTACCGTACTTATTTTGTCTACGTGCAAACCTTGACCTTTGACCCCAACACGCGCTTGCCTTAATTGCGTCATCTTAAACGAAAGGTACACTACCACGCCAAAAATCTGGGGTTACTCTGACTCAGGGGGTGGCCCAAAACTTTTGCCACCGTACCGTACTTAAATTTTTGGTACACTGCCGTGTCAATAGTGTGGACCCCCTAACCAAAAAGGTATCCGATTACTTTTTGAAGCGTACTGTGCTTATTACGTGCAAACGTTGACCTTGAACCTCGCTTATTTGCGTCATCTTAAACGAAAATCGGGAGGCCGCTAAATTTTGTGGGAGGCACTGTACCAAGCGCTAGATTTTAAACCGCAATACTAGCTTCAGATTCCAGGGTCCAGAGTCCAGATTTCAGACCACTACTGTACTGCCGGAAGTCGGATTTCGACTGTACCTCAGGGGAATTTTTTTGTATATTTAACCTTGGAAAATCTTAGTTTTTAGAATTTGAAATCTTTGATTAAACTCATATTTTACAGAAACTTAAAAAACTAGTTAAAAGTTTAGAAAACACTAATAGGTTAGGATGTTAACAAATTACTAACTTTATCAACCCATTTTTTTTTTTTTAAGTGAAATATAAAATTGTTAAATATTTCACTATTATTCACACTCTGTTGTTAATTTCAAGTAATATCTAATAATGAAATTTAATAGATTTAAAATTTTAACAGGTACAATATAATATTAAAATGCAAATGTTGTTACCATTACACTAGATATCCGTTAGTAATTTTAGAATCGTTAAAGAATCCTAACTTTACCAAACCTATAGTAACCATTACTTTAAACGGATTATTCAATAACGTAGGAATAAATTAATATGAAAATCATAACCAATTTTCCCTATATGAAAGTTTATACAGGGTGTTAGTGAATAAGTGCGAAAGATTTTAACAGGTGATTGATGAGGTTCTTTTATGAAAAAAAGTTCATATAAACCCAGGTCCGAAAACGCTTAGTTTCCAAGATACACAGTAGATGGGCTACTAGATAGCCCATACCGGTTTTGTGATAACAACAGTAACTGGAAATTATTTTTTATCTTGAAAACGACTACATGAGCGACAAAATATTAAGAGGTCATTTTTGTCAACAATTTATGAGACATTTGAAAAAACATTTTCAAATTGGAAAAAATCATTGACGTGCCTTTTTTTTTCTTTACAAATAAATCGTCACATGGTCGTACGGACGCCACTGGTTTGAATGGAAATATTCTTCCTACTTCAGAATATGGGTATTTATCCTGTCGTAGCGTGTTTCAAATTTTGTGTCAGTATCTCAAAACTTTTTTGAAATATTTAAGAAAATGTTAAAAAAGACGAGAAATTGAACACGCTGTATGTTGGAAACTAAGCGTTTTCGGACCTAGGTTTCTATGAACACTAATACCCTGTCTGTTTATATAAACTTGAAACACTCTGTATGCTTATATTAAAAATAGTTAAAAATTAAAAATGTATTTTTATTCTTGAGATCTCAGCATTCTGTAATCTTAATAATAAAGAAATATTGTTTTAAATAATTAATACTAGACAGGTTTACTTTGTGAAAATCCATATTAAAACATGGGATCGTTGCTTTGTCACTTTTCAGAGCAAAATCATAGAAAAACACGAGTCGACTTTCGGCTTTTACACCATCCTCAGGTGAAAAACATAACTAAAAATTGTTCTTTTAGGCGAAAACTGTTTATAATATAAATTGGAGTAAATAATGTATTGGTGGGGGATGTTAGAGATAGAGGCAGATATAATCACAGTAAACAAATGTAAGGGAACACCCAAGTTGACCAATTTTTGATAAAACTAAAATTTTTTTTTTTTTTTGTATTATTTGCAAAGGTACTTACAGCGAAATTTATTTTAAAAACGGTTAGGTGTAATATTATTAAAATGACTAGAGTACGTTGGGGAAAACCAGACACGTGAAACAGCGGTGAATGATAATTACCAGAAATAAAGAAAAATATACAGGTATCTGTCTATGTTAATTTGTCAAGATAGAGATATTTATTGATTTTGCACGAAGGGTTACACCCAGCAGGTAGCTGTTTTTGTTAAACTAAAAGGTTTGTTAAATGATGTAAAATCAAAAATATTGCAAAAAGACCATTTAAATATTAATTACCAGGAATGGATAAATTTTAAAATGGGTACCTATCAACTAAACTATTCGAAAACAAAACGTGAGATGCACCGTGTTATAGATTTAATAAACTCCACATTTCTTCATGGGGTCGGAATTTTCTTTAGCGTTATAAAGGAAACGGCCAATAGTATGTGTGGAATGATAAGCGGGATATAGATCAAATTGTAAGAACATGTTGCCTATTTTTTGGGAGATGTTTCCTAGATATGGGAGGGAAATATAATGTTTAGAGTCCGAATTAGTTAGAATAGTTGGATAGATTTGTTCTATGGCTAGACTTTTTTGTTTTTTACGGATTAGTTTTTGGATAATGTGTGGAGAAAAACCATTGTTAACTGCTATTTGTTGTATGATCGATAATTCCTTATCACGGTCTTTTGGAGATAGCGGGATAGCGAAAGCTCTATGTAGCATAGATCGGTAAGCTGCTATTTTTTGAGAAAATGGAGTGAGTGAATCAGCGGGGATTGTAGTGTCGGAGAATGTGGGTTTGCGAAAGATTTTATATGAGAATTTTGTGTCTGATCTATTAATAGTTATATCTAGGAAATTGATGGAATTGTTCGGTTCTATTTCTTTGGTAAATTTAATTTGTTTATGAAGACTGTTGAGGTATTTTAAATAGTTGTCCAACTGTCTGTCTGTACCTTTGAAACCGACCAAGATGTCATCAACATATCGAAACCAGAAAATGATATGATTTTTTGAAAGTGGGTTATTTATAATAGAATGTTCTAAGTTATCCATGAAGATGTCTGCCAGAAGGGGGCTAAGGGGGGAGCCCATGGGTAAGCTAGAATTTTGTAAATAAACTTGATTATTAAACATGAAATAATTTTGTTGAAGACAAATTTTAAATGAGCTAAAAGTTCTTTTTGGATATGTGAAGAAATATTTTTGTTGTTTAGAATGTTTTGAATAATCGGGATGCATTCATCAGAAGGAACGCTTAGAAACATATTAGACACGTCGAAAGACACTAATCTGAAAGAGCTATGTGAAAGATGAAGACTATTTAATTTGTTGCAGAGATCGACAGAATTTTTTATGGAATATTTGGGTTGAAATTGTGTAATGTTTTTGAAGGGTGTATTGAGGTATTCTGAGAGTTTTTTGCAGGGTGCATTTGAGTATGAGACCACTGGTCTGATAGGATTGTTTTCTTTGTGGAGTTTGATAAGCCCGTATAACTTTGGTGGTTCTGAGTTCATCGGTATGAGGTGGTATTTATCAGTTGATGATAATGGCCGTGATAAGGAATTATCGATCATACAACAAATAGCAGTTAACAATGGTTTTTCTCCACACATTATCCAAAAACTAATCCGTAAAAAACAAAAAAGTCTAGCCATAGAACAAATCTATCCAACTATTCTAACTAATTCGGACTCTAAACATTATATTTCCCTCCCATATCTAGGAAACATCTCCCAAAAAATAGGCAACATGTTCTTACAATTTGATCTATATCCCGCTTATCATTCCACACATACTATTGGCCGTTTCCTTTATAACGCTAAAGAAAATTCCGACCCCATGAAGAAATGTGGAGTTTATCGTCTAGATTGTTCGGAGTGTAACGCTTCTTATATAGGTCAGACTGGTCGAACGTTCGAAACCAGATATAGGGAACATATTACCACCCAGAAACACATTTCCAACTTTGGTTTACATCTACTAGAAACAGGCCATTCGGTAAAACCCGATCAACAACCCAAAATATTACATATTTGTAAAAAAAGGCCGCAAACTCAACATTTTGGAAGCCCTGGAAATCAACAAATTGAACAAAGACCCAAACCACGTCATCTTAAATGACCAAATTGATTTTAACAAATCGCCTTACCCATTTTAAAATTTATCCATTCCTGGTAATTAATATTTAAATGGTCTTTTTGCAATATTTTTGATTTTACATCATTTAACAAACCTTTTAGTTTAACAAAAACAGCTACCTGCTGGGTGTAACCCTTCGTGCAAAATCAATAAATATCTCTATCTTGACAAATTAACACAGACAGATACCTGTATATTTTTCTTTATTTCTGGTAATTATCATTCACCGCTGTTTCACGTGTCTGGTTTTCCCCAACGTACTCTAGTCATTTTAATAATATTACACCTAACCGTTTTTTAAATAAATTTCGCTGTAAGTACCTTTGCAAATAATACAAAAAAAAAAAAAAAATTTAGTTTTATCAAAAATTGGTCAATTTGGGTGTTCCCTTACATTTGTTTACTGTGATTATAGCTGCCTCTATCTCTAACATCCCCCACCAATACATTATTTACTCCAATTTATATTATAAATAGTTTTCGCCTAAAAGAACAATTTTTAGTTATGTTTTTCACCTGAGGATGGTGTAAAAGCCGAAAGTCGACTCGTGTTTTTCTATGATTTTGCTGTGAAAAGTGACAAAGCAACGATCCCATGTTTTAAATATTATTTTGATTATTTATAATGAAACTAATATAAGACATTCACATAACATAATACATAAGTCATAATCATAAATATGTATTTAAAAATTGCTAATTGTTTAGATTTGCTAATTCGTAAATTATTTGAAACAATAAAATAACACACATATAATTATTATATAGCATAAATTCAGCAATATGTATGTATGTATTCAAGCTTTTGAACCAATCAGTATCTCAACTTTTTAAACTCTTAGAAAACTCAAATATTAACTATGATTTTTCTTTTAATATAGTACTTTTAGGATATCAATACACCCTGGATTTCTTAATCTTTTTAAAAAATTTCTCTGAATAAGAATTGATTGAAACGAATGTGTTTTAATATTAATTCAATTGATGCTACATATTGTTAAGAGATTACAGTGCTGTAACGAAATAAGCACACACGTAATAACCACACTCAACATGTTTTGGAGGGGATACCCTCACATGTATAGTGAGTTATCTCTTCAGTGTGTTAGTGTTACATACCAGTGGCGAATGTAATACTCATGTATATATGTATACATACTTTATAGATGCATTATTTCTATATATGTATGTATGTGTGTATACATTAAATAATAATTTTTTTTACATCTTTTGTAAACATTGTTAGAATCCATATTTGAAAATTAATATATATATATATATATATATATATATATATATATATATATATATATATATATATATATATACATTCACAAATTATTCACATTAATTTATTTACCTAATGATTTATTCTTAAAATAGAATATTAGAAACACATAAGTATGATTTCTGACCATTTGAAAAGTGTTGTCGTATTATCAATACAAAACAATAAAGCTAGTAAAATATATATGTATTAGTCAAAGTTATAGCTTTCTTTGTGTAACGAAGATGTCTAAATAAAAAATAAAATATTATTAGGCCCGATTCACACTATAGTGCCGATACCGATACGTTCCCGCCCCAGTCTCGCTCCGATATAATTTTGTTGTGTTTACATTACAGTGCTCGTACCTGCTCGCTCTCTATTCACACTATGCTGCCGCTCTCGTTCCGGTTTCGCTCCGATACAATTTTTTTCCCCATATTTTAAACACTATTGTATTAGGAGAACATAATATCATAATACAATATGTCTATTAGTTAATTAGTTAAGATGTATCATAATGTATTGTAGCAAGACGTCGCGTCGTTGTGCTGTATCATATTTTCCTAATACAATAATTTTCAAATAAATAGAGAAGGCTGAGAAACGGAGCGGAGTGGAATCAAAAACGTGTTCACACTATCGATATAGATTTGATATCGTTCCGATACCGCTCCGATAAAATATTATCTGAGTGGTAATGGTATTGAAATTCATCGTCCAAAACGTCCAAAACCCTACAATTGTCTATAATTCTATATAATTATGCATATATAAACATATCCATGATTTGATTATTTAATAGTATCGGGTAGTAGGCATACATGCATATAATGCTTGTGAATGTGTTGTTGGGACCGTTGGGACATTATGAAGTGGTGATAAATTAAAATTTAATAGCTTATTTGACATTCACTCCACAATATGTATCTGTACGTATTTACTTTTTGTTCTGTACTTAAACATTAGTAAAGATTATTCTTAAAATGGTCTCATTCGGTACATACAAACGTATTTTCTTATTAATAATAATAATAATTGTTATTAATTTATTATATGTATTTATTATGTACAGTTGTTATTTTAAATAGAAAAAGTTAATTACTTAATGTATGTAGTTAAGTTATGTACTTATTTTATATAACTAAATAAACTGTATTTTTAATATGACAGAGGTTATTAAGAAAAGAAAACATTTAACGTGAGAAAATAAACTAGAAATATTTGGAGAACTGGGCATCGCAGCATGTCTTAGCTTTTGGTTACGGTATATCAGTGACCTAGTAAATATATGTATATGCATATACATAGATATTTAGTTCATCCTGTATGTTACGCTTAATATAGGGAAAGTGACTTGTTTACTATTCCCTATTTTGAGCGGAATCTATAGTTTACCAATATCTATTCATTTTAGATATGTATATACATATTATAGTCAACAATTTATAAATATGTATATAGGGTGTGTTATGAAATATATTTTTTTAGAAGTATCACATACAACATATTTTTTTTTATACAGTATGGTAGTGAAAATTTATAACTCAGAGAATTATCATAATTATTGCAAAGTGATGGTTCTAGATATTCAATTTGTTGAAGCTCCTCTTATCCTGGATGATTATTAAATATCGATTTTAGATAAAATATTGGAATATTTCAGTCAAAATACTATTGTTGGTAAAGTTTTAGCGGATAAACAACAACAGCAACATGCCGATTTGCGGTATTTGTAAATTTCAACCGCCACAGTGTAAGTGCTCTTTCCCCGAGTATTGTGATAGGTGTGGAAACGAAAAACGAATTTGTATGAGTTGTAAACGATGTATGATGCCATTTCCAAACTGTGTTTGCAATTATATAAACTGTCCCACATGTAAAAGCCGCTGCAATTGCAAATAACTTAGTAAAATCAATCATTTGATTGCCACATAATAGGTATTGACCAATTCCAGGGTTGCTCAAGCCAACATTAGCATTTATTTAGTAATGAGACATAATGTATATTTTGAGTAACAACATCGAAGAAGTTTTACATGACATGTCACCCTCTGGGTATAATGCCATGGCCACCATTAGGCAGGGACCGAGATAAGCCCAGTCAGCGCACGCAAGACTATAAAACTAGCCCTGAGCTCCCAGTTTACTTTGGGGGTTAGGGCCCCTCCGCACCACTGGTTAGGCCGCGTGCTATCTAACACACTTCTAACTCAGCAGGTTAGCACCCGAGCTGAACGCAGCTCACCCGTCGAGACTCACAGTCATGAATCTCTCGCCCGCGAACTTGGGATGTTAACCACTACCACCACGAAACCAAACCTCAATGACCGAGACGAGCACAAGACCCGCTGGGCATCTCGGCCCCCGTGGTACCGATAAGATCAATACGGTCAGGTTTTCGGCGCCCACTCAAGCCAGGGACCTCCCAGATTTAACCCCCGAACAGTAGGGCTCTGGTGGATTTCAACGAGATGTCGAAGAAATATCAACGAGTTGCCCGTTGGCTTTACCGAAATTGGCATGGGATACCTTGGTCGTATGGATTTATTCCGTACAATAAACTTCATACCATATTGAAACCTGTATTAAAGAAGTATGATGTCATATACGTCAAGGGCAGTGAAAAGAAGAAGTGGATTTCAAATTTGTTTGATGACACCGAAAACCAGCCGTGGATTTTGAATCTGCAAGAAATATTTGATGTACCCAAGATTTCCAATCTGCGAGATGAATATTATTCAAAACGTTGTATGATTCATTCAGATAAAATTTGTTCATTAGAAAATTGTATTCTTTTAAAAAATTTTTATATGGAAAATAAATAGATTTTAAGTAATATATAGATTTAAGCAACTTAATTTTTTTATACATATTCTATAAATAAAATTTAAAAAAAAAAATTATTTGCGTTTTATTTAATTGTTACCCTGAATTCCCCTATTTTTTACAGCAAAAAGTTTCTTTCGTTAACCTATAAAAGTATTGAAAAAAATCTAATGATATTTATCATTCTAATTGAAAAGCATATTCAATGATACACCCTGTATACTAAAATATTTATTAAAAATATTAAATATACACCCGTTATATATGTGATATTATATATGTGTGTGTTAATAATAAAGTGGATCTATATTCAAAATGTTCTAGTAGTTGTATAGAAATTTTGATTTTTCATGTGAATTTTCTAATACAGACACTAACCTATAAAAATTTAGCAACTCAATAAGCCGTTATAATTTTTATATTAAACAACGTGTGTAAATTATAGTAATTTAAAACTAAAAAATTTGAAATTTTATTCTCTTTAAAATGTTAATAAATATACAATGCTATTATACTCTAATATAAATATGAATTAGTATTAAAATGATATACATATAATAATTTCGGTTGATTAAGCAAATTCTTTGCAATATTTATAAGTAATTTTATAATTAGATTCTGTATTCAATCTAATCATAAATAAGAAATAGAATACATATTATTATTAATATACAGGGTATATACATAATATACAGGTGTGTAGCGTAGATATTAAGATAATTTTCATTTGATTTATAAATTATCCTAGAAATAGTTTTGTGTTATACTCAAATTCTTAAATGATGTTCTACAATCTGCTTTCAAGGTCTGCTAAAATAAACATTCAGCTAAAACAAAAATTTAGATATTGGTTGTTTGTTTATTTTAAAACTGATAAAAATTCCTGGAACTAACAAGTTGTAACTTGTTTTTATATAAAATTCCCCTCCAACTATGATGTAAACATATCATGAAGTTACATCATCCTAAACAGTTAGCTAAAAAATCTTAAATAAACAAACCCAAACCGGATAAAAGTCACGAGTTTTTTACTAAATAAACAACTTAATCTTATAAAGTTTCTGACACATACAAAAAAAATTCCCCTGAGGTACAGTCGAAATCCGATTTCCGGCAGTACAGTAGCGGTCTGAAATCTGGACTCTGGACCCTGGAATCTGAAGTTAGTTTTGCGGTTTAAAATCTAGCGCTTGGTACAGTGCCTCCCACAAGATTTAGCGGCTTCCCGATTTTCGTTTAAGATGACGCAATTAAGCGAGCTTCAAGGTCAAGGTTTGCACGTAATAAGCACAGTACGCTTCAAAAAGTAATCGGACAGCTTATTAGTCAGGGGGTCCACACTTTTGATACGGCAGTGTACCAAAAATTTAAGTACAGTACGGTGTCAAAAGTTTAGGGCCACCCCCTGAGTCAGGGTAACCCAACATTTTTGACGTAGTAGTGTACCTTTCGTTTAAGATGACGCAATTAAGGCAAGCGCGTGTTGGGGTCAAAGGCCAAGGTTTGCACGTACAAAAAATAAGTACAGTACGCTTCAAAAAGTGATCGGATACCTTTTTGGTCAAGGGGGTTCCACACTTTTGAGACGGCAGTGTACCAAAAATTTAAGTACAGTACGGTGTCAAAAGTTTGGGCCACCCCCGAGTTAGGGTATCCCCCACATTTTTGACGCGGTAGTGTAGCCCATCTATCAATTTGTGATCTAAAATTCAGTCTGCGCATGCGTCGTGTACTAAAATTCAGTCTGCACATGCGTTAGGTTTGCATTCAAAAACTATGTTAGTGCTGGCGGGTAATGGGTTAACACAAATCCAAATCGTGATGACCAGATTGTGATGACGCATAATGGGTTAACTACTTGTGTGGTTGTTGAGGTGATGACTCATGTCTTAGGAATTTCAAGGCCAACAATATGAGCGAGTGTTGGGGTCAAATGTCAACAACAAATTTTAAATACACGTGCCGGGTCAAAGGTCAAAGTTTGCACCTCGATACATTTTGATGACTCATCAGTTCGGAATGTGTAGTACCGTAAGATGGGTACAATAGGACCCTAAGACACACGCTCTGAAGCATTGTCAAAAGGGTTCAAGTTAGTCCGTTTTGCGGTGTGCTAGAATCGGCCTAGCTATTCTACTTCCGTTAATAGGAGAAAACAGAAGGTGCGCACCAAGTTTGGTATCAACTTCACATCAAAATAATCGCGTTTAGATGGAAACTGAACGAAAAGCACCCAAACGTATTATTTTAAAGATTTTAAAATACCCATGGGAGTAGACGTTAAACGTAAGGGACAAAACTTGTCCTTATTTTTTTTTTTGATGAAAATATAAATTTTTTGTTTTGCTGATATCATTACAATCAGTATTTTTACTAATTTTAAAAAAAAATAATAATTAGTTATTTTGATGAATTTATTTGTATATAAATTCGTTTATTGCTTGATAAGATGTTAAAGGGGTAGGCCAGGGACGAGACTATTTTCAAGGCTAAGGTGGGATTGGTATGAAACTAAGACAATCAAGGTTATGGAATTCATTGACAATAAAATAGACGCAGTGTATTAAATGATACTGACGTTATAAATCACAAATTTTTGAAATGAACATCAATTTGTAACGCAGACATTAATGCCCATTTGCACCGTTTTCAGTTTAAGTAGGACTTAGTTAAGAAATGCTTAACTTTAAGAATTTCTTATTTATTTTGTGTCTTGCACCGTTGTGGTATAAGTAAAGCTTAGTAAAATATTTTATAAGTAAATGAAAACTTGGCAATACTGTTAAATCTAGTGAGTTCCTAGTAATTTATCATTTTGTTTGTATATTTTATTTTAAGTAGAATAACAACTATTTTTCTTATTTTACATCGTAATTGTATTTTAAAAAAATAATATTTTATTTCAAAATTATTTTTATATTTAAAAAAATAAATAAAATATAATCTAGGTATAGTTATGTAATAAATAAAATTTAATTTAAAAAAAAAAATTATTTTAAAATTATTTTTGTATTATAATTATATTTGTATTTAAAAAAATAAATAAGATCTGATATAATGCAATCTTGGAAATCCAAAATCTATAATTTCCAATATATCCATATCGTCCTCCCATATTTCATTTACACGATCCATTTTTTATTTATTATTCAGGTGAACAAAAAACTGTATAAAATAAAATAGATGTTTAACGTATCCGTGGTTTAATGTGACATAATACATAACCTCATTAACTAAAATGTGATAATATACAAATGTATACAAATGGACATAGGTATCTAGTGAGCATGTGCAAACGATTGCTTATCTTTTAAGATCAGTTTAAGCATTCACAATCGAAGACTTAAAGTTAAGAATTACTTTTTGCTGTTAAGAACATCTTTTCGAACGGTGCAACAAGATCGGTTGTTTTAAGAATTACTTAAAATTAAGTACTACTTAAACCATACGGTGCAAATGGGCATAAGTGTACGTTTTAACGTAGTTGGTACAAGATAGTCAGGTACAAAAGTATATCAACGAAAAAGTTTTCTTTTATCAAAAATTAAATAATGTATTAATATTTTTCGATTATTATATTTGTATACCACTTGTTTTTTTTATTCCTGCGCGCTTATGCTGTAGCAATATAAAAACATTGTTGAAAAAGCGTTGTAAAAACGTTGTAAAATGATGTTTATAAATTATATTTCAAAAACGGCGTAGTGAATAATTTTTATTTTTTCTTAAATATAGTTTGTAACTTTGTATTTTATAACATTAAATTTTTATCAAATTCCTTTGACACGTTTTCATTTTATTACAAAAATACCCCTGTCGCAGCATCTGCATAACATAGCGAATTTCCAAATATTGAGCACTGGCGTGCCCAAATTATGGGCATCTCATCTAAGACCTGTATCATTTAAAATAGTTTAGCTTTCTAATAGTGAAACAATTTTCAAAATCAGTTCAGTAGTTAATTTTTGGCGCTTCTGGGTCCTCAAGACCCTAACGGATCTCATTTGGTGCAGCATATATCTATTTAACAATATATTATTACATTACATAACTATAATTTTCGATTTTTTTTCTAGGTATGCAAATGTATATAAATTATATTTTCTCTCTAAAGGAGGGCATCATACAAAAATTTCCTTTCCATAACGTACTCTTAAAAAACTCACTAGCACTAACTAGCACTAAATATAGAAAAGAATTGCTAAAATGATGAAGTATTTATTGTAAAAAATTTCAGCAAATTTCTTAATTTTTCTCAAAAGCTAGTTCACTTAGAATAATGTTTTAAAAGCCTGTCTTATGCAATTTTTTACGCTCTTTTCGATGGTGTAAAAAAAATTAAAAAATTTTTGACTTAGCTGGCCAAATTTTGCAAAAAACCACTAAAATGGCCAAAAAACCTACTTCTGGGCATCCGACGTGTCTGGCTAGCGAACATAGCCGAGCGAATCCGGATTTCCTCGCATACCAAATTTCATAAGCATTAAACGTTTCGTTCGAGAGTTATCGCGTACACACATAAATACATATATATATATATATATATATATATATATATATATATATATATATATATATATATATATATATATATATATATATATATATATATATATATATATATATAAATTTTAGTGAAGATATTCGGGTTCCAGAGGCTCCAAAGCAAATTTCTACCATAGTCCCGGACTTAGGTCTTAATATAAGAGCTGCTGTAATAGCTGAATTTTCAGAATGGAAATTCGCTAAAAAATAGAATTTTCCCATAAGAGCCCGTGTTAAAATTACAAAACTTTGAAATCCTTTTTCTCAGAATTGGGATACTCAATTTTTGATCGGAATACGCTCGTATTATTGGTATTGAATTAAATAAATATTTAGAAATGTTTCGTTAAAATCATTTGAAAAAATCGTTTTATCGACCAACTACCTTAACTAAGAGTCACCCTTATATAAACATATGAAGAGTACCTACACGCGAGAAAAGATGAACGTCCATTTGGTATTATTTTGAGTAGAACAAATTTTTAACTTTAGACTTAGTACCCTCATCTTTTATGCGTTGGACGTACATCTCTTTGCATACAATCACTGGTACCCTCATCTTTCTTTGCGTGTACATTTTTTTAAACGGCAGTAATTTCGTACTTTCATCTATTTTCCAATTTTTAAGAGGTGCTATAGATTCTATGAAAAAAAATGTTTAAATATGGATACAAATCCCATTTTACACAAAAAGTGGACCCTCATCTTTTTTTGTTTTGCGTGTACTCTTCATATATTAAGTTGCAGATCTTTTGAGATAGTAAAATAACATATTTGATAAAAAACAATATTTAACCTGTTACTTTCGTGCAAATAGTATAGAGTACAAAGCGTCTTAATTGAGAGTCCAAAGATATACATCGATCGAGATATACATCGATCGAGAATTCGATGGGTTTGATTTGTTAATTGTTAATCAAAAAAAAAAAAAAAAAAAAAAAAAAAGAAAAAAAACGAGTCAAACAGTATATGCATGTGAAAAAGTAAAATTAATGTATATGATATGTTTTTTGCAGTAATATGGGCGGATGATTATGCTTGTCAGAAACCTTACATTTGTATGCCACTTTCGAAATGTAAAAGTTCGAATGAATCAACAGTTATGTTTCCATGCCAAAAGAAAAATTCAAACTTCTCTGTTGCAATGGTATGCTGCAAAACTAATTTTGAATATAATAGTGTATCTTTAACACAAGCCAGTCAAACAACAAATAAGAAAGATACGGCACCATCTTTGGGAAATCGTATTCAGTTGAACGCTACTGAAAGCCAATTTCCAGAGGACTGTGGTATCGGTCTTGGAAATCGAATATCGAACGGAGAAAATGCAACTATTGGTGAACATCCTTGGATGGTCCTTTTAGGATATACAAGTAAGTAAATGAAACTGATAGTTTTAGTTTAACGGCTAAAATTGCAGGCAAATAATTTCAACTAAATTAATTCATCTTAGAAAAATATCAGTTGGACATGTACTTACGAGTCAATTTGTTTTTTTTTTTTATTAGTATTTAAACATTATTTTATTATTGTAAATTTGTATCGGTAGATACAGATATAAATACTCAAAATAAATTCGTATCTAGATACACAATTTCAGATACATTTTATTAGACACTTTTTTGTATCAGTCTAAAACTATTTAAATTTATCTGGCTTATATAGTAGGATAAGAAGTTTTTTTGAGGAAAATTTCCTTAATTTCCTTATATCTTCACGATAGGCCACCACATGAGAAATCGCCAGAGACCTCTCAACGGTAAATTCGGCCCTTGTGGGGAGCATTACAAAATGATTTTAACGGCGCTACGTGATTTATGAATATTCTATTCTGCAAAACGACCATAATTTATTATATTGTAAAGTAGTGACCCATTTAATAATCTCAAATGATTCATTAACCATTCATTGGTTCCGTGTTATTTCCGACGGTGTCATATCCGACGAGTGTAATTTACGACGATTTTCAGGTAGAGGAATCTTCAATTCAGGAGGAGGAATAACTCAACTGACAACATTGTAAACTATTATTCAACATTGAAAAAATTTGTTAATTAAGATCAAAATTTGTAGCATTGCCTAGTTATAATTTCTTACAGACACTAGCGTACGTTACATTAAAAAGTGATAAATGTGATGTAAATATTAATATTATTATACAAGTTTTTTTTTCTAGTAACTAAAGATATATAAATTTTAAAACAGGAAATATTTTAAAATTTATATGTTCTTCGTTGCTAAGGATTGCCAAGATAATAAAGTTGTGTAAAACTGTCATTTTATAAATTCAACAGGGGTTTGATTTACCTCTGTTAAGCGGGTTCTACACGATGCTACTGCCGCTGCTACACGATGCTACGAACACCTTCCAACATTCGACGTTGGATGGTTCATAGCATCGTGTAGCCGTTGTTCGAACCTACGAGTGTCCAATGTCGAGCGTCAAACATTCGCATTTGGTCGTGTCCCGTTCGATGTCGGTATTCTTGCACCGAGTCAAAGGGATGCTTCGAACGTTTGAAGGTCAATGTTGGTTGCGTTCGTTGGTTGCGCACGACTCGTTCATGTGAAGAGAGACAACATCAGTGTATAACATTAGAGATAACATCAGACAGATAACAGCGTTGTCGACTGAGTACCAACACATCATCATTCGTATTGGATCAAACATTCGATTCACCGTGTAGCAGATACATTCGTCGCATCAACTATCGAACTTAATTGCCTCAAACGTTCGATTGAATGTTGGAAGGAACGTTCGTAGCATCGTGTAGAACCCGCTTACGAACGTTCCTTCCAACGTTCGATCGAACGTTTGAGGCAATTAAGTTCGATAGTTGGTGCGACGAATGTATCTGCTACACGGTGAATCGAATGTTTGATCCAATACGAATGATGATGTGTTGGTACTCAGTTGCGAGGCTGTTATCTGTCTGATGTTATCTCTAATGTTATACACTGATGTTGTCTCTCTTCACATGAACGAGTCGTGCAGCTGCTGAGTCGAACCAACCAACGCAACCAACATTGACCTTCAAACGTTCGAAGCATCCCTTTGACTCGGTGCAAGAATACCGACATCGAGCGGGACATGGCCAAATGCGAATGTTTGACGCTCGACATTGGACACTCGTAGGTTCGAACAACGGCCACACGATGCGGTGAACCATCGAACGTCCAATGTTGGAAGGTGTTCGTAGCATCGTGTAGAACCGTCTTTAGAAATAGGTCAGTGAGTCAAATCCGAACAACAACCAAAAATATTACACGTCTGTCAAAAAAACCGAAAACTTAACATTTTAGAAGTCCTAGGAATGGATAAATTGAACAAAGAACCAAACCATGTTGAACGATTAAACAGATTTGAACAAATCTCTGTTGATTTATAACATGACAGTTTTATACAACTTTATTATTTGGACAACCCTTCTAACCTTTGTCTGTCCTCATCTGATTTTTTCAAGTTACACGTATTATTTTCTAAAGCTGATGATTTCTACTGGATTTTTTAATTTTTAATTTTAGCACCTCCTACTGATTCGTAGGCGGTGCTAATCTAATTTTATACTTTAATGCATAGTTTCTTAACCTGTGGTCCGCGAAGATTTTTGGGTGGTCCGCAGCAAAATTTTGGTGATTCAAAAAAAAAAAAAAAATAGCATTCATTTTAAATGTTTACATTAAATTCATTTCATTGTTGTTCAAGTCTTTCCCGGAAAGACTATTGTCACAATTCGTTTCGCAGAAGGACGAGGACATAGTTTAATGTGCGTTTCATCCGTTTCTGTTTTATATTCCAAGAAATGTTTCAATAACGCGTCAGTTGTAGGCCTCAGTTCTTATGTGAGTGTTGTTTAAATCTTGAGCTTCCATGCTCTGGCGTTTTTAAATTGACTAAGTTCTTTCTTTTCAAAATACGATATAATTTAAAAAATATTAATATTAAATGTATTTTTATATTGTATTAAAAAATCAATTTTATAAAAAATTGGTGGTCCGCCAAACATTTTTTTTTTTTTGGTTGCCTGCGGATGTAAAAAGGTTAAGAAACTATGCAGTTTAATGTAAGCCACCGCACCGTGTCAACTGTTAAGTAAACATCTACTTAAAAAATCTCTAACACTGACTGACTTACCGACAACGCACAACTTAAACCGTTGAGTTTAGAAGCATGAAATTTTTCATAGGAGTTCCTTGTATAACGTAGTAGGTGAGCACAAAGAAAGGATTTTTGAAAATTCGTCCCCTAAATGGGTTAGGTTAAATAGGGGATGAAAATTTGTATGGAAATTCGTTATTATTGAAATTAGAGATATGGTCCATTTCACTTAAATTTAAGCATGATTCATCACTTATGAATTTAGATAATTTCTGTTTTCTTGGCTTTATCTCTTTCATTATTGTACTTACGTAAATTTTAAATTTGCAGTTTGTTTTTAGAAAAGAATAGAAGATTGATTTGTTTCGAATATAGGAATTATTAAATTTTTTAACTTTGACTCATGCTCAGTTGTATTTGAAACGGCGTATATATAATATAAAAATATGTTACTATGGCTATTAAAGTAAATAATATCTTATTAAATACAGGAAAGATTCTTTTTATAACATACGTGCGAGAAAGAAAGAAACATATTTCGTAATCTTTTTAAGAAAGAAAGAAATATATTTTTTATTCCTTTTAAGAATGTATTACAAATGTATAATTTGTATATAGGATGTTTCATGTATTAAATATGAAATGCATTTTTAATACGAAATACATTTATTTTTTATAAAAGTATAAGATTTTAACGGATTATTAAATATTTTGTACTGAAATGTATTGCAAACAATTGTCATATACATTTGTATTCTATACATATCGAAATCGCAAGTCATAGTTATCAACCTGTATATTCTGAATTTGTATTTAAAAAGAGATAGCAATATAATTGCATTTATATCTGATCAGGGTGTATTATAAAAAAAATCCTTGCTGTAAATCTTTAACATTGACTGACATCCTGAGATGTTGCCGATGGTAAATCTCATCGGGTGGATATATGGCTAGTCATATATACAAACTGATCACCCAAAAATGGCAATAAAAATATGGATTGCCGAAACCATTTTATTGGAATAAAACTAATTTCTATCCATTTTATTTTGCATATCTCGTAGACTTTTTAATAATTTATTCTGTTATGTACTATATTTCAGCAAACTCTATGTGCAACGTTGCCAAGTGTACAATCAGCTGCGATATTTGTTGGTAAAATACTATGAAGACATAAAATCGTCGGAACTAAGACCATTTTAACCCTCCGTCGGATATGACACTTCGGAAATAACACGACACCGATTCATTTTAGTTCCACAAATAAAGTATCATTTCTAAAAATGTATTCGAAAATATTATTGTCACAGCCATTGAAAAGACAGCTTTTTTCCATTTGAAAGTAAGAGTACACATATATCAATTGTTTATTCGTTTCTGCAAAAATGAATAAAAATTTCCCATTCCGTGTAATTTGTAAAAATAATAATAATAATAATAATAACAAATAATAATAATAATAATAACAATAATAATAATAATCTTGAGCGAGCTCGCTTAGTAAGGAGATGTCGTCTTCCCTCATACGGATGCGAGCTTGAGCGTCCTGGGACTACTTTTGCCCCGTCGGGGTCATAGGGACATAAGTCAGATATACTGTGATACTCTGTGGCATTGTCCCGTTCTCTGTAGCCTCGACTCGGACGAACGTGGCCTAGTCATCGTACCGGTCTCCCGTGTAGGTTGACCCCGACATCTGACAGAACAGCACATGTACCCAGTAATCAGCTATCTGACAGAACAGTACATGTTGCTCAGTAATCAGATATCACTGTCCCTACACGTGTGAGCTCCTAGGTGTTGACGAAGCCATTTCTGAATTGTCGAGACTACGGGGAGCGGAATCGTGTCACAGAGCAAGAAATTTTGAAAACTGTGATATCGTTGTTTTTGTTTTTTTAATAAGATTGATTTTAATTTGTTTTATTTTAACGATGTACCACTGAGGGCCTTTTCCACCCGAGGTGGTACATCACTTGATTTTATTTATCTGTGATATTTTGTTATGCCGCTGTGGGCCTGTTGTTATGGCTCTACAGCGGTATTGTTTTAACTCCTTATTGCTTCACTGGTCGGCCTGCGGCCTCCCAGTGACGCAATAAATTTTATCTGTGATACTTACCGTGATATTTATTTGTGTATTGTCTAGTCAGGTTCCTCCACCCTGAGGCCCTTTACGCCTCGGGGGGAGTCGCAGCGATGGTCTTCAGGCCTTGGTGACCGGACGCTCTGTCTAGTACTTATCGTACCGTCACCAAGGACTGTCCACTCTTTTTAAGCCCTGGGATGGCAGGACTCATCGTTGGATTTTATCATGTGTATGTTTGTCCGTTGTCTAATGCATTTATGTGTTCCTGTCTTTATGTGTCGTTTTTATTTTTACTGTTTATGGCGGCGCATGCCCTCCGATGGCGATGCCGCCGGGTGCTGCTGACCGCGCCATCCACCGGCAGCAGTACCCCAATTTTAATCAAAAAAAAAAAAAAAAATAATAATAATAATAATAATAATAATAATAATAATAATAATAAATAAAAGGCAGTGATCATAAACACGTGTCGTATAGTACGGAAGTTCCTCAGTAATACGAATCCGACTGCGATATGTGAAAGCACAAGACCTGCTTCTACTCCATCTAAGCCATCTACAGTGAGTGAAGAACACACTGACACACATCTTACAGACACACAACACACATACATAAACACACAATACGCTCACACTGAAACACAAACACTTAACACACATACAGATCGAAATTCGTCTGATGGAGAGGGAGGATCGAACAACTGCCGCACTGTCACTGTTACCGCTCTGGTGCACAATCCTCCCCAATTCAATAACACACAAGGTCCGTCAACCTCTGTACCATCTAAACGCGCAGTTCCAGGAACACCCGATCTTAATGAGCAATTTGATGAACCAGAAAACATCTACACCAAGAAACGTAAAATAGAAAGACACATCCACACACATACACAAACACAAACAGTCCTTTCCCTTCCCTCTGTCCCTACTCCTACCTACCATCTGAGGACACGAAAACGAACTAGGCTTTCACAGCCCTCTGTCATTGAGCCAACATCTACGCTCCCACAAAAGTCTCGCCGTACGACCCAGTGTACACCAAAATAGACGAATAACACCTCGTTTCAAGTAGCAATAACAACAATATAGGGAGTGATGTGACAAACCCGTCCGTGAATGTACTACGGTACTTTTACGGATTGGTTTGGCACATTACCCTTCCACAGAGCCTAATACCTTGCATAATGCCGGTATAGGTGAATGTTACCCAGTACTGTCCTACTGAGTAGTGAGCGCCAGGTTGGCGTAAAAGTCTATAATAATAATAATGTCTTATTTATTACCCATACCCTGTTCCAGCTGGTCTGGCAGGGTACTTTTAGTATTGTTTTTATGCCACTAAGGGCTTTTTACACCCTTAGTGATACTGTTTGTTATTTATACCTGTTGTTTGTTTTCGTTATTGTTTTTTAGCGATGTGCCACCGAGGGCTCTTTACACCCGAGGTGGTACACCATTTGTTCTTTTTGTCTGTGATATTTTGTTATGCCGCTGTGGGCCTGTTGTTGTGCCTCTACAGCGGTATTGTTTTAATTCCTTATTGCTTCACTGGTCGGCCTGTGGCCTCCCAGTGACGTAATATTTTCGTTCTACTTACCGTGATACTTAGCTGTGATATTTATTTAGGATTTTCTAGTCGGTTCTCTCCACTCCGAGGCCCTTTACACCTTGGGGGGAGTCCCAGCGTTGGCCTCCAGGCCTTGGTGACCGGATGCTCTGTCTAATACCTATCGCACCGTCACCAAGGACTATCCGCTCTTTTTAAACCCTGGGATGGCAGAGCTCATCGCTGGATTTTTATATGTGTATGTTTGTCCGTTGTCTAGTGCATTTATGTGTCCCTGTCTTTACGTGTTGTTTTTATTCCTATCGTGTTTGGCGGCGCATGTCCTTAGTTGGCGATGCCTTACTTTGCAGAATTCCTCCACAATAAGTCCTGCTTGTCGTAAAAGGTGACTAAAAGGACAACCCATTAAAATGAGGAGAAGAAAAACATGCCTCGGAAAAATGCCGCTGCCGGTGGAGCGACCGGGCGCATCAATTCAGATCACGGTGACGACAGGCTGGGTTTTAGGCAGCCACCTGTCAGTTGTAACAAAACACCTTCAGCGAAAGTACTACTGCCCTACTTACAGAGCGCCCAAGACCTTTGGCTCAGCCGACTTTAAGTGTTTTCTCGGAGCATCCTTTGGGGACTACTAAAGCTGGTAGGAAGCGTGTGCGTATGCAATGAACAGATGAACTGAATGAATTCATCGTACGCACATATTTCCAAGTTAATAAACTTGAAACGGACAAAACTGGTTACCGTACGAAATTACATCAAGAGTTCGCGCGCACCTATCCTCACCTAAGTCGCGTCACTGAACAGAGACTGACAGATCAAAAGCGTGTCATTTTCACCAATAACCTTATACCTTCTTCCCTCATAGTAATAAAAAAGTTTTGGGGCCCGTAATTCGAGATCGAAACCGAATTTCAAAATTGTTAGGCCACCCATGCAATCATTCGCTAATGATAGACACCTCGCTTGCAGAAATCCGTTAGGTAATTTTGGCTGTGTGCTTTTCACACCTTATTTTATTATATTAATATGGATTAGTAAAATTACAAAAATATAAAATGACTTATGAGTAAATGTATTTTGTATCTGTATCTAAAATTGCTTAAATAGATATATTTTTCACTTAAAATGTATCTAGACATTAGGTTAGATACAGATACCTTTAAATAAAATAGATACAGAAAGTATCTATATATATATATATATATATATATATATATATATATATATATATATATATATATATATATATATATATATATATATATATATATATATATATATATATATATATATAGTTACGTTTCGTAACAATTAAAGTTAGTTTTTAAAAAATTTATTTAAGTTTAAAATTACAAATTTGGTTACAAAGATGTTTGACCATTAGCTAGATCGAACAAAATCAGATAAGTTATAGAGTTACATTATTTATACATAATTTAGACAAAGAGATTGCTGAATAGACAAAAATGAGATAGATTCAAAAAGAGGTAACTAAAAATTATATCAACGTAATTCTATTGTTTTAATACATTGTATTTAATTATTTTCATGATTAAGCTTTTAAATATTACTTATATTAAGTTACATGAAAAATAATTATATGAATTTCTTATGAGCTTTGTTGATGCAATTTTATAGATTGAATTCTTACTTATCTACATACATCGTACATTCTTAATATTACACAAATACTGATTAAATATATAAAAATATAATATGTGTTAATTAAGTATTAGGGCGGATGTGATGGTTACATGACTATATATATATATATATATATATATATATATATATATATATATATATATATATATATATATATATATGGTATAAAGTATATAAATCTCGCTACGAAAATACTGGGTAGATCTCACCCATGTAATCAATATTTGCTAATAAGTTTAAAAATTTGATATTGAAAAAAGGGGCCCTTAAAAATTTTCTTTTAATCCGGCTCTGATCATCTCATGTTTGTAAGATAAATTTTTTGTAAAAAAAAAGATTTGGGAAACACGTTTACGATCTTAACATGTTTACAAAATTTTACCGAATTTTAGTCAACTAAATTATTTTGTACCTTTGATTAAGAAGGTATTTATGCATAATTTAGTCAGGACCGTACTTAGAAAAATTTTGAACATCATGTAGCCAGTCATGTATAAAAAAAACTTTAATAGTGTACTAATTTAGTTGTTTTGATTTTTTTTAAAATTACATATTTATTATATTTCTCCCATAATGTTTTCGAATTCAGTATCAATATCTTCATCAACATCGTTTTGGGCATCTTCTTCCGTAACTTCGGGAACATCCCGGATGCAATTCTCGTCAGAATGGTGACCGATAAAAATTTTTAGCGAATGAAAATAATGAAAAAAACCTCATTACATAATAAATAATCAGGAAAAGGATATTTTGGAAAAATTTTTCCATTCAAACCTGAAACCAACCATACCAGTTGAAAAGGGAAATAATTTGATTTACTCAGGTCTATGTGGTTCGTGCGAAGCTTTTTACGTAGGCCAGACTTCAAAAATGCTTGAACATCGGCTAAAACAACATCGATAGGACTTGAGAAGAGGTGACTTCCGAACTGGTTTGGCACAACATTCAAATGCAAACGATCATCGTTTTGTTTTTGAAGACACCAAAGTGCTCCACTTTGAAAGAGGTTACAGGAAAGATTAATTTTGGAAGGTTTATGGATAAACACACAAAAAGCACATTGCAATAACCAAACTGATATGCCAAATTTGACATTTTACCAAGCAATGTGTACAACGGCGCAGAAGATTATGAGTATGAACAGCCACCCATCATAATGTCAAATATTAAATACATTAGTTAAACGAAAACAAACACAATACTAGTCATGTAATATAAAGATATGTTTTTAACAATATACGTATATATTTTACCTTTAATTAATTTTTTTAACTATTTTATAATAATTTCATTTTAATTATTTATTATGATATTTTATAGAATATTTTAATTGTTTCGTTTAATTATGTGCAATTTTTTAAAACTTTTTATTTCATTTTATTTATTTTTTTTATCTGAAATTGACGTTTTTAAAAGAAGAAAAATTTTTATTTCATTTTTTTGTAAGTATTTTTTAACAATTTTTTCTTACTTTTGTTTTTCTAATACTTGAATATTGTTAACTTTTATTTTATTTTATTTTATTTTGTTGATAAGGCTTGATGAGGGGGTTTCTAAGAACCCCGAAACGTCGCGTGAAATATAAATTATTTTCAAACATTCAGCTGGTGATTATTTTTTCAAAATACCCTTTTCCTTAATATACGACGTCACCAAAAATATACGACGTCACCTTTATAAATAATAAATAATCATAATTACTAATCTCTTTAAGACTTGTATTAAATAATAATGCAAGTTTTAAAGATATTAGTTTCGCGTCTCAATAAATCGTAATTTCTCTTTATGGCATTAAGACCAACAGTCTAAGTAGTTGTCGCTTATAACTTTTTCAGAAATTATCGAAAAACACAAAATTTTCTCTAGCCAATTTGCTACCAACTTCTGATGCAACTAAATATCACGGTTTAAGGACGTACCACCAAATTTAACAGTGGAAAGGAAATATTTTAAATCCATTTGAGTGGGGTTCGAAAAAATCTAAAAATGGATTAGTGCCAATTAGAACAACAAAACCTCCTGCACCGCAGAATTTACTAGAGCAAATAGCAATAGAAAACATTATGGAAAAAATATATAGATATGTAATTTAAAAAAAAATTAGAACAATTATAAATTAGTACAATATTAAAGTTTTCTTTTTTATATCTAAGATCATATGAATATAAAAATTTTTAACAAATACTTTTATTATTATTTCTGATAAAGCAGAAATAATTTTTGTACTGAATAAAAATAATTTTTGCGTGTAAAAATTACAAATAACTTAAGTAAAAAGTAATAACAATAACAAAGTTAAAAGTAATAAAATTGTAAAAAAGTACCTAGGTAACTTTGAACGACCGTATCTCAGCCAGTTTTTATCGGAAATATTTTTATCGGTCACTATTCTGACGGGAATTGCATCAGCTTTCTTTTTTATGAACCAATGCCTATACCTATAAAATTACATAATGAAAATTTGTGGATGACAAACTAAATTTTAATGTGTTATTATTTTTTATTTTAAATTCCACAATTTTATGCTGAAAATCTTAAAAGGGTTAAGTAGAAAGAAATTTCAATTATTTCAGCAATAACAAAAATTTATTACATTTGATACTGAAGACAATATACATTTTTACAGAGTACGTAGTATAAAATTTAAGAGTTACATTTATTTCAAATGAAATGATAAGTTAACATTTAATCAAAAATGATAATAATTGTATAAGCCACAATGCTCAATTATTATCCATAAATTACTTTATAACAATTTAAATGAGAAATAATGAATACAATATTAGACTATTGAAGATTTGCCAAAATAAAGAAAATACAAAATACAAAATTAGAACGATACAGAAAATTTACCGTAACATTTGAAAATTAATTTTTATTAAAAATGTAATTAAACTGGTTATACCAGGTAAAGTGTATAAAATTTATAAAGATTAAATAATAAATTAAACTACCTGTATACACACTATAAAAGGTGACGAAACACCAGGAGTGCGCCAGTTGATGAGTCCGATAATATAGAAAAATTAAAATAATAAAAATGGAAAACAAATATATGTAACCATAGCTACAATGCGTAAAAATAAAAACGTACCTCCGGCACGGACGCATAAATAAAAATCACTAAGGTTACATAAAATGGTATAATGAATAATTTCTCACCAATTCGAAGTAGGTGTCAAAGAAAATTATTTTAACCATATATTTGAAATATTTCAAAAAAATAAAATAAAATAAAATAAAATTAAACTCCAAAAATAAATTATCGAAATCACCACCGAGCGTTCCTATAGAAATTATAATTTAAATTTTTTAAATAAATTTAGAAGAAATATAAGGACTACATATCCTGAAGAGACCTGTAGCCAGTAATGGTCGTTTTACTTTTTTAAAATAAAATTTGAAAAGAAAAATAAAGTCTAAACATCTTTAAGGGATGCGAAGACAAGAATGGTTCTAAACCATTGGATTCAATGGCCCGATTAAATCTCGTCGACGACCAGATTAAATCTGTCCTAAAGTAACAATACCATCTTTAAAGTAATGTTATCCGACAATTATCGCATGCACGTAAGAATGTTCTAGAAAAAGAATAAAATAGAAAAATAAGTTACACAATTTGAATATTGATAAATGTATGTGAATATGCTGAAATATTTACGGGTCATTAGGCAAACAAAAATATACTCTACAAAATATTATAGTTATATAATGAGTACGACCAAAAACGTTGTTATGTATGAGTAGCGGTCATTTCAATTAAATAAACAAATTTTATAGAAAATAATTAAATTAAATATTAATTGAAATAACGCTACATGCTCAGCCTGCAGAAAAAAATTTTCTGACAAGAAAATTTAAAATAAATGAAAAGTATGCAATTCACTTTCAAAAGTGTCTATATACTGTTTATGTGCACTCGAACTGATTACTTGTCCTTGAAACACGTCCACTGTTAAATCGTAAAGACGACATTGAAGAATGGACCATATTCGGTTGAAACTTCTCCGAGATTGTTTACAAGTTGTAGTTGACCCAATTTAAACGATGGCTTATTTGAACGACGCAACTGGACATATTGTTGTACACAACGGTAACATAACTGAGCATACTCGTTTAATTGTAAATTTCTTGAATAATTAGAGGACAGTAAATTTTCCCAAAATGTGCTTTATACTACTGTTGTATATTGGCGTCATGTTAGATAGCGACTACAAACATTGAGTAAACGTAACATGATATGCTGTAGATCTTCAAATGTATAAAAAAACTTCTTTGAGATAGCGGATGACGGCGATATGTAGTAGTAATTTTAGTAAACGTCCTCGTGACGATGAAGTTGGAGTATGCATCAATTACTGTAAAGATACATATTATGGGATTAGCAAATGAAGTTACCAATAGTCCAGCAAATTTATTGGAGCAAAAATGCGTTGAAATTATAGATTGAAATTGTATCCTAATGGTCTGAAGCGATGAAGTGGTTAGAGTGCAACAACTGCATTAAAGCATAGGGCTTTTATAAGTTTAAACAAAAGTTCGAAACCTTTTAGAAATATCTCTGACTGTTATCATAATTTTAGAATTGAAACGGAATAAAACTAATCAATGTTATAAGTGATTGTATTTGCAAAACAAAATAGTATCTAAATTATACTTCTTACTAATTTTATCGGCAAATCATTGGAAATGATGAACTTATTAAGAGGAAAGTATTTTATTAATTATTTATTAGCAAATACTACTTTATTTTTAAACTGTAACAATTGTTCCGAACATTAGTTGTTCAATTCTAAACAAAGTTCTGAAAAGTACCAGCTAACTTTGTTTGAAAGTGAACAATGAATATTCGAAACAATCGTTACAACTTAAAAATAAAATATATCAAAATTTTTAACATTCAAGCAATAAAATGAAAAAGCGATGCAGAAGTCTATAACAGACGCCACACACATCATCATTTTTCTAACTTTATTTACATATTGATACATTACAATTACATTATGATGTGAGTGGAGGAAAAAGAAAGTGAGATGAAGGCTAGGATTTGGTAGATATGCGTCTACAGCGGTCTTCTTAAGGAACTATACCGATACTTATCTTCACGAGCGACCTTCAGTCGGATTCAAACTCTCGACCTGCTAGTCTGCAGTACCTGTGCCTAAGCACGCTCGACCACTCCACTGATTCGACAGTATTAATGGTATTAGTTATGTACAATTACTATTACTACATACATATTCACTATAGTGGTATATGTATAGTGGTAATGATATTATGTATCTTAGGAAAGTATGGGGTAGTATATAACTGTACATACATAATCTTTATATATAAAAATGAATGTTTGTCTGTATGTCATCGATGAACTCAAAAACTACTGGACCGATTATTATGAAAATTGGTATATATGCGCTGCAGAGTAGCAAATTCTGCCCCGTTCAACCGATTGTCATGAAAATCAGTATGATGATGTATTTTTAAGGGGTAAGATGAATATGATATTCGTATTAATGGAAGTTACCACCAGATGGCACGTGGTCCACCCCAAATTTTATTTTTATATTTTTTAGATAATTTTTTTTTTAATTTTTCGTAATCGTATGGCGAGCGTATGGCGAGCGGAGCGAAGCATTACATGGAATGAACCTTTTATAGAATTTTGAACTGTTTAGCGAGCGAAGCGAAGCACTTTATTCTTGCGCCTATTTTAAATCCTATATGATTTAAAATTGGCTAAACTATTTTCAGCTTTATTAGTAAACCGTATGGCGAGCGGAGCGAAGCATTACATGAAATTAACCTTTTATAGAATTCTGAACTGTTTAGCGAGCGAAGCGAAGCCTCACTTTATTCTCGCGCCTATTCTCAATCCCATATGATTTAAAATTGGCTAAACTATTTTCAGCTTTATTAGTAACTATTGATTTGATTTTGTCAAAATGATAAGAAAAAATTAATTTAATCAATTATAACTACTGAGCCACAGCAACGCGTGGCCGGGTCAGCTAGTAACTTATAAAACGTAAAGAAGTTATACATTTTGCCAATTATCATGATAAAATTTATGTTTTCGTGCCGCAATGCGTCTGTGCGACTATCTTTAGGCGATATTCTACTTCGTCTTATATAACCAATTGAAAAAAAAGTATTCTTACTAGTACAAAATATACTCAAGGTATAAACGAGTCAATAAAAACTGGAATTCTTTGAATTTGTTTATATAGGTAATGCCTGTGTATTTTACTTGGTAGTAGAAATGGAAAATACATTGATAATACTTTAAGAGATTCGCACAGTTCTTAAAAATTATTGGCTATAAAAATTCAAAATTGTCTATGCTAACGTTACCTGTAATTTTTAATACTTAACGTTTTTAACCCAAAGTGTTGTCGTTATCTGTCAAATTTTTTTCACGGTAATGTGATTCAAAGTATCCGAGCTTTTATTACAAGTAGTGTATAAATGTACCTAAACATCTGAAAATACAAAATATTAGAAAATTCAACTATTTGTTTGAGATGGTAAAATCGTAAACAGATGGCCACTTGACAGTAAAAAAAGGATCAAATAACAAATATTATACCTACATATGTAGCTATTACGAAATACTTGTAGTTAAGTTATCAGGTTATCTGTATAATCTAATAAATCATTAGACAATATTATTTTACAATGAAAAACACGACCTCATTATCCGTATTTATTCCCACTCTCGTCGTGTTAGTGTGAGAAAAAATATTTAGATACAATTTTTCTGTAAATTAGAAGTAGATATCCGAAAATAGCAATGCAATTATAGTTTCTGAGTCAGTCAATTATGGGTTAAGAAGAACGTACGTTCAAATCGAAATAATTTTTGCGTTTATATTCCTCTTAACGTTTAAATAATTTTTATATTAATTTTTATCATAAACGAGTTCGAATTCCTCCGATAGCCTTTGAATACATTTAATTCGAAGAAAATAGGTAAAATCACATTAAAATTAAATTGTGTAAACACAGAGATATGACTATTAGGTGTACAACCAATAACAATATAAAGCTGATTATAAATTCTTTATTATTTACTTCAAAAAGAGAACCTCACGCGTGTGCGACAATATTTTTACATACAGGTATGAGTGAAATAAAATCTTATACCTGTATAAGGTTAAAATTGAAAGATTTCATATATAAAATGTAAATAAGCAAATTACTAATTATGTAATATAGATATTTGCTTGAAAAACAACAAATTTTAAAGTTAAAATAAATTAAATTTTAATAAAAAATCCAATTTTTGTAAATTTGAATTTGTGAATAAATGAAAATTGTACTTTAAAAATAATTTGCAATATTGGATTTAAGGTTATAATTCTTGAAAAATAAGTTTTAATTACAGGAAATAAATAAAATACGTACGAACAAGAATCAACCAAATTTAACAAAATTTGAGAGGCATAGATCATGTTAATATCAAATAAGGTCCTGTTCTAAAAAAAAATTGCGACCAATCTGATGGGGAGACGGACTGACTGTTAGAAAATTAAATTATGTATAGAAAAATGACCATTAAACAATCTTTAATTTAAGAATTAATTTTCTAAATTCACTGTTGGGAGATTTACTTTGTGAAACTCCATTTTAAATATTGAAAAATATTTAAAGTTCGATTACTTTGTCTATTTCACGAATTAAAATTATTTTTATTTTTACTGAACGCGTTTTCAACCTTTCGATCATCCTCAGAGTAGAAAGATGAAAATTTAATGGGAATTAATGGGAATTTATAGGTAAGAAAAATATATAGGAGGGGTGTAATATTATTGAATTGGGAAAACCCATAAAATTTTCTATCAAAGCAACTAACTATACGTGTAGAGAAGAAAGCAATTAAACCAGTTTGTAGGTACCGATATGAAAAAAAAAAATTTTATTTTTACCTAATAATATGACTGTTCAGATAAATGACCTGTTTATGAAAACTAAAATAGGGGTGTCCAAAATTATTGAAAGACTGAAGTGATTATATTCGTTCAGAAATTTATTTTTAATAGAGGAGAATTATTTAGATCATTTTGATCGTTTAAAACTTCTATTTGTGGGTCACTGTTTAATCTATTAATTTCTAGAGCCTCTAAAAGATTCAATTTTAAGCCATTATGGCAAACATGTAGAACTTTTGGTTTATGGTCTGTTTTGGGAAAATGACCTGTTTCCAAGATGTGTAGACCGAAGTTAGAGCTGTGTTTTTGTGAACCAATGTGTTCCTTATATCTTATGTCGAAACTTCATCCTGTTCGTCCCACATATTTGGCGTTACAATGGCAACAGTCTAGGCGGTAGACCCCACTCTTTTTTAGTGGATCAGTTTTTTCTTTGGCGTTGTAAAGGGAACGGCCAAGATTTCCAACAGAATGAAAAGCTGGTGATATATTATATTTTGTAAACAGGTTACCAATTTTATGTGAGATGATACCTAAGAATGGAAGAGATACATAATGTTTTGGGTCTGGGTCAATTGTAAGGGGAGGATATATTTGTTCAATGGTGACTTTGTGTTGTTTTTTACGGATAAGTTCATCAATTAATTGGGTTGAAAAACCGTTGTTAAGGACAATTTGCTTTATCGTGTTTAGTTCTGTTTTTCGATCTTTTGGTAGAAGGGGAATGGCGAAAGCTCTATGTATCATTGAACGGTATGCTGCTAATTTATGGGATCCGGGGTTAAACGAGTCGGCAGGTATAGTTATATCCGAGAAAGATGGCTTGCGATAGATATTGTATGTAAATTTATTGGTGTCTCTATGGATGGTAATATCTAGAAAATTGATGCTGTTGTTTTCTTCTATTTCTTTGGTAAATTGAATTTTGGGGTGGATGCTGTTAAGGTATTTTAGATAGTTGTCCAGTTGTCGATCTGGTCCTTTGAAACCAACTAGGATGTCATCTACATAGCGGAACCAGAAAAGAATGTGTTTTTTAGAAATTGGACTTTGTAAGACGGAAGTTTCGAAATTATTCATAAAGATTTCAGCTAAGAGTGGGCTTAGGGGGGAACCCATTGGGAGGCCAGAATTTTGAATGTAAATTTGATCTTTAAATTTAAAATAATTTTGGTCAAGGCACAGTGAAAATGAATCTATAATTTCTTTTTGTAGAGGTGTAGGGGAATTGTTATTTACCAAAATATTTTCAATAATTGGGATACAATCTTTAGAAGGAATATTTGGGAACATATTGGAAATATCAAACGAAATTAATCTAAAAGTATTGTGTTGTAACTGTAGGCTGTCTAGTTTTACGCACAAATCGACGGAATTTTTTAATAGAATAATGTGGGTGAAATTGTGTTATTTGTTTGAAGGTGTTGTTTAGAAATTTGGCATGGGTATATCCATATAACACCAATCCAAAAACACCAAATTATCCCAATGAACCCGGAAGCCCCTAAACTCTACGACTCATTAAGTTACACAAGAAAGATTATTCAGTTAGACCAGTGGTCTCTTACAATAATGCTCCTACATATAAATTTGCCAAATTTTTAAACAACACCTTCAAACAAATAACACAATTTCACCCACATTATTCTATAAAAAACTCTGTCGGTTTGTGCGTAAAACTAGACAGCCTACAGTTACAACACAATACATTTAGATTAATTTCGTTTGATATTTCCAATATGTTCCCAAATATTCCTTCTAAAGATTGTATCCCAATTATTGAAAATATTTTGGTAAATAACCATTCCCCTACACCTCTACAAAAAGAAATTATAGATTCATTTTCACTGTGCCTTGACCAAAATTATTTTAAATTTAAAGATCAAAGGGTCTGGAACCATTACCATAGGTGAATTTGCCCAAGAAATGAAATTCAACGATATGTATGCGATTGTGTAGCTTAGTGAAAGAGTAAACCATACGTATGGATTTTTCCTCAATATCTTTACATTTTACGGAGTTATAATACCAAATACCAAAAAATAGTGGTCTTATTCAAACTTTTTTTTTCTCGTAAACTATTACAGATAAAACGATGAAACAAAATCCATATTGTTTGCTATGTCCAGTATTTTATTATATATTTTTTTCATTTAAAATGGACATTAAATACCCTTTATAAAATATGAAAAAAATATTCATTAAATTTTTTTAGCTACTTGTACAAGAGTGACCACTTTCTTATTATTACCAAAAGAAAGCTCGCAAGCACTTCCCTCATCTCCCTGAATTTTATTTTTGTCAAAAGGGTGGAACATATTGAAAAAAAATAAAAACATATATATTTGGTGATGTTCATGGAATGTGTATGTGCAAGTACAGGTCAACAAATCTGACTTTACCTCTTCAAGGTCATTAAAAATGCACTCTTAAAGAAGTGAGATAGTACTTAATATAAAGGAAAAATGACCTTGAAGCGGCAAAGTCAGATTTGTTGAACTGTACCTACTTGTTTTTGAATTATGTTTTTAAGAAATATTTTGAATGAATAAATGAATCATTGAATGTTTTTTTTTTGTTTTTTTTTTTGTTTTTTTTTTTTTTTTTTTTTTATTACATGAGAATCTGATGCCTATTCTACACTCTCGATCGAAGTTCCTCGACGAAGTAATCGCTAAAGTTGGCTGAAGTCGGAATACTGTTATAACACCAGCCACGAAGAACCATGAAATGACCTTCTACACTCTCGTACTCGGTCCACTTTGCGAGAATTGAGAGTAGCCATAAGGAATCTAATATGTTTTATGTTCAATACACCTACATAGTCAATAGCCTATTAGGTAAAATGTGTTTTTTAAATATTGTTCATATTATTTATTGTAGATAATAAAAATAATTGCGCAGCTTTATGTTTAACTTGAAATATCTCGAAAAATAATGATTTTATCTTACGAAGAAAAGTATTTTGTTTACACAGAAAATATTAGTGAATCGAATAATAGTGCTAAAATGACAATTCCGCCAGTCGCATAGAATTTAGGAAGAGTTAACCCCTCATTTGCCCCGGTAATACATCTCTTTTTACGGTATTTACGGTACCTACACTACACATCCTGCCTAGTATGATAAAAATACGTCAAATAGTTTTAAAGTACTGGGAAAAAATCTTTAAATAAAACACCCTGCAGCTTAGTAAGGAGCCACAAAGTCACTTGGGTTAAATCTTCATATTCTGAATATATAATATATACCTATATATATATATATATATATATATATATATATATATATATATATATATATATATATATATATATATAGGCTAAGTTCAAAAATGCATCACTGCTTGCATGAGGCAGAGTCAAAAGTTCAAAAACGCATCAGACGCATCACAACGAAAAATCAAAAGTTCATTTTTGCATCTGATGCGTCAAAACAATGCATCAAGAAATTTGGTGATGCGTGTCCAAGATGCTTGTCATGTGTAGAATTATAACTACTTGCCATATTATGTAGGTATTAACACCAACAGGAATAATTCCGAAAAAGAAACTGTATTAAGATTAATGTATTTACTTTTCATTAAAATTGTTTAAACTATTTGAATACATCTTGCACTCAAAATAGGTATGTAATATTTTTTATTCAAATAATTTCAATATTTTCAATTTCAAGTAAGTTCAAGTTGAAATTCAAAGATAATATACCTATACAAGGACTGTATTACTATATTATCTATAGTCCATCATGCTACATTGGCTACATTGTGTGTCTATTATGCTACATGCATCATGATGCCAATATCCCATTCAAAAATATCTAATGTGCATCAAATTTCAAGAGAGCATCAGCATCGCATCATGCAGTATTAGACGCATCAGAAACGTCCTGATGCTGCATCGATGCGGTAAAGTTTACATTTTTGAACTTACCCATATATATATATATATATATATATATATATATATATATATATATATATATATATATATATATATATATATATATATATATATATATATATATATATATATATATTATATTGTAATGTAATAATTAAACTTTCTTATTATTATTCTATATACTGCGAGTGTGGAAATGCAAACAAAAGTTTGTCATACGTAGTAGTGTCTCACAGGCACTCGACAATATTTGAAATTTAAAATATATATATATATATATATATATATATATATATATATATATATATATATATATATATATATATATATATATATATATATATATTTACAGTTGGGTGCAAAACTGAGTCAACCAATATAAGTTTTGGATATTTGTACTTCTTGAATATATTATAAACCTTACAATCAAAACAATATTTATATAACTGAAAAGTACATTTATTGATACATAAAGTTATAAACTTAATTTAGCTTAAAAGCCTATTATAGAATAAAATATTCATAATGACCTTTGGTTCACTTTTGCACCACTTGTAGCGAGCATCAAATAATTAAACTTTAATATTATGTCCACAGACCTTTTGCCTTTCTAACAGCATGTGATCGTTTTTTAACACTTCTAACAAGTCTTTTCGCAATAATCAGGTGAGACTTTGTACCACTGTTCCTGTATATCTTCCCATAAAACATCTAAATTTGACGGAGGTGATTCATATTCATTCAAAAGTTTTATCTTCAGATATGACCGTAATTTTTCAAGAGGACTGAGATCAGAATTTGAGATGGCCATGTCAGGACTTTGAATTTTTGTTTACTTAGCCAATTTTTTACTAATTTCGAGGTATGTTTCGGATCGTCGTCATGTTGAAATATTATTTCATCTTCTGGATAGGGTATGTTTTCGACTGTTTCTGTTAAATATATCCTGGGAATATTATAGTACAATTTTTTGTTCATATTACCGTCAATCTTATGAATTAGACCTGCAGCAAATGCTGAAAAACAGCCTCACAACTTGATATTACCACCACCATTCTTTATCGTTTGAGTGTAATCCTTTGGTTATCTTGATTCTTTAGTTCTTTTCCAATTCCACCGGCGACCATCTGTACTGTATCTATTAATTTTAGTCGCATTTGACCAACTCTCCTTCATTCGATCATCATCATCCCATTTTATATATTGTTTTATAAAGAAATTTTCTGGCTTTAATATTTTTTTAGTGAGAAGTGGTCTCTTTTTTCTTTCGACAACTCGGAATGTAATGCCCGACGAACTGTCCACTTACTTACTGACTTGCCGACGTCTTTCTGTAAAAGTTTGGTTACCTCAGAAGCCGAAGATGCTTCACCGGAAGCCAAATATCGAATAACTCTTCTAACATCCTCTCCTGATAGTTTCTTTTTCCGACCACCAACATTTTTCTCTATTAGTAAATTACATTTGTTTCGAATTTTTTGTACCGTCGATTGGCTAATATGAATTTTCCGAGCGATATATCTTGTAGATTGTCTACTTTTTAATAATTCAATCACTAATTTCTTAGTAGATTTCGATGTCGGGTACATTATTTGTAAATTAAAAATAAATGTAGCTTTATTCATTAGCTATGGCACGCTGATTTAAACTGAGAATAAGTCGATGCTGGATTCTTTGTTTAGACTACACTCAATCTGTAAGGACATGTTTTTATCGCGTAGAACACTCTAGGGATGTTGATATGATATCGATATATCGAATATTCGATATTTTTTTTGTAAAGTATCGATATTTTTAACCGACATTTTTGAATCCGATATATCGATAGTTCGATATTGAAATGTCAGTATCGACATCGATATATTTTCCAAGAATAAATCAACTTTGTAACAATTTACTTAATCGGCTATGACTGAAAGTATGTATCATATAAGTATAACAAGTATAATGTCATCTAACTATTTAAAGCAGCATCCACATTCTCGCGAAGTTGACCGAAGTACGAGAGTGTAGACGGTTGCTTCGTTGTTCCTCGTTGTTGGTGTTATAATAGTATTCATGTGCCTCGGCTACCAATGTATTTACAATGCACTGTGTGTTCAGCGACGGACACCGACTGACTACATGTCTTAAGCCGTGTCGGGCACACTCTGGGCTCACCACTAGTTACAATTTTCTATACTTACGCTGAGGACTTGGTTACATGTGAAAACCATACCAATTATTTTATTGTATATTACCAGTACTTATTTTTTTTTTTTTTTATGTAAAAGTATTGAGAACGACTTGCTTGGATAATTTTCGCTTTGCTAACAGTTTTCTTATTATTTAGGTTTCTTTCTTTCTTTCTTTCTTTTTCTTCCCTTCATAATTTCTTACTTTTGGATTTCCTTCATTATGTTCAAACTGTCACATAACTGGTTCGGCATTATATTATTTTAAAGTGAATTTCACCAATGTGGTGTGGATCTTTCCTTTTTTTCTGGGAGATGGACGCGCCAACCTGTGTTCCAATGCGTGGCCTGTTCCGGCCTGTACCAACTTGCCGCAGCCAATATGGTTCTTTTAATGGCGGACTAGTAGTGTACCATCGCGTTTGCCGGGAGTTTTATTTTATTTAAGTTAACATTGCCATTAATTCAATTTCATTTTTTTTCTCTCCTATCGCTTGCACTAAACTTAGGGACAGGGCCTATCCCCTGAGCTTTAACACCGAGTTAGATGTAGTAAACTTATCTGAGCTAGTCGAATCGATCGATCAAATTGTCAGTATACCAACATTTAAATGTAACTGAATGTAAATGAATAGCTACTGTAGAAAAGAATCCTTGTAAATGAAAATATCAAACTGAAGAAATTCATTCTCATCCGTAGATTAAAACAATATAAACTGAAAAAGAGTATTTTCAGTAAAAGAAAAATCTTGAAATTATTCATTTTAATTGTCATTGAGGATTTTTTTATTATTTTTTTCGCTTCTTAAATGCATTTTGATAAACTTTTTACATTAGTATTTTTAAATGTCAAACGCCAATTTTGACAAAAATGCCACTAGAGCGCACTACTTGAGCTACGCAACTTGTCTATAACATTAAATTTGAATACCTATATTGATTTAAATAATATTTTTTATAATTTTATAAATAATACATTATATTTGTAAAATAATACCTACATAATTTGACATTTATAACATTAGATTTGAATAAATTGATTTAAATATTATTTTTTATAATTTTTTAAAAATAATCGAAAAATTTTAATAATATTTTGTATCTTACGACTTAAAGACTATAATTTCTTACGATTTTATTTGAAATAGGTAGGAATTTGATTTGATATTTGTAACTTTGAATAAGAGAAAATACATCTCAACTTACTGAAATTTCTTTTTCTTATATTTCCAATAATAATTTAATGGATCAATTAATATTATGTTTGGTATTAATAAGTAGTATCTTAAAATTTAAAAAATATAGGGTTGGGGTCGCTAGAGCCTAGGGGATAGGTTACGAAAGATTCTCATATTGGCCATACTGATTCCATGGCTCAGTATCTGATTCCATGTTCTAGAAAAGGATTTTGCATTGAGAAACACTGTAAAATGCAGGGCTGGAAACAAGGCATTTTCTATTTTAAATAAGTTCAGTCAAACCATTTTCCATTTTGTATTTAAAATGGAAATTTGAATCCATTTTGCATAAAAAATGAAAATGCAAGTACACTCAAATTTATGTGTATATGTAGGTATTATAGAATATTTTTATACAATAACCCTTCATTTTAATTGATAATAAAAATAAATAAGATATATTTTAACTTAAATTATTAAAACCTACCGTATCAAAATTTGCATATTTGTTTATTCATAGTAAAAAAAAATAAAAAATTTAAAAAAATATAAAATATAATAAGAAAAATTCTAATTTTACTCTTCTTTTTATAAAACCTGTTTCTCTTAAAATAGCCCAGCAGTAGTCTCCTAACATACTTTCGTCCCAAAAACATTTGTATCTGTTTTCAGAAATTTTAAAGTCTTGGTGAAAACGCTCGCCCATGCTTATTGTCTCGCCCAAGAATTATTGTTCAAAAATCTTTTTTATGTGACTTTTTCACTTCTTTCCAACGGTGTAGGAAAATATGGCAAAAACTTGAGAAAATTTAGGCAAAAAATTTATCTTTTCCAGAAAAATTTTTTAACTAAATATGCCTAAAAAACCGTTTCAGGCATCGGACGTGTCTGACTTTTTGGACTTCCTACATTTTCACCAAATTTCGTAAAAACAGGATGTTTCGTTCGAGATTTATCGCGCGGATATAACTTTTAGTGAATGTCATTTTCGGCTTCTAGAGATTTAAAAACAAGTTATTTCTATCACAATTCCGGGCTCAAGTCGCGTCAAGACAGTGGCTCTAGTAGCTAAATTTTCGATTCGAAAATTCGTTAAAAAAACCTATTTAAGCTACATACTACATTAGAAAATATCTGATTGTGCGGCCCGCTAAAATTTTTCCTTAGATATTGAAGGTCAGTTGAATCAGTTTTTTGGAAATATCTCGCTTCCTTTGCCTCAAATCGTTTTTGTATTTATTATAAAAGTTATAGAGCATAAAATTCTCTAAAAATTTTGTTTCAAACACTTTTCGATGCGTTTAACTGTTTTGGAGATAGAGCGCGATGAGTACTGAACGCTCAGCCATACGTTGTACGTCCGTTGTTGCCAAGATACACTTTGAAACTCATCGGCTAAAAACGTTGGTTTTGAGCGACGTGTATGTGGCCCATAACGGTTATAATTTTTTTTCAGACTAACTTAACCTCAGCAATTTCCTGAAAAGGCGATACACTTACTTATGTTAATTAATTTTAGGCATGGATGTCAACATCTTACAATTTTATTGTGGAGGCTCATTAATTACCAGTCGTTATGTACTAACAGCAGCTCATTGCACAAAATTGGAAGGTGTAAATTTGTAAGTTGAAAAGTGATAGAAATAAATAAATATAATTGATATTCTATTATCTTTTAAAAGAACAATAGCTCGTCTTGGGGAACTGAATATTGAAACTAGTGTCGACTGTTACTTTGATGGTGAAAATAACGTTTGTGCAGACCCAGTTGTCGATATGCCAATTGAAAAAATTATTCCACATCCAAAATTCAGTGACTCATTAAAAGACGATATTGCTTTATTAAAGTTAGCAAAAGATGTTACGTTTACAGGTATTTTATTTACATTTGTGATGGGCCTCAAGTAGTTTTCAGTTCAAGTCATTGGAATTAAATCTAAGTCGTTTCACTTGAGTCAAACTTCATAAGAACTCAAATTAGGTACAGTTTACATAACTAATTAATATAACCTGAGTAGTGTATTTTTGTGTTCTTGTTAAAGTACTTACATTTACTTACATAAAGTACTTACAATTAGTTTAAGAATTTTTGTTTGTCGGTGGAATACGATTTTGCACTTAAAGTTCCTAATTAATTTTGACAGCTTAAACATATAAGTCGTAAACAAGCTGTTAGTTCGTTTGATTTGAAAAAACTGACTCAAGTGACTAATTCAAGTTAAAAAATAGTTTGGATCACTGTATAATTCGAATTGAGTTTGAATCATTGTGAAAACGTACTTAATCATTCGAATGAAAAAATCGAACTTGAGTGTCATCACTTATAGAGTTATACATATACATACATGTATTTAAGGTTTCAATTATAGACATGCTTTTTTTGTCTTTTATTTTAGATTATATTCGACCAGTTTGTCTTCCTTTTAATATAAATTTTACAACCGACTCTTATACAAATAAAACATTTACAATTTCTGGATGGGGAAAAACAAGTGATGGTACGTAATAATGAAAATTTATAACATTTGAAAGTTCATTCTGAATAGTGAATATATTATATTGTCCTTCTTTTCTGCCGTTATCTTGAAAACAAGTAAAAATTCAGTTTCCCGATTATTTTCGAACGATGAGGTTTTACTGTTTACTCAATACTCTTTTCTTTTGCTTGTTTTTTTTTTTTTTTTTTTTTTTTTTTTTTTTTTTTTTTTTTTTTTTTTTTTTTTTTTTTTGTAGATGACACTATTTTCTACAACTTTGTATAATTATTCTTGTTTACAGACTGTATAAAGTTCAAGTAGTTACTAACAATGAGTACAATTTTATCAAAACTTTAACGATAGAGTTAACACTACTATCGAGTAGCATTTTTTTCAGTAAACATATAAATTTTCTAAATATTAATAAATTTAATTTAAAATTAAGAATGATTATCACTTTCTTAATTAAAAGTTTGCATTTATATCCTTAAGCACTTTTATTACTGAATAAGTGTGTACTTTTAAACTTGAAAAGTTACTATCTATTAATTTTATGGAAAATTTGGAAAGAAATGTTTGAACTGATTTCATTAAATATATTAGCAAATAGAATTCCTTACTTAAGTAATGCAAACTAAAGCTTCTTCAAAGCTTATCAATGTAATCACTAATATAATATGTACCACTTTTTTTCTGGACAAGGCGTAAATTATTTAACACAAGGCGTAAATTATTTTTTAGATACATTTATGGGAAGTTCAGTTCTACAGTATGCAACTGTGATTGGTTGGAATTTAACAAGTTGCAATAAAGTGGTTCCTCCAAAATTACGACCAGTTGCAAGGACACAAATTTGCGCGGCGGGATTAAAAGGCCAAGATTCTTGTAAAGGCGACAGTGGCGGTCCATTAACAAACATTACTAACGATAGAAATATGGTGAGAAGGAACTATCAAATTGGTATTGTCAGTTTAGGTATCGGAAATGCCTGTGGTAATGACAATATACCTAGCATATATACACGTATTGAAAAATATTTAAAATGGATAAAAGATAATGCTAAATAATTTTCTCTATGCTCTGTTTGTTATTTTCATGTGTTAATAAATATAATTTATTATCAAACTATTTGTTTATTTAACGAATGAATATACAACCAGAGGCGTAATTACAATGGAACAGGCGAAGCAGTGGCACCAGGGCGCATGATATTAAAGGGCACAATAGAGGAAAATATAGGTGCAAAAAAAGAAAATGCTATTTTTTTGACAAGTGATTTTTCCCTTTTCCAGGATGCATTATATAAATAAAAGTTTTGTTTTTTTTAAAAAACCGACTTCCAAAAGTAAAAAATAATAACACGAATTTTGAAATCAGGCGGGGTGTCGTATAAAAAATTGCAATCGGATGTTCTTGTAAAATTCATGCATTCTTCAAGATCTACATTTTTTTATACTACGCGCCTCGGCTTCTAGAGACTAACTAAGACTGAGTTCAAAATTCGTGCTATTAATTATTTTTTACTTTTTGAAGTCGGTTTTTTTTTTTTTTCAAAAAAAAAAAGCTTTTATTTCGTACTTTTTAGTGATTATGCTTATAGAAATAATTGCTTAAAAGAAGAAGTATTCCAAATTTCATACGTTTAGTTGGAATAGTTTCAAATATTTCATTGTCCAAAAATCATTATTTTGGGCTTTGAACTTTGGAATAGAAATAGTGTTCAAAGTAATAATTACATACTAGGAAAATAAAAACCATTAAAAATCAATCAACTTTTCAAGCTATTAAAGAATTTTTTAAATTTCAGAAAATTAATTTTAGAATAATTACGAATAGATCAACATAAATTCAAAAATATGTTTTTAAGGAGGACCACTAGTGTAACATTTTGAAAAAATTGGAAATTTTTTTCAGGTTTCGATAGTCTATACCTTTAAAAATAGCATACTAAAATTTCAAGTGCATATCTCAAATAATTTTTGAGTTACAGCCATCCGAAGAGCGGATTCTGATTTTCACTATTAACTTTGAGATATTGAGAAATGTATGAAGGTTGATAGTTCGGGAGTTTCTGGACGTGGCTGCCAGTCACATGTTGTGGAGAAGCCCGATCCTGGTACATTTAAACGACTCATCTAGTTTTACTATGACCGTTATAGTGAGTACATCGTAAATAGTTTTAGTAAAACTTTTCACAATCAGTAATTAAAACTAAAAGGTCAAGTAAATAAAAACTATATTTTTCAGATTTGCTGCAGTTATAACTCGAACACAAATCATCCGATCGATTTGATTTTTATTGTAGCTTCTTTTATATATGTTTCTTCGTGCCATGAACCTCCAGTTTTCCGATCGAATAAAAAATGTAATTTTTGTAGGCCAGAAATCATCAAATTTTCGCGCAAAATTTGAAACTTTTTTTGAAAACTCCGCCATTTTGTTAAATTTCGATTGAGGTTCATGGCAGGGGCCATACCTTCTAGTTTAATAGGCTTTTTGGTTTTTTTGTATTTCAGGCAGTGTGAAGGTCGCTATCACTGCAGCAATGGGCGAACTTTTTTTTGGAGCATTAGGAGATCGCGAATAACTCACTGAATTTTCAATTTTTTGGTCCAAAAATTTTATCATGAATTTATTATATATCAACGAATATATCCTTAAAATATTAAAACATTCCATACAGTAGTTTTCTTTAAAAAAATTCCCAAAAATCACCTTTTTTTCAGGCGGTCACACTAGTGGTCCCCATTAAAGTAAATAATTTTGCATAATTATTATACAATTTTCAAAATTGCCATAATTATTCATATTATTGAAGATGGTTAAAAAATTACTCAACCATGGTTAATAAAATTGTTATGGGACCACCTGGAGAGCTTCATCTATTAACCAAAAAAAGAATGACGTAAATTGGCCCAGAAACATGGGAGAAATCGGTGTACATACATAAAAAAAAAAACGGGTTGAATTGAGAACCTCCTCGTTTTTGAAGTCAGTTAAAAAGGTTTTTTTTTTTTGCTCGTCAGCTGCATTTTGGGGGAAAATGACATTTGTTTTTTGCTCGTCAATTGCATTTTTACGCAAAAATAAACTTTTGAAGCGGGCTAACATCTTCTAACGGATAATTTTAAATAGGTCGATAGTTTCAACATCGGTTATCTACAGGAAGTGGATTTGGATTATTCGCGGTAATCTATGATAAACGCAATCATTTGCCGCTATGTTCAAAATGAATGTACCCGCCGGGTATAACAAAAAATGTTGTACCCGGTGTATTGATGTGTGAACAAGAAGTGTTGCTAACAACGTTATACAACAAGCAAAAGTATTTTCAAAAGGTACAGCAAATTGGTCTACAGATAAGGTACAGCAATTGGTCACTATCGTAATTTAAAACAGTGTTTATAACATGATATGTAACTGTCGAAAATTCATTGGGTATTACAATTTGATCAATCGCCATAGTTAAAATCATACATGGACATGCATACGGCATTAAAACAAAAAACAACTGATAAATTTAAAAAACAAAAAAACAAAAAAGAAAAAAAGAACAAAAAAAATTGTATAAATTTACACAAATTTTTGTAAAATATTTTTGCATACATAGGTACCTATAGGTAGTTGCAAAGTTTCTGAGCGACTAAAGTCCACTTCCAGTTTTACTACAGTACCGCGTTAAATAAATGAAAGTAAGGGTCTACACCATTAAAAAAATCGTATTTATAAATACCAAAATATAACTAGTTGCAGAGTTTTTGAGGTATCAAAGTCCAACAAAAAGGAAAGATGTATTTTTAGTAAGAGATATACATATTTTATTATGTTAAGAAGATAAAATACTTTTGCAATAAAGATGGATATAGAGTAATTATGTCTAAACTCCCCCTATTAGTTGTTATATCTCTCACTCGGGTAATATTGAACGATACATACAATGTATGAAAATACACTACGTTGTAAAAAAAAGTAATCGATTTTGAAATAGTTTGCTTATTTATATAGTAATGCAATGATCATTATATAGTAATGATTTATATAGTAATGCAATGATCATGGAAAATTACCTACTTAAATAAGTAATTTTAAATTAAATAAATTTCCTATGAATGTTTTTCAATATGGGAACAAATTTTTCCGTCGTAAAAATATTTTGTATAATATTATTAAGTACTCCCTTATCGAAGCTGTCCAGATCTGTTTTATGTTTTACATGTTTTTTTCTTTCTTTTTCAGCAAAAATAGCTTCCGATCCATCATTTTTTTTTTGCTTCACTAGCTATTCTAGTTAAAGTTGCCAGCGATATACCCGTAGCTGCAGTAACACGATTTTTAACTTGAGTTAATGGGATTTTCACACCACCACTTTCACTTTTCATAAACACTAACACATTTAAAATGATAAGTTTTGCTTGTGGACTTAACATTTTATTTTTAATACTCGTATTCATTTCCATATTTAAATTAATTAAATATCAATAGATAAAAACCCGATTAAAATAGAAGGTATAAAAAAGTATAATAATAATCAAGAATACGATAACTTAAAAAAAAATTGTTAAAATATCGAAAATTGTATCTCGCAGGTAAAGCGAATGGAATTGACTAGCCAAAGCTAAGTAAAAGTACTGATTCTAAAAATTACAAATTTATTTGTAAACATACAAATTTTGTAAAACTAATAAACAGATTTTATTGCAATATTTACAAAGGTAGGTTTTATGCAGGTTTTATGACTGTATCAGGTAGTTCAATAAAATTGAATACATTTCAATTAATTAACCACTGAAAAGTACAGACTTTAAAAGAGAAAATTGTAGACCGTTTTATTATTTGCAATATTTAGTAAATTGTTCAGAAAGTACAAAATATTAAAAGTTAAACGTTTCTAAACTACAAGAAATATGTAATATAATTAAAACTAGAAATACCTATGATAAGAAATTTAATGTTTCAAAACGACTTAACGCTACCAATTTTAAAATATTAAATACTAACAGGAAAATTTTTTATGAAAAATACCCTTACATAGTAATAATAACATATTTTGGTATTTATAAATACGATTTTTTTAATGGTGTAGACCCTTACTTTCATTTATTTAACGGAGTACTGTAGTAAAACTGGAAGTGGACTTTAGTCGCTCAGAAACTTTGCAACTACCTATATGTTATTATTACTATGTAAGGGTATTTTTCATAAAAAATTTTCCTGTTAGTAATTAATATTTTAAAATTGGTAGCGTTAAGTCGTTTTGAAACATTAAATTTCTTATCATAGGTATTTCTAGTTTTAATTATATTACATATTTCTTGTAGTTTAGAAACGTTTAATTTTTAATGTTTTATACTTTCTGAACAATTTACTAAATATTGTAAGTAATAAAACGGTCTACAATTTTCTCTTTTAAAGTCTGTACTTTTCAGTGGTTAATTAATTGAAATGTATTCAATTTTATTGAACTACCTGATACAGTCATAAAACCTGCATAAAACCTACCTTTGTAAATATTGCTATTATTATGAATTTTTCAATAAAATCTGTTTATTAGTTTTACAAAATTTGTATGTTTACAAATAAATTTGTAATTTTTAGAATCAGTACTTTTACTTAGGTTTGGCTAGTCAAGTGCTTTACCTGCTAGATACAATTTTCGATATTTAAACAATTTTTTTTAACTTATCGTATTCTTGATTATTATTATACTTTTTTAATCGGGTTTTTATCTATTGATATTTAATTAATTTAAATATGGAAATGAATATGAGTATTAAAAATAAGCAAAACTTATCATTTTAAATGTGTTAGTGTTTATGAAAAGTGAAAGTGATGGTGTGAAAATCCCATTAACTCAAGTTTAGTAATAGGTGTGTGAGGAAAGTTCAAGTGATAGTGACTAACAATAAGATAACAATAACAACTACTTAATTTTTTTACTTCGAAGTATTCAGAGTTAGTAAAGGTAATTTCTTAATATTATTTATTTAATTTAAAATTACTTATTTAAGTAGGTACACCATTGCATTACTATATAAATAAGCAAACTATTTCAAAATCGATTACTTTTTTTTACAACGTAGTGTATTTTTGTACATTGTATATATCGTTCAATATTACCTGAGTGAGAGATATAACAACTAATAGGGGGAGTTTAGACATAATTACTCTATATCCATCTTTATTGCAAAAGTATTTTATCTTTTTAATATAATAAAATATGTATATCTCTTACTAAAAATACATCTTTCCTTTTTGTTGGACTTTGATACCTCAAAAACTCTGCAACTAGTTATACTTATATTTAAAAGGAAATAAAAACTAATAAACGTGTGTTATTTATTTAAGAAATATCCAGCTGTTAAATTCCACTGAGGCTTCAAAATCCTTTCCACGAGGTATATATTTGAATATCTTACTTGCTGTAACATACTCGTAGAACCCACCCTGAATGAGTTGTTGGCTGATATTTTCAAGTAAATAGACACACCGGCATAATTAGCGGAACATAAAAAAATATAAAAACCTATTTTTTAAACAAAGTTGGCTGCTTTTTTATCATTTTCACTTAAAATAATATTGAAGTAATGAATCCATTGACTTTTCATAGAATTGTTCTTTCTTATTATTGATGCAAATCTTTTTAAGAGGTCTGTCACTTTCAAACTCAAATGCCGCTTCTTCTTAATTTAGTCGAGCTTCAGACTGCCGTAATTAAAGAAGGACAAAGATTGCCTCAGGAGACTATAGATAACATCATTCTGAGTACAGCAAGATGAATTGAAGCTTTAACAAGAGCACGAAAGGAAGCACGCGGTATTAAAACGCTGCGTTTCATTTTCTATTTGTTAAATAATCTTTAACTTAAATGATTCTTAGACGACATAAGATTCTAAAAATTTGGCATTTCATATGGTTAATTGCTTTTGCTAACGAAAATAAAGTTATATCGACTTGTGAACATGTAATTTTAATAGAGTAATTAAATAAGACTAATAGTTTCTTAAAACTAAATGGTTTGCTTGATTCTTAGAGATATTTTATATGTTCCGCTAATTATGCTGGTGTGTGTATATTACCAGATTAGTATGTCAAACTTTGACTATTTTAAAAATTTCTGTAGACCAATTTGCTGTACCTTTTGAAAAAACTGATTCAAATTTTCTTATTCTAACAAAATCGTTAACTTTATACTTGACTACACCGGCAATTTTTATATTACTATAATATATGCATTTAATAAATATGAGTAGAAGTTTTGGGGGCTTCCAGAACCACCTCCCCCCCTCGCGATTTTTAACTTACCACGGGAGGTGGTAGGTAACCTATGCGGGTTTTCGTGCCCAACCTAACGGAACCTGAGCGAATCTAAGAATTATACTTTTCACTACTAGATGGCGCGTAAATTTGAAAATTGTCAATAGATGGCGCTGAAAATCCCTTTTAATAGTTATACTTTTCACTAATAGATGGCGCTACTAGTCTAAACACTAGCGAACTCTACATCTAGATTCAGAATTCCGCCTGAAATATGTTTAAACTCGTGTGTGCTTAATTCCGACGTCATTAGAAGATAATTTGTTAGTGTCTAAAATAATTATATATGCTAGCGAGTTTTCAAATACGTATGATAAAGATGCTATTATACTTTTATTAATAAAGTCCACCAGAAAATAAAAAATAATCTACGGCGTTCACATGCAACTGTACAATTGATTATTGTTAATAAGCATTCCTCCTCGAAGGTCACTTTGTAATTAATACATGTATGATTACAAAGCAATTATTAGTTCCATGTGCACGGCGTGGGTATGTCACGATATTCAAATATGATACTTCCGTTAAATCATAGAAAAAGGCACGTATTTTAATTACAAAGTCTCGCCGATAGAGTAATATGATATCTCTGTGAACATAAAAAATTTTTAATTACCAGTTGCATTTGATATCGTTAAGCTACATAAATCTAGAAATGTCACGTAGGTAATATGATACATCAAGGCACGCCTACAGTAAAACCTGTTCTGATTTTGCCTTTTCTTACATAATGTAGTAGAATCTGTCTTAGCAGTAAAATCTATCTTAATGTTTAAAACAGGGGTGTCAAACTCAATTTTGCAGAGGGCCATATATTAGATTTAGAATGTGTAGGCGGGCCAGGTTAAAATAAAAAAATTGAAACTTACTGCAAAAAGACTACAACCGGCGGGGAGGAGCGCAGTGTGCGCTACGTGCACAGACGAAACAGAAGCCGCTTTCGCGCGGGCGAAAGAGATAAAAGCATAACTAACACTCTCGCTCGTCTAGGCACGCGCTACTCTTGAAGTTACTTATAATTAAAGCGCGCACATTTTTGAACTTCCGTACACGTATCGAGTGCTATCTAAAATCTCTAAAAACAAGATTCTTCTTTCTGTGATATAATGTGATCGCGGGCCATATTGATATGGTCCGAGGGCCGGATGCGGCCCGCGGGCCGTATCTTTGACATGACTGGTTTAAAACAATTTAAAAATTTTCGAGTTAGAAGCAACAATACAGTTTCCAACAATGGGACCGTCAACAACAATGAAAAAAATATTTTTTAGAATGAACTGAAAAAGTCGACAAGAATTCGCAGGATTTTGATAGCTCTGGAAAAAGTTTATGTTTTAATAAATTTTAATACTGTATTTATTTTGTAACTATTAGGTAAAAGTCCCTATACCGGAACGCGATCCAATACTGCAACAGGTTGGGTTTCGACATTTATATATTAATGAAGTTATTTCTGAAAGAATCCTCTGATAACAAAAATTATTATTAATAGAATGATTATTTTTCAATTTAAATTCACCTCGCATTTAATGTTTCCCTACTTAATTAAAAAAATTCATATACTTTACATTCATATTACTCATATTACACGTCTGTTTGTATATCGGTTCCCAACTCCTAGTGTCATTAATATTTGGATATAGATGTCGACATTTTGTAAAAGAAAAACATTAATAAATAAAAATTGTTGGGTTGAATTTTTTTAAAAACATATTCATTGGATTAAGAAAACTTTATTTCATGTCTGTTAAGAAAAAAAAAGGGTGTTAAATTTATTTGTCAATTTTTATAAGCCAGTTTATCTACAAACCTAAAAATAGTGTTCCGGTATAGGGGCTTTTACGTTACTTAACAAAAAAATTTGAAGAGAAAATCAATCTTTTTTATCTATATCCCATTCTTAAAAGTATGAAATAATTATATATGCTAGCAAGTTTTGAAATTCGTATGATAAAAATACTATTATACTTTTATTAATAAAGACCATCAAAAAATAAAAAATAATCTAAGGCGTTCGCATACTTATGAATGCAACTGTACAAATGATTATTGTTAATAAGCATTCCCTCTCGAAGGTCACTTTGTAATTAATACATGTATGATTACAAAGCAATTTTTATTTACATGTGTACGGCGGCGGTATGTCGCGACATTCAGATATAATACTTCCGTTAAGTCATATGTAGAAAAAGGACCGTATTTTAACAATAAGTAGTCGCCGATAGAGTAATATGCTATCTCTGCGAACATAAAAATCTTTTTCTACAATCTTCGTGGAAAGAAGGCTTTTGCGCTCTGTGAAGAGAGCGCAAAATGGCTATTTGCCGAAGACTGTCGTTGCCGAGCAACGAAGTTCTACTTTGCGCTTTAAACCGTAAAGTAATACTTTGTGGCATGCTCAACGTATATTTAATTACAAATCGGGTAGGCGTTGTTTATATTTTCTATGGTAACAAATAAACAGATTCTAAAATCATTAATTTTATGGTAATCAAGTGAAATATTAATTTTGTTAAATTTCAAAATAACTAGAAAATATTAATTAAAAATAAAAAATAACTATAATTAATAGAAAATAAGAATAAAAAATTTTAAGAAATCTATACATATATGATGGAAATATATAATTGTGACAGTGATTTCACAAATACATCTCCAAATATTTATGAAGCTGCAAAACATTAAAGTAAATATTAACGTCCATTATTATTTTTTTAAGTTTTTTTTAAATAAAAAATACATTTTATAAGATTGTAGAAAAAATTTTGTGTGTAATTCGAGCACAAAATGATATTGCCGCTCTACATGAAATTAACGCGCTCCGCCTATCGACGTCGCGCGTCAACATTTTCAATCGAACGGCAATATACCATTTTGCGCTCTTAATACACAAATAACTATTAATTACCAGTTGCATTTGATATCGTTAAGCTACATAAGTCTAGAAATGTCACGTAGGTAATATGATACATCTACAGTAGAACCTATTCTGATTTTCCCTTTTTACATAATACAGTAGAACCTGTCTTAGCGATAAAATATATCTTAATGTTTAAAACAATTTAAAAATTTTCGAGCTAAAAGCAAAAATACAATTTCCAACAATATGAACGTCAACAACAATGAAAAAAATATTTTTTGATAATGAATTGGAAAAATCGACAACAACTTGGAAGAATAGCATTGGAAAAAAATTCATGAGTTTTAATAAATTTTAATACTGTATTTATTTTGTAGTTATACTTAACAAAAAAATTTTTGGAGAGAAAATCAATCTTTTTTATCTATATCCCGTTCTTAAAAGTTTAAAATAATTATAAGTGCTAGCAAATTTTGAAATGCATATGATATAAATACTCTTATAATTTTATTAATAAAGACCATCAGAAAATATGAAATAATCTAAAGCGTTCGCATACTTATGAATGCAACCGTACAAATGATTATTTGTTAATAAGCATTCCGTCTCGAGATAACTTTGTAATTAATACATGTATGATTACAAAGCAACTTTTATTTCCACGTGCACGGCGTCGGTATGTCGTGATATTCAAATATGATGACGTCATCAATTTGAAAATTATAAATAGATCTTTAGGCTAAGTGCTTTTACAGGTATTGTGTATTACAACCTTGTGAATACAGTGTGCTTCGTGCTATCAAATTGTTTTTTGTGAATTTGTTAAAGTCAGTTTTTATTTTATTTTATTTTAAAGTTTAATTTTTTTGTAATTTTGTTAAATTTTTTTAATATTTAGTATTTGTTTTGTTTAATTATTATAGTTGAGTTAGTTAAGTTTATTTAGTTAGTGTTATTTAATTTAGTGAACTAAGACCAAATTTTTGTGTTTTTTGTTTTTGCGTGTTTTTTTGTTTTCGCGTGTTTTCTTGTTTTTGTGTTTTTTGTTTTTGCGTGTTTTTTTGTTTTCGCGTGTTTTCTTGTTTTTGTGTTTTTATTTTACCGGTGAGTAAGAAACATTAGTAAACGTGAACGTGGGTTAAGTCTTATTACAGTGAATTTTCGTTATTTGTAGAAAGTATTGTGACTCACGAAAAAAATTTTATACTAATTTATTTTGTTTTCTAGTTGATCCTATATCTTGTAAAAATGTTAGAATTTTTGTCAAAAAAAAATAAATGCGTTTTTACAAAACACTAAATTCTAAACTGAACTCCTGTACCTGTAACATTTATGACAGATCACCCTACAACGCAATGGCGCCGATACCCCCCGGGGGGCCTAGCTTTAGGGAAAGGAAAAAATACATAAATATTTATTTTTGATTTTTAATTGTATTATGTTTGGGAAAAAATTTCGAAAGAGGCCCGGTATGAGGACGAGGACGTTTTTTTTTTCTTTTTGCTCGTCAGTACTGTTTTTGGGAGAAAATGTCGGACCCAAACGGGGGGCCCACAGGTTGAATAAGGGGCTCCAAAAACGTTTTGATGAAGTTTTTTTTTACTTGAATTTTTGGAAAAAAAATGCTTAAAATTTCTTTTGCCGGCCCTGAATGTCAGAATTGAAACTTTTTATGACTACTTACAAGTCACCATTCGTTATCCAAAATATTAAAAATTTTGCTTACCCCCAGTTCTAGCCCCCACTTACAAATTTTCATAAGGGCGCCCTTGTTACAACGTAAATTTCAGTCTACATAGTGACATTAATCACATAAAATATTACACAGATTTTTAACACACATGTCGCGGTGTTAGATAAACTGTCAAATTCATATTCTCTGGACTGACTATAGTTAAAAATATAAAAGTGACCTAAATTCACGCTATTCACAAAAGTATACGTGAATGATGTGAGTCACGTCACTCACGAAAATATAGGTGGAGGACGTGAGTCACGTTTTCCACGTGTCACGACGTGAGTGACGTGACACGATTAATTAATTTACTTCCGGCTCGACGATGTCGATGGTTCAGTAAATTCCATCAGCCATCAATGTTTTGACTTAAAAAAAAATCGACCAAAAACATCGATGTTATTTCAAAAAAACATCGATAGTCGAAACATCGATTTTCTAATTTTTTTTAAAAACTACGCCGTCACAAACGTTTTTATGAACATATTTAGAATTCACAAACAATTTCCGATCGATTGAGTACCTGGAAGACTATATTATAGGTCAATTTTTAAAAAGTGTTGGCTAATCGTAAGCCTATAATACTGGTCGGCAAAAGAAAACAAAAATCCGGGAGCAAAAAGCTTGCTATGTGATTTCTATCAGCTTTGGTTTGCTGAATCTAAATTTGTTTACAGATTTATCCGATCACGTCTAGTTTTCGAGATATTTCCATTGAAATAAAATACCGGAATTGATATGTTATATACGTGTTTATTTTGAAAAAAAAAATTTTACACAGATATTTACTTTTACTGTCATTATATGACAACTCAGTTGGCGTGTAAGGTAACATTACGTATTTTGTTGGCAGTTTGATTGTATTGATGCGATATAGATTTTAATATATAGATCCCTTCTCTATGATATGTAGCGCGCAAGCTCGAAAAATATAGTGGTCTTGTCTAACGCTACTAGTTAATAAAAAAAAATAGTGGATATAGATAGTTTTCTTTCAAGTATTATTCAGTAAACAGTTCCAACCGAAACAATTTAAATAGCCAGCGTAAATATTTCTTTAAAATTGAATAATCTATATAGTCGGTTTTAATATATTCGTTGGCAGATATAATTTATAAGAATTTAAAAACGAACTGTTTCCATAAGTGCATTAGTATTGAACGTAGTACATCGTATAGCCGTGTTGTTTACTGCTTAACAACTATACTAATATAACAATTCCAAATTTGTAATCAAATAAAAAATAATATGTCGACATACTCATTGGAAAGTTCCACGTGTAATGTATTTTAAACTTCTATTTCAACATGGCGTCATTCGTTCTTTGGATTTCGGAAAGATAAAATACACGAGTTTGGGTAATATAATAATTCTGGACAGACTTCTGCAGCCCTCTAATAAACAACATAATTACAACGGTAATTATATTGTATGTTCGATCGATGAATTGCAAATATCAATTATATCATACGTATACATGTTGATGAATATTTTTCTGTTTTTTAGTAATCTTGTGCATACATGTATATACATAACTGCCTATCAAAAACTTACTTAGAAAATTTGATAGAATGCACATCCAGTGTAAAAAATAGTCCTTTTTCTCATATAGTGAAATTTAGTCTTTCTCATAAAGTAATTTTTTCTTTTAATAAATATTAAATAGTGTTCTATCCTTGGAACTAGATCTTTTTATATACATATATAAAAGGATAGTTTAAATAAATAAATTAAATTTAACCACGAGATCTAAAATAAAAGTGTGATCGAATTAGTGAATCAGGCCTTTCCTTTTCACCTTACCTTGTCCCTTACCAAAAGGCCAATCGCCGATCATCGACGAAGCCAGCGTGAGAATTTGGGTAAGTCGACAAAAGATCCTACTTATAGTTTTTTTTTTTCTTACTTTCATTTTTTAATAATATCTACAGTCCAATACATATGACACAAAAACAAGCCCTTGCTGTACATTACAAATTCTTTATATATATTTTTAAGTATTTTAATATATTTTATACGGCTGACCTTTTTAATGTCAGCCATATTTATATTCATTGAAACAATTTGAATGTTTTAAATTTAAAAGGTATCACCTCCCCAATATGTGTTAATTAATCACTATTGTCGGAATAATGTGATACGAACATTTATAGTTAAAATGTATACATAATGATACTATTTATTAAAAATTTCATTCTTAGCTAAAATAAATTTCTCTTTTATTATATATTTGTTACGTCATTTTTTTTGACGTCATTTTGGTTTTGAAATATGTTACTAAAATTATTAATCTTTTAAACTATTACGTAAATTGTTTGTTAACTCGCGTTCGTTTAATTTTAGCTTTCTTAAATATTGTATAATGTTGTTAACCTTCAAACTACGATTATTTTTTTTTTGTTAACTCTAAAATATTTGTTAACTTAATGATAAATTTATTTAAATTTAAATAAATTTAGATTTAAACTTATTGCTTACTTGTTTTTCTACATACACGCCATATATTTCAGTATATTACTTTATTTTCAGAGTGAAAACCGATTTGTAAAAGTACTTAGATTTTTGCCTTTACTAACAACATTCATTTCTATCGGCGTTATACCCTCCTGGTGAAATGGGCCCCACCAGTTTTTGATTAGCACGCTAGCTCTATAGTTATCAAAATTTACAATTAAAATTTAAATAAGTAAAATTATCAGTAATCACGGGTCATTGACTTTAGTACAGGGGCCGAGCACCCTTGTAGTCGAGGAGCCCCTGCCTTTAATTTTTTTATTTAATTTCCAATGTCACAATAAAATTAATTTATTTTTCTAACATTTTTTATTTTTATTTTTTTATTTTATTTTTATTTATTGTTTTTTTTGTGACATTACGATCCAAATTAAAATCATATTCGTATGAAATCAAAAACTAATATAACATAAAAAATTAACAATTATTTGGTAGATCGCTTCATTTCATAACTTTTAGTCTTGTTTCTCGATTGATTTCCCAACAAAAGTCAGCTAGCATTGTTGGGCTCCATTTACCGTTATACCTTTTTTCCATGTGCGCAATTTCTTGGTGAAATCTTTCACCATGCTCATTGGACATGGCACCAAGATTTTCTGGAAAAAAATAAAAATGCGAATGCAAGAAGTGTATTTTTAATGACATGTTACATCCGAGTTGTAGATACGATGAAAGGAGTTCTTGTACTAACTCTTCATAATTTTCAGCCTTTTTATTTCCCAGAAAATTGTAACATATATTTTACACCAGACATTATGTGTACGTACGGTTGTCGAGTGTGTATGTATGGTGTATGTATCATCTCCCACCAGTCACCGAGCTATACATACATACGGAGTATCACACATACTAACATCCACTACACCACACATACAAACACAAACTCTAAATATGTATATAACCATAGAAAGTAGGGATGCTCCTCCCATTTTTGTGACGTAAAATTCTGGCGACAGCCGGAATACTAACTATCATATAATAGTTTGGCCCCTTGATCAAGCCACTCATGTAAGTTAGTTAGTAGTAAACAATAGCTTGCTACCTCCATCCGCTCTATCTACCACAGAGATGAATACAGATAACAACAAAATTTGTCTACTAACGTTGAGAATTACCGCTGCCTGCTCCTAAATATAACGAAATATAAGTGAAATCGAAAAATGTTTATTGCATCAAAACTGGACGTGCTGAATAAATTCTGACTACGTATTTGGATTTACCATGTTCATATGTATTTAGTTCACATATACAATTTTTTGCTCTTATTTTGATGCCGATTATATAATTAACAAATTTATAACTAATAAACTAATTAGTCACAAACAAATTTAAAAGTGTCACAAACATTCACAAACGATTGGCATAGAAGAAAAGTTAAAATTTTAACTTTTTGAATTTTGTGTTGGCTAATCGTAAGAGAATATGATCAAATGCACCATTTTATTACTGACTGTATGCACATAACTCTTATTTGATTAAGACACAACTTTCGGATGCTAGAGTTTGCCAGAGCGCTGATGTGTATAAAAATGTGTATTTATTTCATAACCTTCTGTCGTGATAATTCCATGATAATTCTGTACAAAAAAAGAGAATTTTGTAGAGTACTTCAACATGCGATTTTTTTTTTAACCGGTAAAACCAAAGGAATAGTGGTGAAAATTTTAAATTATGAAAAGTTAAAGCGCGGTAGCATATTTTTGTTTTGGAAAACTCAAATTTATTAATATTTTTCACAATTTTTTATAATGACAACTATACGATATAGCACATATTTTAAAGCAAGTTAGTGTATAATTTATTTATAGGAAACGGTAAAAATAACAAAACATTGCGAAACACACTTACATATAACTAGTAAAATAAATAAAACAACAAATTTATTTAAAACAATAAAATAAAAATTAAAAATTAAAAAAAAAAAGTTTTTATTATGACATATTCCAACATACATATTGTGATATTATTTAAGCATTTATGCCATGGAGAACATCCAAACCATATGTACTCACAGAACACTAGAAGCAGACTAAAATTACTAAAATCTTGGACTAATTGCTTGAAGTCATTTGTTGGTCTGTCACAGCTTAAGGTGACTAGTCGTGCATCAGCTCTACCAGAGCAAACAAGCATTGTTAGGTCGTGGTTACTAACAAAGATAAATGCACATAATTTTATGATGTGTAATAAAATTTGATTTTGTGTTAATAAATAACGGCAAGGGTGTAAGGTAAGGTGTTTGTAATTCAATATAGTAATACATATACATTTATACCTGCAATTTATTTCGTATACAAAATTGAGTACCGTATTTTCAAAACTGCATAAGTTGAAAAAAATTAAAAAATGGTTTTTTTTATAAAATTATTTATTTTTAGTACAGCCGAAAAATTTTTATACAAAATTTATAAATAAAAAACAACATAGAAATATACGTTTTACACTGTATCAATAGATCGGTTTCATTTATGTAAATTTGGGGCGTCGGTGGGTGGCGTGGGCGTTTTTTATTTATAAATTATGTATAAAAAATAAAGGAAAATTATAATTACTAGGAAAGGTCATCTCAGTGCCGCGCCTGGCGCCCTAATTTGTAGGATGCCACGCGTCATTCTAATAACGACGCTTCGCGTCGTAGTTTGTATGACGCCCGCGTCGTTCTCATAACGGCGCTCTGCGCCGTAATTTGTATGACGCGTAGCGTCCTAGTCAAAAGATGACACGCATATGCGGACAGAACAACGTGCAGTTCAAGTAACAATGGTTTAACAATAAATTTAACAATGTAGTGCATGCGGTGATCGCCACCGACCGACTAAATGCCTTAAGCGGTATCTGACACACTCAGACACGCTGCTATCCACAATTTTTTACACATACGCTTAGGGCTTGCATGCATATATATCACAACTGGAGTATATGGAGCATATTCTCTCTGAATAAGAGTACGTATGGTACTATGTATAAATGTCGTTCCTTTCATACGTATTAAAATAAAAAAGTTAAAATTATTTTTAAATTTTTTTAAACTTTTATTATAATTTTGTATCTGTTTTTTCTTTTAGAGATTCAGTAGTTTTACGGTTTTCTCTTATTAAATAATAATAAATAATGCAAGTAATTGTGTTAAATTAATTGTTATATCAAAAAAGTGAGTAATATTTAAAATGTAATAATTAATAATAAAACGCAATTATTTTTAATAAAAATAGGTGACCGTCCTTTAACTCTTTAAGTACAATAATTCTCAGCCGCATTTGTTTCTTTTTTCCGGCAAACATCAAAATTACAGCCTGTTGACGTACTCTACAATTTAAGTGGATTGCAATCACGTATTTACTAAAAACAAGGGAAGCTTGTATTTTATAGTATATTGTGCAATAAGTGCGGGAAATTGTCGATTGCCCACGAAAGCGAAGTTGAGCGCACGAACGTAGTGAGTGCTCTCATCCGCTTGAGTGGGCAATCGACAATCTCGCACGAGTTACACATACTATTTTTTATTACGAATTTCACATACTTTTTTCTATTATTATTACTATTTTTGACATTTTTATTACTTTTTAAAATAATATTTTTAAGTGTTCGTCTCTTTTTTCATTTAAGTATCGTTTAAATTACTTTGTTGGTGGTTTCTATAGAAATAATTATGAAATATTTATTAAATGAAAAATCAAGAGGCGGCTTTGCGTGTTTTGATTAAATTTTGCGTGTTTTATTGCCAATTTGAGTGTGGAAAGTTACTTTCCACAGGCAAAAAAGTATGTGGGAAGAGTACAGTGGGCAAACAGCTATTTTGCGTAGAGAAATGTGTGCGCCAAGTTAGTACTCCTTCCGCATAAGTAATAAAAAAAATTATTTAAATGTCTGCTTTATGTCTACATAGGTAGCAAACATAAAAAAGTGTAACATACATAAATATTAAATTCATAGTGATGAAAATGCAGTATTTAATGTTTTAACTGTAGATACACATATAATTATGTACTGTGGATCAATTCACGTTACTCTTGCAGCAGATTGTGCACGACTGAATGTAAAGTGATATTCCCTGTTTTTTCCTATTACATACGGCGAATCAAACGGCTAATCAAAAATCGAACACGTAGTGTACTAACTCTCATAAAAAGAACTCTACCTTTGCGTTATCAATTATAAGATATTGTGGTTATCGTGTGACATATATACACAACACTCACAATTAGTAACGTTTACGCAAGTACTATTTCCATAACAAACGAGCTAACAGTTTCTAGGCATTTTGAATAATTATTCGTGAAAGTAATAGGGGTTAAAACAATTAAATGCAATAATTGTCATTTTAAAAAAATGTATTATTCATGGTAGAACTAGCTAAAACTGGCTTCATTCGCTGCCTTCTAAACTATGTTGTTAGAAGGCAGTAGATATTTTCCAAACATTTTTTTATTTTAATTATAAGTAGAGCTAGTACTTAGTTCACTGAATTATCGTCTATTACAATTTTCGGTGGGTCGAAATTCATTTCACATAAATTGGTATCTTCAGCTTTAGTTTCGTCGTCAGATTCTTTTCTTTCATCTTTATTGACTTCTTTATAGATGTCATCATAAGTATCTTGCTCTTTGTACATTTTTGAACATTTGTGACTTCTCGGGGATCTCATTCCCTGAAAACAATAATGATTCTATTAAAATCTAAAAAGTGAAATAAATTTTAAAAAGTTTCGTTTAGTGAATATATATCTTGCAGTATCAAATAACTTAAATATTTCTAGTTTTAACTCTTTACAGAACCTATCCAGTTTCCGCTGTCACAATTATTTTAAATACCGTAAAAGCCCCTAAATTTACCATATCATGCTTTATGTTAAAAATATCCTCGGTGGCAGCATCTTTCATAACATGGCGAATTTTCGATTATAAAAATTAATTTTACTCGGAAACGAGTTGACATAGATTAATTGTACGAAAACCTTTTTTATGTGATTTTTCTCCTCTTTCCAATGGAATTTTATTCCCAATTTCCAATTTAATTAGGTTGATTGAAATTCAATTTAGTTTGGTTCATATGTGTATATTATACGGGACCAAGCAAAAGTATAGTCAATAAAAAAAATTCTTAGATTTAAAATAAATAATAATCATTTGCAGAATACCCAATCACAGCGGAAGAATAATTTTCATGTACGTGTTATTATTTTATCAAAGATATCTCTAAAATACCATAAATCCTTGCGAGAATAAAACTGAAAAAAATCCGACTCAAGGTGATTGTATTAGACACGTAATGAACGCACATACTAGCGTTTCCTAGGTTTAAGTGACTTCATATCTCACGTAGCAAAGTGACTTCATATCTCACGTAGTTTAGCAAAATTGGACAAATTGTATACTTTCGAGGCTGTATTAAAATATGAGTAATGTATGTTAGCATAATTGTTTATTTGCTTAATAATAGTAACCTCGCAGTCTCTTTCAAATAAAAAAGGCATTTGTTGTACTCGTCCTAACATTAATTCCATTTGATGTCTAAACTCTTCCTGTCTCATACGTTCTTCATCTTTTCGCATTTGCAAACGTAAAGCCAGTTCCTCTTCATGATCATATTTTAAACTTCTCCATGCTTCTTTCTTATGTATTAATCGGGCACGCCACCGAGTTTCATCTCTCCTACGTTGCTCTTCTAGTTTATGCTGCATTTCTAGTTCCAATCGTTTTCTTTAACAAAGGAAAATAAGAATAAAATTATTAAAAATAAAAAAATAATAATTATAAAATTACTTATAAATCGAGAATAGATACGTCTTTTCCTTCTTTGTAAATAAAATGCGAAAGAAAACTTTAACAAAATTAAAAATTTGTCAAAAAGGTATGACAAAAATATTTGCAGAAGAACAACAAGTCCTAATAAAATTTAAGCGTTCGAAAGTTCACAATAAAAAGCTAGATGCAAATTTTAAAGAACCGTTTACTGTTAAACAGGTTCATAACAATAATACGGCAACGTTACGCATAAGTGAAAACAAAGATAAAACATTTTATTTTAACCTACTGAAACACTTTGTTTCAGGTAACGAGGGAGACAATGACTAAATTATAAAATTAACCTCATAACTATGATCCGAGCGAATCTAGCAACCTTAGTTTTATATTTCTATACTTACCGTGCAGCTTCAATTCGTAAAATCGCCGCCAAATTTGATGTGTTAACTGAAGATAATTCCAAAGCAGATGAGGCTCGATTTGATTGATCTACATGCGGTCTGGAACACGTTATTGCCCGTTCTTTATTCTGCAAGAAATATAAGCAATAATAATACATTTTATTTATTATTTTAAAGTATTATTACATTGTAGGTAATTGACCCTACAATCGTAGGTATTTCATGTACCATAACTTAACCATAACAACCATAATTTTGATTCAAATTTAAATAAAATGAAGATAAAAATAATTTAGATACACTGAATAGTTTTCATGAAATATAAGAAAAAAAAACCTAAAATTTTACTTATTTATTAATTTTTCAGACTTACGTGACTAATCGAAAATTTAAAAATAATAATAATAGTAATAACAGGTAGAGATAGCGGCGAGTTGAAAACTACCTACCCCATGCTTTTGAAGAAATAAAAAAGATATTATACTGTTTATTATTAAGTTTGCCACTCTTGCTGACATTGAAGAAACTACAAATAATATCTGATAATAAAGCGTAGTGGATAAGTAATTTTAGGCGGCAGGTAACGTTGCTACACGTTGCATGTCAAATTTAAAAGCATTATTTTTAGCAAGAATCTCAGTGAAAAAAAAAATAAAACAATAAAACAAAATGCTATAAAAAACAAAAAGTAATAACTTTATTTAGGAAAAATTAAATTGACGAAAATAAAATACTACCTACTTATAATTTAAAATTTTAATCATGGTATTTTTAGCAATTAAATAATAAATAGTAACATATTAAATAATGAAAAGCAGTTAAATTATTAATAATTAAATAATAACATATTAATAATATAAGTTATACTAACTTATTTTATTCGTTAAATTGCCTTACCGTATTACATTTGAATTTTATATATTCTCTAAATAAATTTGTGTTTTTTGCAACTCAGATTTATTGCCTAAAAGTAGTTTAACTCGAAGAACTGTCAACTAAACTATCTTCGCTGTCACGTTTTTGTTAATCGAAAGTTCTTTCCGTTAAATATTAGGCAACAAATTTTCATTAGGCAAACACAAATTCATTCGAAAATCTCTCGTGTAATAATAAGTGAAAAAAAATATCCATGTCGCAGCATCCTGCATAACATAGCGAATTTCCGTTTATAAAAATTAGTTTTTCTTGGAAACTAGTTGACATAGAACAATAGTTTAAAGACCTTTTTTATGTAATTTTTTCTCTTCTTTTAAATGATGTAAAGAAACGCAAAAATTGTTGATTAAGTGGAAATTTTGGCAAAAAACTAATTTTTTTCAAGAACAAAAAGCATGTTCCTGGTATCCGACGTGTCTGGCTAACGAACTTGTCCAACGGTTTGGCGTTTCCAACATTTTCCCCAAATTTCATAACCCTAGTACATTTCGTTCGAAAGTTATCGTGCGGACACATATATACATATATACTGAGTGAGTTTTTCGGGAGTTACCATTCGATTTGTTCCTAAAATATGCATCTAATCGAAAAAAGTGTATACAAAAAATATTCAAAATAGAGGGGGCCATTCACGAAAAATTGTTCCAGACTTCTAGGACACGGTTTTTTTGGAATAGAAAAAATTTTTTTTCAAATGGGAACATATGTTAAGATGTTTCCTAAAAATTAGTTTATTACTTCAGATTACCAATTATGCTAAAATTTTCATTATTTTATTTCAAATTTTTGAGAAATTGCATTTTTAAGTTTTAATTTTCAAAACCCGTGGTCAGGTTTGTTTAAACGAACCCAAAAATACGATTTATTTTGAATTTATACTAAAAAAAAATATACGAAATAAGTTGTAATGGTATATTCACATTAGCCTCTTACAGTAACAGAAAATTTATTAATTAAATACATTAATTATCAAAATAATTTGTAGTTTTTCCTCAAATATTCAACTTAATATTTATTAAACAGATTATCAAATTACAAATGTTGTTGTAATATTTAATTGTACACCATATTAAAGAAGTCAAAATTTAGTACATGTGAAAATGTCATTATTAAAAATCTCTGAAAGTAAATTATAGATGGCATATCTGAATAGTATCGTAGAGCTGTCATAAATAATATGACAGCTCTTTTTTAAATTTAAATTGTTAAATTTTTAATTACTTTTTTTTAAAAAAGGTAAAAAAATTGTCCAAAAAAATATTTTTAATATAAAAATTTTCAAGATTGCGGTATGTATTTTAACACAGTAATCTGACCAGACGATCTGATCATGTTTGGAACATATTTTAATAATGTACAGGATAAACTTGAGGTGCTCTCGGAATATTGCATAAAAAATCACCTGACAGTAAAATAAGCAAATCGAAAATAGTAATTCTTCATAAATCACCAAAATTAAAAAGGAAATTTACACTAAATAATGTGGAAATTGAAAAAGTTAAAACGTACACATATCTAGGTGTACCATTTTCTGCATCGGGTAGTTTTAAAAACTGTTGCGACCATTTTATGTCAAAAGCACGAATAGCAGCGGGAAAATCAAAATCGATACTGTCAATCTCAAAATCAAACTGTTGGGAAACCAAGAAAACTCTTTTCGACTCCATAGTTCGATCGACATTGCTGTATGAAATATGGACGGTAAAATATGTACAAGTACTGGAAAAAGTACAAACACAGTACTGGAAAAATCTACTACAATTATCAATGATGACACCTGATTATGTAGTGAGGTCGGAGGTGAACTGTCGACTCTTGGCTACACTGATTTTAAAACGTATGTTGATATGGTGGTGTCATTTGCTGAATATGACAGACGAGAGAATCCCGAAAGTATGCTATGCAAAACTAAAGGAACTATCTGATGACCCAACCTACAAAAACTCTAACTGGGTTGTATCTTTAAAACAAAAGTTGACTCAACTTGGTTACGAGGATTTGTGGGAAGCGCAGGACATGTTCAAAGCAAAAAGAATGCTGACTGAAATTATTCAAAAATATGAAAACTTATTAAAAGACGCCGATCTAAACCGCTTGCAGCAGTCTACTTATACCCAAATGTACAGACGCCTGATACATGAAGAAAATGGGAATAACTATCTTCACCTCAAGGCTAATTTTTCCAAAATAAGATTAGTTAGTCAGTTACGATTGTCAAATAAAATATGTACAAAAATTTTCTTCAAAGGCTGTAAACTGACATTGAAACATGAAGAAATTTGTCAACAGTGTAACGAAGTTAACGATCTTACGTACTTTATTTTCAAATGTAAGAAGTATCCTTTTAAAAGGCAAATGTACTTGAATAAGCATATCAGTGCTGGAGATGATCCCATGACGGCGTTATTAACCATACGAGCAGCTGAACGACGTATTTTTATATGCGATAGGGGCTCTTGAGCACTGAGTTAGTATTTACCACTTAATGTGTCACAATCACTAACAATGCTCTGTTAAAACTTTCACTATATTTTGATAATTTGATCAATCATGTAGCAGTAGATAGTCTTTCTTCTTTTTATTGTTAACGCTACTGGTCTGTTGTTGATTTGTTTGTTAATTGATTATTATAATAGATTATTATACTTGTTACTGTATATTATGTATGTTTCTGTTTATTATAATTTTTGTAAATAAACTATATTTACGTCAGTTGACAAGTTTTTGCCGAAAAAATTTCATCAAAAATCAAATTATGACATTTTAAAGAAATTTTACATGTGTTGTTTCTGCAGGAAATCTACGATTGTGGTCACATTAGCCTCACTCATTTTCATAGTCAATACAATAAAAGTGATTCACATATGTTGTTTCTGTTCTAAAGGCAAACTTCAAGATTAGATTTCAACGGGTTATGTTAATATTATGTGTGTTTTTTCTGCACCAAACTATGCGTCTTGGTAAACTATATACAAATCCACCTCTTACTGAAATTGTTACATGTGTTGTTTCTGAAATAACTGATTCAATTAATAGTACAACAATCCGAAGATGAAGAAAAAATTAAAAGTGTTCCTAAAATTGAGTAACTAAGTACTTTGTCAAAAAATTGATTGAAGTTTTATCCTTAAGTTAACGAAATTATAAAAATCAATTTTTTCCAGTCTGCTGGTAAAATTCCCTGACTTTTCCAGAATATTTAAAATTCCTTGCCATTTCCAGGTTTTCCAGGAATGTGCCACCATACTATGCTGTTTCCAGATGATAACACAGAATTAAGTTTGAAAACAGTTTCAACACAAACAGTTTATAAAGACAATTGACTTTCGATTGAAAAATTAAGAGGTTATAAACATACGCGATTCATTATTACACAGGTTCGGAAAACTATGAAAAATTTGAGCTTGTTTTATATATATATATATATATATATATATATATATATATATATATATATATATATATATATAATGTGTGTAACGTCCGTTTTTAAGATTTTTCTATCTATAACAGACGCCACCCACACCATTATTTGTATTCCTTTATTTATACATTACATATTAATTACGTTACGTGATACATTTTATGATGTAGGTGGAGGACAAGGAAAGTGGGGCTGGGGGCTACGATTTGGAAGGTGTACGTCTGCAGCCGTTTTCTTAAGGAACTATGCCGATATTCATCTGGAGTTGTGAAGGGAAACTGCAGAAAGCCGGCCGCTGGATTTGAACCCTCGACCTACCAGTCGGCAAGCGCTAGGCGCACAAGCACGCTCGGCCACTCCGCTGGTATATATATATATATAAATTTTAGTGAATATTATTTTCGGTTTCTAGGGACCTCAAGACAAATTTCTGCCATAGTCCCGGGCTCAAGTCGCGTCATGACAGTGGCTGTAATAGCTGAATTCCATTCTGGAAATTCGCTAAAATTAAATTTTTGTCTTGAAAATGGTGTCTTTGTGACATTGAAACCGGTCGACAGTTTTGATTTTGATTTTATTTTATCGTCAAATTAAGTCATATTTTCAATATTCTAAACCCCTAACAAAATTTGAACTTTACATTAATAATGAACTAAATTCTTTTCTTATTGATACGGGTGCCGCAATTACATTAATTAAAGAAAAGAAAAAACAATTTTACAATAAAATTAGTATAATTGTAAGTGCATTATAATCACGGGTATTGAAATTATTACATATCAACTCTGCAGCTATTGAATATTTAAGTATTCAGTCATGGTTCACTTTAAATGCGATTTGATCCTCCTTCATAGTAAAGAAGTTCCGTCTGCCAAAAGCTACACACTTACAGCAACTGATAAAATCAAGAGAATACAGAGTTTCGGAATTCAGAAAAATCTATACATATAATAAAACTGTAACGAGACCATTTCTGTACATGGAATATTTTTTGAAAATTGTACTGGTACTGTTAATAGTTATCGATGTAGATATCAAAACAGCGATTTTAAAATTTTTGTCTGTCTGTCTGTCTCTGTTCACGTATCACGGAAAAACTATTGGACGGATTTTAGTGAAATTTGGTATGATGATAACTTATTACCTGGGTCGACATTTAGGGTACTTTTATTCCGGGAAAATGTTTCCTTCCCTCAGAAAAATACAAAAACCATTTTGAGCATGTTCATGCATTACGCAAAAACTATTGGGCGGATTTTGATGAAATTTGGTATGGTGATAAGTTATTGCCTGGGACAATATCTAGAATACTTTTTACTCCGGGAAATGTCTCATTCCCACGGGAAAATAGAAAAACCATTTTGAGCATGTGCACGTATTACGCAAAAACTATCGAACGGATTTTGATGAAATTTGGTGTGATGATAGCTTATTACTTGCGTTAACACTCAGGATACTTTTTATTACGAGAAAGTGTCTGATTCCCACGGGAAAATAGAAAAACCATTTTAATCATGTGCATGCATTACGCAAAAATTATTGTTCTATGCAAGTTCTGTATAATTATTACACTTATATACTTCTTATTGAGTTTATAACAATGCGTCACGCGAACGACGTTGCGGGTACAGCTAGTAATTAATATAAGATCATACTTTAAATCATTTTATCAAAACAAAGAAAAGCTCATCGACATATCGATGAGGTTAGTGTAATATCCTATTGTCTCGAAAATTGTTTATCGATCCTGTGTAATTCAAAATTTTAAGTAGATTTGTCAGTATTTGAGTACAGTAAGTAATTTAATATTATAGTGAAAAAATTTGTCAAAATTAAAAATTTTTTGACCATAATCATTATTGATTTTCACAAAGTAAAATTATCTACAATTAATTATGTAATTTAATATTATTTAAAGCTTAGTTTTGGTAAGTTTAAAAAGGAATGAGACACTGAATTTGAAAATGCAGTAATCGCTGCACCTTTTTGCATGTACTCTAAACATATACAAAACTACTAGCTAATTATATATAAGTAGAATTTGAGCACACTCCAATGGGAACGCGGAAAAGTGTTGGCTTTACTGACTGAATAAGCAAATAATGCATTAAGCCCAAGAAGCTTGAAACGATGCTTCACAAATGATACAAAATGGCATTAAAACTCGGATTCATCGATTGTGTGAAACGGAGTGTTGAGACACGGTGGTGAAACGGAATCCAATGGACGTAAACTATTTGCTCATAACATACTTGAGTTAGTTTAAATTTCTTAAAGGTTTTAAAAGTTTGTTGAAAGCGTTTGCAATTGAAAATTTATAAAATACCTACTCACAGGAAATCCACTAATCACAGTCCACTCAAGTTGTTTTGATTACAGCCATTTTTGAGTTTTTGACGGAGTTTTTCGCAGTTAAAGAAACAGAAAGTACAAAGGATTTCCACTTAGGAGCAAAATTGGAAAAATAACAAATTTTTAGAGGGTGAAATATTATCCTTAAATTGTATTGTATCATAAACTGATATAAAGTATAATAATGTCAGGAAATTTTATTAGTTTTCTTTAGCTCTATCAAATATATTTTATGTTGATATTGACAGAAATGAAAACATTGGGAATTAAAAACTACCCCATATTAAAAATATTTAAACACTAAACAAATTACTTAACTCTTTTGTCGGCACGTTTAGCAGTATTTAAATTAAACGACTTTGTGCCAGTGGTGACGGAATTGTTTTTCTTATTATTAAGCTCTTGCTCTAATAAATAATGATAATAACTATAATTTGGAATTTCATGGTATTTTTCGTGAGATATATAATCATTTAAGTCATTTGCATCCAGTTCGTCCAAAAAGTTATTATCCTTCAGTTTATCCAATATTTTACGATATTCTTTTTGTCTGGCAGCCATTGACGGTGGTAATGACGACGCCTTCAACATTTCCTCAGACCTAATTCTTTTTTTCAGTTCTCTATAATTTAAAAAAATGTGTATAAAAATGTATGTATGTCCATTTTTTTATCGCTATCATAAGTACCGGTAATATTCATCTTCTTTCATTTTTTCGTAAAAATAATTGCTGAATAAATTTTTGGGTACGGGTTTAGCTTTAAAGACCTTAGTTTTAATATTGCTATGATCTCTCGTACATGTTGTTTCTAACTGTGGTGAAGATTTTGATAATAATTTCGAAATTTCTTTCAGTTCTTCTTCTTTTTTTGTAAAACTAAAAGGTTTAATTTGTGACTGTAGAGCTATTTTCCTATTCAGCTTCTGAATTTCTCGTCTAAAAAAGGTTAAAACATAAATAAAAATAATTTATATAACATGAAATATTTTGCATATAGATAGGTATATATGTATTTAATAAACCTTCTTTCATGATCAGCAGTCATTTTATCATACAGTGGAATTCGTGATTCAATAGGAATGGGATTAGCTTTAAAAATCTTATTTTCAGAATCGTTATTAATTTTTTTTTCTTTTTCTTGTTCTAAGCTATTAAATAACTCATTAACAATTTTCTCTTCCTCATCTCTGGAAATAACAAAAATAAAATGCTGTTATTTATTAATAACTTGAATAACGTGCGTGATATCGACAAAATGGAAATTATCTGGTTAGTTTGCAGACACATATCCATACCCGTTAAAACATGGAAATATAACTTTTTGGAAGTCATACATTAGTAATGAGCAAAATCAATCTTAATCTTGCAATCTTGTATTGGTCTTGCACTTTTTGCAAGACCACATTTTCGCACTTTTAGTTAATTTCAAATATATTTGAAAAATTTTGTTTTCTCCCCATTTAAATGAAATTTTTTGGCAATTAATTCTTGGTTACTACATTTAAAAAAATGCAAGAAAGCGCAAGACTTTTTAGCAATACGAGGACTAAGACAAGACTGCGGTTTCCAAGACCAAGATTAAGATCAAGACTCAAAGTGTACTAACAAGATCGGAACCAAAATTCTTAATGCAAAACCAAGACCAAGACTTCATAGTAATGATAGTGACACACGCAGCGGTTTTGATCGAAGAACTACAATTTTCAAAGGTATTAATGGAGTCCATTCACAATTTACAATAGCAAAGGAGCACCCATTTTTCTCTGTCATTTTCTTTTTCATCTCTGACCTATTAGAGCATTTTAAAGACTCATGAATGATATTGGCTGTTATTTAATTTAAAAAATGTCAAAATTGTACTGGTAAGACCAAAAAAAAAGTTAATTTTTTCAAAATTCTACACTGTGATGGGATGTAGTAAAATTCTACACAATTCTACCTAGTGCCGATGCACACATGCATGTTTTTACCGCTGCGTGCACGCTGCGGCGCCGCATGGCACCGCAAGTATGTGTGCATCACACAATTTAACTCAATGTACTTTATAACCGCTGCAGCGTCGCACCGTATACGCAACGTGCAAAAACCGTATGTGTGCATCACATTTTGTGGTGCCGCTGCGTGCACGCAGCGTTAAAAAAACGCATGTGTGCATCGGCACTTAATAAAATAAAACACATTAGAGAAAAACCACTTTTTATTGTGTATAAAAACACTTATGACATGTTTCCGTTCAATATAACCATTATTAAACAAATGAAGATTAAATTCAAGTACATGCTTATTGATACTAAAATGTAACATATTAATGGTACTAGTGGATGATAGAAAATTAGTAGGGATAGAAGTAGTAGGAGTAGTCAAAAACAAGAAAAACAAGTTTGGATCAATTAGGTACCTGTGATAGATAAAGAAATAAAGTAAAAGTACAGTTGTGTACAAAAATTATAAAACAGAAAATAAAATAGAATTGTAAATGTCGGTATAGTCGTTCAAAAGTAATTCAGAATTATGTTTATGATTTTCTACTGCCTCTTAAATATTTAGGCTGGGTCCTTTCTTTGCTTCGTGTAAGACTGTAACGTTTCTCTCCACTATGTGTCCTGTATCGATTGTCCAATGTCTGGTAAAAGCGGAGTCAAATTTCTTGTTTCTATAGAACCTGAAGTGTTCAGCTCTGGGGGTTTCAAAATTTCTGCCAGTTTGACCTACGTAAAAGCTATCACATTCTTGACAATTTAGTTTGTAGATCCCCGATTTTGTATGTTTGCCTATTTTTGTCTTATTGTTACATATTAAATTTCCTAAATTAAGACTCGATTTAAATTCAGTAGTTATATTTGATTTAACTACAATTTTATGTATGTTATCTGAAAAAATGAACAATTCATCGACTAGATTTTCCATTAACATTCCGGTCAATACCACGGTGTGTGTCACTAGCCTATATTGTAAAGTAAATAAATAAATATTACCTCACTGTCATCTGAAATGGTTTCGGTATTGTTATATTTGATTCTTTCCATGCTACTGTATGTTTAGTTTTCAATGGACTACTTGGTGCACTTCTGGAATAAGTTGGCAGTGATGTCTCTAAGTCTGAGTCCGATAATATATCAAATTTATTGGGAGCTTCATTATATTCATCTAAATATGAATCCAGTGAACTATTTTTCGATTTTGCTGAGCTATTTCGTAATGATTTTTTCTTCCTTTTCAACAGCAATGTTTCTTTAACTTTATTATCAACCTTCAAGGGTTTTCCTTCATAGTAATCGATGGTTGATACTGACTCTGGAGTGTTTCGTCTGCTGTCATCAATACGAACCGTCCTTTTAACAGGGGATGGTGTCTTTTTACGGTCATATCTTTCAGAATTATAAGATGGAGTGCTAATATCATATTCAGAATTTGACTCCAGATCTTTTATGTTATTTCTTATTCTATCACTTTTATTCCAAAATTGTTCATTAGTCTGCTTATTATTTGATTTTTTAATAACATCTGTCAGTTGTGAAATCCCTGTAAAATATAAAATTGTTTTACAGTACATGTACAAAATTAATTATTAGTAGGAGTTGCAAATAAACCAATAGACACATCTGTGAAAGCAATATCTAAAACACCAAATAATAACTAATAACGTTCTGGATCGTTAAAAATGTAGATCCACGAACACGGATAGAGAGATAGAATTTTAACTTTCCTACTAGTATGTGATTGTTTCCTATCCAAGCATGCATGACCTTGAAGCGATAACCTTGTTTGAGCATGTCTTATTTTGTATATGTTCCAAAGTATACTCAGTGCACGTTTTCACTTATACGACGTCTTTTTATCTATTTATACCAAAGAAGTTGACATTTTTTTGACCCCAAGCTACTTAAAACGTACATTAGAACTCACGTTGCAACGTACTCAGTGAACATAGTTCTGCAACTGTTACGTTAAAATTACAGAACCAAAAATAACACGTTATGTAACATGTAAGTCACAGAAAACACACATTTAACTTATCTCAGTTAAGTAACAATATAACGTAAGATTGTGACGTTTCGGTTACAAAATTGAAAAATAGAATTCACTCAAAGTGAATCCATCAGCCACTCTTTATATCCAACACTTATGCCTTTTTTGCGAAATACATAATCAAAGTTCACTTTTTTTTGTTTCTTTTTAACGTTACATATTTTACAAACTTGTTATCATACACAGCTATATTGTGTATTTAACATTATATTTATCTTTTTTTTTAGCGAATTTCGAAAACTCGAAATTCAGCTATTACAGTAGGTCTTATGGCGCAATTTGAGCCCGGGACTATGGCAGAAATATGTTTTGAGGTCACTAGAATACGAAAATGATATTCACTAAAATTTATATATATATATATATATATATATATATATATATATATATATATATATATATATATATATATATATATATATATATATATATATGTTTGTGTGTGTGTGTGTGTGAGTGTGTGTGTGTGTGTGTGTGTGTGTGTCGGCACGATAACTTTCGAACGAAACGTTTAGTGCTTATGAAATTTTGTGTACGAACTAAAAGCTGGATTAGCTCGGCTAAGTTCATCAGCCAAACACGTCGGATGCTCAGAAGTAGATTTTCTGGCCATTTTTTATCATTTTTTATCATTCGATCCTATCATTAGACAGTTGGATTTTTACATCGTTGGAAAGCCAAAAAAAATTATGAAGAAAATATTCTTATAATTTTCTTTCTATCTTAAGTATTTTTCGAGAAAATTGTAATTTTTCACAATTGTATTAATTTTCTCTCTTTGTTAGTCTAATAAGTAATTTATATTTATGTCTCAGTTCTTTATAAAATATAAAAATATTTCATTTTTTTTTAAAGTATTTTGTGAGAACAAGTGAAATCTATCCACATATATATATATATATATATATATATATATATATATATATATATATATATATATATATATATATATATATATATATATATATTATAATAAAAAAAAGTTTTGTTTCTCATTTATTGCATTATAATTAGCATAGTTCTGTCTCAAGTAGAAAAATGAAAATTAAGCAGATTCTCTAAGCTTATGTAATGAAGATTTTTTTATTGAATTTTAAATAAACAAGAAATTGAAATTTATGTTATCATGTAATACTATTAAATATGAAACAAAACAACATAATATTTATATATGCACGGAAAAAAATTTTAAATGAAACGATTTTGAAAATTTTTTCACTAATAATTATTAATGTTAGAAAGTTAAACAATTTTAAATGGATTTAAGGTATCTTATGTGAGATCCGTCAAGGTTTTGGGGACCTAAAAAGGTATAAAATAAACTAACTGACCGATTTTGAAAATTTTCTAGCAGCCAATCCTAGCTTCGCTGAGGTGTATATTTTATTTTCAATTTGATTGTTTATATAATTTGTTCCATATTCATTTTATATTTTGCAACTGTTATATGGGTATTCTACTTTTTAGGTCCTTCAAAAAATTAAAGTTGTCTCCACAATAAAGAAGGTTAAAACTATATACAGAATGAAGATACTGTCATTTATTTTATTTAAATAAAATTAGTAACTCTTATTTAGATGACCTACCTACATTTACTTTAATTTTTGATTTAATTTTTTTTATAAAAATGGTGTCAAACTTTTATTGCAGTTCTAAAACGCATGTGGTCCCTATTACATATTGCTTGGAACTATAACGTTTTTTAAAAATAAGTTTACTGAAACCACACAATTTTATAAATAAAAAAGAGAGTTAAATTGTTACGCATGGTAATTAGAAAGTTAAATTTTATTTATCTGCAGAATTTTTTTTTTTTTTTTTTTTGGCGGGACGAAAAATTGTCGCGAAAATTTGAGTATCCTTCGTCACGACTGCCAAATATTGCTATAAGTTTAAAAAAATAGGTCGAAGGGTCATGTTTTTTCGTAAAATGGAACGCCAAAGACCATAGAACATACAGCGAAAATCAAATCAACTGACTGACATAGAAAGCTTGTTATTTTTTTAGATCAAGCAAGAAAACCGTCTGCGTGTGTTTATTGAGTGTATCCTTCGTCACGGCTTTTTCTGGTATGTTTTTAACGAATGTCAGAACGTTTTTACGTAAATATTATTTGTAATAATGTAAGCTTTACGATAAACTCAAGTTTTCGAACTAAATGATCGCTGTTCACGATGAATAACGATTTTGTTGGAAAATTGTCTCCTTCGCCACGGATGTATCCTTCGTCACGGTAGAATGTGACGATGGGAAACATGAAAGTGGCGAAGGATACGATAATAAAATAAGTATATATTTATTATATCAGTGTTTGTTTGTATATCAACTAAATTTTTTAGTTAAGTTGATTAATTTGATCAACTTTCCTAACCAATTTTTTTATATCATAAAACAGAAAACAACACACACTCTTCAATTTTTCGCAAATCAGACAAAAAAGACCAACTTTTTTTTTAAATTTTTCTTTAGGAGAACATAATATAAATATTATTTAAATAATAATTTTAATTTTATTATTTAATATTATTTGCTGCTGGTCTGCAGATACCGAATCTGTGATAATTTTCCTACATTCTAGTCGTATGAAATTTACGAAATGGTTCTGTCAATTTCTTTTCCTGGTTGAGACCTAAAAAGTACAACCACCCATATATATTTTATACCTGTGACCTACATTTTCATCTGTGAAAAATATCTGAATTATGAATTCAGTTACACTCGAATGGCCGTGATACGTAAGAGTAGTCTAGGGAACGTAGGGGAAATTTTTCTTGGAATTTTAGTGCCCTCACTACCGCGCACTTACGTGCAATTTTGTTGCTCGACTACTCCTTATAAGACTATTTCATTTCAGCATTGCATTCCTATACTTAGTTTATAATTTTGACAATTTCAGCATAGTCTTACAGGGAGTAGTCTGGCACAATACTCGAAAAAGTTATTAAGTTGAGGAAGTTGCAACTGCTGATTGAGAGGAGAGTCTTATAAGGGGCAGTCTTATAACGGGTATTCGACTACTTTTAAGTCAGATATTCCTACATTCTGTATTAAATGTTATTTATCGCAGTTGGTTTCGCTTGTAAACAACTCTAAAATAGATATGTCGTCGGAATTTAATTTTTGACCCATTCCCGCCCAATACGAAAGGGAGGTGTTGGGGTCAGTAGTTGATAAGGGACTAGTATATAGGTAATGTTTATGAATAATAGCCAAAAGAAAGAAAAAAACGAAAAGCAGCATTCCGCTCAAACGTTACAAAGAATTTGTAACGTTTGCGATTTTACTGATCCTTAACCACTATGACTTTACTACCCAGTTGTACATAATGACTATGACCTTACTACCCAGTTGTTCATAATCAGTATGATTTTGCTACCCAATAGCCCATAATTACTCTCATCTTACTAGTTAATGGCCCATAATCACTATGATCTTACAACTCAAGTTCCGTCTAGTTTTAGCGAATTTCCAGAATGGAATTCAGCTATTACAACCACTGTCATAACGCAACCTGAGCCCGGGACGGGCAGAAATTTGTTTTGAGGTCCTCAGAAGCCGAAAATAATATTCGCTAAAATTTATGTATATATATATATATATATATATATATATATATATATATATATATATATATATATATATATGTATATATATATATATATATATATATATATATATATTAGCTGTTACTCGCGGCTTCGCTGGCGTGAATTTCGTAATTTAGTAAAGGTAATTCCTAGTGGGTAGTTCGCTAAAATTTTTACCCCTATTTTCTTATCATAAGCTTTGATAAGCTTCATTTATTGAGAATTACCCTTGGCTAGTTATCCAGGAAAAACTGAAAATTTTCAAAAAATAATTTGTCATTTCTTCAAACATAGATATAGACTAAAAATCTAAAGTAAGCCTATCAAGGAGATGTCAACGAATTTAGTATAGAAGTAAAAAAATTATGTTGACTTAAAATACTCAGATATTATATATTTTTAAAATAGCTAATATTTGTACACTTTACTCTAGTAAAGTAAAATATCGTCCCTTATCCTATTGGAAAATTTAAATCCCCCTAAGTCTGCTTGCATTGTTGGAGACGCTAGAACAGTAGGCGTTAAAAATGTAAACTTTGACCTCCCTCCATTTTTTTGCGTTATTTCCCTATTTTACTCTTTACAGGATTAATTTTCAAAAAGTGTTAAAACATGTATTCATTAATTTATTTCTGACAACTATGCCCTCCAGTTTCATTCGTGTAAAATTATGTTAACTGTGAGTAATAAGCTACTTTAAATTAGTTATTCCGAAACAAAGCAGACAAATTTAATTCAAAATTAGTTCTTTAAAGTGCTTCGCTTCGCTCGCCAAACAGTTTAAAATTCTATAAAAGGTTAATTCCATGTAATGCAGCAAGTTAGAAATATTTTAATTAAAATCTTCATATTTGGAAACTTCTAAAACAAAATTTTCAAAAATCTACGTTATTTAGAAGACCATAAACTTTTAATGGAGAATCTTTTTGAATCATCCTGTACATAACCATTTGGAAGATCACATTAAATTGCGGTTAAGATTGATTGATCGGGAGATTAATATCTATATTCCCTGTAAATTTAAACTCAGTAACTTCAGTAGTTTTTGAGTTAAATCGGTTTGTACAAACAGACAGATAGACAGACAAATTTTTTTTAAAGTTAGATTTGCTATATATGAGCCGTTTATTTTGAAAGTGGAGCAAGTCCATATTTTGTTATTGCGAGATATTTAAGGGTTTGCGTTTCAATAAATTTAAAAATATTGGTAAGTGTTAATAGACATATTTTTTGTATTTTGTGTTATTACACAATGTAAGTTTATAATCCAATAGTGTTTATAGTGCTGGCTAAAAAAAATAGTGGTTTTATTATAAACTAAATGAACTTGCCTCACTTTCAAAATTAATGAATTATTGTAATCGTTAATTTTAATGGATAATATTTGAGTTTTATCATTTAAAAATAAACATAATAAAAACTTTTCATACGACAGTTCAACTTCAGAAGCACATACTGTGACATTATTATCACCAGCCAGTGCCTTAGTAGTAGAAATGAGTGTATGAAAATAAGTATGTACTTTAAAAGGGCGACTCCCCCCTTTGCAGTGTTGCTTAAAATGAATTTAGAAATTTATTCTAATTGTTTTAAACTAAGTAGATAGGCTAGGAGAGAGCTAGAGCACCGCAAAACTAAGCAACTTGAACCCTTTTGCCAATGGTTGAAATCGTGTGACTTTACGGTACTACACATTCCGAACTGATGAGTCATCAAAATGTATTGATGTGCAAACCTTGACCTTTGACCCGGCACGTACCGAGTACATGTATCAAAGTTTGTTGTTGACATTTGACCCCAACACTCGCTCATACTGTTGGCCTTGAAACTCCAAAGACATGAGTCATCACCAGCAGCCAAATTAATTTATGTTAACCCATTATGCATCATCACAATTTGATAATCACAATTTGGTTTTGTGTTAACCCATTACCCGCCAGCACTAACGTAGTTTTTGAATGCAAACGGGTCAATCCATACCAAGTGGTCCAATATAAATTAAGTTGGTTGCTTGACTATTTTTAATATTTTTGATTTTTCTACCTTTTAAACTTCAGTTTATAAAGAGTACAAAATAGCATTAATTTTATATTTTTAAAATTTATTTTGCCGATGGCGGCCATTTTTGTTTCAGCGTATCGATCATTTTCACAGAAAACATGGCTTTGCTCTTTAGCCAATATTTTCTCTTAGGTTTGTCCTAGAACAATAAATCAAAAACCAAACTTTTAAGAAAAGTATGCTCTAAAAAAATGGTCCAGAGCATTATTTAATTACAAACTACTGTTAAGGCCTTAAATGAACCTCGAAATTTGAAAAGGTAAAATGATAAAATTCAATTTTCGGCATTTTTTTTAACAACATAAGGCAAGCAGATAATGGTTTGTAATTTTTTTCTGGAAAAGACATACACACATACTTTAAATAAAAAAAGTTTGAGCTTTGAGACTTAAGTCAATTTTTTGAAACAAAATCTCAAAAATGTTATTTTTTGAAAAATTTCAAAGTTTGACCCCTTATATCTCTGATGGGCAAGCAAGTAAAAATTTGAAATTTGGCTGAATGTTAGTTCCTAACAAGTAGAATAAGGGGTAAAAATTTGGAGTTGTAGACTTGATGCATATAGGAGTTACAGGCCTGAGAAAATGGTCAAAAGTTGATAGTTTGAGCGTTTGCGGGCACAGTTATTAAAATTCAAATAAACTGTTTAATGAAATAAAATTAATTTATTTGCACCAAATCTCACAATGAATATAAATTTGTACTATTTTGATGAAATATTTAATCTTTTTGTATTTTAGCAGTTCAGAAAATGTCAGGAAAATTTCATCACATCATTTGAAAAAGAAAAAAAAACTAGTTATTACTTAAAGACCTTACTTATTAAAATTAGATCTACTTAGGTTTGGTAATTCATTTAAACCACTAAAATGTGATCGGTAATATATATTTGGTTAAATATATAATTGATTTTGCCATGGGGAAAAGCTGCAATCTCTCCTGTACTGTGTAGGAATCCTGTATCTACAGGAGTAGTTCATGTCTTTGCAGGTACATATCATGTCTCTGCAGGCAAAACTCTTCTGTGCTTGTAGTGACAGAGCTCAGTTCAGTCCAACCTTAAGTGTTGTGCAGTGCACAGTGTCATGTATTCTTACATTTTTTTATTCATAATAGATTTAATGAAATAAATATATATATATATATATATAAATAACTAGTATATTTAATATTAAATCTAAATGGAGTGCTCTGTAGGTGTGTTTTGTAGTGAAGAATGTCATAAAGATGTTTATGGTGAAGTGTCAAAAAGTATTAAACTAATTAGTGAGTTTAGTGATGAAGACAACATTCTGTTAAAGCTAAGAACAAATGAAGACATCAAAACTATTTGCAAGTATCATGAATTAAAATTTTTACTTAAGTACAACCATCTTTATGGCAGAGTATGTTCAGATCCTTGTAAAATACATTTAAAACCTGTCAAAAAGGGGTTAAGAGAGATAACTTTATCTTATTTGTCTAGACCCAAATCTGTTGACGTTGTCCTCATACCAGGAAAATCAATATGCCCAACATGCAATACCAAATTGTTTAAATTTAACTCGAAAGATCATGATGAAGACCTCCCATTTGTTCCTGCTTCAGAATCAATTAATATAATAGATCAAGCTTGTTCAACCTTAGGCGTATCACCTGCCTCAAAAATCAGAAAAGTGAGTTCTGAAAAAAGAGTTGCGGCTATTGAAAAAAAAGTAAAAAAAATATCCGATAAACTAAAAAGAAATCTGTTTGAAAATTTTGAACAAAACTATGATGATTCTCTTGCAAAAACTTTAAACCAACCTACTACATCTAACTATAGTGAACATGAAGATTTAATTAATAAATTAAAAGAGAAGTGCTGTATATCAAATAAAGAGGAGAAAGTTAAAATAATTAGCTTATTACCATCGTCTTGGTCTAGACAAAAAATAAGTCGGGAATTTGGCGTGTCGGAACGCTTGGTTAAGTTAACTAGAGATCTAGTAAAAACACAAGGAATCTTGCCGGATTTGCAAAAAAAAGATTATGGTAGGAAATTAAGTTCTACAACAATAAATACAGTAGTTGAATTTTATTTAAGTGAAGAAAACAGCAGGATTTGCCCTGGAAAAAAAGACTGTGTATCTGTGCGCATCGAAGGAAAGCCAGTCCAAAAACAAAAACATCTTCTTTTATCTAACTTGAATGAGCTGTACGTTAAATTCAAAGAGAGTTATCCAGACATAAAAATTGGCAGATCAAAATTTTGCGAGCTCCGCCCCAAGTGGTGTGTTATTGCTGGCGCTTCAGGAACTCATACTGTATGTGTATGCAGTTATCATCAAAACATTAAACTAATGATAGCTGGAGCTAATTTAAATATAGATTATAAAGACCTACTAGAGGAACTTGCTTGTGATATTAATAGTTATGAATGCATGACGAATGAATGTGATGAATGTGGAGATGTCAAGGGGCTCCTTGAAACGCTTTTACAATCTGACGAAATAGAAGAAATGCCGGATAATATTGAGTACAAACAATGGGTAACCGTTGACAGAGCTGAAATGGTAACACTTACAAAGCCCAGAGATGACTTTTTTGAATCGCTTGTACAAAAAGCTAAAGATTTAAAGTCTCATCACTATGTATCTAAAGTACAGTCATCATCATTTAAAAACTTAAAGAACTCACTAACTAACGAGGAATGTGTTGTCATAGCAGATTTTTCTGAAAACTTTACATTCGTTATGCAGGATGAGATCCAGAGCTATCATTGGGTCAACAAACAAGCCACAGTTCACCCATTTGTTTACTACTATTTTGATGATGATGTAGGAGTTGTTAAAAGCCGAAGTCTATGCATCATAAGTAACTATCAACAACATAACACTGCTGTGGTTCACTGTTTTCAGAAATATTTCATTGAAGACTTGAAAGCTATTGCTCCAGCTGTTAAAAGAGTAATTTATTTTACTGATGGTGCCAGTAGCCAGTATAAAAATAAAAAAAATTTCCTGAATATCTGTCATCATGAGCAAGATTTTGGGTTACAGGCGGAATGGCACTTTTTTGCAACAGCCCACGGAAAAAATGCATGCGATGGCATCGGCGGCACAACAAAAAGAGAAGTTACTAAAACCAGTTTACAATCAACTTGTAAGAATCAAATTTTAACTGCAAAAGATATGTTTAATTTTTGTTCACAGAATTTAAAAGGTATTCAGTATTACTATGTTGAAAGTGAAGAAATCCTACAACATGAATCACAACTTGAAGACAGATTTAAAACTTGTTTGAAAATTCCTGGCACACGTTCTTTTCATCGAATCGTACCAATCTCAGAAAATAAAGTCAAATGTTTTAAAACATCACAGGCAACTAAATATTTAGAATTCTTTTCAACAAGTGCTATCTCCCTTTCCCTAAGTGAAAATGATGTAATAGCCTGTGTGTATGATGGAAAATGGTGGCTAGGGGTAATACAAACTGTCAGCATCGAACATAATGACTTCTATGTGCACTTTTTTGAACCTTCTGGACCCAGAACATCATTTAAGTTAAGTGCTCATGATGAAGCTTGGGTGCCTTTTCATAAAATCTTGAGGAAAATCACACCCTCGGAACTGAAAACAGCAACTGGACGCAATCATAACATATCTCAAGATTTATGCGATGAAATATCCCAACTTCTGAACTGCCAAAATTCAAAATAAGGTTAATATTTCTGTAATATAGTATACATTTATGTTCATTGTGAGATTTGGTGCAAATAAATTAATTTTATTTCATTAAACAGATTATTTGAATTTTAATAACTGTGCCCGCAAACGCTCAAACTATCAACTTTTGACCATTTTCTCAGGCCTGTAACTCCTATATGCATCAAGTCTACAACTCCAAATTTTTACCCCTTATTCTACTTGTTAGGAACTAACATTCAGCCAAATTTCAAATTTTTACTTGCTTGCCCATCAGAGATATAAGGGGTCAAACTTTGAAATTTTTCAAAAAATAACATTTTTGAGATTTTGTTTCAAAAAATTGACTTAAGTCTCAACGCTCAAACTTTTTTTATTTAAAGTATGTGTGTATGTCTTTTCCAGAAAAAAATTACAAACCATTATCTGCTTGCCTTATGTTGTTAAAAAAATGCCGAAAATTGAATTTTATCATTTTACCTTTTCAAATTTCGAGGTTCATTTAAGGCCTTAACAGTAGTTTGTAATTAAATAATGCTCTGGACCATTTTTTTAGAGCATACTTTTCTTAAAAGTTTGGTTTTTGATTTATTGTTCTAGGACAAACCTAAGAGAAAATATTGGCTAAAGAGCAAAGCCATGTTTTCTGTGAAAATGATCGATACGCTGAAACAAAAATGGCCGCCATCGACAAAATAAATTTTTTTTAAATGAAATGAATGCAATTTTGTACTCTTTATAAACTGAAGTTTAAAAGGTAGAAAAATCAAAAATATTAAAAATAGTCAAGCAACCACCTTTGGACCACTAGGCTTGGATTGACCCAAACCTAACGCCTGCGCAGACTGAATTTTTGTACACGACGCATGCGCAGACTGAATTTTAGAACCCGACGCATGCGCAGACTGAATTTTAAGCTACAAATTGATAGATGGGGTACCCTACCGCGTCAAAAATGTGGGGTTACCCTAACTCGGGGGTGGTCCCAAACTTTTGACGCCGTACTGTACTTAAATTTTTGGTACACTGCTGTGTCAAAAGTGCGGGCCCCCCCTGGCCAAAAAGGTATCCGATCACTTTTTGAAGCCTTCTGTACTTATTTTGTGTACGTGCAAACCTTGACCCTAACACGCGCTTGCCTTAATTGCGTTATCTTAAACGAAAGGTACACCACCGCATCAAAAATGTGGGGATATCCTAACCCAATGGGTGGCCCCAAACTTTTGACACCATACTGTACTTAATTTTTTGTACACTGCCGTGTCAAAAGTGCGGGCCCCCTGACTAAAAAGGTATCCGATCACTCTTTGAAGCGTACTGTACTTATTTTGTAAACGTGCAAACCTGGCGATAAAGGTATCCCATCACTTTTTGAAGCGTACTGTACTTATTACATGCAAACCTTCACCTTTAACCTAACGTAATTGCGTCATCTTAAACGAAAGGTACACTATCACGTCAACATGTGGGGAATACCCTAAGTCAGGGGTGGCCCCAAACTTTTGACACCGTACTGTACTTAAATTTCTGGTACACTGCCGTGTCAAAAGTGTGGACCCCCCTGACCAAAAAGGTATTCGATCACTTTTTGAAGCGTACTGTGCTTATTACGTGCAAACCTTGGCCTCACTTAATTGCGTCATCTTAAACGAAAATCGAGAGGCCGCTAAATTTTGTGGGGGGGGGCCCTGTACCAAGCGCTAGCCGCAAAACTAACTTCAGACTTCAAACTCTAGAGTCCAGATTTCAGCCCGGTTGTATATTAAGAATATGTTATGTATACACTCTGTATATCGCTATTTAATTTTAATTTTATAAATACTAGTAAATGATTGTAGTCTTTATGTCAACAAAATCTATCTAAAATAATTTATCACTTTTATCAGCATTGGAAAAATATTTGCTTAATTAGCAAAAAAAATAATAATATGTTTGCAAATAAATTCATATATATTACTGTACAATAAATACTTGGATTACTTCTTAATATGTATACTATAATTTAACTATGTTGTTTAATATAAAAATTATAACAGCATTAAGATTTGCTAAATTTTTTTATAAATTAGTAGTTTTGAAGTAAAAAATTTATAGAATATCATCTTAAAACTTACATCACACATACATAATATAATTATAATATACAAATGCATGTATACGGGTGTATTCTTATACGGGGTGTATCATGAAATATGCTTTTCAATTAGAATAATAAATAAGATTTTTTCAATACTTTTATAGGTGAACGAAAGAAACTTCTTACTGTAAAAAATAGGGGAATTTAGGGTAATAATTAAATAAAACGCATATAATTTTTTTAAAATTCTATTTATAGAATATGTATACAAAAATATTAAATTACTTAAATCTATATATTACTTAAAATCTATTTATTTTCCATATAAAAATTTTTTTAAAAGAATACAATTTTCTAATGAACAAATTTGGCTGAATGAAGCATACAACGTCTTGAATAATATTCATCTCGCAGATTGGAAATCTTCGGTACATCAAATATTTCCTCCAAATTCAAAATCCACGGCTGCTGTTCGGTATCATCAAACAAATTTGAAATCCATTTCTTCTTTTCACTGCCCTTGACGTATATCAAACTTCTTTAATATAGATTTCAATAGGGTATGAAGTTTTTTGTACGGAATAAATCCATACGACCAAGGTATCCCATGCCAATTTCGGCAAAGCCAACGTGCAGCAACCCGTTCATATTTCTTCGGCAACTCGTTGAAATCAAACCGTGTGTCGAATATAAGATGTAATATTTCATCCAAATTTTCCGCAAGGATACCAACTTCTTTAAAATAAAATTCGTTGTTAGCTCCTTGATAGCCTTGTATATCAAGAAACGCCATTTTTTATCGCCGCCGTAGAACTGAATTTACTCACACAATCCACAACTTTATATAAAATAATTAAAATTGGTGAGGATAGTTAGTTAATTTGTGGGATGTATCCGAAAATGGATACTAATAGCTATTGCTAGTTGACCATCAAATTACAAACTGTTAATAATACTTAACACATTGGTGAGTACCATGTTCTTTTCACTTTAAGACCTACTGATTTAAGGAATGCTAAATTTTCGGGTGAAATGTGTTGTCGCTTAAAAGTTTTACGTTTAATGATCTTAGGTTTCGAAAGTCCTTTGCTAGGTTGTCTAGCGGTGGACTGCTCTGAATTGTAAATTATCATGGTTCGAAATGCAATTGTTTTACCACGAAAGTGTAATTTTCAGCGAAAGAGATGTTAACTCTTTGACAACCACTGGTAAATTGACAATATTTTATGTAAGTTTAACTATTTTATACCCTTTAACCATGATAATGTGTGTATGAGCCCTTTAACCATGATAAGGTGTATGAACTCTTTAACCATGATAAGGTGTATCAGTCACTTGGGAGAAAATGAGTCACTCCGGGAGCAAAATGAGTCACTCCGGGAGCAAAATGAGTCACTCCGGGAGCAAGATGAGTCACTCCGGGAGCAAAATGAGTCACTCCGGGAGCAAAATGGGTCACTCCGGGAGCAAAATGGGTCACTCCGGGAGCAAAATGAGCAACTCCGGAAGCAAAATGAGTCACTCCGGGAGCAAAATAAGTCACACCGTGAGCAAAATGACTCACTCCGGGAACAAAATAAGTCATTCCGGGAGCAAAATGAGTCACTCCGAGAGTAAAATGAGTCGCTCCGAGAGCAAAATGAGCCACTCCGGGAGCAAATGAGTCACTCGTTGTAGTCAAATGAGTCGCTCGGTGAAGCAAATGAGCTAAGTATATATAAGTAGAGAAGCAATAAATTTTTGCACAGTTATTCATTTACTAGCGAACGCTTTAGACCTCCCGCTGAACGATGTATAATTGTGATTTTTGTGGTAAAACATTTACGCGAAAGTCCAATCTTTCTAGACACTTAAATGCTCAACATAATTCGTTAAGCAATATTAATGATGGTACGATTAGAAAGAATGATAACTCATCAAGCAAATTCATACCATATCATGCTAATAATAAAACACCTAATAATGTCTCTGTATCTAGATTTGATAATCATGATGATGATGAAAATACATCTCAACTACAGCATGATATTGATTACTCTGAAGCAATCTTGAATCCGTTTGACCAAAAAAGGATAGCTGCTGCAATTGAAGCCATTCAAACCAAATTTAACTCTTTGAAAAGAGGAGAAAACCGTCATCAATCTGAAAACGATAAAGATAGTTGGTCTAATGAAAGTAAGCAAGTAAATCACTTAACAGCAATTAATAACAATTGCAATGAAACAACCTCCTCTTCACAACTAACTAAACTTTTAGGAACGGCTTTAGATATTATAATGTTAAAAGAGGTTCGAAACGTTGACTCGGAAAATGAAGCGAAAATTGTCAATTCGGTTAAACCAATAAGCCTAAAACGTCATATAGCTTCAAATGAAAATCTCGAAAACGGGACCTTAGCTAAACATTTTAAGCAAGACAACTTGAGAGAGTAGAGAAATGTTAACATACAATCGAAAAAAATAAAATACTGGCATAATCCTAATACTTTAATAGATGAATTACAACGTTTATACGAGACTTCAGAGACTGGTGAAAAAATACTCAATATTGTTCGAAGTTTAGAGGAAAATAAAAATATGCTGTTTAACTTTGAAGATCGAGAAGGTTTAATCGAGGAGTTAAATGCTTTAAAAGAAAGCACTGTTGGTCTAGAAATATTCTCTATACTTCATGAACTTCAAAAGGCTGGTGTTATTGAGCCACTAGATGACTATCTGGATAAAACTTATAAGGATGATGCTAGTGATTATGATTATGAATAAAAATTTACTGAATTTTGAAGAACACTACCGTATAAGGAGCAGCAGTTATCTATCATTGAAGTGTATATTTTATTTTTATATTTTTTAGCCCTGTAAGATAAAAAGGTTTTTTTCAAATAAATAACACATATATGTAAATAATTATTGTTCTTTATTTTTAAAATGTAAGTATAAATGCAAAATATTTTCACAATAAATGTATATGAAATCTTTTTTTTTTACAATAAATGTATGTATATGAAATATTTTTTTTTACAATAAATGTATATGAAATATTTTTACAATAAATAAATATTAAAAATTGTATGATTTGTTTATATATTCAATAACACCCGAACGTAATTGTTTAATGTTTTCAGGTAACTAATCCCATACTTGACAAATTCGTTGTGCATCTTCTGGTATCATATATGCATACAGATGTTGCACCCAAATATCATATTTCAATAGTTGTTTTGTTAAGTATAATAACATATCGAAATTTCTGACTTTTGTATACAACTAAGGATGAGTCAGAAATATGTCTTCAACATGTGAAATCCGTGTTGCAAATGTCAATGGTTCACCAACGGGTGGTTGAAAGTTTTCCTCCATTTTCGCACCATTCTTGCACATTTCACAGCGAATTTTCAAACCAGGTGGTCCATCAATATGATCTTGTTGCCAGGGTCGATTATAATGTTCAAAACATGGTTCACATTCTTGAAACATGGCTCGATAATCGGCTGGTAACAAAATCCAGGCGCGTTGTATGATTTTCGCGCCATAACTTTTCAGCAAATTCAAACTGATCCACTTGTAGATTTGAAGAAATGTTTCCAAAGTCAGTTCGTTCAGCAGCATTGGTTCACGTTCGAAAAATTCACCAATTGAAACATCCATTTTATCCCAGTCCATTGATTCCGGTTCAGACAATTTCAAGTTTTGCATTTTTACAAGAGCATCAATTGTTTTTTCGTAGGTATCAATCCGTTTACGTAGTTTATCCAGTTCACTTGAAAATATTTGTAGCCGTTTCCAGTAAGCCGATGATGACGATGCCATTTCCACTTGCGTACTAATTTAACGAGTAACGTCCCCATGCTAAAGTATCCGTTTCCCCCTCCACAATATATCGTTTTGTATCGTACGGGCTGAGCGCAACCTTGTTCTGTGTCACACTATAAACATTATGTTTCCTCGATTGTATCAGGTTTTGTTGCCGGTTTATGATTGTATTGTATTTTAGACAGTCCACGTAATCGTTGAAAGTTATCGTTTTCTTAACCACAGAGCTCTTTACACCTTTCACTTTCTTCGTGTGATCCTCGCCGTCCACTTGACAACTATACATTTTCGATCTTAAGCCCGCAAACTTTGTAAAAATTCGACCATTTAGCTCATCCTTCATTAACCCGGGTATTTTCTTATTTACTCTAGGCATGTTATATTGATTATCCGCGCTGTAATCCGACGTATCAAAGTACTGAATATCACGTTTCATTATCTCGTAAACATCTGCGCACTTTATCTCGTAAATCAACGAATCCGTGTCTGTGTAGAGTAATTTGCTGTTGTTCCTGAACGCTGCTGTATGTAGTTATAATGGAAATTGTAGACACACGTTTTTGAAATATCCAGTATTGCTTCCCCGACGTATATTGGTTTATTCATAATCACTGCCGTTTTTCGTAGTTCGACTGCGATAAGATTCTCGTCAAATATGGTGCGGCTGTGGAAATTCGGTTTTGCTATCATAACTTCCGCACCATATCGTCCATACCATTTCGTTAACAGTTTCACAATCGAGTGTTTCCGCACATTTTCCAAAGACCGCGTTGTTTAGTAGTTTGTAGAGATTCTTCTCGAATTCGTTTCCCGCCATTTGTCGCAAAGCCGTGTTTAAATCTATGTAGGATTTGAGCCAGGCTGATTGATCGAATTGTAGCACTCTATGAATTTTCAGTAATTTCATCCCGTGTTGTAGACATTGTTTCAGGTTTCGATAGTGTATCACGTATTTCTGTTTGTTGTATAGCGTTGCCAGTAACATTTCCTGTTTTGTACCGGGTGCACACATTCTCTCTGGACATAATGGTAAATCGTTGTGTTTATCGTGCAGCTCTGTCGGGTATTGCAAATCCACTTCAAGTATGTATCCTGTAGGTGACTCGTCGCTTATTTCTCGAACATCTATCTCGGTATTTTCCATCCATTTGAAATTTCCCGTTGGTAAGTATTGTGACATTGTCCATCCATATAAGTTGTTCACGTCGTAGTACATCAGGTATTTTGATTCCTCGTCCGGATCGTAGGTGTTCATATATTTATTGTTTGCTGTCGCGTATCGGTTACTACACTGGCTCAATCCGCCTCGAATACCACATTCAATGAATAATAATTGGTCTACATCGGATATCAGTTCTAACTCCACTTTTGTATATTTTAAGGCTGCATCCCACGTAAGTCCCGGCGTCGTGTAATAATGAGCTAGATCTAATCCGTGTGTGCGCATGCACGTATCCCGAAAATTCTCAAAAACATCAGCGAGTAGTAGTATGTCCGTTTTCATATATAAAGCTGAATATTCTCCAAGCGTCTGTATGCTGAATGTATCCCAAACTTTTTGTGCGTGTGTGTAGTCGTCCACGGTGATACCGTTGTCGTTAAGTTGATTGTAGAATTTCTCCTGTGATGGTAAATATGTTTCTTCCAATTTATCCCAGCCTGATATGTAGTCGTACGGAAAAACACCTTTCCGCGTAAGTAATTTGTAGTCGGTATTCGGAAATTGCGATTTAACTATGTTGAACTCGTTGAGGTATGAAGAAAATTTATCCAAACTTGATGCCATAAATCGGAAATTGTCGATGAATCTGAATGTAATTTCACTGCCGGTAACATGTTTAGTGAATGCAATGTATCGTTCCTTGTTGATTGGTAGTAAGTCGACACGTCCCTCGAAGGCTGTTGCAATATCTTTGATCACGAAATGTGCATCATAACCACTCAAATTGTGGAATACAACAGGAATCATATAAAAATCCTTATAATTCAAGTTGCATCCCTTGTGCGCAGGTCCATTGTACTCGCCGGTGAAGTGATTATGGTCACGAACAACAATATCCTCAGGTTTGAATGGTTTCACGCAAATGTGGCACCCGGTACTTCGTTGTTTAAGTTGTTGTTGTTCTTCTGGTGTTAGCTCGTTCATCGGTATAATGTTTTCAAATATTGGTTCTAAGATGTTTTCACGTAACGTTGCCAGTTCTTCCGCGAACCATTTTTCGCAATTTGGTCCGCGGTATGATCGATAGTAGCTTAGTTGATTGTTGTAGGAGCAGTGAAAGTAGTAACCGATACTGTATGCACGATGTTGTTGGTACGTTGTTGTATTCTTCTGATTTCCGTTATCCGTCACAGGTTGTAGGAATGATTCCACGTCGGCGTAAATTATAAATGGAACAGGTTTTTTGTTGCTATAATTCTTGAATGATATGTATTTGCTTTTCCCTTCTGGCATTACCACCCAACAGTTGTTCATGTTCACGCAGTCTTCTGTATGTTTGATCAGTTTATCTTCTGTACGAAAGTAATTCAGGCATCGATCGCAGATGTATTTTTTTCCATTACGATTTGATAGTTGTCTTGAGACGAGTTTTGATAGGTCCCTAATCCAACAGAAATGGTAGCGTAAATCTTGATCGTTGTCGTTGTCCTGTTCTGGATCATTAAAAGGTTTATGTGATGTTCTTTCTTCTCTCTCGTTAGCGCAGCAGGTACGGTTTCAAAATGTCCATTTTGTTTATTTAACACAAACACGTTGACTGATATAGCTGGGTTTTGTTTCTCGAATTTCCTCACTTGTTGGATCGTCATTGGAAATTCTATCCCGTCTAAATTTAGCACCGTTGAATAGTGTGGGTACGCTGATGTTCTGTTAACACACCCTTGCTTTGCTGGATAAAGTGCTGATACCACTGCCCACGCGAAACAGGCATCATCGTCGAAGTTTTTAACGTTGATACATGCTTTTTTCGTTTTTATTTCCTGCGGCAATTCGATGTAGCTTGATCCACGGAATGGTGTATACTTGTTGATGTTCACGGCTAGGTTAATTATGGACGATAATTCCTACCCGCTCCCCGACTCGGCGAATTCGCACAGTTTTCTTAGAATTGGTTCCTGTATGTGTTCCACAAAGCTTTGTTTTAGGTTTGTTCCACGATCTATTATGATATTCGGCGTGTTGAAGTGTTTCATGTCGTATTTATCCACGTCACCATCAGTTTTAACGAATAACCCGCAAAACGTTGTATTTACTTTAATCGTTAGGTATTGTTTCAGTATATTTTTTATTCGTCGGGTGAACATTGACCTGGCGTCTTCTAAAAAGTCCTTTAGCTCTATGTGTGTTATGTTGGTAACCACTCCCGTTCGTATCCGGCTCGCAAATGCTGATTCAACGTCTGCCCATTGAATTCGGTCCGACTGTTTCCGTTGGTTTCGATTCATACCAGCACCTGAAACAATCAAGATATCAAAATTATAAAAAAAAAAATCAATAAAAAAATTATAAAATTTATATTTGAAAAATAAAACTTACCATGTTTATGTAGCGCCTTCATTCTGATACGAAACCCTTTCATTTTTCCCGCACATAACTCGAAGTGTTTCCGTTGTCCCAAATTTTCCGCTCCACGTATAGCCTTGTTGATTAGTCTTATATTGGTATTTGTATGTTTCATCCATTTTTCCAATTCATCTGCATCCTGGGTATCCATTTCCAGTAATGATAGCGCGTTTCGTACATTTTCCACCATTCTAGTTGTCACGTCGTTTAATGAAGCCATTGTTGTATTTTAATTTAAAAAAAAAAAATCTCGATACAAATTCTTGCAACAATAACAATATTAACTGCTTGAAGATTGCTGAAGAAGTGATTTGAGGGGGCACGCGGACCTCAATTTATACGATTTTGACTGCTCGAAAAATTCTGGAGAGGAATCACAAAAAAAAAAAAAAATGCTGACTGAATTTTTACAACGCAAATAACCGAAGGTCAAATGTCAAATTCCGAGAAATTTATTTCACATTTGAAACCTAATAAAAGAATTGCTGACTAATCTTAAATAAACATTTTTAAAATTAAACCTTATATAAACAAATTGAAAAAACCCCCGATTATTATCAGGCCATAAATTAAAAATTCCGAGAAAATTATTTCGTATTTGAGATCAAACAAAGCAATTGCTGATTCATCAAAATCTTAAATAAGCATTTTTAAAATTAAAACATGTCTTATGTAAACAAATTGCAAAAATATCTGAGTATGAGTCAGCAAAATCTTAAATAAACACATTTCTATATTAATGATTTATGATGACATTAATGTAAACAAATTTATTTTGAATTCCTGAAATTAACAAGTTGTGACTTGCTTTTAAATAAAATTCCCCTCCGACTATGATGTAAAGATATCATGAAATTACATCATCCTAAATAGTTAGCTAAAAAATCTTAAATAAACAAACTCAAACCGTATAAAAGTCACGAGTTTTTTACTAAATAAAAAACTTAATCGTATAAAGTGCTGATACATATATACACAAAAATCTCCTGCGTTACAGTTGACACCAAAATTTTCAGAAGTACAGTACGGGCCTGAAATCTGGACTCTGGAGTCTGAAGTCTGAAGTTAGTTTTGCGGCTAGCGCTTGGTACAGTGCCCCCCACAAAATTTAACGGCCTCTCGATTTTCGGTTAAGATGACGCAATTAAGTGAGGCCAAGGTTTGCACGTAATAAGCACAGTACGCTTCAAAAAGTGATCGGATACCTTTTTGGTCAGGGGGGTCCACACTTTTGACACGGCAGTGTACCAGAAATTTAAGTACAGTACGGTGTCAAAAGTTTGGGGCCACCCCTGAGTTAGGGTATTCCCCACATTTTGACGTGATAGTGTACCTTTCGTTTAAGATGACGCAATTAAGTTAGGTTAAAAGTGAAGGTTTGCATGTAATAAGTACAGTACACAATAAGTACAATACACAAAAATCTCCTGCGTTACAGTTGACACCAAAATTTTCAGAAGTACAGTACGGGCCTGAAATCTGGACTCTGGAGTCTGAAGTCTGAAGTTAGTTTTGCGGCTAGCGCTTGGTACAGTGCCCCCCACAAAATTTAACGGCCTCTCGATTTTCGGTTAAGATGACGCAATTAAGTGAGGCCAAGGTTTGCACGTAATAAGCACAGTACGCTTCAAAAAGTGATCGGATACCTTTTTGGTCAGGGGGGTCCACACTTTTGACACGGCAGTGTACCAGAAATTTAAGTACAGTACGGTGTCAAAAGTTTGGGGCCACCCCTGAGTTAGGGTATTCCCCACATTTTGACGTGATAGTGTACCTTTCGTTTAAGATGACGCAATTAAGTTAGGTTAAAGGTGAAGGTTTGCATGTAATAAGTACAGTACGCTTCAAAAAGTGATCGGATACCTTTATCGCCAGGGGGCCCGCACTTTTGACACGGCAGTGTACAAAAAATTTAAGTACAGTACAATGTCAAAAGTTTGGGGCCTTAGTTAGGGTATTCCCCATATTTTTGACGCGGTAGTGTACCTTTCGTTTAAGATGACGCAATTAGGGCAAGCGCGTGTTGGGATCAAGGTTTGCACGTTTACAAAATAAGTACAGTACGCTTCAAAGAGTGATCGGATACCTTTTTAGTCAGGGGGCCCGCACTTTTGACACGGCAGTGTACAAAAATTTAAGTACAGTATGGTGTCAAAAGTTTGGGGCCACCCCTTGGGTTAGGATATCCCCACATTTTTGATGCGGTAGTGTACCTTTCGTTTAAGATAACGCAATTAAGGCAAGCGCGTGTTAGGGTCAAGGTTTGCACGTACACAAAATAAGTACAGAAGGCTTCAAAAAGTGATCGGATACCTTTTTGGCCAGGGGGGCCCGCACTTTTGACACAGCAGTGTACCAAAAATTTAAGTACAGTACGGTGTCAAAAGTTTGGGACCACCCCCGAGTTAGGGTAACCCCACATTTTTGACGCGGTAGGGTACCCCATCTATCAATTTGTAGCTTAAAATTCAGTTTGCGCATGCGTCGGGTTCTAAAATTCAGTCTGCGCATGCGTCGTGTACAAAAATTCAGTCTGCGCAGGCGTTAGGTTTGCATTCAAAAACTACGTTAGTGCTGGCGGGTAATGGGTTAACACAAAACCAAATTGTGATGATGCATAATGGGTTAACATAAATTAATTTGGTTGCTGGTGATGACTCATGTCTTTGGAGTTTCAAGGCCAACAGTATGAGCGAGTGTTGGGGTCAAATGTCAACAACAAACTTTGATACATGTACTCGGTACGTGCCGGGTCAAAAGTCAAGGTTTGCACATCAATACATTTTGATGACTCATCAGTTCGGAATGTGTAGTACCGTAAAGTCACACGATTTCAACCATTGGCAAAAGGGTTCAAGTTGCTTAGTTTTGCGGTGCTCCAGCTCTCTCCTAGCCTATCTACTAAACTATTTTCCTTGTAGAAGTTTTTAATTACTCAAATAATACGATTATGTCGACACAGTCACCCCCGTAGTTAACTACCCCTGGATTTAATATTAGGAAATTGAGTAAAAATAGGTCGAATATTTTTTTTTTTACGTACATTTGAAATTTGTAAATAAAACTTTATTATATTTTATTTTTACTCCTTTTCGCAAAATTAACCCCAAAATTTTAACCCTAAACTACCCCTGAAGCTTTTGCTCTATTTCTTACCGTTTTCAAGATATTTGAAAAATTACATTTTCACCCCAATTTTTGAAGGACGATTTCACCCCTTCAAACCGCTTTTCCGCAGATAAAAAAAATACGTGTTACTAATTTATTAGTGTTCTACAACATATCTAAGTTTCATCAAAATCGATAGGTCCAGTCTCGGAAATTGTACTTGTAAGATGGACTTGCACCACTATCAAAATAAACATATTTACAATAATGTTAAGAGCTAAAACTTCAATCTTCCAAATATTAGGTTTCTGAATTTTTTGACTATAAATTGTTGACAGATAAAAAGATCATACTAAGTCTTATCTGTAACTACCATTATCTTCATTTTTTTCAAAAACGGACTTGCCCCACTTTCAAAATAAACGGCTCATATGTCGAATTTGCTAACAGAAAAACATATTAATACCTAAAAATTCGAAAATCACAGACAGACCCTTCTATTTTATTCATAGGTATTGATATATATATATATATATATATATATATATATATATATATATATATATATATATATATATATATATATATGTGTAAAGTCAAATTTAAAAGATAGCTTCTCAAAAAACATATAAATAGTTGTCACCACAACTAAAGATTTAGATTTAGTCTCGATTTGATACAAGAACTATCTCCGAGTTGTTCGAAAAGCATATTATTGTAGTATCATTATTGTAACAAAAAGAAAATAAATTTTTTTTTAATAAATAACGCGAAACGTGTTATTTAACTGGCGCAGTCGGTACGAAATTTTTTGAGCAATTTTCGCGAGTGGTCAAAGTCGTGAATTACACCAATTGACGGTTTATCAAGTGGTTTCTTCAACTTTGGCGGTATACCAAGGCAAAGAGGCTTTCCCCGCGGACACGCTCAACTGGATCACAGATTTCTGGTCGTTTTCAAACGTTTGGATCAAAGCGAATCTACAACTTCCTGGATCTTGCTGAGTACCTGTGACGGTTAATCACTGGAAATGCTCAACTTATGGTTCATGTAAGTCAATCTTATGCAATTTTCGCTCATTCATTTTAATGCCAAATCCTATCAAAAGTAAACTGCTATCCTTTCGTTCAACTCCTTATAATCGGGACACTTCTCAAAATACCGCGGCTTACGGTGAAAACAGTCTAGCTAGTATTGATTCTGATTCGCTGCAGAATACAGAGCAGGATCAACCTTCTAGACCTATTAGTTTAAGTACTATTGAATTAAAAATTGATTTACCTAACGAATTAAATATCGATTTAAACACAAATTTTTCAAATACTAATACAAATAATTTAGTTGATAGTTTAAGTAATTTAGTTGTTAACGAAAATACCAAAAGTACAATAATGACTGAACAGACAATTACACCTGCTGACATTGTTGCTAATTTAAAAATACCAGACGCTATAAAGGATTTACCAAAATTCGATGGAAATCCAAGAACTCTCTATGACTTTATTAACAACGTAGAGGAGGTTATTACTTTATTATCACCCGCAGTAATAAATAGCCCTTATGGCAAAATTTTATTAAGAGCAATTAGGAATAAAATTACTGACCAAGCAAATGAGGTTCTCAACATGTATGGGACACCAATTGTTTGGGAAGAAATTAAACAAAATCTAATAACCCACTATAGCGACAAAAGAAATGAAACATCACTTATTAGGGACCTTCACTATTTGAAACAACAATCCACAGACACAGTTGAAATATTCTATAACAAAATCATTGAAATATTCTCAACAATAACTAACTACATAAAAATTCACGAGACAAATCAAGAAGTAATTAGGGCAAAACAGTCACTGTATGGTGACATGTGTTTAAACGTATTCCTCTCTGGATTACGGGAACCATTAGGCTCAACAATACGATCTATGCAACCTAAAACTCTTATGGATGCATTCTCATATTGCATCAAAGAACAGAATTGTTACTACATAAAATCAAATAACTTGACACAAAATTTGCAATTCAAGAAACCAGTAAAGCCAATAATGATGCCCAGACCAATTATTCCACCTAATTCATATCACACACCCGCACATCCATCCTTTACACCACGTCCACAATTTCAACCGCATGTAACACCTCAAAACCCATTCAAACAACCTTATACACAACCAAATTATACACAACCACGTTTTGCTTCACCGGGTCCATCTAGACCACCTCAATTTAATAGAGCTAATCAGTATCCACAACCAATGGTTATAGGTTCAGGCAATACGCGGCAACATTTTAATAAAAACCAAAACAATTTTTTCAAATCTACCGGACCTCCCAATTTTACTAGTAAAGAGATTCACAATGTAGACCAACCATCTACTGGTAATGCTAACAATAACAATCACTACCTAGACGAAAGTAGCAATCAATATTACGACGATTACTATCAATCACAGAATTACGAACCCCAATTAGACCAATATCATATTGACGAAAATCAGGGCGATGACAATACAGTTACACAAGAAATAGACCAAAATTTTCAGAAGAGTGCCTCGAGCAACTCGACTACTTAGATATTAACAAACACGGTAATATTCTACCCTACATCCACATTTCCTCACCTTTCGGACGTCCCCTAAAATTTTTGATTGATACCGGTGCATCTTCATCCTTTTTGAACCCCGAATTTGTTGACCCACATGATAGAGAAAAAATTGAACCAACCATAATTACATCTGTTTTAAATGAACACAAAATTGACGAACAAAAATCCATTCCAAATTTTATTGAATTTAATACACCAGGTATTTCAAAGTTTTTATTGTTTAAATTTCACAATTATTTTGACGGACTCATTGGTTTAGATATTTTGACTAATTTGGGAGCGAAAGTGAATTTAAAAGACAAAGTACTAGAGACACCCAATGCATGTATTCCTCTTTTGTTTAAACCAAATTACAAATCTGCACATTTCCAAATCCCTGGCCTCACCAAACAAATAATAAAATTACCTGTTGACGTAAAAAACGGAGATATTTATGTAAAACAATTTAAAATTAACGATACATTTATTATAAGTGAAGGCATTTACTTAGCTGTAGATTGGCATAGTCAGCTGGAAGTAACTAATACATCTAACAATACACAAACATTCTTTATTAATCAACCCATTAAAGTCCAGCCTCTTACAGAATTTAATAATTTTAATATCTCATCCCAATCAAATCAAATACCAAACGATATTACATCACAAATCAGAGTAGATCATCTCAATGATGAAGAACGTAGGGCTATAATTAAATTGTGTAATCAGTTTGAGGACATTTTTTACAAGGAAGGAACAGACTTAACATTTACGAACGAAATAAAACACAAAATAACGACAAAAGACGATATTCCTATTTACACCAAGTCATATAGATATCCTCACATCCACAAAGACGAGGTTAGGCGACAAATAAACGACTTATTAAGACAAAAAATCATTCGTCCTAGTTATTCTCCCTGGTCTTCTCCTATTTGGATTGTTCCAAAAAAGAAAGATGCCAGTGGAAAACAAAAGTGGAGACTTGTAGTGGACTATCGGAAATTGAATGAAAAGACAATAGACGATAGATATCCCTTACCAAACATAACAGAAATACTTGATAAATTAGGGAAAAGCATGTATTTTACAACACTTGATTTGGCGAGTGGTTTTCACCAAATCGAAGTCGATAAAAACGATATTCAGAAGACAGCTTTTTCTGTAGACAGTGGCCATTATGAGTATGTCCGGATGCCATTCGGGTTAAAAAATGCTCCAACCACCTTTCAAAGGGTAATGGACAATGTTCTCCGAGAGCTCCAAGGGTCAGTCTGTCTTGTATATATGGATGACATTATTGTCTATTCAACTTCCCTTCAAGAGCACATTGTAAATCTTCAAAAGGTCTTTGAAAAACTTAAAGGAGCTAATCTTAAAGTGCAGTTGGACAAAAGCGAATTCTTACACAAAGAAGTAGCTTTTCTTGGCCATATTGTATCTGACAAAGGTGTACGACCAAATCCTGATAAGATTAAAACTATAATGAATTTTCCAATACCAAAGACACAAAAAGAAATAAAAAGCTTTTTGGGATTACTTGGCTATTATCGGAAGTTCATTAAAGACTTTGCTCGACTCACAAAGCCCATGACACAGTGCTTAAGAAAAGGTGAAACAGTAAAATTAACATCTGAATATATCAAGTGTTTTGAAACGTGTAAACAACTCTTGACGGACGAACCAATTTTAGAATATCCAGACTTTTCTAGGCCTTTCAATTTGACTACTGACGCAAGCAATATTGCATTAGGTGCCGTATTGTCCCAAGGACCAGTCGGACAAGACAAACCAGTCTGTTACGCTAGTCGAACTTTAACGAAAACTGAACAAAACTACTCGACGATTGAGAAGGAACTTCTTGCTATTGTTTGGGCGGTTAAGTACTTTCGACCGTACTTATTTGGACGAAAGTTCAAAATTATAACGGACCATAAACCGTTAACTTGGCTAATGTCTCTAAAGGAGCCAAACAGCAAACTCGTTAGATGGCGACTTAAGCTTGAGGAGTATGATTACTCAATCATTCACAAATCAGGCCGTGCAAATACGAACGCTGATGCCCTTTCTAGAGTACAAATAGAAGCAAACAATAACGAAACATCTAGCAATACTTCTACTCACACTACCAGACACACGAGTAACGACACAATACATAGCGCTGACGAAGACGCTACTTCATTAATTAGAATTTCAGAAAATCCACTTAACGACTTCAACGAACAAATTGTACTTAAACAAAATAATGACCAACCAAATAGACGACTAATGGTACTTTTCAAAACAAAACGGAGACAATATTTTCAATTTCCAAATTACGACGAACGCACATTTATCATTATTTTTAAAGAATTTTTATCTCCTAAAAAATTAACAGCTGTTTATTGCGAAGACGATAACTTGTTCAATCAATTTCAAAACATTTATTCCGAATACTTTTCCCAAGGACGACAATTTAAACTCATTAGGTGCACTCAAATAGTAACGGATATAGAAAATGAAGACGAACAAGACCGTATTATAAATGACTATCACCACACAAGTAGACATAGAGGAATAGTTGAAACAATCGCTCATCTGAAACGTGAATACTATTTTCCAAATTTAAAATCTAAAGTTTCGTACATAATTTCCCACTGTAAAATATGTAACGAAAATAAGTATGACCGTAGACCTCCTAAACAGAAATTCGAATTAACACAGACACCAGCCAGACCGTTAGAAATTGTACATTGCGACATCTTTTATATTGAGAAAAATCCAATTTTCACTATAATCGATAAATTTTCCAAATTTGCCCAAGCGTATATGCTAGAAACCCGTAATAGTGTACATTTAGTTGAAGCACTATCTAAATTCATTATCACATACGGACAACCAACTAATCTTATTGTTGATTCGGAAAAAGGATTCGATTCCACTAGATTTAAAGCTTTCTGTGAAAATTATAACATTCAATTACACATTACTTCCGTCAGAAGCTCCAACTCTAATTCACCAATAGAGAGGTTCCATTCTACGCTCTTGGAAATATACCGAATAGTACACAACACACGTACAGACTATCCTCCACCCGAAAGACCTAAACAAAAACTCCTTGAAGCTATTTTTACCTATAATAATTCAATCCACTCAACAACCAAATATACACCGTTTGAATTATTTTTTGGGCGTAAATATAACATACAGTTAAAACCTAATCCGCAAGATATAAGAGAAAAACAGGAAGAACTTTTTGACAAAGTTCACCAACACACCTTACAAAACAAAAACAAGAAATTAGAAAAGTTAAATAATAATAGAGAAAACCCGCTAAATTATGATCCCAACTCACAAACGTATCTTACAGAAAACAGACATAATAATAAGTTGCATTCAAAATTTAAACAAGTTACAGTTAAAAATAACAATAGAATTACGATTAGGGATAGTAAAAATAGAAAACTTCATAAACAGAAACTAAAGAGACCTCCTAAATTTCAGACTCGCCCTAGTGACGGTAACAATAACACAAAAAATAGAATTGAACGACCTGACGAACAACCCCGGGCTGATGATAATGAACCTAGGCCAGGCACGAGTAATCAGGAATCATGACCATTACATTCACATAATTGACTTAAACAAATATAAGGAAAACATGAACTACATTAAGGAATCAATAAATCTTCTCACACAAAAATCAGTTGCAAACAGAACAATTAATATTTTACATTTAAAATATAAAACATTAGAAAATAACCTTCGTATAATATACCCAAGAAAATTAATGAAACGAGCTTTAATTAATGCCTTGGGGAGTTTGATTAAAACAATTACCGGAAACATGGATAATGATGATGCTATAGAAATTAACAAAAATATTCAATTATTACAATCTAATCAAAAAAATGCAATTGACCAATTAAATAAACAGACTCGTATTAATGCACAAATGATAGAACGTTTTGAAAATATAACGAAACACATTAACGAACAACAAGAAATAATTAATACTTACTTGAAATCATATTCATCACAATTAAACAGGGTTGCAGAAGATGATTTCAAATTTATGCAATACTTTTATCAACTAAACTATAATATCGATACTCTCAATGATCACTTCAAAGAAATCATCGAATCAATCAATTTAGCTAGACTAAATGTCGTAGCCAAAACTATTCTGTTACCAAACGAATTAGATCACGCTTTCATGTCACTTAAACATCAGGAAATACCGATTTCCTCATTTGAACAAATTTATGAATTTTTGGACTTACAAGCTTATTACAATGACACGAAAATAATTTTTAATATTCGAATCCCAAATTTCTATTCCCAAAAATATAAACTTAATCAATTAGAATCCTTACCTACACCTGATTTAAAAACGATAAAATTAACCAAACCTTATGCATTAATGAATGAGTTCGAATTGTATTTAAGAGACGATAAATGTCCTAAAATAGAGCAACTTTTCATCTGCCAACCAAAGGACAATGGAATAAAGTTAAAACATTCCAAATGTCTTGGAAACATCTTCCTTGGTCAAGAGGCAAGCTGTCCTTACGAAAACGACAAAAATACTACAGTAATAAAATCAATTCGCGACAACTATATAATTATAAAAAATTCAAACAATCTGGAGATATCAACCACGTGTGGCATCAATAAACGAAACATTACGGGAACCGTCCTAATTTACTACGAAAATTGCAGTATAATTATTAACGAAATTACTTACACAAATCAAGTTATTAACTTCAATAACCAAGTTCACTTATTGCCTGTATACAATTTACAAATCAACGTTTCCAAATATGAAGAAAAATTGGATCTGCCAAAACTACAATCATACCACATCGAAAATCGAGAAAAATTGGAAGTCCTGGAAACAAAAGGAATCGTTCATACGTCTATCACATACATACTCATCGTAGCAATCGTCATTTCAAGTATAATCACAATCAATTGCCGCATTAAGAAAAATTCGACTACCACAACTCCAATCCAAGTACATTACGATCCTGCTGCACAGAATAAGAAGGTCAAGTTCTTATGGCCATCGGCCTTATCTTAGGGGGGGAAGAGTTATGTATTACTACTATAGTATTTAACATATAAACGCTATCTAATATTGTAACGTGCGAAAAAGCTTATAATGCAATTCTTTAAATACAGTATCAAGTTCATTTCCTTATAATATTGTTGACGATATACAAACACACTGAGCGTGTGAAAAGACTTATTAAGCAAATCACAGCTTATAATACTTATTGTTCTAATTATTATTATCAATTTTAATATGTATCTCTATTTTTTATTCTAAATTGTAACAACAACTCTGAAATAGTCAAATTTAAAAGATAGCTTCTCAAAAAACATATAAATAGTTGTCACCACAACTAAAGATTTAGATTTAGTCTCGATTTGATACAAGAACTATCTCCGAGTTGTTCGAAAAGCATATTTGTAGTATCATTATTGTAACAAAAAGAAAATAAATTTTTTTTTAATAAATAACGCGAAACGTGTTATTTAACTATATATATATGTATATATATATATATATATATATATATATATATATATATATATATATATATATATATATGTATATATATATACATATATATATATATATATATATATATATATATATATATATATATATATATATATATATATGTTTCCGCACGAAAACTCTCGAACGAAACGTCCTCTTTTACGAAATTTGGTGAAAATATTGGAAGTCCCAAGCCGTTGGACGAGTTCGTTAACCAGGCACGTTCGATGCCTGAAACACGGTTTTTTTTGGCAATTTTCGTGAAAAAAATTAGTTTTTTGCGAAAATTTCCGTTTACTCAAAAATTTTTGCGACATTTTTTGACACCATTGAAACGAGGAGAAAAAATCACACAAAATGGGTCTTTAAACTATTATTCTATGTCAACTATTAGAAAAACTAATTTTTTTAAACGGAAATTCGCTATGTTATGCAGGATGCTGCGACAGGAGTATTTTATTTTAAGCTCTTTTTAGGTCTCTGACAGAGAATTTTAACCGCATGTTAACTTCTCTCATAATTCAGTAGTATTAGAGAAAAAATTTCCCCAGAATCTGGACAACCTAATATAATGTAGCCTATGCCAAGTTAGGATTGTTTAGCTTCCCAGCAGTAAAAAAAATATTTAAATCGGTTGGGTAATTAATTCTGGGTCCTATAAGTTCCATATTAATTTTGGAACTTTTTGGATCCCCAGGACCCTAGCAAATAATACAAAATAGCCATTTGCTAAAAAAAAAAGCAAAGGAATTTCAATGGAGTCGAAGAAATTGATTACTGATCTATGCTACCAAAATATTCTTATAGAAAGTCCTTAAATGGTAAGTAGGCAACTATTTAATAGTCGGTATGTCATAAAGGACAACAAACAGGATCAAAAATAGAAAATAGCTAAAATATAGATAAAAAATATTACCACTGATGATCGTTCTCTAATGAAAAAATTAACAAAAATCCACAAAAAAGCTAAGTATTTTCGTATTAAAAGAACTTGTTGCGTTATTAATAAACATGATATATTACCTGAGAAAAATCATATATCAATAACATATATAAACAAAGATACAATTAGATTGTTTTTGAAAGTGCGAAAATAAGGATTCAAGAGCAAGGACAACGACAAATTAATTTTTTCATTAAAAAACGATCATCTATAGTGCGATGTGAGTAATAGAAATATGACAGTTCTAGAACCACCTCCCTACCTCCCGATTTTTTGAGTGATCCCCGGGAGGTGGAAGAGCTACCGGGGCGGTTCTAAAAACCTCCGGCGGTGGATGGAGTAATGTTTGGTCTCAAACCTAACTGAACCCAACGAAATTTTGTTTAACCTAACTGAATCCAACAAAATTTTTTCTAACCTAACTGAACCTAACGGAACTTGGTCTAACCTAACCAAACCTAAGGAAATTTGGTCTCAAACCTAACCGAACCTAAGGAAATTTTTTCTAACCTAACTGAACCCAAAAAATTTTTTTCTAACCTAACAACCTAAGGAAATTCGGTCTAACCTAACCGAACCTAAGCGAACTTAGCTTAACCTAAGAACTCAAAATTTCCCTAATAGATGGCGTAGCCACCTTTGAGCTCTGTAAATTCCAAGTTTCTACTACTAGATGTCATTGCTAGTCTGGATACTAGCGATCCCTGTGCGTAAGTTTGAAAAATTGTCAATAAATGGCGTCAAAAATCCTTTTTGATAGTTAAACTTGGAAGCAACAATATATAACTATAATATCGGAAATTATTATAAAATGGAAAATACATTTAATCCATTAGAAGATCGTTTAACGTTATTAGAAGGTAGTAAAAGCTATTTCCAAGATGCGCCAATATATCCTGTTTCAATTGCCAAAATGTGGACAAAATTGACGGAAAGTCTACAGAACCGCTGTTGCCTCGTATTCAATAATCTTCTGCAATATGTATTTTGGGGGAATAAAAACACCAAAGATTGACTGGATTACAAATTATACTACCACATAATTCTGATTTAGAAATAAAGTAAATTAATTACTACATCTCTGCGTTCAGCTTAATTGCTTACCTATTAATTATATAGAAATTGTCGAAGATGCTACTGGCAAAAGTAACATACGTATCATACAAAAATGCTATATTAAAAATGAAGAAACATTTTTCTCTAAATCCAGGACAGTTTTTTCCACGATCTCGAAAGATATAAGTATTGAGTACACTGGACTGATCAAAACTACTAATGTGATTCCGCAAGTCCTAAGGAAAAGGACCAATATAACTAACAAATTGACTCCATATACAATTAAGGAAATAGAACCGCTACTAGCAGTTTATGTAATATGAACAAGGAAACGAAAACTAGAGTTGGAAGAAATAGATTTGAAGAAAAGAAAAATAGAGTATTTGACAAAACCGTCGCTATAAAAGAAGAATATAAACATTTGCTAGAAAGAGAACGTAAGTTAACAGAACTAAAAGAAAAAATAATAAATTATTTTAAAAAACAATGGAAGAAACAATGGAAGAATTTGGATATAACTGGAATTTATAATATTTATGCATTTACTGTTAACAAAAAGGGAAAATACCCCTATGTGAGAGTCCTCACAGAAAAAGATGGAAGTAAAAACGTTTATTTCTTAAAAGGATACTTAAAAAATTGGTTTATAAATATTTACGACACTAGAGAAAAACTTAAAGACAATGAATACTTTATTATTCCATACAATGGAATGGATTTAATCATCTTACAAGCAGAAGAGCCGATTATGACATTTAAAACTAATGGATTTACTACATTTAATGATCACTCATTTGCAAAAATAGAGGAAGTGACAGTTTACTCGGAAGTATGGCAAAATATAAATAAATTACCTTCTAACGATGACGAAATAGAACAAATCAACGATATTACTATCCAAGAAATAAAAGGTAAAATTAAAGTTACGCAATGTTGACGACTGGAAGAACTAGAGGAAGGAAAAGAGCTGATTATTAAAGGAGTAAAGCAAATTACTCACAGAAACAAAATACGTTATATTTTACAATTCGAAAACTTAGATGCATTGTATATATTGAATTACTGGCTAGAAAAGGAATTGCAAGACATTTATATAGATTTAAATTACGAAATAAAAATTAGATTGGATAAGATTAAGACCACCACTAGTAAACATAAAGAAAGAATCGTGTTTTCATTTAGAGGAAAACCTGTATAAATCTGTTTTCACATAAAAATATATAATCATATGATAAAATTATGAATCAAGGTATAGAGTTCGCGGTGGTTCAGACTAGCAACGCGATCTTTTTAATGGTTAGTTTAACTATCAAAAAGGATTTCTGACGCCATTATTGACAATTTTTCAAACTTACGCACAGGGATCGCTAGTATCCAGACTAGCAGCGACATCTAGTAGTGAAAACTTGGAATTTACAGAGCCCAAGGGTGGCTGCGCCATTTATTAGGGAAATTTTGAGTTCTTAGGTTAAGCTAAGTTCGCTTAAGTCCGATTAGGTTAGACCAAATTTCCTTAGGTTCAGTTAGGTTAGAAAAAATTTCCTTAGGTTCGATTAGGTTTGAAACCAAATTTCCTTAGGTTCGGTTAGGTTAGACCAAGTTCCTTTAGGTTCAGTTAGGTTTGAGACCAAAACATTACTGGATCTAACACGCCCACAGTCCCCTAGAATAAACGTAGGGAGTTGAAATTTGGTACTTTGATAGAGTTCATACCTAGGGTATGTTTTTTGGAGGTTTTAATATTTTACCCACACCCCCTTCGTTTTAAACTACAATTTCATGCTTTTTAGACGTTTTCGAAGTTTATACCACTCGTACAGGTCATCCAAATAAACCTAGAGGCCTGAAATTTTGTATTTGGATTGAGGTAATATCAAGGGTGTACCTTTGGGGGTCTCAACTTTTAACCCTTACCTTCACTATTTTTATACCAAAAAAACATGATTTTTCTTGCTTTTTATCAGTTTTGTCTGGGTCAAAATTTGCCCAAATAAACCTAGAGGGCTGGAATTTTGTGTATAGGTTAAGTTAATAGCCAGCCACTACTTTTTGGAGGTTTCAACTTTTAACCCTTACCCCCACGATTTTTACGCCAATATTTCGTTGATTTTTTTGCTTTTTTTCTGTTAGTTATTTAAGACATCAAAAATATGAACTTCTTAGGACATCATAATTCTAAAGTAAGAAATATGACTTCTTAATAATAAATTCTCAGTTTAGTTATCTTTTTTCAAACAGATCGCAATTCTCAAGTCAAAAAGGAAGAGTTCTTTAAGATATCATAATTAAGACTTCAAAATCTGTTCATAAATCGACGCATAAGATATCTTTTTGAATTCATAAAGATATCTTTCTGAACTTGTTTTCTGACGTCCAAATCAGAAATATGAATTCTTTATGAATTCATTAAGATGTCAGAATGTTAACTGGGCTAATTCATGAAATGTTTTTAGTTTAAATGTGGGCAAGGTCATATAGGAACATTTTTAAATCAGTTATAAATACTGGATTGATTATAGTAACACCCAAACTAAAACAAAATCCTCACTGACTTTAACAGTTACACGGTTTAAAATTTATTATACATTTTCACAAACACAAGTTCTCATATTTTGTACTAAATTTTGATCGAAAATACTCCCCAACATGAGCTCAGAATTAAATACTTTTAAATAAAAAAAAAAAAAAAAAACCATAACGTTAGCTATAAATATGTTTCATAATTAATTTTCAGAATTTTCCAGCTGGTATATAATTAAAATAAAGTAATGGATGAACTTTGGAAAAGAATTAATTATTTACCTGCTGTATTATAAGTACTCAACCATTTTTGCTCAGGATCTGTAAAACCATGTTCAATTTCATAACATAACTTTTTTTGCTTTAGTTTCAAGTTATTTAATTTTTCATAAAATTCTTTATTAGACAAATGATTTATATCACCATAATCTGGAATACTTTCTAAAAATTCACTAATAAATTTTAAGGACATATTGTTTATCTTAAAATGTTCTTTTTTAATTGCTGGTGAATTATTTTCTGCAATTTTTAGATGAATATCACTATTATCATCACTGTTTTTTTTACCATTATTGTTTCGATTTAATAACTGATTAGATGTTAATGAACTAGCTGTGTTATAAAAATCGAAATTCTTCTGTTCAAATGAAGGCAGTGGTAAATTATTATTAGGATTAACTGGTAATTTCAAACATGAATTTTTAAAAACTGATGTAGAGTGATGTGAAGTCATTTTTACTTAAAACAACTATTATGAAAGAATTTTATTTATTGGCATGGCAACTAAAATTGTCTCTAATCGATAAACATATAGCACGTATGAATTCCATGTCATTCACCCTACAAAATACTTATGAAAGAATTGATGATTATTAGTAAGAAATAAATAAGTAGGCAAAATATTTTCATTATTAAGATCTTTTGATACACATTATAATTATATTTATACTATACTATCTATAGCAAGTTGGTCCGATCAATAGAAAAATTTTGCTTCTGTTTTAAAATTTATAATACCTACTCCAGTAACATCTTTACTACGGTAATATACATATATACATATAATGAATCTTGCTTTTCAATATTTCAAGTGACATTTTTTCTTAAAATGATTTTGAACAACATTCGTATATGATAAAAAAAAGTAATTTTATGTATAGCTGAATCATAAAAGCCTATTTTATTGCACTGTTAAGGGATATGAAAGGTAATACAATACTTTTGGCACTAGTTACATAATGAAAAGCAAACTAGTACCGTACAGCTCTCCTTAATAAATTTTAAATCCAATTTTACAATAAACAGAAAACATGCTAACTTTATTTCTGTGCCATATTTACGAATTTATATATATATATATATATATATATATATATATATATATATATATATATATATATATATATATATATATATATATATATATATATATAGTTATGTTCACTCGTTCGCGAGGTTGATTAAAAAATAAATTTTATTTTTCGTTTTATTACAATATTTATTATAAAATATTTAATTGTTACAAATTTCAATAGTAGAAACCTCACGTCTAGCGAACTTTGAAATTGAATTGAATAATAGCGAAACTAAACTCGTTGAAATTGACTTAAACGCTTGTATTTATACTATTTCGTAATATTCTAGAAAAGTGCATTTAGCTGACTAAGAAATGAGGCCTCTAATAACAATTCTTAGAAGTAAAAAGTTAAAAGCTGATATAAGCTGTAATTGATATTATAAAGTGATTACATAAGCATATGATTGAAATATGATATATGTGTGAATGGTATGTAAAGAATGTTAGGTAACTGATACATATTAGATAAAATATTATATAGGGTGTCCATAAGTTGTGTCCATTACTCCTCCCTCCTTAAGACGAAAGCGGTGGCCATAGAAGTTTGACTTCTTGGGACGGCGCTTTTGGTTGGTATTGTACTTGAATTGAAGAATCCTCTTGAATATGTGCTTGAAGTGATGCATTCTCTTGGAACGGCTTCCTTGTGTAACGAATAATGAATAGGATACTGGTGATTAACATGGTTGCAAGAATAAAGTAAGTAGTAGATACGTGAATAGTGCCATGTGTCCGCAGTAGCTGGATTTCTTCTCGATTTTCTAAATAATAGTTTTTCAATTTGTTGAGGTCCAGTTTTTCTTCCAATTTGGATATGTTGACCGGAAGATTGTATGTTGGTTGCAAATAGATTTTTTCCCATTTTCTTAATATTTTACTATCGTAGGTAATGTCGTTGATTTTTACGGAACAGTTTTCAAAGCGTATTACAATGGTTCCCATGATGGTTCGATTTTTGATGCCACATGTTGAACTAATGACAATTCCATATGAGTTCTTGATGATGATGTGGTTGCTGTAGATTTGTTTGATTTCGGTTATGTTGTTGTAGTATTCATAGATGCAGGTAGGCGATTGATTGGAAAGTAGATTTCCGATGCACTTTGAATTTTTCAGTTTAATTGCTGCAGTTTTGGGCTCGCATACGTAGATTTCCTCTATTTTGGGGCACGCATTATCGACCTCGTACAACTGATATTCATTGGAAATGGTATATGGTTTGGGAAATTTTATTGTTTTTAAATGAACATTTGGTAAAGGTTCTAATTTGTTTAATTGATAGGTAGAGGATTGGAAATTAGGTATCTGTATGTTAAAAATTATGTTGCTATCGTTGTAATAAGCCTGCAGTTTAAGGAACTCGTATATTTGTTCGTATGATTTGATGGGTATGCCTTGTTTGTTCAATGAATTATAAGTGTACTCTAGTTCATCTGGAAGTATAATAGGCTTTGCGACAATATTAAGTTTTGCCAAATTAATGGATTGTATGATATCTTTAATGTGGTCATTAAGTGTCCCAATATTGAAATTAATTCTGTACGCGTATTGTATAATTTTTAATTCGCTTTGTTCTTTTTGACCGTTGTTCGTATATAAAGATTTCAAATATCTGTTAATAGAATTTTGCTGATCGTTTATGTGTTTGGTGATGTTTTCGAATCGTTCGATCATTTGGGAGTTAATGCGGACCTGCTTGTTTAATTGATTCACAACGTTATTTTGATTTAGTTTTAAATTTTCTATATTTTTATTAATTTCGATGGCATCGTTATGATCCATGTTGCCAGTAATCTGTTTAATGACTGTTCCTAAACCGTCTATCAATCCTCGCTTAGTAATTTTTCTTGGTAGTAAAATTTGGAGATTTTCTTTCAATTCTTTAAATTTTAGCCGAATAATTTCCTCGAATTCTGTATTAGGGAGTTTTTGTGAAATGAGATTGATTGAGTTTTCAATATTAAATAGATTTTCTTTGTAATTATTAAGATTAATAATGTGAATATAATGGTCATAACTATTCACGACTCGTGCTTGGCCTAGGTTCATTACTAGGATCCCTGGATTGTTGGTCTGGTCTATTATTTCTATTTTCTGTGCTGTTACCGACAGTATTATCCTGCAATTTAAGTGGACGTCTTAATTTTTGTTTGTTTAACTTTCTATTCTTATTATCTAATATGGTTATTTTATTATTTTTGGATACAGCAGTTTGTTTGAATTTAGCATGTAGTTTGTTATTATGTTTGTTTTCAGTTAGATACGCGTTTGTGCCGGGTACGTAATTTAGGGGTTCATGTCTATCTCTATTTAATTTTACAATTTTTTCTTGTTTCTTTTCTAACACATAGTCATTAACTTTGTCGTACAAGTTTTGTTGTTTTTCGTTTATGTCGTTCAAGTCAGGTTTTAGGCTCATGTCATATGTTCTGCCAAAGAAAAGTTCAAAAGGAGTGTACCTAGTAGTTGAATGGACCGAATTATTATACGTGAAAATTGCAGATAGTAATTTTTGTTCGGGTTCCATTTCTCTATTTTTGGGATCTTTATGGATAATTCTGTAAATTTCTAACAGTGTCGAATGAAATCGCTCGATGGGTGAATTTGAATTTGAACTTCGTACCGAAGTAGTGTGCAAATTTATGTTATAGTTATCACAAAATTGACGAAATCGAATAGAATCAAATCCTTTTTCAGAATCTACAACTAGTGTTGTAGGTTTTCCATATGTGGCTATAAATTTTGAAAATGCTTCTATTAGGTGTATGCTATTTCTACTAAGAAGAATGTACCCTTGGGCAAATTTAGAAAATTTATCAATTATAGTAAATATTACAAGTTTATCGATATAAAATATATCTGCATGTGCGATTTCAAGTGGACGGACTGGTGTAGGGGTTAACTGAAATTTTTGTTTTGGGGGTCTCCTATCATATTTATTTTCTTGACATGTTTTACAATTATTAATGTAATAAGTTATTTTACTTTTTAAATTTGGAAAATAGTAATCTCGTTTTAAGTGAGCCAAAGTTTCATTAATTCCACGGTGGTTACTAGTCTGGTGATAATCTGAAATTATGCGGTCTTGTTGTTCGTCATCTTCAATATCTTCTAATAATTTTGTACATCTTATAATTTTGAATTGTCTACCATGAGAAAAGTATTGGTGATAGATTTCTTGTACTTTATTAAACAAATCGTCATCGGGGCAGTATATAGCTGTACATTTGTTTGGTGGTAAGAACTGTCTAAATATTTCAATTAAAATTTCGTCAGTATAATTTGGACCTTGAAAAGTTTGTCTACGTTTTGTTTTAAACAAAATTTTTAATTTTCGGCTTGTCGTTTTTAGTTCTGGGTTAATAAGGAGAATGACTTGTTGAGTGAAGTCATTTAAAGGATTTTCAGAGATTGGAATAAATAATGTATCGTCATCGTCAGCACTATGTACAGTACTGTCTTCGTCGTCGGTGTTATTTGTTCGAGTAGAAGTATGTCGTGTTACATGGGTTGAATTATTACTACTAGTTTCGTGTGAGTTAATTTCTGGAATAATAACGCGTGAAAGAGCATCAGCATTTGTATTACTCTTGCCTGATTTATGTATGATTGTATAATCGAATTCCTCAAGTTTGAGGCGCCACCGAACCAGTTTACTATTCGGTTCTTTTAATGACATAAGCCACGTAAGAGGCTTGTGGTCTGTTATAATTTTAAATTTGCGACCAAATAGGTACGGACGGAAGTATTTTGTGGCCCACACAATAGCCAGAAGTTCTTTTTCTATTGTGCTGTAATTTTGTTCACTCTTAGTGAGTGTACGGCTGGCATAACAGATTGGGCGATCCTTGCCGATAGGTCCTTGCGAAAGTATCGCGCCTATAGCACAATTACTAGCGTCTGTTGTTAGGTTAAATTCTTTACTAAAATCAGGATATGCAAGTACTGGCTCATCAGTGAGTAATTTTTTGCATAGTTCGAAAGTCTTAATATATTCCGGGGTTAATTTAATTTCCTCTCCTTTTCTTAAACATTGGGTTAAAGGCTTAGTAATTTTCGCGAAATCCTTAATGAATTTACGATAGTACCCTAGTAAACCGAGAAAGCTCTTAATTTCTTTTGGTGTTTTAGGTAATGGAAAATTTGTAATGGCTTTGATCTTATCCGGATTTGGTTTCACACCTTCTGAAGAGACTATGTGTCCAAGGAAAGCGACCTCTTTATGTAAAAATTCACTTTTATCAAGTTGTACTTTAAGATTTGCTTTTCTAAGTTTTTCAAAGACTCTACGTAAATTTACAATGTGTTCATCTAACGATGTGGAGAAAACTATGATGTCGTCCATATATACTAGACAAACAGTGCCCTGTAGTTCTCGCAAAACGTTGTCCATAACCCTTTGAAAGGTGGACGGAGCGTTTTTTAGGCCAAAAGGCATTCTCAAATATTCGTAGTGGCCATTCTCGACGCTAAAAGCTGTCTTAGGAATATCTTTAGGATGGAGTTCAATTTGGTGAAACCCGCTGGCCAAGTCAAGGGTAGTAAAGTACATACATTTGCCAAGTTTGTCAAGAATATCAGTGATGTTTGGTAATGGATATTTGTCATCGACTGTCTTTTCGTTTAAGCGTCTATAATCTACTACAAGTCTCCATTTTTTCTTTCCACTTGCGTCAGCTTTTTTGGGGACAATCCAAATGGGGGATGACCAAGGAGAGTAGCTTGGTCGAATTATACCTTGTTTTAATAGTTGGTCAATTTGTCTCCTAACCTCTTCTTTATGAATTTGTGGATACCGATATGATTTTGTGTGTATTGGGATGTCGTCTTTAGTAATGATACGATGTTTGATTTCATTCGTAAAAGTCAGGTCTTGTCCTTCGCGATAGAAAATATCGTCAAACTGTTTACAAAGGTTGATAATTTTGGACCGTTCTTCCATATTTAAATGATCGACTCGAATCAAATTGTCGATGCTATTACAAAAACTATTAGTTTGTGAATTAATTTGGTTTTCCTTAAATTCGACTAATTCGTGATTTAGAATTTCTGCCTTAATTGGTTGTTCTATAAAAAGAATTTGTTTATCGTTTGTTAAATTTATGACTGTACAAATGAAGTGCCAGTCGTTTGCTTTATAGATACCTTCAGGTATCAGAAGTTTATTGTCAATAAAAATGTTTTTTAAAATAAATTCTCCTGATTGGATATCAACCGGCAATTTAACTATCATTTTTGAAAAAGGTTGTAATGTAAATTTTCCAGACATAAAATTTGGTTTTGATAATAATTTTAATGTAGCGTTTTTTGTTTTTAAAATTTGATTAACAACGTCAATCTTTGCGTTAATCTTTTTCAAAATATCTAAGCCGATTAGACCGTCAAAATATTGGTGAAATTGAAAAATTAAGAAATCAATCGTATCGTTTGGTTGTCTAAATTCTTTAAACATGGGTAAGGTTATTTTTTCCTTTAAGTGATAGGTGTTCAATACTGCTTTAATTTCTATTGGTTTAATTTCTTCGCAATAATTTAGATCTACATGTTCAGGGTTTATAAATGAATTTGAAGCGCCAGTGTCAATAAGAAATTTTAGGTACTTGCCGGATGGGGATTGAATATGTACATAAGGAAGTGTGTTGCCGTGAGTGTTCAGGTCTAGGTAACCAAATTGTGGTCCCAGGTTGACTGAAAATTTGAATCGTCTAGTTCGTATTCGGAACTGACAACGGACATAGGATTTGTGTTGTTTTCGTTGTCTTGTTCGTCATATACGTCGATATTTTCAGCAATGTCAGTGTTTGCAGTTTCAAAGTTGTCTAAATTTTGGAAATCTTGTTGTTCATTATTATGTAATTCTTCACTAACAAAAGTTGGTTTAGACATAGGGGCGAATACACGATTAGTATTTGAATTATATTGTTGTGTTCGTGGTTGTGCCCTAATACTTAATCTATTACTTCCTATTTCCATAGGTTCCGGTTTATATCGCGTTAATTGTTGCGGAGGGGATCTGGAAGTTGGTTGTTGTGGTGAATTTGTTGTTGGTTTATACGTAAATTGTCTTTGTACCATTTGTGGTCTATAGTTCGTTTGTTGCGGAATAAATGTACGATGTTGTGATTGATTTGGAACTAACCGATTGTTACTAGAATTAATATGTTGAACTATTGGTTTTGGTTTATTAACTATGTTTGGGGTTTGTGATTTGGTATAGTAGATATTCTGTTCTTTTATGCAAAAGCTGAAGGCTTCTGATAATGTGCTTGGTTTCATTGCGCGAATGGTGGATCCTAAAGGTTCCCGTAATCCCGATAGGAAAACATTCAAACACATTTCACTGTATAAGCTTAGTTTGGAAGCTCGAACATCTCCATTGTTTTCATGTATTTTAACATGGTTTGATATTGTAGACAAAATTTCTATTATACTACTGTAAAATGTCTCAACAGTTTGATTACCTTGTCTAAGGTTATGTAAATCTTTAATTAAACTGGTTTCATTTCTCTTGTCCGAATAATGAGTAATTAAATTATTTTTGATTTGGACCCAATCGATAGGTGTCCCATACATATTGAGTATTTCATTAGCCTGTCCAGTGATTTTATTTCTAATAGCTCTAAGGAGAAGTTTGCCGTAACTAGTTCCGTTAACATTAGGAATGAGACTTAAAATTTCTTCTACGTTATTTATAAAATCATACAATAAGCGTGTATTACCATCGAAGGTTGGTAAATCTTTAATAGCATCTGGGATTCTTAATGCATTAAAGACTTCACTAGGCGTTGCCATTGTTAAATTATTTGAAATATTATTTGTTTTATTTAGATTAATTGTATTTTCGTTTAAATTAATTGGATTGAGATTTTCAAAATTTTCGTAAAAATTATTTAAAGAATTACTTAATTCAACACTATTCCCGTATTCTGCGGCGTTACTAGTGTTGGGGTAGTTTTGGGTTTCAACACCGTTCCCGTTTACTGCCGGCGTCAAAGGTGTTGGGAGAAGAGTTTCGCTTATAAGGAATTGATCTTAGTAAGGATAATTTGGGTTTGGTATTAGGCATTAAATTTCCAATGAATAACAATTGAAACAAAAATCGACTTACGTGAACAGCCAGAATGCGACCATAGTACGGATGGTTGTAGCAGCTCCACTGGATGATGTGCCCTCACCGTAGTTCTGCGTTGTAGTTGCTGGTTCCTTGTATGCTCCAAGTCCAACAGCTGTAGGTTCACGAAGATCTGCTGGTGTCCGTGTTCCCGTGAAGAGAAACCCTCGAAAGCCAAATAAACCGTTTAGCTCCGGCAAATGTTTCGATATGCCCTCGAACCACTTGTCCGCAAGTTTAACTACTTTACACGAAAACGCGTTACAGATCCGAACGACTGCGCCAGTTATGTTCACTCGTTCGCGAGGTTGATTAAAAAATAAATTTTATTTTTCGTTTTATTACAATATTTATTATAAAATATTTAATTGTTACAAATTTCAATAGTAGAAACCTCACGTCTAGCGAACTTTGAAATTGAATTGAATAATAGCGAAACTAAACTCGTTGAAATTGACTTAAACGCTTGTATTTATACTATTTCGTAATATTCTAGAAAAGTGCATTTAGCTGACTAAGAAATGAGGCCTCTAATAACAATTCTTAGAAGTAAAAAGTTAAAAGCTGATATAAGCTGTAATTGATATTATAAAGTGATTACATAAGCATATGATTGAAATATGATATATGTGTGAATGGTATGTAAAGAATGTTAGGTAACTGATACATATTAGATAAAATATTATATAGGGTGTCCATAAGTTGTGTCCATTACTATATATATATATATATATATATATATATATATATATATATATATATATATATATATTATGAGTCGCTGAGTTTCAAAACCATCTAATTGACGATTTTTTCAAATTTGAGGTAGATATGGTTTATTATTCAGAAGGATAAACTGCACCAAAAAATACCAACTATGTAGACGGTGCAAAGTCAGCTTTTTCCCCTTTAATTTTAATGACAATAATACGAAACTGTTTCAAAAGTAGCTAATTGCAATATTTTCCAGTTGAAAAAACATGGAGTTGCAAGCAACACAAACCGGTTGCAAAACTATCTAATTACTTATATAAAAATGGCGTCATTAGAAAAACCTGGAACAAAAGTAGCTAGTTAGGTGGTCAATATGTGGCACTGCAGAAGAGCCTGCAGAAGATCAAGTAATTGTATTTGATAATTTTATTATTCTTTCTGAGAAAATATTTACTATTGAAATAACTAAAAAAAAAGTACAAAGAAACTTATGGAATTGTCAAATATAACAGGCTGCGGGTGTGTGCAGAATAAAATTGTGTGAAACATCGTGGTTATGATTTGAGCTTTACTGTTAAATTACAGTAAAGAGACTTGTTTTATGGAAGAATATTCTACTAAATTATAAGTAAATAACTTAGTTTTCATAAATTATGTAATAATTATGCTGCAAAAGTAGCTAATTACAAAATCAACCGTTTCAAAACCATCTCATTAAAGCAAACTGCTGCAAAAGTAGTTAATTATAATTTTTAATCGTTATTTACTTATTATTGAAGAGTGGTATCGTTGTTATTATTTCTTTATAAGAACTGTATAATTTTTCCTAAAAATTTAATAGTAAAAATCACATCAAAATCATTATTATAAGTGACAAAACAGTTTTTGCGTTTCCTGAACATTTTTAGTTGTGTTAATTAGTTAATTAGATGGTTTTGAAACTTATCGACTCATATATATATATATATATATATATATATATATATATATATATATATATATATATATATATATATATATATATATATATATATATATATATATATATATATATATATATGTATATATATATATATATATATATATATATATATATATATATAGACTGGGCCAAAAAAATTCGACAATTTTTTTTTCGAAAGTTACTCCGAAAATATCGTTTGGGATGACAAGACAGAATTCTCATGAAAGTTAAAGCCCTTAATATTAACATTAAGGGGTCTATCATCGCGAATTCCGGTTTTTTTCCTTAAACGCATTTTTTGCTCAAAACTTTTAAACTATTGATCCACAGGAATTGAACAATACATATTCTTAAAGGTTATTAAATTCTCTACAAAAAATGTCTGATTGCAAATTTGTGTCAGACAAACCGTTTTCAAGTAATCATGACTTGAACATTCATTGGTTTTTGCGATTTAACTTTTAAACTTTGCAATTTTTTAACTGATGAACAAATCAATATTCAGCAACGATCAATATATATTTTTAAAGGAAATTGAATGCTATACAGAAAGAGTCTCAGACATTTTTTGATAAATTTTTTTTTATTCTTCCTTCAACTTCATTTCTACCTACTTCAGATACTGCGCACGTCTACATTCTGTTTGCACTTACTGTGCACCTCAAAATTAAAAAATTACAGTACAAATCTAAATTAAAAATTACAGTAAAAATCAGTACTTGACCTTGATCATTAACCTTGAGGTCACAGTCAAAGTCATATTCAGATGTAGAATTTTCTCCTGTTTCCATTTTGGGGGTCGAAAGAGGGGGTTGTCGTTTTAAAAAAATAGACTTAACCTTAACTTATTATTTCGGTCAATTATCTATAACATTTCCAAAATTCAGCTTCCTAAGGTGTTTTGGAGGGAGTAGAGGGGGAAAAAACGATTTGGGCTGGATCTAACATGCCCCCAGCCCCCCAGAATTAACGTAGAGGGTTGAAATTTGGTGTGTTGATAAAGTTCGTACCTAGGTTGTGCTTTTTGGAGGTTTTAATATTTTTCCCCCACCCCCCTCATTTTTAAGCTACAATTTCATGCATTTTCGACGTTTTCGAAGTTTGTACCACTTGCACAGGTCACCCAAATAAACCTAGAGGGCTGAAATTTTGTATTCGGATTGAGTTAGTATCAAGGGGGTGTCTTTTGGGGGTGTCGACTTTTAACCCCTACCCCTACCATTTTTATACCCAAAAGAACATGATTTTTCTTGTTTTTTAACAGTTTCGTTCGGGTCAAAATCTCCCCAAATAAACCTAGAGGGCTTAAATTTTGTGTACAGGTTAAGCTAATAGCCAGACACTGTTTTTTGGAGGTTTCAACTGTTAACCCTTACCCCCACGATTTTTACGCCAGTATTTCCTTAATTTTTTTGCTTGTTTTCTAACACGTCTAGAGACTCTCTAAGGAAACCTAGAGGGCTGAAATTTTGTATACGTGTATTCAGTTAGTATCCAGCTAGTACCTTTTAGGGAGTCCACATTACTTTTCCCCCCACTTCTCCCATTTTTACATCGGAATTGAATGCTATTATTAAATGTGTTTTAAATGCATTATTTTTATTCTAAATACAAGTAGGAGAATAGTAATTTTAAAAAATTTAAAAAAAAGTGAATACAATTTTTTAACAAATGAAATACATACATATTAAGTAATTTGAAAATGTTATTAAAGTCACTGTTTATTTATAAATTAGGAATTTTGGATTTTTATTATTTATAAAATAGAAATTTTGGATTTTTTTGGAAAGAAAAAATATCTTCATAAAAGCCTTCCAGTTTACTATTTAAGTTCCTTTTTTAATATTTAAAAATAAAACACAAAGGCAATTGGCGGATAAGCATGGGTAGAAATGCCCTCGTACGAATTGTGTTGGCTTTTTTCCTGTTAACTGCTATCGGCACAAAATTGAAATTTACTGAGATTCAGCCCTTAAAAACTTAAAACCTTTTTTTAAAGCCCCGATCAACCGGACACTCATCATCAGTTTTGAAACCACCAAAATGACAAATCGCTTGTGGACTTTCAATGACAAATCGCTTGTAGACACTCAATACCGAAGATGAAAGGAAAAATTCGACTTCCGTGATGGGGCTCCGCTGCTCACGGCGTTTTTTATTATTTTATTATTATAGACCGAGTCAAGATATACTTGGCATTCAGAAGACATCCAAATGGATGTCGGCTATCCTGTTTACGGTTTTTTTATGGTTTTCAAACTTTAAAGGTAAATGCCGGAATAATTCCTAATAAAGTCAGCCATAACCGCATAACCTCCCCTCTCTTCTTTTACCCGATGACATATTTTGTAAAATTATATTTTGAAAGAATAAAAATATATATATCTACCTAAAAGTAGTACTTTCAAAAAATCATATTTCCTAAAAAGGTGAAAATAACAGAATGATACTAATTGAACATAATTAACGAAGATATAATAGATTTTATTTTCTGAAAATATCAGGTTTTTATTTTTTCCTCTACATAGGTTTTTTGGTGGTCAAAGTTTAACATTTTTCTAAATTATCAATTTTCATCATTCATTTTCATCAAAACGTGAATTTGTTTTTTTTTTTTCATTTTATTAACGATATAATTTCTAAATTAAACTGAAATCAAGAGTCAATTTTACCGTTACACTGCCGAACACGGACACAAAGTGACCACACAATTCGTCCGTGTATACACTGCCGTATACGGACGTGTAAATACACTGCCGTATACGGACGTGTAAATACACTGCCGTATACGGACGTGTAAATACACTGCCGAAGTCGGATGCACTGTGATCATAGCCTCAGGACTTGCTAGTAACAATGACCTAACCACGACATAATAATAACCAACAATGCATCTTTGCTCTCGCAGAGCTGATGCAAACAAGTCCTCAGAGTATGTGTAAAAAACTGTAGCTAGCAGTGTGTCGGATATCGTTTAAGTCCATTAGTCGTTGAACTGCTCTTCCAAGACACACATCATATTGTTAGTATTGTTGATGAACCACTTGCAATAATGTAATACATATATAGCATATATACGTACGCATGCGTATACAACTCAATACCCCACCCGCCTCACATAGAGTGTGACGTGTGATGATGTACATAGCACACATCATACTAATATATTCGCATATTCGTGTCCATACATCATGTGTTTTGGTTGTATGTGTGCTTTGGTTGATGTACATAGCACACATATCATACTAATATATTCGCATATTCGTGTCCATTGTAACAGTAGTGGGCGTAAGCCGAGAACTTTAGGCAATCGAATTTACACTAATGTAGTGTTGATTGCCGCCGCGTAATTTGTTAATTTTTGATAGTTATCATGGGTTCAAACCCCAGGTAATGTGTTTGGTGGCGCCAACTAGCGGCCGTAACGTGAACTATGTAAGGCCGCCATCATTATTCCGACATGTTGGTTTCTTACACCAATGCTTCATTTTGTGATTCCCCGAATTAAGTGGTTTTTAACACAGGACTTGATACCAGAACGACCAACGAACAACGGTGAACCTGATATACGATGCCTCGTGCATCCTGTAGCGGTTTTCGCTACCACGATACTTTTAAACTACTGTTTCGCGCGTATAACTTGTATTACTGTTATGTTGTTATGTATGTTGTTGTTTTGTCCCTGATAAAATACTATTACTTGTTGGATTTCTAGTCCAAAGGTCGTTTAACGGGTTCGTAAGAATATAAATTACCAATTAATTTATAAAAAATAGTTTATTAAGATTTTCTAATATAATTTTTTAATTGATATTTTTTACATAAATTTATTTTTTTAATTTTGTTTCCTTTAATATTTTTTTTTTATTTAAATATATTTATAAGATTTTGTATAATATTATTTAATTTTTTATTTTATTTAATATAATTTTGTTATATTTTAATTTAATTTATGTTATTCATATTTTATTGTTGAAATAATATTAAAATACTAATCAGCCAAAGAGTTCAATATTAAAGAGTATCCAATTAATGACGTCTTTGTTGTTTGAATATCAGACAAAGAGTGTATTTATAATTTTATAATATTTAATAAATCTAAGTTATTATTGACGTCTTTGCTGTTTTAATACTAGACAAAGAGTATATTTATAATTTTATAATATTTAATAAATCTAAGTTATTATTGATATAATTTTAATTTAATTGTTGTAATGACGTCTTTGCTGTTTAAACACTAGCCAAAGAGTATCTTTTTATCCACGATCCAATCCTTACTTCCATCCGATCTACTCTTTAGATCACCATATATGGTCACAAAAGACGCTCGTCCTCTGATTGGCTCAAAACCTCTCTCTCTCCCTTATCACAATATACTTTATATACGTACTGAACAGAACGATAGTAGCGCGGTTAGATCTATTAAGGGTCGTTAGTCAACCAACTAATGGTTTGAAACTAAACTATACGAAAAAGCTTATAGATTTCACCAACAGGTGTCGACACTAATTCCGCGCTTCAGTTTAAATGTTTAAGGCCATACTGTCACATAACCCCGGCCCAAGTTTGAATTCAAAATGCATTAAAAATGCATTTTGGGTTCAAACTGAACAAAGCAACTTAAGAGAAATACAAAATGTTATTAAGAAAGTATTTACTGTTTGAAATAATGATTTTATATTTGAAATTCAGGACAAATATTGAAACCAACCAATAATTGACGATATCATAGAACAGATTTAAATTCAAATAAATATCAGAATGCAATAAGGATAGGATCGATTTACAGACAAATACAATATACGAAATCTTATAAAACGTAAACAAAACACAATCGATAAAACAATATTTTTGTTAAAAGAAAAGAAGAAAAAAAAAAAATTTTTTTTTTTTTTTTATAACTTTACAGCCACATGAAAAATAATTCGACAACTAGTAAAAAAAAATTCAAGGATTTAAAACGTAAAATCATATTTATATAATACTCAAAAGTAATACAAAACAGAATACTAGTGGTCGATGATTCATAGATAACAAGAAAATTTTTTTTTGAAAGTAAAGCTATTTATTTTTATATACATAGTTGGGTATTATAAATTTAAAACAAAATGCGATGTTATGAAACTTAAAAGAGGGTAAATTTAATAGCATCAAAACATCAAAACATTTCAAGCAATAAAATAAAATGTGTTCCAGTGGAATATATCCAATACCAATATTCACATACAAAGACGGTTAAATGATAAACAACCAAAAGACACGTGCATTAGAAAAGGATATACCACTTATGTATATGTTGTGTATAAACTACACTAATGGTGCATAAGCCATAAGCCTATCTCACACAACCAGGCTTGGGACGTATAAAACATCAACCACTTGTTTGTACAAGTTACTGAAACAAATAAGTAACGACAATGAGAAAAGATTGTCCTTGAATTTATCATACTGAAATAAAATTTTAAAAACAAAATAACATATAGATTCTTTCTTAATACAAGAAATCAAATGTATTTACATATATACAAGTATGAAATATATTTTATAAAAGGAAAACAAATATTTTTTTTTTTTTTTTTTTTTTTTTTTAGTTATAAGAATTATAGTTTAATACAAATTTTGGCAATTTTGAAGTTAAACTTTCTCAATACATATATATTAATATAAGAAATGAGAGATTAATTTATAAAATATCTGTATTTTGTTAACAGTAAAACTTTACATACTCAAACCATACGTAAACCAACATTTGTGTTCATGTAAATATGTAAAATACTAACTTGGTACATTTAAAATCTTTTATAGATATATTGAAATTAACAAAACTTTGTACAGCTCAGTTACTAATTTCGTCACACTTGTGCTTATGATATTAGCAAAATAATTTTAAGGAATTTATCAGGCGTCACATTAAAGTTATAGGCTAGACATCACATTAAACATCAAAATTCACATTTTATCGAAAGTACGACAAATAAAAAATAAAAAAAATATAGAAGCGAAAAATATAATCTAGTAATGTGCACAGATCAATTGATCAAAATACTAAAACTTGGCATGATATGAAAGTAAAATACATATCACCCGAATGCCACAAAATATCATATTCTCCTCACAATATCAATTCACTCAAATCTAAATATCATATTTCAATACTTAAAACATCATAATATTTCAATACAACACATTTCCTCAAAATTCATAATAAATATACATTATAATTTTATTAAAATATTTTCTCATGATGACATTCGGGATGATTTAAGTTTCATTCCAAAATAAAAAATAGTTACAAATATAGTAATCATGTCCACGTCCAATAAATCTAATCTGTACAAAGTACATATCCCGCTCGCTACATGAATTTAAACATATACAACAAAAGCTATATACGCATACCTCGATGCTTATCTAATACTTAATAAGATGAACGCATATGAACTATAGTGATGTCAGTTATTAATAAATATAATTAATATTTCAATATTTAGTTTATGGTATACAATAACAGAATTTGAGATCAAATTTTATAGTACTAATATGACGCCATTACGAACTGTACCAGATGATACTTGTAAAATTGTACCCGATACATTCAAACATTATTTATTGTTATTGAAAATGAGATTTAACAACAATCATTTAAAAAATTTTATATTCAATGAAAAGGGATAATTCTTTAACGGTCAGGAGTTTTAATATAACTGATAAGTATTGAAAGTCTCCCAAAAGAGTCAAAATTAGTTTAATTAAAAGTATATAAATTGGTAAACAGATAAATACTACGTAATAAGCACAGTAAAACATCAATATTATCCAAATGATCACGATCGATGATCACAAACAAAAATTTTTTTTTTTTTCTATTTTAATTTATAACTTTTATTAATATTAAAGACAAAATATTGATACTACAAGGATGATCGCGATCAGTTATCATTCGTAAAAAAAAATTTTATTCAATATAAGATTAAAATAAATGTAATTTCCCCACGAAAAATAAAACTGTAATTTTCAAAATTAAGAATATTCAAGTGCAAAGAAAACGCGAAAGTCAACAAGGCTAACACCACAAATTGCCCTTGACTTTCAAGGAAGTCTGAAACTTATAAAGGAGGACTTTTGGGATTCGAGTTAGGTGAATATTTATTAATTACGCGGGGTCTAATATAGCCGAAGACATTACAGTTATTGCCAGATGTGTAATTGAATATTTTAGGTTTCTCGACTTTGATTTTATGAACAAATTTATTTTTCTTATTGGGAATTTTCGAAAATATTAATACAGATTGTTTTAATAATGGATGAAATTGATTTTTAATAATTCTGGAAGCCTTATTTGTTTTTTGAATATTTTGTTTAATATTGTGAATGATAAATTGAAAATTCTCAGATTGCGAACTGTTATAATTGTTATTGTTAAAATTTTGTTTATAAGTGGATGAATTAGGCGAATTAATGTCTTCCGTCAAAATGTCTGGAAAATCACCGGATATCGTATTACACATGAAAGTTTCATAAAAATCAAATTCTGAATTCGAAGTTTCCGAAACATTAATTGCGGGGCTAATATAAAGGGGTTCAACTGTATTGGTTGGAAGGTTGTTTTCTATGGAGCAATCATGATAACTGGTATCACTGTTTAAAATTTCACAACTATTATGAAAAATTGATGAACTAATTAATTCAGTTGCATTAAGGGGTTCCGAATTAAAATTACTGTTATCCATAACTGGACTATCTTGCGTGTGAATAACTGAGTTAACATTGGATTCCTGATCATTAACCGTTACGATATCTATGCTATTCGTAGAATTTTGTATTGGGGAAGTATTACCCCATGTTACCCTATTGTTATTAGGAGGACGGGAATTATTTCTCTGATAATTATTTATACCCCTATTAATTCCTGCTGAATTATTGTTAGGTTGGTAATTACTTCTATTGAAACCATTGTTATAATTTTGGTTAAAATTACCGTCGAAATTATTATTGTTGTTGGCATTTCGATTTCGGTTCATGTTGGAATTTTGATTAAAATTTCTATTATTGTTATTAAAATATCTATTATTGTTGTCAAATCTCATTGTGGTATTGTTTCTAGATATATTGTTGTTATTATTAAAACTATTATAATTGTTATTGCTAAAATTGTTGTTATTTTTGTTGATGTTAGGTGATCTTGGAATATTAACGTTGGAATTGTTATTGTTAAATCCTTGATAACCGTTATTACTATGAAAATTGCTCGGGACAGTATTATGGGGACGATAGTTATTATTATTGAAATTAGTATTATTTTGAGAATATTGTCGTGACCAGTTGGGGAAATTAAAATTCGTATTTCTTGGAGAATTCAGAAAATAGTTATCAAAATCTTTTAAAGCTAACTCTAATTCATGTAAATTTTTACAATTTGATAGTAATCTATTAATTTCAAACGGAAAATGATTTATGAAAATTTTAATAAACTGTTGAGTATCTATTTTCTGGTCCAAGTGTTTCGTTAACTTGTGCCAGTGGGTTAAATGATCCAAAAAATATCCCCTTTTAACTGGTTTACCGTTATAATTTGTGTAGAAATCAATTAAAATTTTATTTTGTGTATCGGGTCCCCAAAATGTTTCTAGAATCCACTGTTTCATTTGATTATATGATTGTATTTCGCGTTCATATAAGGAAAAGTTGTTTTTAATTCTATTCCCTAATTTATCTCGAGCTATTCTTATTTTATCTGAGTCCAATAGTTCGGTATCACGAAATATTTCGTCAAGGGAGTTTACAAAATCAACAGGGTGATTCTGAATTATGTTATTAGTGAAAACATCAATATTTCCAAAATCACTTCTACTCAACGTTACATTCTGAAGACCAAAACTTGATGTATTTAAATTAACTCTACTATGTGATGAAACATTGTTTTCCAAACAAACTATTCTGGTATCAAAAGAATTTACTATTTCAGATTGATTTTTTAATTGATTATTAAAATCGGGAATTGTAGTATTGACCAGTTCATTTATGTTTTCAGTAATTTTTTGTACGTTAGAATTTACTTCACCATGATTTTGCATACATTCGTTATTAACTAGACTAATTTTTTGTTTTAAAATTGTATGAGTATCAGTAATTTTATTATCAAATTCGGTTTTTAATTGATCAATTCTACAATTCTGCGAATTGTATTTGTCGGTTAATTTATTATTGGTTTCTGAAATTTTATTGTTACAATCATCTATCTTATTTGAAAAATCCGTATAAAATTCACGAAATTTATTGTCAATTTGAACTTTATGCTGTTTGACTTCATCACTCAATTGATCGATTTTTTTATTATTGTTATCTAATTTTTTATTGTTACAATCTAATTTTTTGTTGATGTCTCTATTGTTGTCATCTAATTTTTTGTTAATGTCTCTATTGTTGTCTAATAAAATTTCAAGCATTTTCATTATATTGTTGGAATTATTTTCATTACCTTTTGTATCGGAAAAGTCACTAACTAGGCCAGATGATTCACTAGAGTTGGGCATATTTTGTTGGTGGACGGCGTCGCTGAACTCCTCTGATGAACTTCTCTCAGCGTCGTCCGATGTAGGCATAACTGGTGAATTTTCGTCGTTCATCGGTGTTGATGTTGCACAGATAAGATGTTGGGGAATGAAAGAAAAGTTTGCTGCATCAACTGTTGAATCTTCCATTTTGATGCAACTCACGAAAGTCAAAAATTTTTCAAAACACAAAGTTCCGATCGATAATGTTCACATAAACAACATAAATTTATATTCTATTACCCCGTGGATGCTATATGTAGCGGTTTTTTTCTTTTTACTATTTTTTTTTTTTATTTAAATATATTTATAAGATTTTGTATAATATTATTTAATTTTTTATTTTATTTAATATAATTTTGTTATATTTTAATTTAATTTATGTTATTCATATTTTATTGTTGAAATAATATTAAAATACTAATCAGCCAAAGAGTTCAATATTAAAGAGTATCCAATTAATGACGTCTTTGTTGTTTGAATATCAGACAAAGAGTGTATTTATAATTTTATAATATTTAATAAATCTAAGTTATTATTGACGTCTTTGCTGTTTTAATACTAGACAAAGAGTATATTTATAATTTTATAATATTTAATAAATCTAAGTTATTATTGATATAATTTTAATTTAATTGTTGTAATGACGTCTTTGCTGTTTAAACACTAGCCAAAGAGTATCTTTTTATCCACGATCCAATCCTTACTTCCATCCGATCTACTCTTTAGATCACCATATATGGTCACAAAAGACGCTCGTCCTCTGATTGGCTCAAAACCTCTCTCTCTCCCTTATCACAATATACTTTATATACGTACTGAACAGAACGATAGTAGCGCGGTTAGATCTATTAAGGGTCGTTAGTCAACCAACTAATGGTTTGAAACTAAACTATACGAAAAAGCTTATAGATTTCACCAACAGGTGTCGACACTAATTCCGCGCTTCAGTTTAAATGTTTAAGGCCATACTGTCACAATCCCTCACTCACTAACTGACCTTATATTGGTTCAGACGTAATTTTTTACGTGAGTCACAATTTTCCTTATTAAAAGATTTAAACAATATTTAAATTAATTTTTCTGTAAAAAATTTTTTATAAACGTTTGAAATATAACTGAAAGTGCTTAAAATGTAATAAATATAAAATATTTAAAGGAAAATAAACGTTTATTATTTAAATACCAAAATTTAACCATCTACTGACTACCTATTTTATCAACGGAAAACTGTCGACACAAACCGCCACGCGTAATGCTGGTCTCCGGAGGATTATTCCTCACGAGTAACCCACGAATTCAGGGACAAATATAAATAATGGCATCCAACAATTAAAGTAAACAACAATATATTGAGATTTTCGGCGCCAAAATCAAGTTTAAAATATAGTCAAAAAGCGCCCAACCTTTATAGAAGAAGCGCCCAACCGTTATACCATACATCATGTGTTTTGGTTGTATGTGTGCTGTGCTACGTCACTCACTGGCGACAGGGGAAACAGTTTGATACACATAGTAGTTTGGCCCCTTGGATGCACGACTAATCACCTTAAGCCAGTGGTTTCCAACCTGTGGGGCGCGAGACTGTTGTAAGGGGGGCATGCAACTGTTTCCAAAATATCATTTTCGAATACAAACCAAAAAAGTCGAATAGGTGTCAAAAAAATGAATCAGTAAAATAGGTATACGTAATCCACAATCCTCGCCGCGAATTTTTCGGGTACAAATGTTAAAACATCCTTCCATATCCTTGCTGAAACGAAAACATCTCGCTTTCGATAGCACATTAAAGCAGATGTTTCAAGACGAAAATAATATTGTTACGTTTTGGCTACGAGTAAAGGACGATTTTCCTACTTTGACAAACAAACCTTTAGAAATTTTATTACCATTTGTAACATCTTACCTATGTGAAACTGGTTTTTCTACAGTAGCTGTCTTAAAAACAAAGTATCGATTTCGCTTAGTGATTGAAAAGGAACTGAGAACCGCGATTTCTTCAATGATACCACGGTTTGAAAAAATTTGTGCTGAAAAACAGGCTCAACCGTTGCATTAAATTTTTATAATGTTGTATTAATTATATATTCTTTTTTTGTATTTTTGTAAGATTGGTTTTTATTACATTTAACGTAAAATCCCTTATACCAAAACACGATCCAATAAAAAAACAGTTTTGACATTTACATATTAATGAAGTTATTTCTGAAAGAAACGTCTGATAACAAAAATTATTATTAATAGAATGATTATTTTTCAATTTAAATCCACCTCACATTTAATATTTCCTTACTTAATTAAAGAAATACATTTATATATATTAAACAGTTTTTGCTGAATGTGTCTCTTTTGCGTTTGATCAATGCTTATTCATAGAAACGCATGCATTATAAATTTCAACATTTTCCAGTTAATTTTCGAAGTTAGCGCAATAAAACTATATAAATAATTTTTATTAGTCCAGTTAAGAGATTATAAGAGCTAACTCATCCTTTTATTTAATTTAAATATGATTTATATATATATATATATATATATATATATATATATATATATATATATATATATATATATATATATATATAAGGTAAAAGACCCGGTAATTGACCCTGGCCCAGTTTCTGAACTTTTCAACTTTGTTATAAATTAATAAAAAAACTATATTTTAAATAAGAAAAAAAATAAATTCTTAATTTAAAGTAATCTATTCTGTGTCTAATGAACAGCAATTTAAAAAGTTTAGAATATATTAACTAAATAAAAAAAAAAATTTTAAGTTTAAAATGTGTGTAAAAACTATTTTTTTGGTAGTTTCCTAACAGTTTATGTTACAAAGTACTCATTTTGATCTGTGCAATATTCATCATGTAAGTATGAAAACTTAATTAAAAATATATGAGCAGGTTAATATTTGTTTAAAATTTATTTTAAAATATTTATAAAATATCTTAGAATGATTTTTATTATTGAAATATGAGGGTCAATTACTAGGCTCACTTCTAAAGTGGTATGGCCCAATTAAATTCTAACCAGTTTTTGTTAGTTATTTTGTTATTTATAGTTATCTTCGATTAGTTTTTGTTATTTTTCATAACGTATATAACATTAAACATTCATTTTTATCAATAAAAAATTATTTATAAATTAAATTTTAAAAAACTGTATTTTTAAATTTAAGGATCAGAAACTAGGCCACTGTCAGGGTCAAAAACTGTCACATGAGAAATTTTGAAGGTCAGAAACTGGGTCCTTTTTGTCAATTTTTAAAACATTAATTTAAATTATTAATTCAATTCAAATAATTATTTTACTTGTATGACTTTATTTTGAAAGCCATAAACTAGTTGATAAAATTATTAATTGTCTCTTAAGTTTAAACTTATATTTGTTACTGTCGTTTAACCTCAGCCGTCACTCTTAAAGAGTCAGAAACTAGGCCCGTTACCTTATGTGTATTTCTATGGAGTACAGATATAACCTTTGTATGTAAGTAAAATCATGTACGTTGTAGCGGTTTCCGCTACCACGATACGTTAAACTACTGTTTTTCGCGCGTATAATTTGAATTACTGTTATGTTGTTATGTATTTTGTTGTTTTGTCCCTGATAAAATACTATTGATTGTTGGATTTCTAGTCCAAAGGTCGTTTAACGGGTTCGTAAGAATATAAAACACCGATTAATTTATAATAAATTGTTTATTAAAATTTTTGAAATATAATTTTTTGAATAGATAGTTTTTATATAAATTTTTATTTATTAATCTAGTTTCCTTTTAATATTTTTTATTTAAATATATTTATAAAATTTTGTATAATATTTATTCTTATATAATATTATTTAATTTTTTTTTTATATTATTTAATAAATTTTTGTTATTTTTAATTTAATTTGTATTAGTGATATTTTATTGTTTAATAATATTAATGACATCTTTGCTATTTGAACTTTAGACAAAGAGTGTCTTTATAATTTTATAATATTTAATAAATCTAAGTTATTATTGATATAATTTTAATTTTTTAATTGTTGAAATGATATTCATGACGTCTTTGCTGTTTTAACACTAGACAAAGAGTGTGTTATTATCGTCGATCCCATCCTTACGAGCCCTCCGATCCACCCATTAGATTTCTATATATGGTCACAAAAAACGCTCGTCCTTTTGATTGGCTAAAAACCCGATCATCTCAAACATGACAATATTCCACATATATGCGACTGAACAAAACGATCGTAGCGCGGTTAGATCTAATCAGGGCCACCAGTCAACCAACTAGTGGTTTGAAACTAAACTATACGAAAAAAACTTATAAATTTCAACAACAGGTGTCAACACTATTTCCGCGCTATAATATAAATGCTTAAGGCCACATCGTCACAACGTAAAATGGCCAAAAATTAATATTATAAATAGTTTTAATTTCTTTTTGAGTCTAAAATATTTACTTACTGCTTTAAAATCGTAAAATTTTTAATATTTTTTTTTATTTCGGAGCGTATCATCAATTGGTAAATAAAAAAATATTGATTTGAAGTTGCAAAATTTTATTAATAATGAAAAATTGTCGCCATTTTGATAAGTTAGTTTAAAATTGATTAGAACTTTACAAAATACATAGATGGCGAAACAAAATACAGTATTTTGGTGGTTTATTTTATGGAATATTTAAACCATTCTGTATTTCCTACTTTGATATTCTATGTATTACTAGATGTCACTCTATGATACTGTATGACATAGAGTGACATCTAGTAATACATAGAATGTCAAAGTAGGAAATACAGAATGGTTTAAATATTCGATAGCAGATATATGTGATGTAACTCATGTAGGTTACATACGTGTTCTTTTTTAGGTGTCAATGTGCTGATTTTTTAAAGGTGTTAATATATTCTTCCCGTTTTTTTATACGTGTCAACATTTTACAAAAGAAAACATTAATAAATCAAAATTTTTTAAAAACATATTCATTGGATTAAAAAAACTTGGTTTCATGCTTATTAACCCTTTGCGCTTATAAGACATGTACAGCATGACAAGGTGGTTTGTCCATTAACTCTACCATATTTAAAGGTGTTCTGTCTGTTGGATCATAAGACATGTATCACATGACACACTGAAGACACTGAATGTTGAACTGTAATGACTGCTCATACTTCACATTACATGAATATTTTATTTAATAACTGCAAACACATTCATTTATTAGAAAAATTGTAAATAAAATAATCCAAATCACGTTGAATTATCTTTTTAAAATTAAAAACTAATAAAAACAGCATTGAGGACGTATTTAGCGCATTTAGTATTCAACTTTGGGGAAACAAGGTTAGAACGTCAAAAGAATTCGTCAAAAAAAGAACGTCGGTCGTTGTCATGTGCTACATGTCTTACCAGCCTATTTACAACTCACTTTTTTTTACTTGAGTGCGAAGAGTTAAGAAAAAAAATGGGTGTTTCAATTATTTATTAATTTTTATAAGCCAGTTTAATGAAATACCTAAAAATAGTGTTAGGTAATGGGGGCTTTTACATTAAAATTATTATTTCTTATAATAAATAATTATTTTTTTGTGTATATTTTTACATAATATTTATTGTATATTATATTGTAGCCCATTAAATAAATTATAATATCAGTTGAGTATTTATGAAATTAGATTGTTAAAAAAATTAATGGGGCGCAACAATTTTTTTTTAAAAGGGGGCGCAGGTACAAAAAGGTTGGAAACCACTGCGCTTAAGCTGTGACTGACCACCAAATGACTCCAAGCGATCTACACAATTTTGATTTTAGTTTCCTTCTAGTGTTCTGTGCATAGACCATGTACAGTCGACTCTCGTTAATTCGAAACTCGAAGGACTCTTAACCCTTTGCACTCCGTAGGCGCCGCTATTGCGCCATTGATTACACCCGGTCCTTAATAGTTGTACCCCTACGCGAGGTAAGTCTCACTCTAAAGTACAATTATCAAGGCACGATACAGAGTGATCCTATACCTATGTATACACCTATTTTAAAAAAAAAAATATACATTTGTGAATCTGTAGAGGAAATATAAAAACAACACATAATATGTACAGTAAAGTGTTTTCTGCACTACACACACAAGTGTAGTGTGTTGTAGGTAGAAAAGTAATTCCAGAAGACGTGAAACAACCGAATGTTGTGACACATGTCCAAATAAGCCATAGATGTATATATAGGAGATGGTTTCTACAGATATCACACTATGTTGGATTACAAAATATGAATTTCAAATTCCATTTATTTTATCACTTTTTTATTTTAGTAAAACAGAAGTTCATTTTCACTGTCGAAACTTTGTGTATTTGTTATTTGGGTAGAGTCGAACAAATTTTGAGCCTAGCGCAGTATGGTAGTGGGGCGTTTGTCTCTCAAGCTATCAAAAAGTCGTCAATCTTATGCGAGAAAAAAATTTATTACCACAATTGTAATTTTTACTTTAATCAATAATTTGTATCAAATAAAAAGGAAAAAGAAATTTGTCGAACAAAAATATTGGGTCGTTTGACGCATCGGTCACGCGAAAGATGTTAAGGTTATGCAAAAAAAAAATTTATTACCACACGGCTGATTTTTACAGTATCCATCATAAAAAAATTTTAAAAATAATGTAGTAACCTTGTCGGACAATTTTCAAGGGGCACATGCGCAGTCGGACGCACCAAAGATGGGGATTTCTTGCAACCATATATGTACTACTACTATATAGCTAATCGTATAAAGAAATAGGCGAAAACACTACACTACTACAGTACCGACAACCTGTTTGTTTCACTTCAGCAGTAAGTACATAGTACCTTAAGCGCATATGTAAGATTCAAATTATTAAATATGTGGATATACTTACAATTAGAGAGATTACAGAATTAAGTTTATACATAAATATACACAGACATTTCAAACAATTTTAAAACTAAATTTTAAAAACGAAATATTTCATTATATTCTCTTAATAATTGTTCTAAATAAAAATTGAATACATAAATTTCAAATTGAGGACAATGAATCGGAACTATTTTGGATATGTAAGTTGTGTTATCCATATTAGGTAGATCATCCAAATAATCATCAAAACTATTTTTCGATTTTATAAACGGTTTAACATCTTGATGTCGACGACACGTAATATAATTTCTATATGCATGTAACAAAACATCACGATTTTGAGCAACAATATTAATCGCTTTAGGAAAATCTAAAAGTTCAAGATCAAAACCCAAATAAGTGTAACCGCACTTAGCTAATAAATTTTTTTCATGGTATCCACCTTTATACGCAATATCGGATGACCTAATATAAAGGTAAGTTAATGTTTATTATTGTTCATCATCTTCAGAGACTGAATCTTCGGAATCACTACTTTGTAACTCCGAATTATCTTCACCTTCACTCTCATTGGAAGATGCATTTGGTTCCCACTCATTCTCATATTAGAAATTCCAGAAAAGAAACTAATACATGCTCATCTTATTAGGAAGTTTTATACTCACAAAGTATACCATAGAAAACAAGAACGGTGAGAGGATGCTTTGGAGTTACAAGATCACATAATACACCTGGCCTATGACTCATTTCATTTCTTCTTTTATCTATTTCTAATATTATACATTCGAAAGTATAGGATACGTGTAAACATAGAACGTTGTCCAAGAAACAACAGCTAGTTTTATAATTTTTATCATTCAAGATATTCAATTTTGAACGTATTTTTTTAACTTTCAAATTTAAATGAGTTATAATTTTAAACTTTTAAATTTAATTTTTTAAAGTCGGCAATTTGATTTTGACTTCAAATCTATCACATTAACTCATAAGTTGAAACAATTGGACTACAAGAGTATATATATATATATATATATATATATATATATATATATATATATATATATATATATATATATATATATATATATATATATAGGGTGTAGAATATATAACTCTCCGAAAAAATAGGGGAGAAAGGTCTCAATTTACTAATTAAGTTTTGCTAGTTAATTTGTCCCGATCAAGTTTCATTTCAGAAATATTTGATCGTCAAAAACGTGTTAAAAAATGGCCCCAAGAAAAAAAACCTTAATCAGGCTCTGACTGTCTAACATATGTTTTGTTTTTGGTTTTTTGAATGTTGAACTTTTTGTCAACAAAATATGTTTATGTACTTATTTATGGCATCTTTTGAAAATACCTGTACAGCAGCGTCCAAAAAAATTTGAACAAAATTTGTAGCAAAACAATTTCACCTCATATTTCATACCAAAATACGAAATTTAGTTCAGCATAAGTTAAAAAAAATTATAATTTGAAATATCTATAGTAGTTAATTATAAATTAAATGAATTACTATGTTTTAAAATAGATAAAAACAATTATTATAGTTAATTAACCAATCCAAATTGAAAATTATACCGAACATTATAGTATTATTTTTTTGTTTAGTAGATACTGTCTACTTGTTAATCATACAAATACTCACAGGTAATGCAATTTCTTTAAGAGAATATTTTTTCATTATTCCAAAAATAAGATAAATATTAGTTTTTCTTGTTAAAACTTTCATTTTAAATTTGTACCTATTGATACAAAAGTAAAGAAAATATAAGTATATTGTACACTAAAGATTTCAAAAGTTTCTATAAAAAAATTGATTTTAAACAATCTGTTACCTAATTAGAATCTTTCTTAAATTTTTATGTACGTATATGTGATTACTGTTACAAAAAACTTTATAATATTTGGGTTAGTAGTATACCGAGTATACCTATGTCAATGGCAGTTTATGGGTCATATATTTATTTAAAATGTAAGGACAACTGATACTAGGTTTGTTCCAACATCCATTTTTCGACAAAGTATAAAACATGTATATGATTTATTTATGCCCATGCACGACAATAAACAAGTCACAAACATGTTTGTAATGTACCTAGTGCTGGTATATTTAAAAACAATTGTTGGCATTTAATACATAATGTCTTCTTCCACAGTGTCGTAAGTATAACTTTTAATTCGAATTTTTTGGTAATGAAATAATAATCGAATTATTTCGTTCTCTGTTTCAGCAGAGATGAATAGTGAAAATTAGAGTTGTTTCCTCATATCACTCATATCGTTTATATTTTCACTAAAATTAAATAAATAAAACAAATATGGAATATCATAAAGTAACACTCTAAGTATTAAATAAAATTGTATTTCAGTTTATAAGAATTTCAGTAATAAGACATGTTAAAATAAAATTTATGCGTGTAGCTCGAAATTTTGTTAACCTACATTTTTAATATAATTATCTAGAAAACAGAAATTAATTTCTTTAATTTTTTTCTTTTTTTAAATCTCTATTAATAATTATACTTATAAAATTTGTTTATCTAGTTTGAAATTTTCAATTTCTGTACATTAAACAGTTAACCTGTAAACCGTTGTCTTTAAACCGGAAAAAGATAGAAATAGCCATAAGTAAAAGAAAAACACTACATATATTCAAAAATCCTTCGACAATTTAGACAGTCAATAACAAGTTTGTAATTTGGTGCATGTAAACAGACGTACTGTCAAATATAGCATGCTGGAACAAACCTATAATCATACATATTTGAAAATCACAAAATGTTTATTATCCTTGAAACGATTCAAAACATGTTGGCATTTGATGGCCGATTTTTTTATGATGGGAATATATCTGCTAGACAAAACACACACAAACATATTATGTACGTAGTACAATTATCACTATTATCAGTCACATTTAAGTATCTTTTTAGGGTTCCGAAGAAAAATTTAAAAACTTATAATTGATTGATGTAGGTTGGTTCATTTTGTATTAGAAAGTGGAGATTAAAATTAAAACATTTTTAAAACTTACCCCATTGTATGGAGTATCGCTAGAAATTATTCGTAAAATAAAGGTTTCTTTTACCATTTTTTATTAATTTTTAACTCTGTTTACAAAATACTGAGGTTAAAACTTTTTTTTTCTTTCTACCGAAAAATGTTAAATTGGTTATTCAAAAAGTCAGAAAAATTACAGGCACTAATATTTATTAAAAACACTCAATTAAAATTATTTCAGTTAATCTGTCTCAATAAGTTCCAGAGATATAAGCAACCAAATTTTCGAAAATTTAAAAGTAATTTATAGAAAATAATTAACAGTAAATGAAATATTTTCCAAAATGCAATTCCAATAGAAATACCCTGTGGCGCAGGATAGTGTTAGAAAGATCTTTTAAAATGAAGTTAAGGTCCTTTTAACAACTATTGTACACCAAAGTTGATGTATTTCTTTAAGAGACATAGCGAAACGAATTACACGTAATTATTACGTAGTAACACACGCACAAGTAACATTGTCTAATATATTTATCATTTTTTTTTTTAAATAATCTGTAAATAATGTTATGTCCTATATTTTATCCTGAAGTGAAAATCATTAATCATTAAAGAACCCTAACTTATAGCATATGCAATACACACTTGATGAATTCATCACATATATGTACATATTAGTATTGCCTTCTCCATACAGGTACCTAACAAAAATAAACATTAAAATTTTTTTTAAAATAATTATTATGAAGTCAGTATTAAAATAGCATTTTAAAATTTTCTTGAAAAACAGAATAATAATATGTTAACACCTTAATAGTAGTAGATGCTGTAAAGAGTCAAATGGAACTTGACTAACTGCCACTAAGGCCCGATTTACATTATCACTCCACTCTCACTCCGATATCATTACGCTCCCGATTCTATATAATCTTGTTGTGTTCACATTACAGTGCTAATATCATGCTGGTACCCATTCGTTCTCTATTCACATTATAATGCCACTCTGGGTACACTCCCAGTTCGGTCTGAGTTCGATACAAATATCTTTTCATAACAACTGAATGCAAGTGGAGTGGAGTGGAATAAAAAAAGTGTTTACACTATAGGTACAAGCCATAACAAGTCTGATATCGCTCCAATAAAATATTACCTGAGTGGTATTGGTATTGGAGTGGCATTGAAACGGGAGCGAACCGCGACTGATATCGGACCGATATCAGAGCGATGATGTGAATACACTCATTGTTTATTGTGTAAGAATATTTTATCGAACCTGGAGCGGAGTGATATCGGAGTGAGAACAGAGCGTTAATGTAAATCGGACCTAACACTGTACCGCATCAATAATTCCATATAAAATGTATTAACTAATTGTTAAAATAGTGTACTAACTGGGCGTTTCGTCATTATAAGTTATAACCGTCAACGTGCTAATCAGGTTTTAGTTACCATGTATATTATAATTTGATTATACAATCACAAATCTTTTACATTTCAGTTTTTGTTATTGTGTACATACTATAAAAATACCTATGTTGGTACCTATTTATAAATTTAAATAGTTAATAAATTGTTATCATATAATACTGACTTTATAATAATAAGCAAACAAGATCTTGTTTTATTTTATTCGTACAATGCTATCTATATGTATGTATTGTTTATATTATACACGCACACATAGATCCGATACTTACTTATGTGTGTATGTGTATGAAAGACATATTTTTTTTATTAATGGTCGAGTGTTGATGAATGATGAATTGATGATCTCAAGCCTTCGAAAATTTTTTTTTTAAGTTTTAACAATAAATAACTTTTATGGCTTTTGACAGATACTGGTGTCTTTGATTGTCAGATAATATATTTGTCTCTTTGTTTCTTATTTTTTATTTCATAGTTCATAGCTTGCAAACTATGTATGTATGTGTATTGTGTTGTACGTGTGTGTATAATAGGCTAATAACTACTAATACTATTTTTATTACATTTATGGACGCAACAATTAAAATTCATTTTCTCGTCTGTTGATAATCAAAAGAAAAATGTTTTTGATTTTTAATAAGTTACTTACAACCAAAAGGAATTTTCTTTTGCGAAATTGTAATTTTTCATCTTTTTGTGTTTTGAATTTTTAGTGCAGTTTATAAATTTTGTTTTTAATGTAATTTGTTTGTTATTATTAAACCGATTGATGGAGGATGTCAAGTAAAATTGTGACACTATGCTCCATTCTGTACCATGTTTAGTTTTCTATATAAGTGTATAAGTGGTTAAAACAGTGTATCAATTGGCCATTTAGTTAAATTTTTCGTGATTTTCATAGCGCTAAATCAATATTGTGTAATGCTGTTTTTACATTGTCAAAGTTATGTTTTTTGTAACAGTCGTAATGTTGTTTTGTGATATCAAAAACTATAAAAGTGCAAAAACCTAAAGTAATATTTCATAAACATATTTTAATCAGAAATTGTGAAAAACTGTGTTGACTTTTTTTTGGACGATGTGGTACATATTAGTTCAATAGATAGTAATACGAGTAAATACCTACGAGTGTTTACACAACCTAGTAAAAAAAAACAAGATTTAATTTTCATTTTTTTTTTTATTATTTAAAAAAAGATTACTATACAGGGTGTGAATAACTGTAGTTTAGTCAGAGGCGTATTCAGGGAAATTTATATTAAACGACGAGCTGGCTGGGATGCGATTTTTTCAGATAGCGAATTCCGAAAAAAAAAATATGTCTTCGGCAATTATACACCAAGATAAACCATCTGTTAAAAGGAAGAGAGTTATTTACTTTACACCCGGTATATAGTGCGTTCGTAATATTTTGAAATGTCAATGTCCTTTAAAGATAAACCAAGTGAGCTTTGCCGCTACACTGAAATATAAAATATATTTTTCTTCATTTTTTTTTCATGAAATAGGTACAGGTACATATTTTTATTTACCACTTCGAAAATAGTACCAACGTCAAAAAGTGAAATACACTAGATATGATAATTTCCAGGTCATTGACACTTCAAAATATTACGAACGCACTATATATATATATATATATATATATATATATATATATATATATATATATATATATATATATACATACAGTGCTGTATAGATACTGTATAAAATGTATCTAGATACAGATACAGATACTCCGAGTAAATTTGTATCTAGATACTGATATGCAGATACTTTTTAAAAATAACTATAGTATATTCCTTCGTTAATGCCGTTAAATATACAAAATAGTTTTATTTGTATTATCAAAATATGGAATATGAGAAGATAGAAAAACGCTTAATTTTTAATTATATTTAAAAAAAAATTATTCAATTTATTTTGTAACATTAATTACACATAAGAATCACACATATATTAAAAATTTCATTGATTGTAATATAGACGTAATAGATTAACAATACTATAGGTGCTAGTATAGCCGTATTATAGTATAATTTATAGTACAGGCGTATTGGCAGGGTGCGTAATATATGGTGGGGATAATTAAATCGATTGCAGCGTGAGTAGTGGAGAAAATAGGCAATAATACATGCTCATATGTGTTTATAGTGTCATAAAAAATATTAAATAAAAATATAATACATTGATCCACTTTGATTATAAACGCAATTGCCACTAATATGTCGTTCCTTATTTATCTGTCAACGTATTAACGTCTACACGTTAATGCATAAATACAGAATTAAAAATATTTGAGATATTTTAAACTCACATGCAATGATGTTTCATAAGAAGTTATTGATGTTTGCTTTATGTATGACTGTACATTCAGCTAAATGACTTATGTCAGCATTTCTTAATTTTCGAATTTCCCTGACGTGCTTCACCATCACCAGCAACTTTTTCCTCTGCATAGTCCGGGGTTGGAAGGAAATACTGTCTTGATAATTATATCCATGTTAACGTCGAAAATTGTTTAAATACTTTATTAATACAATTATTATACTTCATTCAGTATTTTATACCTCAAATTGTTCAAATTTATTTATAAAAAAAAAATAATGGACCATTTTCTCAAATATGTAGCAATCTATCACCAGGGCGGCGACACAGGTATTTGGGAATACATGTCTATAATCGAGATATTAATTTACCAACCAAAAATCACCTTTTGTTAATTCCACTTTAGCAACGAAATTTTCCAATTCGGTTACCTAGGAATATTGTTTATTTTTTAGAAATTAATATTCCAACTATAGAGATGTAGTTCCGAATAACGCGTGTCGCCGCCCTGGTGTTAAACAATTTTCTCATGCGGTTACATAGCAATTTTTAAATTAAAATTTCAATCATAGAGATGTAGATATTTTGAGAAAATGGCTCATTGTAAATAACAAATATTTGTATTCAGATTTTACGGTTTTTTTGAAAATATTTTAAATTTATTTCCACGGTTACCATTATTTAATAGCATGAAAAAAATGTATATTATAGATGTCGTTGGCATCATGCACCCAGCCAATACTATAGACGGCATTGACTAAGAAGAATCCATGAAATGGTTGCCACCGTCATAGAGCACCTTCTTAATTTACGCAAAATTATAAAAAGGAAACTAGATGAAAAATAAATAAATAAATAAACTAGCTTAAACCGTAAGTTTCTCTAATGTACTGTTATGTTTCAAAAACAATAAAGTTTCCAACATATTCTCTGATAGAAAATTTCTTCTCGCGGTAATAATTTGTCCAGCTGTACTAAAACTACTAAATAGTCATTCAACTGGAGCACTTGATATTAAAATTGTATTATATTTTAAAAAAATTGAATTAACTGTTGGAAATTGGGGCAATGTAGATAGATTTTTCTCGTAAAAATCTAAGAGCTTCAACCTCTGCTGAATTAAAGTAAGGTTGTTTTAAATTATGTATACAATCATTTTAAAGAACTGGCCAACTGACCAATGAAGAATCTAGATACTTTTTTCACATGCACACATTAGCCACTACGGAATATCATTACCACACATAACCAAAATATTAGGTCTGTTCTCGTACTATAAAAAATTATAATACATCTAATGCATAATAAAAATAGAAATTAGGAAGTCGCTTTGGTTGGTTTCCTTTTGGTTGTAAGTCGCCGTAAATTGTTTATCTTTTCTGACTATATTCAAATTTTAATTATATAATTGATGGTGGATTAATATAGGAATTTTCAGTGACGTAATACAATTATAAGAAATCATGAACAGACCCATTTATCCTAATGCTTTTATTTATAGATACTATTCACCTATGCAAATTCATACCTACGTCAAGATTTTGAAACTTAATTGCAGCTTAATTGTTTAAGTTTGTTAATTAAATTCATAATTCTCATTGTTGAATATTACTAAAATAACCATAATTTTATATTAAAAATTGGTAAATAAGGTTATAAAATGTATCTGTATCTAAAGTTTATAAAAAAGATACAAGATACAGATCAAATGTATCTAGATACTAGATACAGATACAAGATACGTAAATTTGTATCTAGATACTGATTTCAGATACTTGTATCTAGATACTATACAGCACTATATATATATATATATATATATATATATATATATATATATATATATATATATATATATATATATAGATATAGATATAGATATATATAGATATATAAGTATATATATATATATATATATATATATATATATATATATATATATATATATATATATATATAATATTTATTTCCGTATAAACTTAATACAGTTGTAGAAAAAGTTACACAGTAATTACATTTGAAAAATTTCTGATTATAAATATAATTCCTAATTTATGCTATAGTAATCACTAATATTATATAAAACTTCATTAGTTAACACATTCTTTAGTTTTTTCCTTAATTTCACAGGTGGCAAATCAAGTATATGTTTAGGTGTATGGTTACATATCTTTACTATGGTGTTGTACGTATTATTTTGAATAGCTGATAATGTTGTTTGATCTGACTGCAAATTGTACTTATTTCTCGTATCATAAGCGTGTATTATGCTACGTGTAGTAAAGTTCTTGCTTGTAGAATATAACGGCTTCTAGAACTAGCATTCCGAATACTGTTAGAATTTGCAAGCTTTTGAATGCGTCTTTGCAACTGTCTCGAGCTTTTAATCCGACTAGTAGCCGTATTATCTTTCGTTGAATGAGGAGTATCTCTTTTACATGAAATGACGTACCCCAGAATAGTATTCTGTAAGATAACGTCGAGTAGATGTACGCATAGTAAGCCGTTATCAATATATTACCCGGAACAATTTCTTTTAAGCGTCTTAATAAACAAATATATATATATATATATATATATATATATATATATATATATATATATATATATATATATATATATATATATATATATATAATAAGTATAAAACATAATATGTATTAGACATATAATGTACATTAATAAACGTATGTATAAATTATATATATAAAATATGTGGTGAGAAATTTGAAAAATTAATTTTTTTTTTAATTTTATCAAAAATCCCCATTATTATTGTCGGACAACTCGTCCAATACGCATTACACAAGTAAAAAAAAAAGTAAAAAATGAAAATAGCATCTGTGTTAATAAATATAAGGGTTGCAGGAAACCCCCATCTTTGATGCGTCCGACTGCGCATGTGCCCCTTGAAAATTGTCCAACAAGATTACCACATTATTTTAAAAATTTTTTTATGATGGATCCTGTAAAAATCAGCCGTGTGGTAATAAATTGACCGACGCGTCAAACGACCCAATATTTTTGTCCGACAAATTTTTTTTGCTTTTTATTTGATACAAGTTATTGATTAAAATAAAAATTACAATTGTGGTAATAATTTTTTTTCTCGCACAAGATTGACGACTTTTTGATAGCTTGAGAGACAAACGCCCCACTACCATACTGCGCTAGGCTTAAAATTTGTCCGACTCCACCCAAATAACAAATACACAAAGTTTCGACAGTGTAGTCATAATTAACTTTTTTAGGTCTGGGCCCAAGGACTATAAAAAAAAGATTCGGAGTGCAAAGGTTTAAAATATTACGTATTATAGAGAGGTTCGAATTATCGCAGGTAACAATTTTAATTTTTTAAGCATTTGCGATGAATGAACTTGAACTTGTCTCAAAATGTACTTACAATCTTTTTGTCTCTTTCTCTCTGCAACTTTGAATTGTCGTGTGTTTGACGCCGATGAGTTCGAATTAATAACGCATCGCACAGTGGTCCAATTTCCAAAAAAAGCGGATAAAAATGAGAAAAATGGTAATTTTGAACTTATTACCCCGTAATACTTTAGGGGGGCCACTACTGCACCTCGGTGCAAACCGACAGTCCATTATACCGGCTGCATTACCAGATAAAGAAAAGTCAAACCCAGCTAACTGAGCGACTGTCTCGTACGCATCTTCTAATTGTTCATTAATAACTTTTGTTTGCAAGTGTGTTTTTGAAATAAAGAGTGATGGAAGTTGAAAATGAAGGTGAGTAATCATTATGGATGTGTGGTAAAGAGTAATTTAATATTTCTATAGGGTGTACTTATTACAGAGAAATATTGCATTGTTAATGTGTTTATTTATAAGAAATAGTTATGAGTTTGATCGAGTTGGATGATTTGCTTTGTTTACAACAAAGTATGAAGTATGTAGATTATTTTAAAAAACAAAATTCTTGCCCCAATTTGCCCCTTCGTTTTTTACACCAATTTCAGTTTTTCCTTGTCTCACTTCATATTCATAATCAGCGACCTTATAAACCTTTATATACCATTTTTTGTTTCAATAAAACTTATTTTTTTATTTTTGTCCGTCATTTTGGACCCGTCAGTTTTAATTTTTAAAATAACAATATCAAATTCATAACCAGCGACCTTGAAAACCTTTATATACCATTTTTCGTTTCAATAAAACTAATTTTTTTATTTTTGCTCGCCATTTTGGACACGCCATTTTGAATTTTCAAAATAATAATATCAAATTTATAATTAGCGACCTTGAAAACCCTTATATACCATTTTTTGTTATACTCAAAGTAATTTTTGATTTTTATCCGCTTTTTTTGAAAATTGGACCACTATGCGTCGTTTTGTTACGTAGCAATGATTTTTTCGTTCGAATTACTAAGTGTATAAAAATGTATTGTTTTAGTTCGAAATATAAAGAGATTTTGTAGGGAACTCGTGATACCTTTGAATTATAGAGAGTTTCAAATTATCGCAGGTTTGAATTAACGAGAGTGTACTGTACATGGATCGAACTCAAACGTATGGAGATTAGACAAGGAGACGAAACTCAATGTATTCAAAAAAGTGTCCAAATCAAAGATGGCACTCGTGTTCGACGGATACGAAAGCGGTACAGTACTTATTCTCAAATGGAACACTTTCAAATGGAAACGCGAGCTTCCATATTATCTTGGTTAGCTTTTGAATAGAATCTTCTGGAATTTTTTTCAATGTTCAACTCAATTATAAAGTGGGTTTTTCTATCTTTCTATCTTTAATAAACTTAACAATTTTTATTTCGCCCCGCATCATTTATATTGTATATTATATAATCCGCTGACGTCATTATGTAAAATCGGAGTCAGTAAGTACCATTGGATATCCGCCGTATTAAGTAATTTAAATTATAAGAGTTTATTTCATACATATGTAATTTCTATGTATTTTCTTATTATTAAATACCATCAACCGACATTGGTGATTCTCAAATGGAAACACTCACTTCCCCAGTCCCGACGTGTTTCCATTTGAGAATAAGTGCTGTAGTTACATTCTGTTTTATCCGTTTTATGTTACTATATGCACTATATTCATATCAGTATTCGAGCATTATTAACGCCGCGAGTGGTAAAAAAAGAAAGCCTGATATTTACCATTTTCCTGACCAATTTTGTCAATTCCTCTCATATAAGTAAGATCTCCATCTTATAATACTCCATTCTCAAACGGAAGAATTGACAAAATTGGTCAGGAAAATGGCAGTTATTAGGTTTTCTTTTTTTACCAGTCGTGGCGTTATAATTCCTCATCAACTGATGTAAAATAGCGAATATAAAGCGGGTTCTACACGATGCTACGAACGTTCCTTCCAACGTTCGATCGAACGTTTGAGGCAATTAAGTTCGATAGTTGGTGCGACGAACAGGGCCGCGCCAAGGGACATTCGCGCTGGGGTGCAAGGCAAAAATTGCCGCCCCTAAAACGCCAAACTTATTTGTAATACATTTTTGATAATAAAATATATGCCTCCCGGCTACCAGTTTACTTACTATATATACTTACTTTAATGAAATGCATGAAATATTATAAAATATTTAGGATTATAAATGGAATAAAACACTTAAACTTTTTTTAAAAATTTAGTTCGCATAAATTTCAAGAACAAGTAAATAAAAATAAATAATTTTACACAAAACAAAAACGAATAGTAACAATTTTAAAATTTTATATAAAATTCACTTTCCTTGCCTTTTTTATTAAAAATTCATTTATTAAATCTGACATGTCCATATCTGCAGCAATTTTGTTTTCTATGCTAATTAAACTTAAATACGATATTCTTTCCTGTGACATAGGTACTAGATCTTAAATAATTTTTTATTAACTTAAGTTTCGAAAAACGTCTCTCACCAGATGCCACTGTCACGGGTATTGTCAAAAATATTCTTAATGCAATTGTCATATTCGGAAACATTGTAGTAAGATCATTAGAAAATATATAATCTAAAACTGTTAATGCATTCATGTCAGGATTAATATATGTTAAAAGAGTTTCTATTTCATCACATAAATCTAACGCATTTATATCAGATTCGTTCCGCAGAGCCCAAAAGGGGATGTTTTTTACTTAAATTTCTGAGAAACGAAATAATGTAACTTTTCCAAGAGAAGAGTATGGAGTGCTCCAATTTAAAGAACATCCATAAATCTTATCCTAAGTGGAATAAGCAATATCGAAAGAACATGTATATTTTAAGCTAAATTGCTTGCAGATGTGGATAAGCAAATATTGAAAACAAAATTTATAATAACAAAAAACAGAAATAATAAATTAGGTTTTTAGATATCAACCAAATAGAAAAAAGAAGATAAAATAAAAATGTTGGTTTTAAAACCAAACAATTGAAATCTTAAACTCTTTTATTATATTATTTCGACTGTTCAATACAGTGTTTACTAAGTCTTATTTAAAAGAATAATATTTTACTAAGAGATCCTCAGTCATCAATTTTTAGTTTGTTTTGTTTACTAATCGTCAGGTACTATATACAATGTAACGCAAGTAGTAGGAATATGGGGCTACGGGAACCTCCTTCCCTCCTGCCGACTTTTTGAGTGACCTCGGCAGGAGGCAAACTACCGAGGCGGTTCTAGAAGCCTCCGGCGGTGGGTGGAGCAAAACTTGGTCTCCAACCTAACGATATCTAGTGAAATTTTTTTCTAACCTAACAGAACCCAATGGAATTTGACCTAACCTAACGAAACCTAAGCGAACTTAGCTTAACCTAACAAAAGTTTTTTCTAACCTAAGAACTGAAAAATTCCCTAACAGATGGCGCAGCCACCTTCGAGCCTGTGAATTCGCTACTAGATGGCGCAGCCACCTTCGAGCCTGTGAATTCGCTACTAGATGGCGTTGCTAGTCTGGATTCCTGTGTGTAAGTTTGAAAAATTGTCAATAGATGGCATCGAAAAACTTTTTTTTTTGATAGTTAAACTAGCCATTAAAAGATGGCCTTGCTTTCATAATTTTATAATATTTTTATCTGAAAACAGGCTTAAACTGTCAGCTGACGTCACTAAAGGTAAACTGATATCAAACAGCGAAGATTTCTCTCTAATATGCAAAAATGAATTTTATCATATGATTGTATATTTTTATCTGAAAACAGGTTTAAACTTGTATAAATTGTCAGCTGACGTCACTAAAGGTAAACTGTTATTAATAGCGAAGATTTCTGTCTAATATGCAAAAAAAATGAAGCAACAGGTTTTAACCTGTATGGCTACATAAAGTGTGATAAATGACGTCATCAGGCTATCTTTCTGCTATAAAAGGGCGCGACAGAATTTCTTCAGTTACAATTTTGTTCGAAACTTTAGTGAAAAAACATTAAATCTTATTGTTGTGAATTTTCAATTGTTGTGTTAACAATTAATTATTGCCAACAATGGAATCCATTACTACTGGTGCTTCATCTGGAAACAGAAACTTAATTCAAAAAATGGCTGGAAATTTTGTGGAGGAATTGAATCATCTTGGTGCTGTTAAACGATGGATTAAACTTTCTGATATGGAAATTGGAAAAGTATATAAAATAATGGGCGCAAGTCAATTGCCGTCAAAATTCGATTCATCGAAAATGAAGACAATATTGGAATTGGAAATTGGATACATTTCGTTACCAGCGAGATTTGACAATTTGAACGAGCAGATGCTGGCATGGTTGCAAAGCAATCCAAAACTGGGTATTATGAATAATGGACCCATTGGACTAACTCATAAATTGCAATTCAAAACGTTGGATCTTCTTGAAATCGTGGAGGATGCTGAATGGCGAATTTTGTAATTTACTCTCTTCAAAATGTATTATTTAATTGTACTATGGATTTTAAAAATTTCAATATTGTATCAATTTTTACATATATTTAATAAAAATTATAAAAAAACAAAAAAAAGACCAAAAAAACAAACAAAAAAACCAAAAAAAACAAAAACAAAAAAAAATTCGATTTTTTTTCAATACCCATCGCTAGACATTGATTTATATTCTAGTTTTGATTATGCCAGATTAATAAATAAACATTATTTGGTGTTTAATAAAAAATTTAAAAAATCGATTTTTCAATTCAGGTCTCATCTCTAAATCACAATTTTTGAACTAAGTATAAATCAATAATACATATGAGTAATATTTGATATGCATCGTATTATTAGGTTTTATGGTGAATAATTATAAAACAAAAAAAAGATTTAATATCCCCTGAAAACGAAAAATTTAATTTTTCACATGCTTAATAAAAATTATTTTTCAAGTTTAATAAAAATTATTCTTTATAAAATTGTCTATCAAATATTAGCCTTGCACATACATATAAGAAATGCTGATCTGCTAAAATATAAATCTTGGAATGTGGATACATGTTATAAAAGTCCAATACGTTCATACATATGTATATATGAATATTACATTGTAATACAGGTATTCGCTATATCTATATGAATCGTGTTTAAAAGCCAAATTTATTTTCCTGAATTTTTTAAAATATATATAGTAATATAATATTTCGCATATATACAGTACTCTGTTAAAAGTACGGGTTTCTACACCGTTAAAAACATATATTTTACAATATCAATATATTGTAAAAAATCATATTTCTTAATATTTTTAAAACTGAATATGTAATATCAAGAATTTAAAACAGTTTTGAAACATTAATTTCTCCTCATAATATTTTTTTAGTCTTAAATTAATAGCACAATGTTCCATATATTTTAAGAAAATTTTTCTTTTAATATTTTATAACTTATCTAAAAAATTTATAGCTATTTTTTATCCAAAAATTTATTACTTGCTATTGTTAAAAAATTAGTTAAATATATCTATAGGTATTAAGTGACCCCTAGTTTTGTGAAAGACGGTAGTAAGAGCAATTCATCTTAAATACGAAATTATTTTATCAATGCTAAATAAGCGTTTTTTTTCTCATATTATCATACTCCAATATATTGTATATTATTATAATTTATAAAAATGTGTTTTATTTATTAAAAAAATTAGCAAAATTTTAAATAATATCGCGTCAAAATAATATTCAGAAGTCAATAAAAGACAATAGCAGTAAATTTATTAAGATAACTATAAATAAATATTAATCTAATGTTGAAATATTTATTATTAAAAATAGTACTGCTTAGTAGAAAATTAGGTACCTATTGTTTTGTTTTCAAATTTACCTTTTTGCAATTAAAGAAAATTTTAGTAACTATCGATGCCTATATAAAACGATACCCATAAAAGACGAGCATGCTCTGATCTCAACAATTTTTTCCCGACCAAAAAAACAAACAAAAAAACCAAAAAAAACAAAAACAAAAAAAAATTCGATTTTTTTTCAATACCCATCGCTAGACATTGATTTATATTCTAGTTTTGATTATGCCAGATTAATAAATAAACATTATTTGGTGTTTAATAAAAAATTTAAAAAATCGATTTTTCAATTCAGGTCTCATCTCTAAATCACAATTTTTGAACTAAGTATAAATCAATAATACATATGAGTAATATTTGATATGCATCGTATTATTAGGTTTTATGGTGAATAATTATAAAACAAAAAAAAGATTTAATATCCCCTGAAAACGAAAAATTTAATTTTTCACATGCTTAATAAAAATTATTTTTCAAGTTTAATAAAAATTATTCTTTATAAAATTGTCTATCAAATATTAGCCTTGCACATACATATAAGAAATGCTGATCTGCTAAAATATAAATCTTGGAATGTGGATACATGTTATAAAAGTCCAATACGTTCATACATATGTATATATGAATATTACATTGTAATACAGGTATTCGCTATATCTATATGAATCGTGTTTAAAAGCCAAATTTATTTTCCTGAATTTTTTAAAATATATATAGTAATATAATATTTCGCATATATACAGTACTCTGTTAAAAGTACGGGTTTCTACACCGTTAAAAACATATATTTTACAATATCAATATATTGTAAAAAATCATATTTCTTAATATTTTTAAAACTGAATATGTAATATCAAGAATTTAAAACAGTTTTGAAACATTAATTTCTCCTCATAATATTTTTTTAGTCTTAAATTAATAGCACAATGTTCCATATATTTTAAGAAAATTTTTCTTTTAATATTTTATAACTTATCTAAAAAATTTATAGCTATTTTTTATCCAAAAATTTATTACTTGCTATTGTTAAAAAATTAGTTAAATATATCTATAGGTATTAAGTGACCCCTAGTTTTGTGAAAGACGGTAGTAAGAGCAATTCATCTTAAATACGAAATTATTTTATCAATGCTAAATAAGCGTTTTTTTTCTCATATTATCATACTCCAATATATTGTATATTATTATAATTTATAAAAATGTGTTTTATTTATTAAAAAAATTAGCAAAATTTTAAATAATATCGCGTCAAAATAATATTCAGAAGTCAATAAAAGACAATAGCAGTAAATTTATTAAGATAACTATAAATAAATATTAATCTAATGTTGAAATATTTATTATTAAAAATAGTACTGCTTAGTAGAAAATTAGGTACCTATTGTTTTGTTTTCAAATTTACCTTTTTGCAATTAAAGAAAATTTTAGTAACTATCGATGCCTATATAAAACGATACCCATAAAAGACGAGCATGCTCTGATCTCAACAATTTTTTCCCATGTTAAATTTGTATGTTCTTATTTCGCTGAAACTTATTATGTTTATATATTCCCCGCAATATTTTCTACCATAAACAATAGTTATAGCAAGCTAGGTAGGTATTGAATAAGTATTTTTTGTTTGTTAATTTATTGATGATAGAGAAAAAAAATTTATGATTTTATAGACAGTGAAATACATTTAAACTATTTTTTTTGCAGTTTAATTTTGTAAAAACACCTAAAAATTATCAGTCACAGACAAATATTTCTAAGCAAACGAATTGAAAATGTAGTTTTATATCATAAGAATAAATGCTTATATATAGGGTGGACAGTAAATAACTCTCATAATTTTTAAAGAGCGGATGAAAACTTTAATTTTGGATTACGAAATTTTATTTTTTTTTCCGGAGTTAAGCTGCATTCAATTAATTAACCCTTTCCTGCACAGCAGTTTTAGATCATTACTGTGCAAACGATACTTCAAATTAGCAAATCATTAATAACATGGGTAAATACTTATTAGCAAGAATTACATAGTTTACACATATGTTCTATCGCACCAGAATGTTAATAGGACAATGCGATTTAATTGCCTATATTCAGGAGCAAGCAAAAACATTACCTATTTTAATAACTTAGAAAATACACATTACATAGTTCGTTGTAAGAACAATCATTTCGGTGATCTTTTTTTTTTTTTAACGAATTACTAAATTTGCTTAAGGACTATGGTATGTAAGAAATAACAACACTCACATAATTTTAAAATAATTAACATATAGCTATTGGAAAAGTTACAAAGATTTTTTTAACAACTTATTAAATGCTGATAGCTTATTTTAATATCTCCTATAGGGCCTTAAGTATAACCCTTCACCCGAAATTTTTTCATCACCATCGTTGGCGACTGTATTCTCGTCATCATCAGCTTCTCCTTCGCTCGCAGTATCTTCGCTATCGCTAGTAGATGTTTTTTCATCATCATTGAATACATATTTTAACACTGGTTCAATAATATCATGCTTTTCCAATTCCCTGGTTATTGAGATAATCCGCTTTCCAATGTCACTTTCCTTTAAATTATTAAAATGGCTTCGTTTTTTCTCGTTTTCGATATAATCCGCAAAGCTGGGATTTATAATATGACTCCTTCCCATTAAATTACATATAGTATTAACCATTTCTTCTCCAATTTGCGTCTGAGTCGCTAAACTTCTTAGTTCATCAACTAAATGGTTCGGGTCATCAAAATATTCTTCTTCATCAACAGGTTTCGAATGGCCATTATGAAGGTTAGTATTTTCATCATCATATTTGAAACGTTTAGCTTCTCCATTTATTGAATTAGATGTTGAAGGTTGGTCCTTTTCTTCCGAATTTTTATCTTCTTGTTCTTCATCCTTTGCGCATGCGTTCTGAAGCTCTTTGACCATTAATATGTCTAGAGCAGTTTGTAAGAGACCAGCCATCTTTGGAGTAAAACTTGTTTCTTTGTAGTTATCAGGCGATGGTAAATGCTTTTGTTCATCAGATCGATTATCTTCATCATTCGCCGATTGTAGAATATTATTATGCGAGTTTTTTTTAAAGCGTGGAATTTACGTCTGATTGCTTCTGCTGCAGCCATCATACTTTCATTAAAAGTATTCAAGTTTCTTTTAGATAGATCTGTATCATTTTCGTGTTGATTTTGAAATACTGGTGCTTTATCTTCCTTTTCTTCATTTCTTGCTTCAAAACTATATTCGGTTTCATTATCATCATTTTCATCATTAGATTTTGACGATTCACTTTGTCTCCTGTTCTCCGCGCTGTTCACTTGTGTCCCATTATTTACCGTGGTATATTCAAACTGATTATTTGCGATCTGCTCATTATTGTTTGTTTGATGTTCCTGAGCATGCACTCTTCTTTTCATATGACGTAAAAGAGAACTTCTCCGCGAAAATGTCTTGTCACAACGTATACAATTAAACATTTTGATAGATGTGAATAGTTCGATTTATAACATAACACTGATTAGTTTTTTATATCGACATGATCTTATATAGTACAACCAGAGCAGAATTGACGTAAAGTAATGACACCAAAATGCACCAAAGGTGCACCAAATGACACCAAACTGCACCAAATGACACCAAACTGCACCAAATGACACCAAACTGCACCAAATGACACCAAAATGCACAAAAGGTGCACCAATTGACACCAAACTGCTCCAAAGGTGCACCAAAATTCACCAAAAGTGCACCAAATGACTCCAAACTGCACCAAAGGTGCACCAAATGACACCAAACTGCACCAAATGACACCAAACTGCACCAAAGGTGCACCAAATGACACCAAACTGCACCAAAGTTGCACCAAATGACACCAAACTGCACCAAAGGTGCACCAAATGACACCAAACTGCACCAAAGTTGCACCAAATGACACCAAACTGCACCAAAGGTGCACCAAATGACACCAAACTGCACCAAATGACACCAAAATGCACCAAAGGTGCACCAAATGACACCAAACTGCACCAAAGGTGCACCAAATGACACCAAACTGCACCAAAGGTGCACCAAACTGCACCAAAGGTGCACCAAATGACACCAAACTGCACCAAACTAGCAACGCCATCTAGTAGCGAATTCACAGGCTCGAAGGTGGCTGCGCCATCTGTTAGGGAATTTTTCAGTTCTTAGGTTAGAAAAAACTTTTGTTAGGTTAAGCTAAGTTCGCTTAGGTTTCGTTAGGTTAGGTCAAATTCCATTGGGTTCTGTTAGGTTAGAAAAAAATTTCACTAGATATCGTTAGGTTGGAGACCAAGTTTTGCTCCACCCACCGCCGGAGGCTTCTAGAACCGCCTCGGTAGTTTTGCCTCCTGCCGAGGTCACTCAAAAAGTCGGCAGGAGGGAAGGAGGTTCCCGTAGCCCCATATTCCTACTACTAACGCAACGAAAACTAAACAATTTTAAAGATTGATAAATGTTTTATGTCTAGAATTTAACGACGGTTTTTATAAAATTAAAGCGTGCAAGAACATGTTCGATCCCGATCCCGTTTGATCTCGCCGATTACCGCGCAAATGATTGTTGTCGCTGGTCGACAATCGGAATAATCGGATTACCGACGGGTCACAACAATCATAATAGACAAGTATTTAAGCAAAATGCGGGTAACATTTAGTGTCATTAAAATTACCACATAAACATAGTAATAAGTTTATATTTTATTTGCCGCCCCCAAAGCCTGCCGCCGGGGTACTAGGCACCCCTAACACCCCCGCTTGGCGCGGCCCTGGCGACGAATGTATCTGCTACACGGTGAATCGAATGTTTGATCCAATACGAATGATGATGTGTTGGTACTCAGTGGACGACGCTGTTATCTGTCTGATGTTATCTCTAATGTTATACACTGATGTTGTCTCTCTTCACATGAACGAGTCGTGCAGCTGCTGAGTCGAACCAACCAACGCAACCAACATTGACCTTCAAACGTTCGAAGCATCCCTTTGACTCGGTGCAAGAATACCGACATCGAGCGGGACATGGTCAAATGCGAATGTTTGACGCTCGACATTGGACACTCGTAGGTCCGAACAACGGCCACACGATGCGATGAACCATCGAACGTCCAATGTTGGAAGGTGTTCGTAGCATCGTGTAGAAGCGTCTTAATAAGAAAAATAGAACGTAAATAGACTTGAAGTATCAAGTTAGTGTAACATGGACATTCTTAACCCCAGTTTTTGAGAATTTGGAAATGATTTTAAAAATCTTATAAAATTGTTTTTTAAATAAATACGAATAATTTATTCAGCTTAATTTTAAATCAATAATATCAAAATTGGGCAGGGTGTGTGATGTTAAAAATTGTTCTAGTGGCAGTGTAATTGATATAAAGCGACTCAAGGAATTAAATTTGAAAAATCCTCCATTTTTCAAGTACCCACAAAGAAAATCAAGTAAACTAAATAAATTTTATTTTATTAATATTGCAGTTCGTTCTTTATAATATAACAATAAAACTATTTCAAGTAGTATTCAAACTACCGCTTTGGTACACAAGGAATACTGGTGCCCTCTTATTTTTAGACACTTTTTTGAATGCATTAAGTTCGATCCCTTCTTATTGGCGACGCAAAGATTCTCACTCGCGCCTCTGGTAGTAAAATTAGAACTAGCATCAAGTAAAAATACACGTATACGATTACTGGGCAATATAAAATCTAGTAATCTGCGCAAAATTTGTATAGTACATTTTTCTATCGACAATTAAACATATACAAAAATTTTTACTTGATACAGCTTCTAATTTAAAAAACCAGGAGCGCTCGCGTAATCTTTGCGTCGCCAATAGTCACTATGATTCTGTGGCTAAAATAGTAAAATTAAGGTTAGGTACCTAATGTATTTATCGTATTTATGTTTGGTTTGCAATGGGTTTGCATCGTTTGCATTTCATGTGTACCTAATGTTATGAAAGTTTCTGTCAAAAAATAATTATTTTTGTTATTTATCTAGGATATCTAAACTTTAAAGTTTAAAATGTTAAAATTATATTCAACTTTTAAAAACCATTTAAATCCCAAACGAAGTCTGTTAAGAAGGTATATGAATACCACTAATGAAAATGTAAATCATTTTGATATTTTAATTGCTGGGGGTGGAATGGTTGGTTCGACAATGGCTCTTGCTTTAGGTACGTTAATATCTAAGAATTATTATTATTAATCTTGCCATCTCAAAAAAAAAAAAAACTAATTCGAATTCATCTTACAGGTAAAAATCTTAAATTAAATAAGAAGAAAATATTGTTGTTAGAAGGTAGACCAAAAAAAGAATTTACCTTATCGGAAAACTTTAGCAATCGCGTATCTGCATTAAATGCTGCGACATATAATTTGTTAACATCTCTTAATGTTTGGAATCATATAAGTAATGCTCGTTTTGCACCTGTCACTTCAATGCAGGTTGCTTTTTCATCTTGCTTTTAATGGAAATAATGGGGTATTTGACAGTATCAAAGACCACAATTAAAACAAATTTTAATGAAAATTTATAATAAAAGATAGCAATTTATTATACTAATTCATCTTAACTATCATTATTTGATTTAAAAAAATTTAATTAAAAAAGTAATTTTTTAGCTAAAATCCATGTAAGCAGAAACGGGCTGTCACGTTGTTTTCTCTTATATTTCAACACTATCATCGCTAGTGTCGCTACTTAATTTCCGGTTAGCAAACATAACTATGGAAATTAATCAAAATTTAATTAATTTTTTTAAAAATCAACAATTTCTTTTCCTAGTTACAGAAAAAATAAACATTTTTTTTTTCTTAGTTACAGGACACCTGTTACTATCTAGAGAATGTGACGTAACTGACAGCTAGTAAACGTTTTCGCGCAAATTTTGAGGACAAATACTAAAATAATTTTTTCTAACAATTCTCGACATTATTATTAAAAATTAAAAACGTATACATGCATAATACATAAATATGTGTGTTTTAAAATAATTTCCCAAAATCAGTCAAATCCCCATTATAATGTGAACTTTTTTTTTAACTAACTACATGCTGTTGATTTACAGGTGTGGGATGGTTGTTCGGATTCTGTTATTATTTTCGGTTACAAAGATTTTTCCAAGTATTTGGCATACATAGTAGAAAATAATTTAATATTATCATCAGTTGAAAAAGAACTCCATAAAACGGATGTTAATGTTTTATATTCTGCAAAAATCAAGTCATATAAGCTTCCAAAGTTCCCAGGAGATATATCTGAAATCGTTCTAGAAAATGGTGATGCTTTTACTTGTAAATTATTGGTAAGTAAATTTTTCTTTAATAATAACTCAATATTTGCAATGAATGTGAATAGTCAGAGCCGTTCCTAGCATTTGCAAAACTTAGGACAGAACTGAGAAAAGAAATTAACCAAGTCAATATTGTAAATTGTAACACTTATTAAATTAATTAAGGCGGCCAACTTTTTCATTAGTCATTGCGGTATAATATAACAATCTTGGGCCTTATTTTTATTTGTGTGGTATTTTAAAAAATTCCAAAGCATTTCAAAAATACAATGGATGACAAAAAAAAAAAAAAAAACTAGATATACCTCGTTTTAGATACAATTGATCATGAGTTTTCGTTAAAAAATTAAATAATTCTTATATTCGAAACAAATCAATCTTCTATTCTTTTCTAAAAATAAACTGCAAATTTAAAATTTACATAAATGCAATAATAAAAGAGATAAAGCCAAGATAACGGAAATTATTTAAATTTAAAGTGACGAAGCATGGTTAAATTTAACTGAAATGAACCATAACAAAAAAAGGTCCCGAGGACGAACCTATCGATTTTGATGAAATTTAAATATATTGTAGAACATTAAAAAATAAGCGACACATATTCGTTTTATCTAAGGAAAAACGGTTTAAAGGGGTGAAATCACATTTCATAAATTGGGATAAAAATTTAATTTTTCAAATATCTCGAAAATGATAAGGCTCAGATAAGAAATAGGACGAAAGTTTAAACTGGCAAAATTAAAGAATGGTTTTTAAATATTTCTCTAATGCTTAAGGCAGTTACCTTGTGACATGCTAGTAGAAAAAATTGCGAACCAAACTTACTTTATGTCATTATTGTATGTATTAATGGATAGATGTTGATGCATACTATTTCTCATAGGAACGTGTAGGCATACATTCAAACATAGTCTGTGCATACACACTTATACTATCAAAGTTTTTTTTTATAATAAATGCTTTGACATCATTGTTAATTTACTCAACAAACATATTAAGTGGTATGCATATGCATTTGGACGCTTTATTTTTTCAGCTGTATAAGATAGACAGGTGCTCTGGTGGACTTTTTTGTAGAGAATTCGATTCTCTACAAAAAAGGTCTTAACACTTTTTAATGTTTCTATCACCGTTTTCGCTACGTAAGCGGTGAAAGGTCAAAAAATGCTATTCATGAATTTTCAATATTGTTTACAAGTAAATACGAATAAACCAGTTATTTAATATACAGGGTTGCCAGACTGCTTCGGTTCAGTTGCTTGAAATTGGTGTATTTATTAAAATACTATAATTTCTCTGATGATATCTTCAATTCAAAACGATCAACAAATAATTCCATTTTTTCTTTACATTCAGAACTTATTAATCTTTCTTTCCCTAGTTTTTTATTGAATTCTGTCGAGTCATTATATTGTTAAATACAAAATAAGGGTACGTAGTCAGAATTTTGAGATCTAATACATGGAGTAGATACAAACTTTAACCCTAATTATCTTAACTCAGAAGCGGTCAATCTTTCCCAAATTACAAGGACAATCAGATATAGTATTCTTCTTTACACTATTAAAATTTGAAACTATTCTGTCGAAAAGTTCAATGTCGAGATAACTACCTTAAGAAAGTTTCGATATGTATCCGAATTACATGGTAAACGAAGTTGTCGAAAAAGGACATTTCATATTACACGACCGAATGTTATTCCAACTAATGACAGAAATGATTCCAGGATACAATAATATTATTTAAAGTTACAGAGCGACTTTTAAATATTAGTTTCTAATACTTAAGAAAATGTCGATGTTTATTTGAATTATAGGGTAAAAGAAGTAGTCGAAAAAAACACATTTCAAGTTAAGTATAAATGTAATTTAAAAAACTGGTAATTGTCATGTGTGATTGTATATGTGACCGGCCTGCACAAAATTTTCCGAGATTTTACCGGGCCGTGACTGAAAAAAGGTTGAGAAACATTCTTCTACAACAAATTCAAATTTCATCAAAATCCATAGGTCCGGCCTTGGGACCTTTAATTGTCAGTTTAATTCTTTTATTATTTCCAATCTACTAAATGCGGGACTTACGGGACACATTAGACCCCTTCCAGAACTATTTTAACAAAAATTTCAGTGGACTGTCCTACAAAATCCAGGACAGTTGGCCGCCTTATCGATAGTATTGTTCGATTTTAATAGTTTTTCTTTTTTTTTTTTTAAATTAGTATAATAAGACAGTTAGTTCAACACAAGTTAAAAAACGAAAAGAACCGAAAGTTGTTGAAAATTTAAAATAAAAAAGTACCATAAGACAAATATAGGCGTATAGCGAAATAACCCTCATGGTCATGGCTGACGTCTGTAGTATATAATAATATATGTAGTGACATTGACTATTGGTCACAGTGCGTCTCACTGTGGCAGGATTTTTCTCAAACAAACATCTACATAATTATTAAATGTAAACGATTACAGTGATACCTACCTGCACTGGCGTGAACTGTCAAATTTCACCGACAGTCGACCAAAGTCAAATGAATTTGATTTTTTCGGTAGTGCACTGCAGTGTTGTATTGTATGATGTACATAAATGTGCATAAATAATAAATTTAAAATCATATTTATCTTTTTTCTAATATACCTAATTTAATGGACTTACCGAAAGATTTACCACATTGTTCTATTAAACGCCAAAAAAGGTGTAAAATTTATGGTTTTGTCACTGGTAGTAAAAATTTTGGCATTTCGAGACAAAAAGATTTTCCCGTATGCTTTATTAAAACGAACTGAACAAAAGTTAGTTTTCCAGTTAACAAGTAGAAATATACATTAGAGAAGGAAATGATTGTTTAGCGTTTAGCCTACAAAATATTTTTTTCGGAGAAAATTGACATTCCATAGACCCAGTCAGATTTTTATCGAATTCTGATTTTTTTTATAAGCTGTAACTTCTTCTTATTAACTGTTTACGCTTCTCTTCGACTGAGTGACTGTATTGGAAAAAAGTATTCGCTTCTTCCTTATTATTACTACTTTCGGAAATATTTTTTGATTGGCACACATGTCTAATTAACGAACTTGTCATGTTAACGAGTTTTATTCAAAGGAAGTTAATAGAACCTTTAATAGATTTTGAAGTCAAAAGTTAATTCGCTAAATGTGTTAATTTCGTTAGTTAACGATTAACGGATTAACGTTTTTCTGCCCAGTTTTGACTATATGTATAGGGTATTTAAATACATTTTTTACGGTTTATTATAAAAAGAGATAAATATATGACAAATTGTTGATGTTTAAAATGTTTTTTTTCTTTTCTTTTTTTTTTTATCCGATTGCGCGACAGCAAAAGCAGGGTTATGTTTTTCGCTCATATCTATGTGTATGGCATTCTCTCTATTTTCTTGTAGCATCAAAACGGCTAAATAAATTGTAATAGATTAGGTGTTATTACAGGGGTGGCCAACCCAAATGATCTTGCAGGCCACTTTGGAAGCGCAGCATAACTCCGCAGGTCACATTAAAAATTTTGCGTTCCCATATATTATGTAATTTTTTTAATACATTGATTTTCAATACCTTGGTCATTATAAAATAAATATATTTTGTATAAGTGCCATGAATCTCGCGGGCCAAAAAAAATTCTAGGCGGGCCACATGCGGCTCGCGGGCCGCGCGTTAGCCACCCCTATGTTATTAGATTTGTCTTCAACTCCAGAGTGTCATAGGATGTATATACTTATATAGAGTCAAAAAATAAAACTGCGGTGACTGTTAGTCGCAATAATGTCGTATATCGCTACCTTTCTGCCTTAACCTCGTATGTGGTTTTTTGGTGGTTTTGAGTTGGAAGTTATACATGTACATAATTCACCCCATACGATGCATTAAAAAATATTGCAAAATAGTTGATGGAAAAAATATTAATCTAATAAAATTAAAAAAACTCGAGTAAGCAGACTAAAAAACATCTAACATTTTATCAAAGTAAGAACATGGAAACAAGATGAAATAAAAATGAGTAATAAACAAAATAAAACAGTTGGAAGGATGTCGTAACAAGGTAGGCATAATATCCAATGTCTCCAATTACTTACAAATAAAAAAGGAAAAGGTTATTGAATAAATTAACGATAATAAAATAAATTTTTTAGTTTATTTATAACAATTTTGAAACTTAAGTACTTCACTTTTCAGTCTGTATTTATTTTTAACAAAAAAAGACAGAGCATTGTAATTTATTATTTGATTATTGGTAAATTTGGTAATAAGTTTGACAGTTCGCCTCACCAGAGTTTGCAAGAAATAGGTGTAGAAGAGATGAGTATGGCATAGTATTTCTATGGCATAGACGTACATTTTAAAGTTACTCTAATATAAAGATAACAAAAATAAAAGTGTACAAAAAATTTTATACGTCTAATTTTGCTTCATATGTTAATTTGTTGCATATGTTTAATAACGTCAAGCCAATTTTAATTAATTTAACCTGTATAATTTTTAAATCACAGCTGAATATACTGAGATGAAATAAAGGTAGAACAAATTTTGGACACTCCGCTGACACGACTTCTAGCTTTTCCAAACTTCGTTGCTGTTGTATCTTATCATCAATAGTATTAAGTAATTCTTTCTTGCCATTGATTGGTTGGTCTAGATTATTTTTTTTTAATGTTATTGTAATGTAGTGTAGTTTTCGTAAAACGAATTCCCTGAAAAACGAATGTTTTACGTCATTATTATTATTATTATTATTTGTAGTTTTTAAATTAAAACTTTACGTGGGATAGCTGACATTCTGTTTATTCCTCTGCCAAAAATTTGATTTTATAAAATGGATGAATAATATTGGTTTTATTTGTTAAGTGTATTCTTACCATTAGTATTTTGATTATATTTTATCAGATCATCTATTTTCATATTAAGGATGTTAATTTTTTTTTCTAAATCATTTTGAAAGTTTTTAATCTCATTTATAATATTTTTGTAATTGACTTTTTCTGAATTTGAATGTTCAGTATAAAATTTACTATTTCTAGATCTTTTATAATTTGTTTTAACTTCAGTGGACAGGCACCGTTTCATTTTTTTGCTTCTTGCTCTTTCTTTCCGCTCAACCACTAGGTTATAAATATTTTTAATCAATTCTTGTGGAATTCGTTTTTCCCTGGGATCATTCGGCCTAATATATAACGCCCATCGTTGTTGAGATGACAGTAGTAAAGCACTTTGGTGACAGAGGTACAAAATTTTTTTTGGAACCCAGCAAAGTAACCTTGAGAACAACATACTTTCTAAATGTGCAACTAATTCAGCTTGTCGCACAAGCCTATCTAATCCGGCACTTTGTTGTAATCCTTGAATGTCACTAACAGCTAATCCCACTAATAAATTAGTTAATATTATGGTCACCAACAATACAAAGGCTAAAAATAATATATGCGCAGTTATAGGATATAAAATTTTTTTATCTGCGTCATCTGAATAAAATATATCTTCAAATTCTAATTCTCCCGACATCATTATTATTGTTTTAAGTAAGGCCCAAATCAAGTTTTGGAATGGAGGATAATTTGTAAATAATACACCAAAACATAATCCGAACGCAATGAACAAACAACAGTATGTAATTAAGAATTTTGAAAAATTGATTGCTACTGATTGAAACATTTGCACATATAATCCAAACATTGGAAAACGTCCGACAATTATCATTAGTTCCAGCCACGTGAAAAAGATAGCAATGGCTGCAATATGATGTTGCCAGTTACCGACTTCTAAACTGATATCTTTGTTATCCTCTCCTGTTCGAAATGTGCATAATGGCACACTAACTATAATAATCCATTGTAACCAGTTCTCCCAGTGGCGTATATAATTATGTAATCCATGTGCAATTTGAAATAATTCTTTCGCCAACAATAAAATAGACAATGGAAATAAAAATACTGTTATAATATCAACGTAATAGGGAACTGTACAGTTACTCTGCATCAGTATGGATTTCCTTGGACAGTTCCGTAAAAATACTCCTATTATAAACCCACTAAACAAAATTACAAAAACGAAATGATAAAATAAACTAAATAAAAAAAATTTCCTTATTCGTTTCCATTTGAAATATAAAAATGTTTCGCATAACGGATGTTTTAGTACTTGTCGTTGGCCAACTTCAATGAACGTTAATAATAAAGCCGTTTCACCTTTATTTAATGTCGGTACTAAAATTCGAAAATCCAATTTTAATTCACAGTCTACGTCGCCTATATCATGGTCGTTAATCTTTATCGCTTGATCAAATTTTCCTATATAATGTGGTATTACATCTGGTGTTCGACGGACAATAAATGAAAGAGCAGAAATACCACCATTTGTTCGTGCCGTGACATCACCATTGTGATTTAGTAGTAACAAAACGCAGTTGGAGAATTCATTTAGTGCTGCAATATGTAACGGTGTATATCCAAAATTATCAGCTTGGTTCACATTTGCTCCCGCATTTAACAAATATTGTACACATTCACAGCAACGAGATGCTTTAACTATAGCGCTATGTAACGGCGTTCTGCCATTAATATCCGCCATATTAGGGTTAGCTCCACGTTTTAAAAACAACTCTAATGTTTCGGTTGATTGTGACAAAGCTGCTAAATGTAACGGTGTTTGTTTTCGACTATTTACACTATTGACATTGGCACCGGCATCTAATAATAAACGTGCGCATTCCGCATTTCCATCTTGAGCGGCAAAATGTAACGCTGAAATTTTCTCTTTACCATATTGTACACGTGCTTCTGCACCATATTCTAAAAGTAAGCGGACGCATGTATATGATCCCAAAGCAGCGGCAACATGTAGCGGTGTTTCAGTAAATACCTTTAAAAAAAAAAAAATCATCATATTTTGTTATAGATATAATAACACGGTATTCGACAGTTCGTTTTAAATTGTCGGTATGCATTCTGGTATGCATCTAACATAACATAAAAAATTATTTTTGGGGAAAATTTATTGATAATTCGCAAAAAATACTTTTTTTATATATTAGTTTAAAATTTCGCTCTAAAACACCCGAGCCATCAGATCTTTCCTTGATTATCTTCCCTATTACGTCACGTGCAGGTATTGTCAAAAATTAAACAAGAGATTTTTACAAGGAGGGATTCAGATATGGTCCTCACCAATTTCGATTAAAGGGTATAGCCGGATAAGATTAGGTGAATCGGCCTCTGAAGCGGATTATTTTAATAACTATATTAACGGTATGGTGAAACTGTAAGTAATTGATATGTAAATTATTCCCGATCAAAACCGAGTAGTTACGAAGATAACTAAAAAAAAAAATTTTTCTTGGTAACTATTTAATGTAGAAAAATAATTCCAATTCCAAAATAACAAGGATAAAATCTGACCCAATGTTATTTTTATAGGGTTCGTATTGAGCGACTATCTTAAAAAAATACAAAACTGTGTTCTAATGCACTTTATTACCACACAAATTCAAGGGATACAACATGACAAAAGAAATTATTTTTCATTCTCAATCTGCCGAATAGCCCCTCTAGTGCGTCCGACCCTGAAATTAGACACACACGTTGAAAACATATTAAAAATAAAGTGTTGTGTCTAATAAAGTGTTTTTCCTATCTCCTATAGTTTTCGAAATAATCAAGAATAATTGAAAGAGGTTATATTTAGATATAGGCGTTCTGCCCTCGATAGAAAGTCCTAATAGTAACTGTTGTCGTTTATGTGATACTGTAGGTACGTCATATGTATAACTTTCTTAGAGCAAAACAAAATCGTTATGGAAATACAATAGAAAATTGTTTAAAAAATTTGTTCTAATGGGCGTTAGTAATATCGTAAAACATTCGTAACATTTATACTTTAGATTTTGTATAACTACTGTTATTTTTTGATTGTTTTGTTATAACAGAATGATTAATAACGAAAAAAGAAGATAAATTCAGCATTTAATGTCTTAACCAAATTTTGATATATAATCTCAAATAATGATTATACTGGTTTTTATAATTAACTAGTGTTTCTGATTACGTCATCATTAGCGTAAATGTTTTAATTTTATTTAATTAAAATTTTTATAATTTTAAGTGATAATTTTTAAAAAAGCAATGTTCAGTACTTTATCACTAAAGTAATTACTTAAAAGTTAAAATACATCTTTTTGCAACTACTGTCAAATACCCTATTCTCATAATCTCAAAATTAATTGAAGCATGACATACCTGTGGAGTGTTTGGACAAGCACCGCATTTTAAAAGTTCTTCAACACAATCAATTGCTTCTCTTTGAACAGCATAATGTAGAGGACTTCTCCCAGTAAGTCCAGCATTTACATCAGCTCCTGCTTGTATCAATAGACGAACCGTTTGAACGTTTCCGGAACTAGCAGCACAGTGTAAAGGTGTAATTCTTTGCATTATGTCCCAAACATGTATATTGGCTCCATTTTCTATTAGAATTTTCACACAATCTGTAGAGCCAACATAAGATGCTAAATGTAGGGCTGTTCTAAAATAAAAAATTAAATTTTACCACTTAATTTATGTTTAACTCAAGTAATATTTACAATCTTTAACCTATATAAACTTGAAGTAAATTTCGATGTAATACTCTGAAAACCCACTGTATACAAATCCTATGTATAAGATACATGAACGACTTTTTGTGTGTGAGTAGTACTACTACAAACTCAAAAGGAGTCACCATTTATTTGAGCTAACTTTGCCTGCGTCACAGAATATGATGTCATTTCTGATTACGATTTTTAATTTTTACTTAACTCAAGAAATTACATGGATGAAATTTATATCAAAATGTAGGTTACGAAGTATACAATTGAGTTTATACTGAGGTGCCAGACTTAATTCATCTACAGTCACGCGAGATAATTAATCGAGAATACCATAGAGTTGCACGTTAATTAAGCCTGACATCTCAGTATAAACTTATTGTGTACGTTGAGACCTATATTTTGATATGGATTTCATCCATGTAGTTTTTTTAAATTGTAGGGTTTTTTAGTCGCAAATATAATATTTTAAATTAAATACTCCTAAACGGTTTGATACTGCTATCAGTTCGCCCTATCTGACAGTGATATTTCAATTTTCATAATTTTACACAGCGTGGAAAGTAAATAACTCTCGTCCTTTTGAGGAGTGACTCATAGCGCAGTTTTTTCGGAATTAACAATTTGAGAAAACCGCAAATTAACTGGCTCTACGATGTTTCTAATTTTTTTTAAGTACGGCTCTGACTAAATTATGCATAAATACCTTCTTAGTTTCAAAAGTAAAAAATGGTTTTATTGACTAAAATTTTGTAAACATGTTTATGTAGTAAACGTGCATCCCAGATGTTTTAACAGAAAATTTATCTTAATAACATGAGATCGTTACAGCCGGATTAAAAAAAATTTAAGGTCCCCTTTTTGACCCATATTTAGTATCAAATTAGAAAACATTTTTGACTCAAATTTATTAGCAAATATTAACTCTTTTAAACAAACCATATAGAAATTTTTTTGTCTCAAAATGCCGGACTTTTTACTGCCAGTGATAAGTACAATAGATAAGGTTACAAAAAAAGAAAAAGAAAAAAATCAAAGATCCCAACATTAAAAAAGTGAACTCTAGGAATTTACAAAATATAAATTATACTAAACTATGTTGATAAAATTGAACATTTAGAATTATACCGTGTTTCGGAAAATCTGTCACAGATGGCAGCACCTGTAACAGTTAATATATACATATCACAGCATTTTGAGCCGCCATATTGCAGGACGAGTTAACTCGTCTTAATCATTTAAAGCGTTAAATACATGGGTAAGGTCTACCCACTATTTTCGTAGCGAGATTCTCACTCTGTAACTATTATTTATAAAATCGAGCTTATTAATTTCTGAAGTATGCTATTTACCTTCCAGCAGCATCTTTTGCATCGATTATAGCACCACATTCTACAGCCAATTTTAAGAATTTAAAATTTGCTAACCAAGCGCTAATTAAAAGACCAGTTGTTACTACATTTTTATTTTGAATGAATCTCTGTTCATCTCCATTTTTTATACAATCAGTTATTTCTTGAGCATTAGGCAAAGCTTCTAATCCTTGCCATATTTCCGTTGAATTCCATATGTCTGCAACTGGGCGTGGTTGAATCTGGAAATTATTTTAAAGCACTTATGTGTAATGTAGAGTGATTGTGAAGCATGAGTAAAACTACATATTGACATAATTAATTGTAGATAATTTTACTTTGTGAAAATCCATAATGAATATGGTGAAAAATTTGAAGTGTTCATTTCACAAAAATTTTAAGTGAAAAGACAAAATTAAAAAAAAAAAATTTCACCATATTCAAAACTACATATTGATTGAAAAGTTATATTCAGTGAACATAAATAAACGTTTAACATCTTACAGCCCGCGTATCTACGCAGTAAATTTTCCCAGAAGCCGGCAATGTTCTTAGCACGTTCGCTAGCACTATGAAACACCTATAAACAACAAGTCAGAACATTAAGACCACGCGTCACAAATGTGAGTTTTAGCTTCCAATAGACCACTGTTTAATATTAATGGAATTGCTATAAACTTCGATGAGAAATTATACAATGACTATGTCTATGTCATCGTCCCCAATATCAGTCGTTGGTCTGCTAGAAAAAACTAATGGCTCAAATATGAGCCGTGTGGTAGCGAACGTGTTAACCTGTTGACATAACACTGTATCACGTCAACAATTCCGTAAACGTGCTCGCGTAAACCAACAAGGTATACACATATAGTTCTCTATGTTGAACTATAAGTGTGTGGTCCATGTTAGTCCAGTAAAAGCGTAGTTGGACCGAACTTAATGTCATAAGGAGGGTTTGTGACAAACGTAAAACTGAGTTTTCGAATTTCGGGTTGAATTCTTTTCTTTGGATACCTTCAAAACCGTCATTCTGACAAAAATTTTGTAAGGACTTTTTTCCTGTAGATAATTTTATTTTCTATAACTTTTGTTACCAACTTTTTTTACATAACTTGAAAAAAAAAATTAACAAAAAGTAATGGAAAATTTAAGAATAAAAACCATTAAGATCAGATAACTCTTATATTTTTAACCCGTCAAAAAAATTGCCTCTTTTTTATAAAATACTAACTGAGACCTGCGATTTCACTGATGTAAAATTATTTAAATTGAATTATAGGTTAAATTATTTTTAAATTAGATATTCCCAAATTTTGTACAAAATCAATTATTTATAGTGCTTGACTCTAAAATAAATCTTTATATTACAATATCATGGCTAGTTTTCGCACCGTAAGACCTCTATGTAGATATTTGTACCAACTACCAAGACCTTAACCCCCAAGGCTCTAAGCCGCTGTAGAGTACATTCCCCACTGCGCCATTTTTTAGTTTTATACTTCGGGAATCATAGGAACTTATCTGTTCCTATGATAGTATGATTATTATTGTCAAAATGTCACAATTTAATATATTGGTTGAATAAAGACGTTTTTCAGACGAAGTTTGCAAACTTCTGCAATGCGAATTGTAGTTCGAATTCAATCTGAAAATTCGATTACATCCTTGTTCATTTTCCAACAGCCAGCTTTCAAACAAAGATAGCTATATATACCAGGTTACTATTTCACTCGAACTTTTTTCAGATTGAATTCAGCACAATCGTTCGAGTTCGATACAATCGTTCCACAAATAAAAAACCATTTGTACGTATGTGTCACGCTTACATTACAATATATTTAACGCACTTAGTTCGTACTAACCTATCTCATGTATGTTATGTATAATACTAATGTATCTTATGTACATATCTGACTTTTATTCCAAGTTTGTAATAAATTTATTTCTACATATTTTATTTTTATGAAGCCTTCTAGAATACTCTTAAACTTATGCGATATTAGATATCTTAAACAAAATATCAAGTGCATTAAAATAAATATTAACTTATTTACATTCCGTATTTAACACATTTTTTCAATTAAACCAAAATATAAGTATCATATACATATTAATTTTGAATTATAATGAGCTAAATGTTCTTAAGAATTTGGTTAGCCCTGGTACGTCATTCCAGAGAAGTTCCCATTCTGACTCTAGCGTTCCTATTGATCTGATACGCGTTCCTATTCATGCCGCATGCGTTCCGATTGCCCTTGTTTTCGTTCCCAGTGACCCCCTAATTCCGGTCCTATTCACCCCAATTAGTAATTTGGACAAATATACAAAACATGTAAACAATTGGCATAATTTTACATATTTTGAATAAATAAAGGATCCAGTTTTTTAAATTTACCACTATTTTGAACATAAACACAGTTTAAGCAAATTACAAAGCAACTTTTGGTAACTTAACTTTTGTGCCATTTTACTACTGGTTTTTGACATTTAATTTTCTAATAATTTTATTAGTTTTAACATTAATTAAATTTATTTTATATTATTTATTAATTTTAAATCATGTAGGAATCAAATACACCCGTCTTTAAGGTAAAAACTAAAAACTAGAAATTATTTGTTTTGTTCCTGTTCGTACCCAAATTCCTATACACCCCGTTTGACCGGTAATTAAAATCGGTATTAATTTATAGTATAAAAAACACAATTTTTTTTTTAATTTTAAAATTTTCAGACTTTTATTTTTACAAATTCACATATGATTTTTATTATGTAAAGTACGTTTTTAATATTTTCCGTTATTAACAAAAAATAAATTCTTTTGCTAAAATATGTGTTAATCGAGGGTATTTATAATAGATTTAAGTTTTTAAATGCTCATCTCTAGCGTTAGTTTTTCCCCTCTACCTTTCGACCTTTTATTAGGGATCATGATTAACAGACAAACAGTACTAAGTATTTAATAGAGAGTTTTTGCAAAATACCGTAAGTTAATATACGGTAACGCTATTTGTCACGTGACCATTACAGTATTCATATTTACCGTAAAATATAGTTTTAGAGTATTTGCAACATTACCGTAAATTATTGTACGTTATTTTGACAGTTCAGTATAATAGCCTTACTTTCTTTGATTTTTAAGTAAATTGTATGAATTTTTTCAAGGTAATACACTTGAATTTTTGAAAATTATTGCTTTTAAAAACATGAAAGAGCCACTAGAATTAGGAGCATTGGGCATATTAATATAAATTTATAAATTTACAAAATTATTCAAAATTACGGGTTAGATTTCACACGTGGTTAGTTACGGTATTCGAAAGGAAATAGCGTAAAAAAACTAGATTACCGTATTTATGTTAACGTTAACGTTATTGTGGAGCATACGCAATTACTCAAACTGTCAAAATAGCGTTACCGTACAGCTTATGGTATTTTGCAAAAACTCTCATATCTAAATCATGGCCGTCAATTTTTTTTTAACTTTTATACCTGTTTTAGTTATTTTATTTATTTTTATTTCTTATAAAAACATGTTCCGGTGATTAAATATTATTTTATGGCTATGATTCAAATGGTCAGTAGAAAATTACAGTTTTGGCCAGTAAGAAAATATAAACGGTAAGTTTAATAACAGATTTGGCGGTAAAATGTGAGTAGTAAAAAAATAGAAACGGACAGTAGAATATTTTGAAATGAGCAGTTCAATATACTAGGTGTCCCGTTTGGATGTATACATACGATTTACATGTTAATTTTTAACATTGGATTCCCATAAGGTAAAAGTTATGTCACAAGAGTGCTTTGAACAAATTAGTAATACTAATTTAATATTATAACTACTGTTACTATAGCTTTAACAATAATAATACAGTAAAATAAAGAAATGAATGTCGCAATTTTCAAGCAATTCACATTTTTACATAATAAATATTTCTGTCATCTGCTACAAATTCAAAAAGGCATTTTTTTATTTTCTTGAAAATAAATATTAAAATAATAAAAATACCAAAAAAATATTCTGTTGAAGAAATAGTGCAGATAATTTGGTGGAAAAAAATTATTTTATAAAAGAAAATTACCAAAAACAGGAATATGTTTATCCAAAGCACTCTTGTAACAACTTTTTCCTTATGGGAATCCAGTGTTAAAAATTAACATATAAATCGTATGTATACATCCGGCAGGGATACCAGTATACTTGGCTTGTTAAAGATTCAATTGGTCAGTGTTATATCTTTATAACTTTAGAATAATAATACACATTTATTTAATAACTGCATTTTATTAAAAAAACATACAAAAATTAAACTTAATAAGATGTAATAAATTATGTATTGCGTCCGTACGAAAGCGCGTTCCCATAGATTCTGTTTTTGTGTGTGTATGGCGTGTATGGTGTGTATATGTGTATATCCGTGGGTCGTATTCCATTTATATTAGATTTATGTAACGAATTATCCTTTATGAATATATATAACGTATCACGCCCCTTAGGTTTTACAAGTTGAGGCGATCCGGTGCTCTCTTAGTTCTAACCGAACGGCGAATCGGAACGTCAGTATTTTCCCGTGGAGCCTGTTTGGGTACGATTCGGGAATTTGTAGGTGGCGTTGTAGGCATACTATCTACTTCGTTTGCCGTCGGAGTTTCTTCGACTGTAGTGGTACGTGGTGGTGAAGTTGAGATTTGGGTTCCGATAGTATCAATTCCTTCCCCATTGGTTCTGGAACACGTAGCCGTGGTGTAGGGTTTTGTATGTATAATCGTTGGTTCACAAGTTGGGGTGACTGTACCTACTGATTTTAATTGGTTAACGTGGCGTCGGCATAAATTTCCGTTGATTGCCACGGTATAATTAAGAGCGCCATCTTTGCTAATTATCGTACCAAAAGCCCATTTCCGATTAGGTGTGTTGCAAACTCTTGCGGCGACAACTTCTCCCGGATTAAAGCTTGTGTCGAAGAAGCAAAGGTTGGCCTTCTGTAATCTTTCAGTTGTTTCCTTAACTGGATCCAGCCTTAGTATATTTAATTTTGAACGTATTTCTCGTCCTAAAAATAGTTTTGCAGGACTTTCTCGTATTGTAATATTTGGTGCCCGTCTATAGGTGATTGAGCCTTTGTTAGATGTTTCCGTTGTAATTTTGTAATGCTTTGAGAGCCTGTTTTAGTGTATAGACATATCTCTTGGCCTGTCCATTCGAAGCCGGATGAAATGGTGCGCATGTAATATGCCTGATATTGTATAGTTTTAAAAATTTTTGGAATTCGAAACTTGTAAAAGCAGTAGCGTTGTCGGAAACTAAAGTTTGTGGGAACCCGTATCTTGTAAATAGTGATTTTAGGGTGCTGATTACTGTATTAGTGCTGGTGTTTGGAACAATAGAAACCTCTAGCGACTTTGAGTGAGAATCAACCACCAGCAAAAATAAGTGTCCCATAAATGGCCCACAAAAATCTAGGTGTATCCTCTCCCATGGACTTGTTGGGTACTCCAAGAAGTGTGTTTTAGCCTTATCTGGTTCCTTTGAGATTAGTAAGCAGTTTTCACAATTCTTACATATCGTTTCAATATCTTTATCGATATTGGGCCAATAAACTTGTGAGCGAGCCAAAGCCTTCATTTTTACCATCCCTATATGCCCATAATGTAGTTCATTTAAAACCTGCCTTTGGTATTTTTCAGGTATCTATACCCGCATTTCCTTAAAGATACAATTATTTTGGAGAGAGTAATTGTAGGAATTAGATCCTATAGAATGACTAATCGTAATTTTTCATGTAACTCTCCTAATTTTGGATCGGATTGAGTAGCCTTTTGCAATTCTTTAAACGTAATAGGTAATTTATTGATTTGTTCAAGATGAAACACAGTGGCTTCATCCACTTGACTTTCGCTACTTAAGTCGTTCGAATTTAAAGGTAATCGCGACAAATAATCCGCATTACCATGGGCTTCTGGATTACGGTACTTAATGTTGAAATTGAATTCTTGTAAAAATAAGGCGTATCGTAGAAGCCTAGTTGCTCGTAAAACCGGTAGCTTAGTACTAAAGGCTGATGGTCAGTATATAAAGTAAAGGTTCTCCCATATAAATAGTTGTAAAATTTTGAGACTCCCCAATATATTGCGGGGGCCTCCTTATCTAACTGTGAGTAATTTTTCTCACTGTTTTGTAACGTGCGGGAGACGAACATAATCGGTCTTTCCCTGACCTTCGACCAAATAAGACAATACAACTTCCAATCCGACTGGGGATGCGTCTACGGAAAGTATTACAGGTAAGTTAGGGTTGTAATGAACTAATAACCTATCTGAGGTAAGTTCTTGTTTGATTTTTTGGAAACTGTCTTCCTGTAATTTTGACCAATGAAATTTGGTATGTGATTTTGTAAGATCATATAAGGGGCTTGCCAAGGTGGCTAGATGCGGACAAAATCTAGAATAGAATGTCACCATTCCCATGAATGCCTTGACATCGTGTACATTAGACGGGCGTCTACATTTTAAAATTGCGTCTATCATTTTTGTGGTTTTCTTGATATCTTCGTTGTTAATGACAAACCCTAAGTATTTTACCTGATCTTTCATATATTTACATTTATCTGCATTTAACTTTATGCCATTTTGTAACAATCGCGTAAAAAGGGTTTTTAAATTTTCTAAATGTTCGCTCTCATTGCGACCAGTAACGATGATGTCGTCATGTACGACGCATGTGTAAGGTACATCTTTAATAACGCTTTCAATGTATTTTTGCCATATAGCTGGCGCGGAGCTAACTCCGTACATAAGCCGATTTACCCTATACAGCCCTAAATGAGTATTAATTGTGAGAATTTTTGAAGTATCTTCCGTAATTGGAATATGTAAAAAGGCTGTGTGTACATCTAATGTAGTGAACTTTTCTCCCCCTTGTAATTTTAGGAGTACTTCCTCAAATCCCGGAAAAGGGTGCTGAGGAACTATCATCTGTTGATTGACTGTGGTGCTGTAGTCAGCACATAAGCGAATCGAATTCTTTTAATAATTTATCTAATGGAGTGTGTGACGAAAGGTGGTTAATTGTGTTAGGAAGAATGTTTAATTTATCTATCCACTCGCGCCCCATAATTGACGCGTATTTTTGTTTGACTACGTACAGTTTTAATTGATGTGTTGTAGTTTTGTAACGTACTGTAACTAGTGTTTCCCCTAGCGGCTTAATGATGCTCTGATCATAACCTTTAAAAATAGTATCGGTTTCACGAATTTTGCCTGAACCTAACTTAGGGATTTTACGCAAAGTTTCGTAACTTATAATGGTGGCTGCACTGCCTATATCAACCTCCATTTGAATATTTTCCCCGTTAGTGTCAGCCCACACTGTAAATGGTGGATAATTATTATTACGTACTGTATATACTGGTAAAATTTTCGTATTAGTATTTTCGACACTATTTTGTACTGAGTGTACTTCCTGAGCGTTTTGTTTACGTTTTTTCGTTAAACAAACGTCTTGTATGTGTCTCGATTTCTTGCAAAATTTGCAATATAAATTTTTCGCGCGGCATTTCGTTGAAATATGAGAACGCTTCCCGCATTTTAAGCATTAAATATTACGTTCGTTACGTGGATTTGGGTTTTGCGGAGGTGGTTTATATTTATAAGGAGTTTTATTCTGACTTCCAGAATTATTTTTACCACGCGTTGTATTCGTACTGATTTTATTTATACTAGAAGTAGATGGGGCTGGACAATTTAGAATTTCGTTCGCACCTGAGGTTGCTTTTTCTATAGCTAACGCGATTTCGATTGTTTTCTCTAAAGTGATATCGTCCTCTTCGAAGAGGCGGTCTAGAATGGCTCTGAATCGTAAACCATTAATGAAAACGTCGCGTAAAATAATGTTTAGTATATTATCTTGGTATCTACATGGAACGCCTAATTTTCGTAATTGTGTTATATATTGCTGTACTGTTTCGCCTTCGCATTGTTTACGATTTATCAATGCGTGACGGGCAGAGATAATTAAAGGCTTTGGATTCAAATGCTCTTTAAGTAATGATTTTAATTCTTCGAAAGTTTTCTTTTCATACGTATGGGGATACAGCAAATTCTTTAGTAACTGAAACAATTTTGGACCAATTAATGAAATAAAACATTGTACCTGTTTGTCTACCAGCACATTCTGAATTGTGAAAAAAGCTGACAATCTGTCCGTATATGCATCGAAATCTTCAACTGTTTCATCATAACGGTCGAACACCACTCCTGAAATACCACGTGCGTTTTGTTCCGATCGACTAATTGTTGAATTGTTCGGTTGTCCACCCGTGTTTTGTTGATCCATTGAAATTATTAGTTTTTGCATTGTTTCCACCAATATTCTGTTTTGCTCAATTAATTCTTCCATTTTATGATTTTGAAGATAAATTTTCAAAAAAAAGGTTACGACTTGCAGTAACACATGTATCAACGTGACGTTTCGTAAAATTTTTTGGTTATATACGTAATTACATTTCATCACTGTAATAATTGGTTAATATTCTCTAACCGACTGCGCCATTTTGTTATATCTTTATAACTTTAGAATAATAATACACATTTATTTAATAATTGCATTTTATTAAAAAAACACAAAAATTAAACTTAATAAGATGTAATAAATTATGTATTGCGTCCGTACGAAAGGGCGTTCTCGTAGATTCCGTTTTTGTGTGTGTATGGCGTGTATGGTGTATATATGTGTATATCCGTGGGTCGTATTCCATTTATATTAAGACGGTTCTACACGATGCTACGAACACCTTCCAACATTGGACGTTCGATGGTTCATAGCATCGTGTGGCCGTTGTTCGAACCTACGAGTGTCCAATGTCGAGGGTCAAACATTCGCATTTGGCCATGTCCCGCTCGATGTCGGTATTCTTGCACCGAGTCAAAGGGATGCTTCGAACGTTTGAAGGTCAATGTTGGTTGCGTTGGTTGGTTCGACTCAGCAGCTGCACGACTCGTTCATGTGAAGAGAGACAACATCAGTGTATAACATTAGAGATAACATCAGACAGATAACAGCTTCGTCCACTGAGTACCAACACATCATCATTCGTATTGGATCAAACATTCGATTCACCGTGTAGCAGATACATTCGTCGCACCAACTATCGAACTTAATTGCCTCAAACGTTCGATCGAACGTTGGAAGGAACGTTCGTAGCATCGTGTAGAACCCGCTTTAGATTTATGTAACGAATTATCCTCTATGAATATATATATAACAGTCAGTAAAATTAATAATTGGTCAGTAACTTGTAAGCAGTTATTAAATCGAAATTGGTCAGTTAAAAATCTTGAAATAAGTGGTTCTACTAAAGCAGTAAAAAATATGATCGGTCTGTTAAATAATTTTTATTTTTAAAATAGAAGCTAAATAGATATTAAGAAAAAAAATATAAACTTTTACAAACATAAAGAGTTGTATCCAAGTAACTTACCTAAAAAATAATAATTTAACATGTTCGTTTCTTCTAAATTTTGGGTGAAATAAAGAAACCTTGCGCTTCGAAAATAATTTGTGTAAATAATTTAAAATCGAAATACAGTTTTAACTGGAAAGAAACCTTAATTTAAATCAAAATAAAAAAATGGCTATTGAAAATTACGCTGGATTACATGTGGAAAGGGGAGAGTCAGAATCGAGTTACGTAGTTTTATTTGGAACAATTAAACAAACATGAATTTGAATGTGAAAATCCATGAATAATCTTTAATTACATATGAAGTGTTTAATATTTTCGATACTTTAAATTTTACAAAACTTCCTCAAGTGAATTATGCAACCATGTGGTCACACAATCTTTATATTAAAATTCTTACTGTCAGGGGACGTGGTATTTAAGGAAATTTGAATAAGCTGCCAAAAAGTGCCTTAATTTTCATATTTTATAATAAAAAAGATTATTATTTTAATTGAATGTTTTTTGGAATTAGTAAGGAAAAAAACTACGCTATACTATTGAAGGAGGGGGTGGGGGTAAGGGCAAAAGTCACCTGTAATCTACATGGAAGGGGGGGGGGGTCAAAATTGACCAAAATGGTAGTTTATGGACGTTCCCTAAGTAGTATTATTTATTAATAAATATTTCAATATTAGATTAAAATTCATTTATAATTATTTCAATAAATTTACTGTTATTGGTTTTAAATTATTTTTTAACATTATTTTGTCGTATAGCTCTCTTTGATTGTAACAAGTTTTCCCTATGTTAAAATTTATGTGTCCTTAGTTGTTGGAAACACTCTGTATATCGATACCTTAATTGGCATGCCAGCCAACTCCATTTGAGTAAATTTTACAGGAAAGTCTTAAAACGTTATAATATTTTTTGTAGACTATTTACGAATGCACATACATGCGGAGTTGGCTGATTTTCGAATAGCGATTTACGCAAAGAATTGTAATAATATCGAAGTTGTTGTTTTTGCAAATCACGCCGATTTACCGTTGCATATAAACTACATCAAAAAAATATTTTTAACAAAAAGTGGAGTTAGCTGGTATGCCAATTAAGGTATCGATATGAATTTCTTTTCAACAATATTTTGTTAACTCAGATTTACTTGTTAAAATTCTATAACGGTAAAAGAATTCGAATTTCAATTATTGAAATACAGTTATAAAATTTTATTGAATATATAATATAACTGAAATATATTTCATTGAAAATATAATTAGACTAATCTTATTTTGCTATCCTCCTAATTGCATTTTTCATAAAACAAAATAACAAAACATTAATTTTCGCGCTGCGCTATCGCAAAATATTCATCATTTTTAGCTCAAATTTTACACTATTTTCAACCAAAATAACGTTTGACTTTTATTGTATTCTGGGAACTGGCAAACTATTTTTATTTAACTGCCCGTTTAAATATTTTACTGACCATTTAGTTATTTTACTGACCATTTATTTATTTTACTGACCATTTAGTTATTTTACTGACCATTTATTTATTTTACTGACCATTGTAGGATAAAATAACTGGCCAAAATCATTTTTATTACTGACCACTTTTTACTGCTGAAGTTGATTTAATACTGCTAAAAAAATATAATACTGACCGTTTAAATTTTTAACTGACCAAATGTATAAAAAACTGCTCAAATAATTATTTCCCTTATTTTATTAATTTACAAAAAAGAATTACCCTTTGTTCACTGTCTGATCCAGAGCCGGTCTCCTCCTCACTGGATATACTATCACTTTCATCACTTGTATTATCAACATCCATGAAACCAAATTTGTGTTTTAAAGGTTCTCGAATATTTAATGATGCATGACTTCTGTTCCATGCGGTCATTTTCATTCGTACACCTACGCCATTTTTTTCTTTTTTTTTAATTCTGTAGATTTTCATTCTTACGCATTAACGAACTCGCAGTAAAATAGTTATGTACGTTCTTCTGCGTCTGCTAATAATAAAATTAATATTAATATGTATTATGAATAAAATTATTTTCTTTATTGAACAAAATATGTAATTTATGTTATAAGCATGTAAAAGAATAATAATAATGACAATGACGAAATAACATAATTAGTTACAATATGACACAATTTGATATTAGTTATTACGATATTAGTTAAAATCATTAATATTTACTTATAGATCATATGTAAATAATATCAAGATGACATTCGTTATTAATCATCTTAGTTATTTATTCAAAAATCTCTGTGAAAAATCTGTGTATCAGTGAAAGCACTAAGTAGGTATGTTACTACCATACTTTTAAAATACAACGGAATCTGGATATTATATTAGTAGGGCTGCCATTATTAAAGTCATAAGACCCGGACAGTAGGTCCAAAAATCGCGGATTTTGGTACATAAAGCCCTAACCCCAAAACTAGAACCGCGGTTGCTCCTCCCTCTCGTCGGGCCTGGGCATAATTAACGAATGATTAAAAAGTGATATGTTACTCTCTAATTTTGAAGTACACAAATCACTTCTCATACTTGAAAGTTACCTCTCCTACATACCTGTTCAATTACCACTACAGCCTTTTAGATTCTTTTGATCCTCTTTTATTGTTAAATAATTCAAATTAAAAGCGGCAAAATATATGAATAGGACCAACAGATCTTTATTTTGATAACTCTGATGTATAAGAGTCGTGGGTAGACGCACATACAATAACTGACGACGTATTCTAATCGCAGTTGAGCTATAAATTATTTAACTAATATAAAAGTGTGTAATTTTTTAGTTTTTTTTTGTATGTTCATCGTATTACGCGCACCCTAACTTTGATAATAAAATAATGAATCATATATCTAACTAATATAATTTTAATATATAAACTTATGGAATAATTTGAATTTTTTTATTTTTATTCTATCTTATTAAATTTGTATTGTTGTTAAATTTTCTTCTATTTTTTTATTTATTTGATAACGCACTTACTATTGACAGTAGAATAAATAATTTTAAAATAAAAACCGTTGTAATTTTTACAGAACTCAGTTTTGTATTCGGCGTATAACGCGCACCACGAAATTTGGACAATATTTTTAGTGTTCAAGCTGCGCGTTATACGCCGGAAAATGTATCTCGAAAAATAAGCATTGTGAGAAAAATTTGTCTGCCAAAAAAATTAATATTTCTGAAAAGGGCATCTTTCTGTCCTAAAATCAGTCCTCTCCACCTACCCGCTTTGGGCAGGGCGGGGGCAACTTTGAAATTTTAATTAGAAATCAATTTTTTTATTGTAGATTTGGATTCTACGGGACAAAATATGTAACTTTTGTACGAAACATTTTTTTAGATTCGCAACAGATCTGTTTAAAAAATTAAAAAATACACGTTTAATATTTTTAAAAAGTCGATTCAGGGACACCAAACACGACCCCTCGCCTACACAGACTAAGAGTGGGGTGGGCTATAACTTTCCACTCTCCAGTGAAAATCCCTATTTTTGATCCTCATTAATATAATTCCTGTAAAATTAATAGTGCTACAGGCATCATAAAACACGAAATTTTGATTTATTTGACGTAATATTATGTAGTTTGGAAAAGTTACTGTAAATTAATGAATTAGGTGGTTTTACGGTAACAATGATAAACGTAATCATGGCAGAAAATTCAAAATCTTGGAAATAATTTGCACGTACAGCACAATAAAATTGTCTTTCATGATTTATATCTATTTTGGAGAATAACGTGTATAACATTTTAATAAATTGAACAAAATATTTTAAATTTTAAGAAATCAGTTTCGAAGAATTAATTTTAAATATCAGTTTAAACATACATATGTTTGTGCTCGTGCTATGTACGTAGTATGCTAAAAATACAGAAAATTGTTATTAAAATAATCAATTAGAAAGTTGTATATACCTATGTGGCCTATGTGTTTAAGTATAGAACAATAAACATTGTCATGTTTCTTTAAGTAGTATTAAAATATTTATCTACGAGTAGATAGATAGAAGCAATCTTTTGCTCTTTGTCAAAAATTAGATTTTGTGAAATAATTTTTCTTATTTTTTCTTTTTTAAATAATATATTTTCATTAGTTTAACTAAAGACTTTTGCCTAAGATTTCTTTTGATCTTCGATAGCTGTTCCACTCTTTCGAATTAGTTTCACATTTAAATAATCCAAATAGTTAGTCTCAATAAAAATATGCATTTTTCTAGTGTTTTGTACATATAATAAAATATAAAATGGAATCAGTTATCCGCTTTTCTCATGTGACGGCAATACGACATTGTATGTGTCGGATTCCGTAAGCTCTCATTGTCAGTGATTTTTTTTTTTAATAAAGGAAAAATAATTGATATTTCAGCATCTACTTTACCGATTTTGATAAAAGAAAGTGTAGGGAATTTTCGAATCTCAACTTTATAAACAACATTGTATTTTTCGTCTTAAAATCATATATGTAGTTCAAACCTGTATGGACGGATACTTCATTCTTATTGTACTAAAGATTATACAGGGTTAGTCAAAAGTATGGAAACGGTGAAATATCTCAGCGGGAAAGTATTTTTGGGATAAATGATGGTGACAAAAGAAATCTCCATTTCCGACGTCGAAAAAGGGAGTTGCCATTTAAAAAAACGGAGCTGACCTTGATATGACCTTGATCCTTGACCTTGAGGTCAAAGTCAAGGTCACCGTCGGATGCGCCGTAAAAAATGATGGAACTTTTGTCACCATCATTTATCCCAAAAATGCTTCCCCGCTGAGATATTTCACCGTTTCCATACTTTTGACTAACTCTGTATATAAAAATCATTGGTATCAGAATACGTAGAATGTACCATACAATAGATGGAGTACACACATTGGTTAACACCACGTTAACACCTTTCATAACCTCTAAAGTGTCAGTGGTGATAAATATTTTTTAATTTGTATACGATTTTTGTTGTAATTTGAGATTATTTGTTAGTAAATATTCTAAAAATATTTATAACAACAAATATAACATCAGTAAATATAGAAAAATGTTAAATCAAACTTTGTTTAACGGCCATATTGGTCAACACTTTCACCCTTTTTTGGCTTCATTTTCATACACATTGAATATATACCTGTATTTCCTCTATCTATTCAATACTCACAAGGAATGTTACGGAAGTGTACCCCTGCGATTTTGTTCATTTTAAGATATATTGTAGTACTTGACAAAGTAACAAACATATTTTAATTATACGTGCCCAATCCCATCTTTAGGGGGTAAAACACCCCTTCAAAAATTTCCTAACTAATCATATTTTGGTATTTTTCCCATACTAGACCTTAAGCAATTTTGATGAAAAGTGGTCAAAAGATTTAGACTGAGGTTACATTACTACAGAATTTTTTTCACTGGGGTCACTTCATTTTTAAGGGGTGAAACACCCCTAAGAGTGGGTTTTTAAAAATTTTTTTAGGGAAATCATAGCTCAAATTCTTTGAAATTCTGTAAAAAGGCTACAGGTTATTAGTTAATAAATAATACGTGTTACTCACTGTAGTGGCGCGGAGTAACTGAGGGGCTATGGGGGGCCCTGTATGAGAACGAAATTTTTAATAAAAATTAAATATTTTGGGTTTTCCTCACTATAAAATTTATAATATTTTCAAGATTAATTATCAATAAATTATTTAATTCTTTACTTTATTTTATGGCTTGTGGATCTTTTCAAAATGCGAATAAAAGAAGTTTTTTGCCAAATACCGGTAAAAAAAGTGTCCTTTTAGTAGATTCGTGGAGTGTAAATTGTCCGATTACCATTAACGAATTAACATCTACAGACAAAGAAATAACAGTCATGATAATACCTAAAGGGACTACAGGGAAGATACAACCACTAGATGTATACGGATTCCGAATATGGAATAATTTTATCAAGCGGTTTTCGAATAGTATAATGCTATTCAATTACGATATCAATCTTCATTCTCGTAACAACATAATAAATCTGCAATCACTGATTCATAACCAATTTTCTTCTCCTCGATATCAAAAATTATTCCGTTATTCATGGTACAAAAGCGGATACATAAGTAAGAAACCAGAAAAATTTGAGAATCCAGTTGCCTTTGCTCTCCAAGAAAATTTGTCCCCCAAATGCGAAATTGAAGGTTGTGAAAAATTATCTATTATAAGATGTTGTTGGTGCACGAATTCGCTCTGCTTAAGACACTTCTTTGAAGAATATCATTACTGCGTAAATTATTACCCATAATTCTAAATAACATTTTTTAATACTTCTATAATATTTGATAAATACATTGTAAAATACAGGCATACTGAAGCACTTTAACATCCGTTCACTGTACCACTATTCAACATCTACTCAAAATAATAAATAAAACTTAAATTATATTTTTACTTGTATATTCTTCCACTATTCTTCATAACCCATCACATTTAATTACAAGCTACAATCGAAAATTTTTTTTCATGATGCTATTTCAGTGTTTCAGAACTATCTATTTCAAGTCAAGGAGTTTGCCAGTTAACCTTATTTTTGAGATTTTATAAATTTTATAGCGAGTAAAATCCAAAATATTTAATTTTTGTTAAAAATTTCGTTCTCATATAGAGCCCCCCATAGCCCCCCAGTTACGCCGTGCCACTACAGTGGGTAACACGTATTATTTATTAACTAATAACTTGTAGTCTTTTTATAGAATTTTAAAGAATTTGAGCTATGATTTCCCTAAAAATTTTTTTAAAAACCCACTCTTAGGGGTGTTTCACCCCTTAAAAATTAAGTGACCCCAATGAAAAAAATTCTATAGTAATGTAACCTCAGTCTAAATCTTTTGACCACTTTTCATCAAAATTGCTTAAGGTCTAGTATGGGAAAAATACCAAAATATGATTAATTAGGAAATTTTTGAAGGGGTGTTTTACCCCCTAAAGATGGGATTGGGCACGTATAATTAAAATATGTTTGTTACTTTGTCAAGTACTACAATATATCTTAAAATGAACAAAATCGCAGGGGTACACTTCCGTAACATTCCTTGTCAGAGACATACATATAATTAAATAGTAACGGAACGATGTCTATACATGGAATATTTTTTTAAATTTTTTGCCTGCCTCTCGGTGCACACATCACACAAAAGCTACTGGACGGATTTTGATGAAATTTGGTATGGTGATAACTTATTAATACTTGGGTCAACGTCTAGGATACTTTATAATCTGGGAAAATGTCTCCTTCCCACGGGAAAATACAAAAACCATTTTGAGCATGTGCACGCATTACGCAAAAACTATTGTTCTATGCAAATTCTTTATAATTATTATACTTATATACTTCTCATTGATTTCATACCAATAGGTCGCGCGAACGACGTCGCGACTACAGCTAGTATATAATGTACTCTATTTTCTGTCGATATCAACAAACGCTGTAGCGCGTCGGCAAGTTCTCACCAGCCGTACGTGCACCAAGCTATATTTACACGAACCATTTTAAGGCATTTTTGACCCCCTTAAAACTCTAGTTCTATTTGATGTATCGAATTAAAATTTTGCGTACACAATAACATGCCCGAAAGTACTCTCAATTTTTAATTTCATCGATCTAACTTTCGTAGTTCCTGAGATATAGGCCTCCAAAAATCGATAATTTTGGCACTCACTCACTGACCGATCATCAAAACCTCTAACCTACTTCTAGTGGACCTAGGAAATTAAAATTCGGTCAGAGTATAGAGCTTAGTTTAAAAGTAAAGGAAAAAATCTAAAATCATATTATTGTTCGTTATTTTCGTCCCTTCTTTCGAAAAATACAGGGAAATTTTATAAAATGGAAAAGTTACTCAAAACTTTCATAAATATTCAAATGCACTAGTTTCCGGTAACTATGAAAAAAAAAATAATAGAGAATATGCGGTTTTTTTTTTTTGTTTTTTTTTTTTTTTTTTTTTATTCTTATTTTTTATTTTATTTTACCTAAATCGTTAGAGGAACTAATAATAACTTTATATACAAAAAATATTTTAAAAAATATCAGTATCCTTATATAATTTAAAAAAAAAATATTTTTTTTATTGTTATAACTTAATACAGTTTAAACGGAAACGCGCCGGGTGTAACGTATTTTGGCATGACTAGTACTCCAATCTTGACACTAGAATTTTTAATGATAGTAACGATAGTAACAATAATAACGGTAAATTATACAATTACAAAGATTATTATTTATTTTTATATTAGGTACATTTAACCATCTTACATAAATTACAGCTTTCGGCACCCCCAGCTTTGCAACATGACATGACTTGTTATTTCATGTGTTATGTGAATTGTTTGTGCAACTTTAATTAAGTATTAATGAACATCCATAATTAAGTAGTAATGAACATCCATGATTGCATCTGGAAGATCAATTCAGTAGGATACCCATTCTTTGGTTCTGTCATTTCATTCTCAAACCCATTTACTGTAATCAGGGATTTCAGACGATTTCGTATAGATTCAGGAGACTTCACTATAGAAGTCCAGCGTCCGTCATTATAATTTACGAAATTATAAATAAATGTTTAAAGACAATAATAAAAAGAAAAAATATAGAAACTTCAAGCACAATTAAAGCAATCAGTATGCACAATTAATTAATTGACATTTACAAGTAAACAACGAAACGAAGTTTTTTTCTCTATTTTCGTGGTTACTCTTGAATGGGCATTTCCATGCCAAGTTACGTCATGGCGGGTTCAGTTTCGTTCAAAATTCATTTAAAATATTATGTTTTAATAGTTATTTTCGATACATATGCGTAAAGAGAAGTATTCTTGTAGGCTTAAATTGGGGCACGGGTCTAAGGGACTGACGTATACACAACGAGCTCGAGTACGCTGTATATCGAGATCTCGTTGTGTATGCGTCAGTCCCTTTAGCTACTGCCCAGTTTAAGCCTATTGGGTATCTCACTTTACGCATACGTATCAGTAGTAGGAATATGGGCATTTCGGATCCACCTTCCCACCTGCCGACTTTTTGAGTGACCTCGGCAGGAGGCAAAACTACCGAGGCGGTTCTAGAAGCCTCCGGCGGTGGGTGGAGCAAAATTTTTTTCTAGCCTAGCGGAACTTGATCCAACCTAAGAGAACCTAAGGAAATTTGGTGTAACCTAACAGATTGTTTCTAACCTAAGAATTCCTTAATAGATGGCGCAGCCACCTTCGAGCCCTGTAAATTCCCTAATAGATGACGCAGTCGCCTTTGATAGCGTTGCTGGTCTGGATTCCTGTGTGTAAGTTTGAAAAATTGTCAACAGATGGCATCGAAAACCTTTTTTTTGATAGTTAAACTAGCCATTAAAAGATGGCCTTGCTTTCATAATTTTATAATATTTTTATCTGAAAACAGGCTTAAACTGTCAGCTGACGTCACTAAAGGTAAACTGATATCAAACAGCGAAGATTTCTCTCTAATATGCGAAAATGAATTTTATCATATGATTGTATATTTTTATCTGAAAACAGGTTTAAACTTGTATAAATTGTCAGCTGACGTCACTAAAGGTAAACTGTTATTAATAGCGGAGATTTCTATCTAATATGCAAAAAATGAAGCAACAGGTTTTAACCTGCATGGCTACATAAAGTGTGATAAATGACGTCATCAGGCTATCTTTCTGCTATAAAAGGGCGCGACAGAATTTCTTCAGTTACAATTTTGTTCGAAACTTTAGTGAAAAAACATTAAATCTTATTGTTGTGAATTTTCAATTGTTGTGTTAACAATTAATTATTGCCAACAATGGAATCCATTACTACTGGTGCTTCATCTGGAAACAGAAACTTAATTCAAAAAATGGCTGGAAATTTTGTGGAGGAATTGAATCATCTTGGTGCTGTTAAACGATGGATTAAACTTTCTGATATGGAAATTGGAAAAGTATATAAAATAATGGGCGCAAGTCAATTGCCGTCAAAATTCGATTCATCGAAAATGAAGACAATATTGGAATTGGAAATTGGATACATTTCGTTACCAGCGAGATTTGACAATTTGAACGAGCAGATGCTGGCATGGTTGCAAAGCAATCCAAAACTGGGTATTATGAATAATGGACCCATTGGACTAACTCATAAATTGCAATTCAAAACGTTGGATCTTCTTGAAATCGTGGAGGATGCTGAATGGCGAATTTTGTAATTTACTCTCTTCAAAATGTATTATTTAATTGTACTATGGATTTTAAAAATTTCAATATTGTATCAATTTTTACATATATTTAATAAAAATTATAAAAAAACAAAAAAAAGACCAAAAAAACAAACAAAAAAACCAAAAAAAACAAAAACAAAAAAAAAAAATTCGATTTTTTTTTCAATACCCATCGCTAGACATTGATTTATATTCTAGTTTTGATTATGCCAGATTATATTACATTATTTGGTGTTCAATAAAAAAAATTTAAAAATCGATTTTTCAGTTCATGTCTCGTCCCTAAATCACAATTTTGAACTAAGTATAAATCATACATAATACATATGAGTAATATTTGATATGCATCGTATTATTAGGTTTTATGGTGAATAATTATAAAACAAAAAAAAGATTTAATATCCCCTGAAAACGAAAAATTTAATTTTTCACATGCTTAATAAAAATTATTTTTCAAGTTTAATAAAAATTATTCTTTATAAAATTGTCTATCAAATATTAGCCTTGCACATACATATAAGAAATGCTGATTTGCTAAAATATAAATCTTGGAATGTGGATACATAATGTTATAAAAGTCCAATACGTTCATACATATGTATATATGAATATTACATTGTAATACAGGTATTCGCTATATCTATATGAATCGTGTTTAAAAGCCAAATTTATTTTCCTGAATTTTTTAAAATATATATAGTAATATAATATTTCGCATATATACAGTACTCTGTTAAAAGTACGGGTTTCTACATCGTTAAAAACATATATTTTACAATATCAATATATTGTAAAAAATCATATTTCTTAATATTTTTAAAACTGAATATGTAATATCAAGAATTTAAAACAGTTTTGAAACATTAATTTCTCCTCATAATATTTTTTTTAGTCTTAAATTAATAACACAATGTTCCATGTATTTTAAGAAAATTTTTCTTTTAATATTTTATAACTTATCTAAAAAATTTATAGCTATTTTTTATCCAAAAATTTATTACTTGCTATTGTTAAAAAATTAGTTAAATATATCTATAGGTATTAAGTGACCCCTAGTTTTGTGAAAGACGGTAGTAAGAGCAATTCATCTTAAATACGAAATTATTTTATCAATGCTAAATAAGCGTTTTTTTCTCATATTATCATACTCCAATATATTGAATATTATTATAATTTATAAAAATGTGTTTTATTTTATTAAAAAATTTAGCAAAATTTTAAATAATATCACGTCAAAATAATATTCAGAAGTCAATAAAAGACAATAGCAGTAAATTTATTAAGATAACTATAAATAAATATTAATCTAATGTTGAAATATTTATTAACAAATAGTACTGCTTAGTAGAAAATTAGGTACCTATTGTTTTGTTTTCAAATTTACCTTTTTGCAATTAAAGAAAATTTTAGTAACTATCGATACCTATATAAAACGATACCCATAAAAGACAAGCATGCTCTGATCTCAACAATTTTTTCCCATGTTAAATTTGTATGTTCTTACTTCGCTGAAACTTATTATGTTTATATATTCCCCCAATATTTTCTACCATAAACAATAGTTATAGCAAGCTAGGTAGGTATTGAATAAGTATTTTTTGTTTGTTAATTTATTGATGATAGAGAAAAAAAATTATGATTTTATAGACAGTGAAATACATTTAAACTATTTTTTGCAGTTTAATTTTGTAAAAACACCTAAAAATTATCAGTCACAGACAAATATTTCTAAGCAAACGAATTGAAAATGTAGTTTTATATCATAAGAATAAATGCGTATATATAGGGTGGACAGTAAATAACTCTCATAATTTTTAAAGAGCGGATGAAAACTTTAATTTTGGATTACGAAATTTTATTTTTTTTCCGGAGTTAAGCTGCATTCAATTAATTAACCCTTTCCTGCACAGCAGTTTTAGATCATTACTGTGCAAACGATACTTCAAATTAGCAAATCATTAATAACATGGGTAAATACTTATTAGCAAGAATTACATAGTTTACACATATGTTCTATCGCACCAGAATGTTAATAGGACAATGCGATTTAATTGCCTATATTCAGGAGCAAGCAAAAACATTACCTATTTTAATAACTTAGAAAATATACATTACATAGTTCGTTGTAAGAACAATCATTTCGGTGATCTTTTTTTTTTTTAACGAATTACTAAATTTGCTTAAGGACTATGGTATGTAAGAAATAACAACACTCACATAATTTTAAAATAATTAACATATAGCTATTGGAAAAGTTACAAAGATTTTTTTAACAACTTATTAAATGCTGATAGCTTATTTTAATATCTCCTATAGGGCCTTAAGTATAACCCTTCACCCGAATTTTTTCATCACCATCGTTGGCGACTGTATTCTCGTCATCATCAGCTTCTCCTTCGCTCGCAGTATCTTCGCTATCGCTAGTAGATGTTTTTTCATCTTCATTGAATACATATTTTAACACTGGTTCAATAATATCATGCTTTTCCAATTCCCTGGTTATTGAGATAATCCGCTTTCCAGTGTCACTTTCCTTTAAATTATTAAAATGGCTTCGTTTTTTCTCGTTTTCGATATAATCCGCGAAGCTGGGATTTATAATATGACTCCTTTCCATTAAATTGCACACAGTATTAACCATTTCTTCTCCAATTTGCGTCTGAGTCGCTAAACTTCTTAGTTCATCAACTAAATGGTTCGGGTCATCAAAATATTCTTCTCCATCAACAGGTTTCGAATGGCCATTATGAAGGTTAGTATTTTCATCATCATATTTGAAACGTTTAGCTTCTCCATTTATTGAATTAGATGTTGAAGGTTGGTCCTTTTCTTCCGAATTTTTATCTTCTTGTTCTTCATCCTTTGCGCATGCGTTCTGAAGCTCTTTGACCATTAATATGTCTAGAGCAGTTTGTAAGAGACCAGCTATCTTTGGAGTAAAACTTGTTTCTTTGTAGTTATCAGGCGATGGTAAATGCTTTTGTTCATCAGATCGATTATCTTCGACATTTACCGATTGTAGAATATTATGCGAGTTTTTTAAAGCGTGGAATTTACTTCTGATTGCTTCTGCTGCAGCCATCATACTTTCATCAAAAGTATTCAAGTTTCTTTTAGATAGATCTGTATCATTTTCGTGTTGATTTTGAAATACTGGTGCTTTATCTTCCTTTTCTTCATTTCTTGCTTCAAAACTATATTCGGTTTCATTATCATCATTTTCATCATTAGATTTTGACGATTCACTTTGTCTCCTGTTCTCCGCGCTGTTCACTTGTGTCCCATTATTTACCGTGGTATATTCAAACTGATTATTTGCGATCTGGTCATTATTGTTTGTTTCATGTTCCTGAGTATGCACTCTTCTTTTCATATGACGTAAAAGAGAACTTCTCCGCGAAAATGTCTTGTCACAACGTATACAGTTAAACATTTTGATAGATGTGAAGAGTTCGATTTATAACATAACACTGATTAGTTTTTATATCGACATGATCTTATATAGTACAACCAGAGCAGAATTGACGTAAAGTAATGACACCAAAATGCACCAAAGGTGCACCAAATGACACCAAACTGCACCAAAGGTGCACCAAATGACACCAAACTGCACCAAATGACACCAAACTGCACTAAAGGTGCACCAAATGACACCAAACTGCACCAAATGACACCAAACTGCACCAAAGGTGCACCAAACTGCACCAAAGGTGCACCAAATGACACCAAACTGCACCAAATGACACCAAAATGCACCAAAGGTGCACCAAATGACACCAAACTGCACCAAAGGTGCACCAAATGACACCAAACTGCACCAAATGACACCAAAATGCACCAAAGGTGCACCAAATGACACCAAACTGCTCCAAAGGTGCACCAAACTGCACCAAAGGTGCACCAAATGACACCAAACTGCACCAAAGTTGCACCAAATGACACCAAACTGCACCAAAGGTGCACCAAATGACACCAAACTGCACCAAATGACACCAAACTGCACCAAAGGTGCACCAATTGACACCAAACTGCACCAAAGGTGCACCAAATGACACCAAACTGCACCAAATGACACCAAAATGCACCTTTGGTGCAGTTTGGTGTCATTTGGTGCACTTTTGGTGAATTTTGGTGCACCTTTGGAGCAGTTTGGTGTCAATTGGTGCACCTTTGGTGCAGTTTGGTGTCATTTGGTGCAGTTTGGTGTCATTTGGTGCAACTTTGGTGCAGTTTGGTGTCATTTGGTGCACCTTTGGTGCAGTTTGGTGCACCTTTGGAGCGGTTTGGTGTCATTTGGTGCACCTTTGGTGCATTTTGGTGTCATTTGGTGCAGTTTGGTGTCATTTGGTGCACCTTTGGTGCAGTTTGGTGTCATTTGGTGCACCTTTGGTGCATTTTGGTGTCATTTGGTGCAGTTTGGTGTCATTTGGTGCACCTTTGGTGCAGTTTGGTGCACCTTTGGTGCAGTTTGGTGTCATTTGGTGCAGTTTGGTGTCATTTGGTGCACCTTTAGTGCAGTTTGGTGTCATTTGGTGCAGTTTGGTGTCATTTGGTGCACCTTTGGTGCAGTTTGGTGTCATTTGGTGCACCTTTGGTGCATTTTGGTGTCATTACTTTACGTCAATTCTGCTCTGGTTGTACTATATAAGATCATGTCGATATAAAAACTAATCAGTGTTATGTTATAAATCGAACTCTTCACATCTATCAAAATGTTTAACTGTATACGTTGTGACAAGACATTTTCGCGGAGAAGTTCTCTTTTACGTCATATGAAAAGAAGAGTGCATACTCAGGAACATGAAACAAACAATAATGACCAGATCGCAAATAATCAGTTTGAATATACCACGGTAAATAATGGGACACAAGTGAACAGCGCGGAGAACAGGAGACAAAGTGAATCGTCAAAATCTAATGATGAAAATGATGATAATGAAACCGAATATAGTTTTGAAGCAAGAAATGAAGAAAAGGAAGATAAAGCACCAGTATTTCAAAATCAACACGAAAATGATACAGATCTATCTAAAAGAAACTTGAATACTTTTGATGAAAGTATGATGGCTGCAGCAGAAGCAATCAGAAGTAAATTCCACGCTTTAAAAAACTCGCATAATATTCTACAATCGGTAAATGTCGAAGATAATCGATCTGATGAACAAAAGCATTTACCATCGCCTGATAACTACAAAGAAACAAGTTTTACTCCAAAGATAGCTGGTCTCTTACAAACTGCTCTAGACATATTAATGGTCAAAGAGCTTCAGAACGCATGCGCAAAGGATGAAGAACAAGAAGATAAAAATTCGGAAGAAAAGGACCAACCTTCAACATCTAATTCAATAAATGGAGAAGCTAAACGTTTCAAATATGATGATGAAAATACTAACCTTCATAATGGCCATTCGAAACCTGTTGATGGAGAAGAATATTTTGATGACCCGAACCATTTAGTTGATGAACTAAGAAGTTTAGCGACTCAGACGCAAATTGGAGAAGAAATGGTTAATACTGTGTGCAATTTAATGGAAAGGAGTCATATTATAAATCCCAGCTTCGCGGATTATATCGAAAACGAGAAAAAACGAAGCCATTTTAATAATTTAAAGGAAAGTGACACTGGAAAGCGGATTATCTCAATAACCAGGGAATTGGAAAAGCATGATATTATTGAACCAGTGTTAAAATATGTATTCAATGAAGATGAAAAAACATCTACTAGCGATAGCGAAGATACTGCGAGCGAAGGAGAAGCTGATGATGACGAGAATACAGTCGCCAACGATGGTGATGAAAAAATTCGGGTGAAGGGTTATACTTAAGGCCCTATAGGAGATATTAAAATAAGCTATCAGCATTTAATAAGTTGTTAAAAAAATCTTTGTAACTTTTCCAATAGCTATATGTTAATTATTTTAAAATTATGTGAGTGTTGTTATTTCTTACATACCATAGTCCTTAAGCAAATTTAGTAATTCGTTAAAAAAAAAAAAGATCACCGAAATGATTGTTCTTACAACGAACTATGTAATGTATATTTTCTAAGTTATTAAAATAGGTAATGTTTTTGCTTGCTCCTGAATATAGGCAATTAAATCGCATTGTCCTATTAACATTCTGGTGCGATAGAACATATGTGTAAACTATGTAATTCTTGCTAATAAGTATTTACCCATGTTATTAATGATTTGCTAATTTGAAGTATCGTTTGCACAGTAATGATCTAAAACTGCTGTGCAGGAAAGGGTTAATTAATTGAATGCAGCTTAACTCCGGAAAAAAAATAAAATTTCGTAATCCAAAATTAAAGTTTTCATCCGCTCTTTAAAAATTATGAGAGTTATTTACTGTCCACCCTATATATACGCATTTATTCTTATGATATAAAACTACATTTTCAATTCGTTTGCTTAGAAATATTTGTCTGTGACTGATAATTTTTAGGTGTTTTTACAAAATTAAACTGCAAAAAATAGTTTAAATGTATTTCACTGTCTATAAAATCATAATTTTTTTTCTCTATCATCAATAAATTAACAAACAAAAAATACTTATTCAATACCTACCTAGCTTGCTATAACTATTGTTTATGGTAGAAAATATTGGGGGAATATATAAACATAATAAGTTTCAGCGAAGTAAGAACATACAAATTTAACATGGGAAAAAATTGTTGAGATCAGAGCATGCTTGTCTTTTATGGGTATCGTTTTATATAGGTATCGATAGTTACTAAAATTTTCTTTAATTGCAAAAAGGTAAATTTGAAAACAAAACAATAGGTACCTAATTTTCTACTAAGCAGTACTATTTGTTAATAAATATTTCAACATTAGATTAATATTTATTTATAGTTATCTTAATAAATTTACTGCTATTGTCTTTTATTGACTTCTGAATATTATTTTGACGTGATATTATTTAAAATTTTGCTAAATTTTTTAATAAAATAAAACACATTTTTATAAATTATAATAATATTCAATATATTGGAGTATGATAATATGAGAAAAAAACGCTTATTTAGCATTGATAAAATAATTTCGTATTTAAGATGAATTGCTCTTACTACCGTCTTTCACAAAACTAGGGGTCACTTAATACCTATAGATATATTTAACTAATTTTTTAACAATAGCAAGTAATAAATTTTTGGATAAAAAATAGCTATAAATTTTTTAGATAAGTTATAAAATATTAAAAGAAAAATTTTCTTAAAATACATGGAACATTGTGTTATTAATTTAAGACTAAAAAAAATATTATGAGGAGAAATTAATGTTTCAAAACTGTTTTAAATTCTTGATATTACATATTCAGTTTTAAAAATATTAAGAAATATGATTTTTTACAATATATTGATATTGTAAAATATATGTTTTTAACGATGTAGAAACCCGTACTTTTAACAGAGTACTGTATATATGCGAAATATTATATTACTATATATATTTTAAAAAATTCAGGAAAATAAATTTGGCTTTTAAACACGATTCATATAGATATAGCGAATACCTGTATTACAATGTAATATTCATATATACATATGTATGAACGTATTGGACTTTTATAACATTATGTATCCACATTCCAAGATTTATATTTTAGCAAATCAGCATTTCTTATATGTATGTGCAAGGCTAATATTTGATAGACAATTTTATAAAGAATAATTTTTATTAAACTTGAAAAATAATTTTTATTAAGCATGTGAAAAATTAAATTTTTCGTTTTCAGGGGATATTAAATCTTTTTTTTGTTTTATAATTATTCACCATAAAACCTAATAATACGATGCATATCAAATATTACTCATATGTATTATGTATGATTTATACTTAGTTCAAAATTGTGATTTAGGGACGAGACATGAACTGAAAAATCGATTTTTAAATTTTTTTTATTGAACACCAAATAATGTAATATAATCTGGCATAATCAAAACTAGAATATAAATCAATGTCTAGCGATGGGTATTGAAAAAAAAATCGAATTTTTTTTTTTTTTTTTTGTTTTTTTTGGTTTTTTTTGTTTGTTTTTTTGGTCTTTTTTTTGTTTTTTTATAATTTTTATTAAATATATGTAAAAATTGATACAATATTGAAATTTTTAAAATCCATAGTACAATTAAATAATACATTTTGAAGAGAGTAAATTACAAAATTCGCCATTCAGCATCCTCCACGATTTCAAGAAGATCCAACGTTTTGAATTGCAATTTATGAGTTAGTCCAATGGGTCCATTATTCATAATACCCAGTTTTGGATTGCTTTGCAACCATGCCAGCATCTGCTCGTTCAAATTGTCAAATCTCGCTGGTAACGAAATGTATCCAATTTCCAATTCCAATATTGTCTTCATTTTCGATGAATCGAATTTTGACGGCAATTGACTTGCGCCCATTATTTTATATACTTTTCCAATTTCCATATCAGAAAGTTTAATCCATCGTTTAACAGCACCAAGATGATTCAATTCCTCCACAAAATTTCCAGCCATTTTTTGAATTAAGTTTCTGTTTCCAGATGAAGCACCAGTAGTAATGGATTCCATTGTTGGCAATAATTAATTGTTAACACAACAATTGAAAATTCACAACAATAAGATTTAATGTTTTTTCACTAAAGTTTCGAACAAAATTGTAACTGAAGAAATTCTGTCGCGCCCTTTTATAGCAGAAAGATAGCCTGATGACGTCATTTATCACACTTTATGTAGCCATGCAGGTTAAAACCTGTTGCTTCATTTTTTGCATATTAGATAGAAATCTCCGCTATTAATAACAGTTTACCTTTAGTGACGTCAGCTGACAATTTATACAAGTTTAAACCTGTTTTCAGATAAAAATATACAATCATATGATAAAATTCATTTTCGCATATTAGAGAGAAATCTTCGCTGTTTGATATCAGTTTACCTTTAGTGACGTCAGCTGACAGTTTAAGCCTGTTTTCAGATAAAAATATTATAAAATTATGAAAGCAAGGCCATCTTTTAATGGCTAGTTTAACTATCAAAAAAAAGGTTTTCGATGCCATCTGTTGACAATTTTTCAAACTTACACACAGGAATCCAGACCAGCAACGCTATCAAAGGCGACTGCGTCATCTATTAGGGAATTTACAGGGCTCGAAGGTGGCTGCGCCATCTATTAAGGAATTCTTAGGTTAGAAACAATCTGTTAGGTTACACCAAATTTCCTTAGGTTCTCTTAGGTTGGATCAAGTTCCGCTAGGCTAGAAAAAAATTTTGCTCCACCCACCGCCGGAGGCTTCTAGAACCGCCTCGGTAGTTTTGCCTCCTGCCGAGGTCACTCAAAAAGTCGGCAGGTGGGAAGGTGGATCCGAAATGCCCATATTCCTACTACTCGTATCGAACATAATTTTTTATAACGACAGCTTCTAAAGTTTAATAGAGAGAAAAAAATTAATTATTTTTAAGCAATTTTAGAAAATAGTAGAGTTAATTTTATTTTAGTGTTACCTATATGAAAAAAAAAAAAAATTTATTAATTTGTAGATCGTTTTTATTTTTTTTATTAATTTGTTGATCGTTTCCATGTTTAATTTGAATATGATTATCATTGACAAATGAATATCATTATTTTCTCACATAGTTTTAGCTACTTTCACGCACAGTTGCATTTTCGCGCACAGTTACTGTCGTTTGTTTTACAATGATATGAAAACTGCTCTTTACGCCCACTACACAACGCTCGAATATTGAACATTAGAAGCGGGTGTTATAAAAAATATTTTTTTTTTTTATTAAAATTTACAAATTAAACGATTTTTTACTCTCACTATTAAATTTCCATATTCTACTAGAATATAAAAAAAAAAAAAAAAATTTAAAATTTATTTAGACTATATGCGGATTCCCTATGTATTTATAGCAACAAATTACCTACTATGAATCGTATATTGGCTATTATGATTAGACTTGGGAGAACAGTAGTCCCGAACAGAATCGCCATATAAAATATTTTGAATTGGGGGGCTATAAATTTTATTAGAAGGCTAAGGATTTTCCCCTGGATTTGATGACTAGCCTAAGGAAGCTTTAAAGAACAAATCAGTAAAAATTAAAAATTACCCATTTTTCATAATTTAATATATAATTTTAATTTTAAAAATAATTTAAAAAAATTAATGTTGAATAAATAAGTGGTCGACTGTAATAGAAATTAATTTAAACGAATTCAAAACATTTATATTGTAAACAATATCTCTATTTCCTTTGTGATTATTTTAATAACATGTACATGTCACCTTCTTTATACCTGCTTTAATGTAAACAAAATTGATTGTATTAGTAGATTGTATCACTCTAGTAGGTCGCTCAGAAGATTGAACATGGTTTTGTTTTCGCATTAGAAAAATATAAAGATATATATGTACATATAACAAGCAAAATGATTCATAATATTGGCAATTAAAAAACACAAACAGACACAAAATAACATTAACGATGTGGTATTAATAGTAAAGCGTCGTAAAACTGATTTTTAAAAAGATTGATAATATTTTTACGTTTTATGACAGCCCTCCAGTTCTATTCGTAGCCCCCCAGTACAATATATATTTTTTATGGCGACTCTGTTAGGGACCTTTTGTTCCCATCTCTGATTATGATTAATAAATTTATAAACATTTAAACTGAACAAGTTTGTATTAAACTACATTTTCCCACAAAAAGTCATGAAATCCCACCAAAAACATAAATGTGAAAAATGGGCAAGTTATGTTATATTTTGTTAGCCTGAAAAAGAATTGAAATCAAAATAAACTGTCAAGTTCCAAACACATTTTTCGTGCAGAATCGGAATATAATAAATTGTTTTAAGAAATATACATCAAGCTTTTTTAAAGTAAATAATATACATTTTTCATTAAAACTTGGGAAGTTTTTAACACCAAATAATATACATGATAAATGAATAAAAACTCACCAAGTTCTAATGAAAAATGTATATTATTTACTTTAAAAAAGCTTGATGTGTATTTCTTAAAACATTTTTTTTTTTATTCCGATTCTGCACGAAAAATGTGTTTGGAACTTGACAGTTTTTTTTTATTTCAATTTTTTTTAGACTAATCCAATATAATAGAACTTGCCCATTTTTCACATTTATGTTTTTGGTGGGATATATATTACTTTGTACAATAACAAAATTATGTAAAAATCAGGATTACACGTGTAAAGTAAAATGGCGAAAGTCGATTAAGGACGGTACACATAAGGCAGCCAACTTTTTCACTAGTCAATGCGGGACAGTAACAGTCTTAGACCTTATTTTTATTCGTGTGATATTTTGAGCAATTCCAAAAAATTTCTTTTCAAAAATACAATTGATGAAGAGAAATAATATAAAACGATTTTTGCAAAAAAATATAACTGTTTGTGAGTGAAAAAAAACACTGACAACTAAAGGTCCCAAAAGGCCTGACTATTATACGATACTACTTTTTTTGTTGACAAAAATAAAATAGCAGGGTTAATTTGGCGGGAACATATGGTTAACCAAACGATCGGAAAATGACAAATCATATATCACCTAATGGTGAAAACGATTCCAGACATTTCATATTACACGACCAAATGTTATTCCACTTAATGCGGGACTTCCAGGACGCATTAGATTCTTTCCGGGACTATTTTAACAAAAATTTCAATGCGGGACTATCCCGCAGAATCCGGGACGGTTGGCCGCCTTAAGTACACATTTACCTGTTTGTGAATATACAAATGATGTGTTCAAGTGGTAACGTGTTGTATGTATCATAATCGTTTGGTGGGGGTAGCGTTGTAACGTCATTTTGTGGGGACAGCGATCACGGTAGTTATGAAATAGAAAATTGGTGTATATATATATATATATATATATATATATATATATATATATATATATATATATATATATATATATATATATATATATATATATACCAATTTCCTATTTCATAACTACCTTCCTATATATATATATATATACATATATATATATATATATATATATATATATATATATATATATATATATATATACCAATTTCCTATTTCATAACTACCGTGATCGCTGTCGCCACAAAATGACGTTACAACGCTACCCCCACCAAACGATATATATATATATATATATATCGTTTGGTGGGGGTAGCGTTGTAACGTCATTTTGTGGCGACAGCGATCACGGTAGTTATGAAATAGGAAATTGGTATATATATATATATATATAAATATATATATATATATATATATATATATATATATATATATATATATATATTGGTGTATATATATATATATATATATATATATATATATATATATATATATATATATATATATATATATATATACAGGTGTTTCAAACAACTAAGAACATATAAATTTTAACACAGGGAAAATTTGTTATGATCAAGGGGTGCTTTATTTTATTATTATTAAATATTTATCAAAACTTTAAATAATGTAGCGTCAAAATAATGTTTAAAATTAATTAAAAGACAATAGCAATAAATTTATTGAGATAATTATAAATAAATCTTAATCGAATGTTAAAATATTTCTTAACAAATAATACTGCTTAGTAGAAAATTGAACAACTGTTGTTTTGTTTTCAAATTTATTTTTTTGCAATGAAAGAAAATTTTAATAACTATGAATACCTATATAAAAATGATACCCATAAAAAACAAGCGTACTCTGATCCTAACAATTTTTTCTCATGTTAAATTTTGTATGTTCTTACGTCGTTCAAACAGACAGTATATATACATATGCGTTGTTCTACTTTTACAGTCTTAACCATAAAAAAAAAAAAAAAATAGAGAAAGCCACTTAGTAGATTTCATGCGACTAAAATGTGGGAAAATTATCATAGATACGGTATCTGCAGACCAGCAACGCGGTTTCATATTAAAACCAATTTTTTTTTTGCGGATTACTGGATCCTGTATGTGTACAGGAAAAAATGTACCTTTCGTCACGAAATTAAATTGTTTAAAACTTGCAAAAATTAAAAAAAATTTAAATGGATATTTGCATTTATTATAACAAAATCATAACTGTAATCAGTCTTAGACATTTGGTCTTTATAATCAGGTAACAATTTCATATATTCGTATAAAAATTAAAATTTGTCCCCTTCGTCACATTTTCACCTTTAGGACTTCGCATAAATCAAATTTTTTTCACCTTTATAAATATTTATTGAAAGAGCAGTATTACACACTAAAATCCAAGTTTTACAGAACATAATATGAATTACAAAAAGAGTTCATACTTCCATTTTCGTTACATAATAGCAATTTTTATAAGGGAACGAGATCAAACTCATCGTTACGAAGAAGACATAAATGTGACGAAGTAGACATTTAACAATTAACAATCAATCTTACTGAAAAACTAATGAGTATCTACATCATTAACTACAGACAAGACTTGTTTATTACTAAAATCAATAATTATAAATACGAGTAAATTTGCCAAAAACCTACGTAAATACGAACTAAACAAAGTAAATTAAGGAAAATAAATCACATCAAAAACTTCCTTCACTGATTTACTAAAGCAATACAAAACTCGTGTGCTTCTTTTAACAATCAGAGATTTTTTTAATATTTGTAACATCTATATACAAAGTGGTCCAGAATTATGTACTGTAATTGATAGAGCTGATAGTACGTTCAAAAATAATGGTACCTTTTCATGTACACTTTTTTTCAAAACTCAATAATAAGGAAGATACAACTTTGTAAAGGGGTGAAACGAAAACCATTTTTTCCTAAACGTTTTCCAAACGCTTTTGGATAACGGATTGATATTTTAGGAGTATGCATTTTGCATTTGGAGGATATATATATATATATATATATATATATATATATATATATATATATATATATATACTTAATAGTTTCTAAAAATAAACTAATAAATTTTTGAAAAGTCGATTTAAGTCGAAAAGTCGACTTTCAGAGTCAATTAATCGACTTTAAGAATCAAAAAAATGAAAGTCGATTTTAAAGTCGAGAATCGATTTTGCGCGCGCCTTTTCCATCCCTATTATAAAATGGGTGATATATGTCATATGATATTTGTGTTTTGCCTGTATGTAAGCGATGTATGCGAAGACAGTCGATGGTATACGAACATATATGCTTCAGGTGTGGCGTTTGTCGTGTTTGTTGTATATCTTGTATAATATACGGTTATGGGAACTTAGGTTGGTTAGGTTGTGTCGGTGGTGTTGTGATAGCCACGCCAACGAGAAGGAACCCAACACACTCATGACACTCATGAACAGTATTTCATTACAGCTGGACACGAACGTGAATACTGTAATTTTTATTGTTTGATCTTCACAAAAGTGACAAGTGGAATGTTTTATTAATATCGATACGTCACAAAAACATAACAAAAGAGTCATGATTGTGACATTTCATTAAAAAAACGTTAATACGTCGTTAAAACGTTAATTTTGTTATTAATTTAAAAATGAAACTCTTATGAAAATTCTTGTAAGGCTTTATTTACTATTTTGTGATATATATTAATATATAATGATAGGCCTGGGTAACTCAGTAAAAAATCTTGAGTTGACGCAATAACTCAAGCGCACCTTACTGTGTTAGCGCAGTGTTGTAACTCATTGCGGTATTTAACGCAGTAGGTATTGTAGAAAGCAAATATACATACAGAAGATATCAAGCGCATTCGGCGCACGCGCTTTGTGATATTTTGTCGTGACACCATTAACATTTCCTGCCTATTCCCTATTTTTTGCTATTTTGTGGCGGCCTGTACACGATTAATAATACTGTCAGTATTTACTGAGAAAATGAATTATTATTTTTATAATATAAAATCTATATATGCATACTTCAGTAATAATGCCAGTATTTCGAAATACTGACAGTATTACGGATCGTGTACCTATATAGGCGGCTTATTATTTACGCGGTAACGTCATTAACACATTTTTTAAACGTCAGGTTTTTTATAAATTTTGTTTAGCATGCATAAAACAAATGAAACTACCAAAAAGTCGTATCAAGATTTCCAGATTTCAGTGTGTTATTGTATTTCGTGTATTCCAAAATTAATAATTCCTGAAAATAAATGAAAAAATAACAATGAAATATGGAAAAGTTTTTTATTTATTTTATATCAAAAATTCCAATTCCTATATCACCTCCGACATAATACCTATGTATGTAATAATATTATAAACTAAATAAAATGCTGGTGTTACTACGTTTACGTATGGTATAAATCAAAGAATATAATAATTATTATAATTTAAACTTATGTACATTTTCTAACCTCATTTCTAATGCCATGTCATGAAAAGTGCGCTAATTTGAGTTAAACTTTTAATGTGAGCCTTTAATGAAATAAATATAAAGTCTAAAACTGTAATATTTAATTTGAGTTAACCACTGAGTTATGCGTTACAAGTTTTAAAAAACGTGAGTTGACGCATTTAACACAGTATAGTGAGTTAACGCAATTGCGCGGCGTAGCGCAGTGTTACCCAGGCCTATATAACGATAAGAATAAATAAGTGAGTTTGGTCTAGTGGTTAAGATTGTCGATAATTTAAATAATGCTTCAGCTTGGATAATGGATCGAATCCTGCAACAGTCAAAAAAAAAAATAATAATTTAGGTGTATGTATATGAACAATAAGTTGGTAATATGTGTATGTAATGTTAATAAGAACCAAAAAAAGGGAATTTTGAATTTACTTTTTGCAAAAGAAGGCGTAAGGCGTATTTTTATCTATAAGGTAACATCAAAGTTATATTTTCCTGAAACGTAACAAGAACATGACAATGTTACGTCACATTGTTACGTTTATAAGTGGAAAATTGTGAGTCATATGTGACTCATATTTTATGTAACACGTGACTTTCAGTTCTGTCACTGTGACATAAAATTTACAGAAAAATGTTCACTGGGGCACTTCAAATTGCTTCTTGACGGTGGCAGCAAAAAGAGATATGAACAGTTTAACTACCAAAATCTTGGATTATATAAAACCCGGCACAACAGTTGTGACGGACAGTTGCCGGGGCTATAATAGTGAGATACTTGAAGCTTCGGGGTTTTACTCGTTTGACAGTAAATCACAGGTACAATTTTGTAAATCCAAATAACTCTATTGCCCATACCCAAGGTATTGAGTCCCATTGGTCTAAATTGAAAAGGGATTTGCGACGAAGAATTGGTAAAAAACTAAAAATATTGACAATTTATTTAACGGAATACAGGTGGAGGAGTCTCCATAATAGTAATGAAGAATTATTCAGACTTCATACGAGCAGTTAATTACTTCTATCCACTGTAATTTTGCATTTGTATATATGCATATATATATATATATATATAATATATATATATATATATATATATATATATATATATATATATATATATATATATATATATATATATATATATATATGTATAATAATATTTTTATTTTTATTTTTTTACTTAAGAGACAAGGCTCTCTGAGCCGCTAATTGTATTAATCTGATGCACAAAATCAAAACAGTGTTTGTTTAGCATGTTTTTGGTGGCACAGAGAAAACACTGCGAACATTTTTACGAAATAAGTTCATGTCTTTTCTTACAGGATACGACTCTCCACGCTGATAATTGAGTTAATTTGTAACTCAAAACGCTTAAAACCTCACAATTTCAAAAGAAGTTGTTTTTCTAAACAAGATAAAGTCTTAATTTACACGTAGAAAGATTTTATTTCATTTTTATAATATTATCAAAATTTTGAAAAATTCATCTGTAACCAAATTAAATGATGCAAAAACTTATGTTTTATGCAATGTATTGATTAAATGCTTAAAAGCCGTTAAAAAGTATTTTTATCAAAGAAAGTTATTATAGTAAATGTTTAAGTTTCTTACTGTCTCTTGTTTTTGATTCATATTATGCATTTTAATGGTCATTTTTTTAAAAACCGCATAAAAGAAATCGCACAAAAGAAACCGCACAAAAAAGACCGCATAAAAAAAGGTTTAGCTGTATTTGATAATATACATATGGGTGTACATGAAAAGAAAATAATAAAATTGACCTTTTACAAAAAAAAAGATGAAAATTTTTTCAAAATTTTCTGTTTTATGAGACCACATGTGAAAATATGTTTATCTCTTTTGAAATAGAGTATACAATATACCTACAAAGATAAAGTATCTAGGACCATAAAACAAACCTTTTTAAAAAAAAAAAGATCCTTTTCAAGAAAAAAGAAAAAGGTCAGAAATAGCAATAAACTTTACAGTCCCCTATTTTGATGTCAGTATAACCCAAATTATAAAAGTAAAAAATTTATCCTAACTATGTATTATGGAAATCGAATTCAAAACTTTAATCGACCTTTATTAATCTACAAGTACTTTAAAATCAACAGGAATGAATAAAACTCAGCAGCCAAAATTCATCATTTTGGTACTGATTTATTCCGATGCACCAGGGGCGTATACAGCCGAGCTTCTGGAGAGAGGGTTACGCGGAATATAATAGGACCAAAAAAATGTTGACGACCAAAAAAAAAAACAACTGGTAAATTTACCGATATGGCGTTTAAAATTTATTGAACAATATCTAGTGTATATTTTTAATTCTCGGGAAGAGGAGGGGGTCCATGACCCTTGACCCCCCCCCCCCGTTGTATGCGCTCTTGCGATGCACAATGAGTTTATGTCGATCCTGTTTTATTTTTTTTAATAACATGATAAAGAAGTAAGAAATAAAGAATAGCTACTGGTAAGTTTGCCTCGATTCGTGAAATTTAGTAAAAATTTATTGATAATTAGAAATAATGTTACGCTCAGTTCATTGCACAGTTTGTTAGAAACATGAAATTGTTGTTCATTTAGTATAGTTAAGAGAGGCAAAATAACAAATAAGTCACCTAATCGTAATATTAGCAACTAAGGGTGAATTTTTATCGAATTTTAGGCTAATCTCTCTATGTACTTGATAGACTTCCAACCATTCGCAATTTACAGTAATTTAATTTAATTTTTTATTTCTTCAAATTCTTTATTAGTGATTTCCAACATTATGACTTTGTCGGTGTTGCAAAATTTATCGGTTTGCGGAAATTTTCTGATCTAGAAAAATTATAACAAAGCTCCAGCACAATTCGGTATAGTTAAAAGTCTAAAATCTTAAACTTTTTATTTGCCCCACTCTTTTTTTCATTATTTTTTTATTTATTAATTTATTTTTATCAATCCTGGGTGTAACACAATTGAGAAAAATATTAAATTCATGCGATATAGTAACTTCACGCACGTTAAGTATTGAATAATACCCAATTAAAATAATTGTTACACTTACATAAAAATTACACAATACTTATGACTGTGATCATAGCAAAATTATTACCATCCGTTTCTTTAGAACTTACAATTTATGTTCGAAAGCACTGTTTTCAACATTATTAGTATAAATAAAAAATCTCAAATTATTTTGATAATGTCTAAAAAATTGGGTTAATTTTACTAAACTGCTTTTGGTGATATGTAAAATAATTTTATTATAATTAAAACTATTATTTTTAATTAATTTATTGGTATCTGTACATTTTGTGTATATTTTTAATATTAATATTTGAAAACTTGGTGTATTAATTTTTATTCACAAATTTTAATTTAAAAACTAAAACACCAATAGTAGTATCACTAGATGTTTGTTCCAAAAACTGAAATTTAATATAAATAAAATTTATATGTAACTAATTGAAAGATAAATACATAAAATACGTATATAATGTGATATATAATGCGTTCTGTAAAGTCTTTTAAAAAGCGGAATTTTGATTTGCTTTTTATACTTTGATTATCTTATTAGTTATTACTTATTAGTATACATAGAAAAATGAATGACTACCATAATATTATGAATATAAATAGACATCTTACTATAAATAGTTTTGTGACAACATAATAAAAATAACAAATTACAAAAAGACAAGCACTATGACTGTGTGCATTTAATTGTACAAGTTTTTCCAGTAGGAACAGTATGTAGCGTAAGAACAACGAAATTATTAACACTTTACAGTCCGATGACACAACATGTGTTCATACCTAGAATAACCATAGTAGTCTAAGAGGTGGCTACATAAAAAAGCTTGTTATCGCTACATGGCTGATTTCTTTTGTAAAAGGATCCTTTTTTATAGCCAAGTTCAAATAATCTTGTCTGCCAGCGCAATCCCTTGGCTTAACGCAGGAACGGCCGCTTAAATAGTTAAATTTCGATATTAAAAATTTTATAGGATGCATGGGTTATAACTATGGAAACAGTTTTTATTTTCAAATTATTATTATTATTATTTTCAATTTATTATTTTTTATTAATTTTTTTCAATTTTATTCATCAGTTTTTTCGGTTGAAAAAATAACTTACTCATACTCGGTCCGTAGGTTTATTTTTGTGGCCATGGATGCTTACGAATCCTCGGCTTTTAGCCTCGGATTCTCAAACTGCATCCGAGATCACAAAAATAACACTTACGGTCCTTGCCAAGTAATATTTATAATTATATACTATTATTGCATCTGAAAAGTACCTGATCAAGTTACAATATTGTCTGTTCGAGGATCTTTTTTTATGATACCTATTCATCAAAAAAAATTCAATATAACATTCAATCAATCAACATGCAAGTATGTGATGAATTTTTTATTTCACAATCTTACGCCACTTTCTCGCTGTCTGCCGGCACTTTCATCACTAAAAAACTCTCTGCCAACAATTTTCCGCGTTTTCTGAATAAATTGAAAATAATAATACCTAATAATAATTTGAAAATAAAAACTGTTTCCATAGTTATAACACATGCATCTTATAAAATTTGTAATATCGAAATTTAAAAACTGTTCAAGCGGCCGTTGCTGCGTTAAGCCACGGAATTGCGCTAGCAGACAAGATTATTTGAACTTAGCTACAAAAAAGGATCCTTTTACAAAAGAAATCAGCCATGTGGCGATAACAAGCTTTTTTATGCAGCCAGCTCTCAATGTATAGAGGCCGGTCGCGATCAGCGATCATACATGTGTGTGATACTACCGCGGTCACGTATTGCGCGGTAACATGTTTCTAATTGTGTATTTATATTTTGTTCATAAATTTTTTTTATATATTTTTTTATCACTTTATTGTTATTGACATCGTGTTTATTTTTATTTTTTATGGAAAATATGTCTGTTCGCACATGTTCAATTATTTCGTGTATTTATTTTTTCTTATTTAATTCTTTAAAAATGTTGCCGGCTCCTAGAGAAGTTTACTGTGTAGACGTGCGAGTTGTATAGTATTAATTATAATCAAACGATTTTGAAGTAAGAGACCTACCTTCGAAATGATTTAGACTGATCCATTTTAAAATGCGTTTCTGCGCATTTCTCAGTTCATTTTCGGCCGGGTCTATTTATTATACAATTTGGTATAGTAACGTCGTCAACTGAGCCCTGTCTTTTTCGATAGTTTTGTTTCATTGTATTATATATTTCTAAGTGAGTGTGTTACATCATGTAATTACTAGTTATCCATAAGCAGTCTTTTAAAACATACCTATTCTGTAATAGTTTTAATTGATATGGACTTGTGTATTTAAATTCAAAAATTCAATTATAGAAATGAACAGATAGAAATGGCACACCGAGCTCTTACTCAATAAAGGGGCATGAATTTTAAATTTATAAACCATTAAAATAAAATGCCTATGTTAAAATTTGCATTTTTTTAAATTAGTTTTTCACTAACAACATTTAAAATGGATTTTCCCAAACATGAAATCTTTCCCAATCGCATTATTACACCAGAAAATATTATATTTTAAGGTTTCGGTAAATGCGTTCGAGCTAATTCCAGGGAGAAAAAAACATACAGTGGTGTTACGAAATAACCACACCATCGGGATCAAAGAGGAGAAGTGTGGTTGTTTCGTTACATCAGTGGCGGCTTCATAAAAAAATTAAAACTGCTGTGTCATTACTTAAATATTTACATGGCATATTATCGTATACCTGCAACAAGGCGTATTTAAATATCTAGAGTACGGACATTGGTCCGAACAAAAGGGTTGACCAATTTTGTATAATTTATAACAACAGCGACAGAGAAATAATTCACACACAAATACACAATTTACTGTTTGTGTGAAATAAACAACAATGTTTATGTACGCTTCAGTCGCAATCTTCAAGAGTCGCACTGTTCAAGACTGGACTGTATATACATATCAAAGCATTTTGAGTCGCCATATTGCAGGACGAGTTAACTCGTCTATAATTTAAAGCAGTGTTTTTCAACCTGTGGGCCTTTTTAAGGGGGTCGCAGTTACTTCAACAATAAAACCACTCTAGTTCTATATATATATATATATATATATATATATATATATATATATATATATATATATATATATATATATATATATATATATAAAATATTTAATAAAGAAAAAGTTAATTAAAGGTTACATTAATCTGATGATTTCATACTTTCGCTTGATAAAATTTCAAAAGAAATAACTGCGGCTTATTTTCAATAACAGTTAATCCGAGTTTTAAATAATTGTCGACATATAGACGCTTTTTCTTTACTTTTGTTTCTTTCATTGGAACTTGAAGTTGACGGTTGTGCATGTCTTTTCAGAAATTCATCCATTTTCAACAGTGGCGGCGGTAAGCAATGAGAGGCCCTCCCGCAAAAATCGTTTTGGGGGCCCTTTCCGCCCCGATGTGAAACCGGTGACCTTTCTTTTTTTTGCTCGTCAGTTGTAAAAATGTCGTCCTCTTTTTACAGAAATGCGGCCCTTAAAATATTCCGCCCCAGGCAAATTCCCGGGTTGCCCTCCCTGGAGTGGGCCCTGCAAAGTGATGAGTGCGATAACGAGACTGTGTTTACTGTTGTACTAGAGACTGGCTGGCAAGTGGCAACATAACGTGCACAGATAAAAACTGTCTGTCAAGGTCACTCGCTCACAACGCACCGCATAATTTCGACAGTGCTATCGATAGTTTTCCTTGTCTACCGCAGAGCAGAACAGTTAGTCAAAAATTAGAAACAATTATTATTGAAACAAATGACAAATGCATTTGTTTTATTTACGTCTTCTCTATTCAAAAACCATTTGAATGTTTAAAAAAATCATAGGAATTAATAAATTTACCACTGCCGGCCGGGGGCCCTGCCGAGCCGCGGGCCTTGCGGGCCCGTTATCGCCGCCACTGATTTTCAGTAATTACAATAAGCACAGAATTTTGGATATTAGACAATAAAAGACAGTGAGCAACTACTAAACAAACAACAAGTCAATTCAGTAAATTTAAACACAATTCAAAGCGAATTCACAATTCAAAGAATACAAAAGTGTCATCCTTTACTTGCCTGATGCTCCACGCAGTGCTCATCACGTCACGCTATATCCCGCTCACGCAAATCATGCGCGCGTTCAGAAGCTACTATAAGTCGTCAACTTCGATGTCAATATAAAAATATGCGTGTTTAAAGTCTTTTGTTACGTATTTAATTGACACCTGACTGAAAATAATCAATAATGATGAACGGATTCGATATTTGTAACATAAAATAAAAGTTAGAAATAGCAGAGGGTAAGGGTCGGGAAATATTTTTCTATACTAGGTGTGTCGCAAAATATTTTTCCATACTAGGGGGGTCGGGACATGAAAAAGGTTGAAAAACACTGATTTAAAGAGTTAAAGATAAAAGACAAATGACCGATTTCACCAGCATTATTAATTGACAATTAAGACATTAATCCATGATTAACTTTAACTGTAGTTAAAATCTCTGATTAACTGTTGCACCAAGGGTAATTTTTGTTAACTGATGAAGTGATGATTAAAACATCCATTAAGTTAATGGATAAATATTGGCCAGTTAAATATTTAATCAGCGTTCAGTGCATATTTTGATGCTAGTTTCCATAGTATCGCTAATATTTATATTTAATTTTTTTTATTAAGTGAATTTCCTTTTTGAAAATACACTTATTACACTGGGTGCCATGAAAAGACCTGAGCCCGGGACTATGGCAGGAATTTGTTTTAAGGCCTCGAAAAACTGAAAATGAAGTTTACTAAAATTTGTATATACTGGCATACTGGGTGTCCCGTTTGGATATATACATACGATTTACATGTTAATTGATAACACTGAATTCCCATAAGGAAAAAGTTATGTCACAAGAGTGCTTTGAACAAACTAATAATACTAATTTAATATGGTAACTATTGTTACTATCGCTTTAACAGCAATTAAATAATGCAGTAAACTAAAGAAATGAATGTCGCAATTTTCAAGCAATTCATATTTTCACATAAATATTTGTCATTTTTTGTAAATTTAAAAGGCATCTTTTAATTTTTTTGGAAATAAATAGTAAAATAATAAAAATACGGAAAGAATACCCTGTTGAAGAAATAGCGCATATAATTTGGTGGATAAAAATTATTTTATAAAAGAACATTTCCAAAAATATAAATACGTTTATCCAAAGCACTCTTGTGACATAACTTTTTCCTTATGGGAATCCAATGTTATCAATTAACATGTAAATCGTATGTATACATCCGACCGGGACACTCGATATACCGGGTGTTCATAAAGTTGCGGAAGAGCTGAAAATCTCAGTTAATATTGACTTCATCGAAAAATGACCCGGACAAAAGTTTCATGGGAAGAAATGAGGAACTAGAAAATGACCTTGAACATGACCTTGACCAGAATTTAGAGGTCAACTTTGTTTTTTTAAATGGAAACCTCTATTTTTGACCTCGGATCTGGAAAGAGCGGGAAATTTTACGTTGAAAACCATATTCATACTTCATATCCCAAGGTCGTATGAAGATCATAAAAACGAAAAAATATAATTCAAGGTCAAATTCGAGGTTATTTTCTAGATCCTCATTTCTTCCCATGAAACTTTTGTCCGAGTTATTTTTCGATAAAGTCAATATTAACTGAGATTTTGCGGAAGATTTTCTGTTCAGAGCGTTCATAAAGTTCTGGAACAACTCCGCAAAATCTCAGTTAATATTGACTTTATCGAAAAATAACCCGGACAAAAGTTTCATGGGAAGAAATGAGTAATTAAAAAATGACCTGGAATTTGATCTTGAATCATATTTTTTTCGTTTTTATGACCTTCACACGACCTTGGGATATAAAGTATGAATATGGTTTTCAACGTAAAATTTCCCGCTCTTTCCGAATCCGAGGTCAAAAATAGGGGTTTCTATTTAAGAAAACAAAGTTGACCTCCAAATTCTGGTCAAGGTCAAATTCAAGGTCATTTTTTAATTCCTCATTTCTTACCATGAAACTTTTGTCCGGGTCATTTTTCGATAAAGTCAATATTAACTGAGATTTTCAGCTCATCCGCAACTTTATGAACACCCGGTGTATATATATATATATATATATATATATATATATATATATATATATATATATATATATATATATATATATATATATGTCGTGTACTGTACCTCGTACACTTTACAATATAAAAATACTTAATCAACAATTTCGTATTAAATTACATTTTTAAATCTTATTTTTTCTAGAAAAATATTAAAACAAAATTTATTAGTATTCTCTGTATTTTTCCATTCAGTATTTTTCCATTAAAATTAGTATTTTTTATAAAACAAAGATTCGATCGAATAAAATAGAAAAAATCTTACTTTTGCTAACTTAGCATTTAATTATTATAAAAAGAAACTAGACACAACAATCCAATTCAGTTTTTTGGGAATTATTGTAAATCATTATTATCGCGTTCGAATCTTTGTAATGTGTTTGAATATTTTAATTGTTATAATCATTGTAGTGATCATTTTGTTGAACTATTATTTTCATCAAATAAATTCGACTTTATTAAAATTAAATCTTTGATTTTTATTTGAAAAACTTACGAACTTTCAGCAATTAAGTTTTAAATAAAAAATAAGAACATCAAATTAGAATTACAAGCAAATACGACGAACTATTAAATTAAAATAATTAAGTAAATAAAATTAAAAAGAACAAATAAGTAGTTGAGTGAAAAGTGAAGAAAAAAGGTTCAGTGAAAAGCACAAAAGAACTTGTAACCCAAAAAGCTCCGTTTCTTAGTTTTATCGAAAAAAGCTAAGTGGCGATCCAACCATTCCGGAGGATCCAGTGTTGCATCCAATTAAGGAAGCATTCTACGTCGAGGACCGGGCGCGTGTTTCCACTATATTAATTGGAGGTCGCGACATAAATTGGCGATCATCTGCCAGGATAAAAAGGATTAAAAGGATCAAAATTCCTCCGCAAATCAGGACTACAAAAAATACTACTGCGTTTCCAACTACAAAAATACAACAAGCAAATCGGGTTACTACCAGCTAAGTGTCAGCCAAGTCAAGACGGTGTTCTAAGGACTACCAGCCTGTACGAAGCTTGTACAAGTCACGACGGTCAACAAACACTACCAGCCTGGTCATACACATAGTCAAGACGGTGCCAAAAGCCTGTTGTAAAGTAGCGGTCAACAGTGGTTATTTATTGGTATTCCAGAGAAAAACAATTCCAGTCCAGTCGAGCTGCAGTTTAAATCGAGCTTGTAAAAAGGTTAGTGAATTGTGTTTTTATCTCTGCTTATTCAGTGCTCCCTAAAATTTTAAAATGGATCCTGAATCCTCAACACCAAGCCCATCCAGACCTCAATCTGCGGACTACATTTCCAATGATGAGGATCTTCCCGTGTCAGAAAAAGTCCCTATGACTTTCTTGGCACAAATGATTACACCTTTTGACGGAAATCCTGCTGAACTCCAGAATTTCCTTCAAAACGCCGAAAACGCATTAAATTTAGCTCAAGTTTCACAAAGAAGTGCATTAACAGCACTAATATTTTCTAAAGTATCCTCTAATGTAAAAAACAAATTAAATGCAAATAATATTAATACATTTGAAGATTTAAAAGTCAAATTAAAACAAATATTTCAAATAACCGAAAGTTTAACGTATCTACAAGAGCAATTAGAAACAATTCGTCAAAAACCAAACGAACCAATTAAAGAATTTTATTTACGAATTGAATCATTAAATTCACGTATAATTCAAAAAGTCAAAGAAAATACAATTTCAAACTCTATGTTGATTGGCAAATTAGCTTTAATTGAGGAAATGGCTTTAAGAAGGTTTACACATCATTGCAAACCTGAAATTTCAAATATTTTAAGACATAAAACGTTTATATCTATGAATGAAGCCCTTTCTATAGCATGCGAAGAAGAAGCTTTCTTAAATACACAAAATCAATTTAAAAACATTAATATTAATTCAAATAACCAACGCAAATATTGTAAAAATTGTAGGAAATCAAATCATAATACTAGAGAATGTAGATTTAAAAATAATTCTCATACTAGCAGTAATAATTTTCAAAATTCTAATCATGATAGGTTTGTAAAACAATGTAGTTATTGTCACTTTAAAGGACACACTATCGACGAGTGTCGGAAAAAGCGGTACAACGAAAATTTAAATAATCCAAACCCTAAAGTTGCTCATAGTACTAATTCAAATCATTTAAACTTGTCACAGCTCGTGTTGAACGAAGCCCCAACTACGAGCAAACAAACAGAGTCGGCTTCACTCAACTTCCCACTACATTAAATGACAAAAAATTAATTTTTGATTCTAAACATTCACGTAACAATCAATTTATCTTTCTTATTGATACTGGTGCAAGTATATCCCTGCTAAAAGCCTGTAACCTAAATCCTAATGCAAAAACAAATATTAACACAAATATTAAAACAAATATATCTGGTATAACCGATGGTATAATTCAATCATATGGTCTCATATCAATTTGTATGTCAAAAAATGATTACGATTTTAATCACTATTTTCATTTAGTTCAAACTGACAAAGTCCCTTACGATGGAATTTTAGGCTCTGATTTTTTGACTAAACATAATGCTGTAATTAATTATAAAACTAATATGATCACATTAGACCCTGTACAAAAAATTTTTAATATTAATATCGACCCTATTCGTAAAAACGAAATACTAAAATTATTACGTACAGACGGACTTACTTCATTAGAAAAAAATGAATTATTAAACACAATCTTACAATTTAATTCAATAGTTCAATTAGAAAATGACCCTCCCGGTTGTACAAATAAAATACAACATGAAATAAAACTTACAGACGATATTCCTATAAAAAATAAAATCTATCCTTTACCTAAAAATTTAAAAGATGAAGCACAGCGTCAAATCGACGTATTATTAAAAAATAAAGTGATTCAAAAAAGCAAAAGCCCATATAACTCACCCGTGTGGATCGTGGACAAGAAAATGGATGCATCTGGTATAAAAAAGTATCGGATGGTGATCGACTATAGGAAACTGAACGAAAAAACGGTAGCCAACAATTATCCAATCCCCAGGATCGATGAAATACTCACAAATCTAGGTGGCAACAAATATTTCACAGCTCTGGATCTCGCAAGCGGATTTCATCAGATACCTATAAAAACTGAAGACATTCCGAAGACTGGATTCACTGTCGGCAACGGCCACTATGAATTCCTAAAAATGCCGTTTGGCCTCCGGAACAGTCCAGCTACGTTCCAGACGCTGATGAACGAAATATTCCACGAACAAATTCTACAGAAAAAATGCATGTGTTACCTAGACGACGTCATAATACTGGGAAAAACGTTAGAAGAGCACATCACCAATCTAAAAGAAATATTCCAGATACTCCAGGAAAACGGCCTTAAAATCAACATGGATAAATGTGAATTCCTGCAGAAGGAATTAAAGTACCTTGGCCACGTTATAACTTTAGACGGAATTAAGCCGCAAACGGAAAAAATTGAAAAAATCTTAAAACTGAACGAACCGAAGAACGTAAAACAAATTCAAAGCTTTTTAGGAATCACCGGCTATTATCGAAAGTTCATAGAAAACTACGGCCAGATAGCAAAACCATTAACCAAGTTACTGAAGAAAAATGAAAAGTTCAACTTCAACGAGGATTGCAAAAAGGCGTTCCAAACATTGAAAGAAAAGATCACATCAGCACCAATCCTGAAATATCCAGACGACAACAAAATGTTTTCTATAACAACTGATGCCTCGAACGAAGCTCTTGGTGGAGTTTTAACGCAACAATACGACGGAGCGGATATGCCAATTGCTTACTATTCGTACACTTTGAACAATTCAGAACGCAATTACTCAACCATAGAAAAAGAGGCTCTAGCTATCATTAAAACCATCAAAAACTTCCATCACTTCCTGTACGGTCGAGAATTCGAAGTGAAGACTGATCACCGCCCGTTAGTTTGGTTAAACTCCGTAAAAGACCCAACAAGTCGATTGGTCCGATGGAGATTGAAATTATCAAACTATGAATATAAAATCAAGTACACACCAGGAAAAACGAATTACACCGCTGATACTCTGAGTCGCCCCATTTTAACAGCAATCGTAAATAAAGAAAAATCTTTTAAGAACTTTCAAATATTTAACAAACAACCTAATCCTAAAATAAAAACTAATCCTGGAAGCGACATTAGTAATATAAAAACTCTCATAATCCCTTTAACAAATAATTTACAAATAGATGAAAATTTAAAATCATTTATTACTAATAATTTCAATATTAACGAAATAAAAAATGCAAATTTAGGTCAAGTTTTACGAAAAGAAACAGACGACCAAACCATAATTTTAATTATTTTAAAACAAAATAAAAATGACTACATAAATAAAACAATCCTTTACGAAACATTAAATGAAGTGGCTTTAACTTCACCTGTAAACAACACAATTATTAATATAAACCATATTGATAAAAATATTAACGAAAAATATTTTAATAACATTCTACTGTACCATTTTAATAATAATATTGAAATAATAAATGTAGAAGATATAAACTTTAGTGTTCTGTTAACCGAAGAAGAAATTCAAGATTTATTAAACAAAGAACTTGGATTAACAAACACAGCTGATCTACATGAAGAAGAAATTATCGCAATTGAAGATGATCAACAACCAAGTACCTCAAAAGCATTTGAACAACCAAACATTATCGATGAAGAACAACCCAGCACATCAATGGATCACCACGAAGCGGACATTGAACATGTTACTGAAGAAGTCACCGTAAATAACGAAAATGAAAAAGAAACACAACCATCCATCATCATAAGAACGGATGAAGAAAAAAGAAAGCTGCTACAAGAATATCATGATTCTCCACTACGAGGACATTCAGGAATAGCCCGAACGTACAACGAATTGAGGAAAAAATATTTCTGGAAAGGAATGAAAACCTACGTAGAAGATTACATCAAAAAATGCCCAACATGTCAAAAATCTAAATCCGGAGCAAACAACAAAGCACCGATGGTAATAACAACCACAGCCAGAAATTTCAACGAGGAAATTTCCATGGATTTCGTGGGTCCGTTACCAGTAACAAAAAATGGAAACAAATTCATTTTAACTATTCAAGATAATCTTACCAAACATCTGCAAGCGTACCCTATGCAAGATAGGAAAGCTGAAACAACGGCCATTTACTTTCTCAAGTACGCAAGTACATTTGGATTTCCAAAATTTATTTTAACAGATCAAGATCCTGTATTAGAAGTGCTGTAATAAAAGAAGTTAATAAATTATTCAATATTAAACAGAAATTAACATCCCCGTACCATCCACAAACTAATGGTTCATTGGAAAGAACCCACTCATACATTGAAAATTATCTTCGAGCATACATAAACAACGATCTGGATGATTGGGACGAAATGCTCTATTTGGCAACATTTTCATTTAATACACACGAGAATCGTTCTACATGTGAGACACCGTATAAATTAGTATTCGGGATTGAACCAAATATTCCATCATCATTCGACAAAAATGTACCAGGACGCACGTATCAAGAACTTTCAACAGAAGTACAAGAAAAATTAAAAAATTTAAGAATCGCAGCACGAGAAAATTTAAAGAAGAGTAAAACAAAAAATAAAGAACAATACGATAGAAAAACAAAAACAAGAAATTTTAAAATAGGAGACTTAGTGCTAGTTAAAGAAGGACAATCAGCACCCGGCAAATTAGCCAATAGGTACAAAGGTCCCTACAAAATAATTTCTGTAAACCCCATAACACACACCGTTAAAATAAAAATGCAACGATCTATCAAAACGTACCACGAAAATAACTTAAAGCATTATCTTTCAGATGCTGAAGACGTTCTTCATTACACTGATGTTACACCACACGATAGCCGAACTACTGGTGGAACACATCAATAAATCTCCGGGAATATTTTTCCAAAAACTCGGGAATACAAAAATTTGCAATCAAAAACTCACCCTCATACATTACATAAACACTACAACATTTGAAGAAACTTTAAACACCGCCACTAACTACTATCATAAGTCGTATGTATTTTGTAAAACATTACCAAACGATCACTCCAGTTATTCAACATGTAAACTTCAACAAAAACTCTTAGTTCAACAAATGGAAGAAATTAAATCATTATTAAAAAATGTTCAAGCACACCATATAAGAAGACGCAGAGGACTCATAAATGCAGGTTCAAAAATAATTAAATGGCTTATCGGTACACCGGATTCTAGCGATGCGACCTTTTATGAAAATTCCATTAATTCCCTCATCGAAGACAGAAAAACCACCCACCTTATGATGAAAGACCAAATCAAAATCCTTTCTGAGACCATGAACACCTTAAACAAAACACTAACAACAATACAAGACGCTGAACAAGAACTAAATGCAAATATTAAATTATTTAATCGTTACATTAATAATTCTTCTAAAATAATTAATGAAAATTCATTTGAAATAAATCTTTTAGATCACCTCCTGCTCATTAAACAATTAAATGATTTAAACATTAGACAGTTACAATCGTATAGCACAACCTTAACTTTAATTAGACATGGTATCATAGATTATAATGTAGTTAATCCAACCAATTTATTAAACGAATTGAAGCAAGTTTCTTCTTTAGAACTGCCAATCAAAGTAGATGCTGAAAATATAGAAAGTTATTATAAAATAATGCAGGTTAAAGCTTTCATGAAAGAAAACATACTAGTAATTTTATTAAAGGTGCCCATTGCACAAATAACCGATTACAGCTTATACCAAGCTTTTCCTCTTCCTACACCATCAAATAATTCTAATCAAGTTTCTTACATTACTATTGACTACCCTTATATCATATCCAGCAGAGGTAAATCTCAATTCGCTTTACTGAAACAACTCGATAACTGTAAATCAATAAATAATCTTTACATATGCCAAAACATCGATACGATGCAAAGACATACGGACGACATTTGTGAATTGGAACTATTCGATCTACAAGAAACGTCAATTCCAAAATCATGTAAGACAACGACGATTTACGCGCAACCTGAAATATGGCAGAAAATTTCAACAAACCAATGGCTTTTCATTCTATCCAAACCCACAAGAGGAAGCTCACTATGCACCAATGGAGAAGATGAAGAAAAACTACTTCAAGGAATTGGTCTACTAAAAATTACAAACGAATGCCAATTCATGACAAATAACATTTTACTCCAACCCGAAGTTTCGTTGAAGAACATTTCCACTTACCTGCACATACCAAGTATCAACATATTAGATGACGACTGTTGCAAATACCTACATCGGGAAGAAAAGCTAACACCAAATTACATGAAACCCATCAAGCTGACAAATTTGGACTTAAATGAAGTAAAATACACACAACACCAGCTACTGAAGATGGATGAAAACTTACAAAGTCAAATCAACAAACCGTTCATCATCAAATACGAAAGCACAATTTATAATTGGTTGTGTTACATTGGAGTTACTGCTCTATCAACGCTCGCACTCTACTACCTATATAAATATGGAGTCTTCAAAACAATACTAACGATTTTTTCAAAATTATTCAATTGTCTAATGCCATGTAAGAAGAATGGTGGTGATACCTTCAACTTCTACAACTGTCTATTTGGGGACAACAGAAGAAATCAAGTTCAACCCTACAACGCACAAACGGTCATCGAACCAGCCAATCACGAAACAATTGTACTACGTGAACGAAAGAAATCATATTCAACTTCATCAAGCGTCACCGGGCGAAGATCAATCCGTCCAGTTCAACTTTAAGAATCCACATCAAGGATTCCCATAACCATGGAAACCCTTCTTCCAAGGGAGGAGTGTCGTGTACTGTACCTCGTACACTTTACAATATAAAAATACTTAATCAACAATTTCGTATTAAATTACATTTTTAAATCTTATTTTTTCTAGAAAAATATTAAAACAAAATTTATTAGTATTCTCTGTATTTTTCCATTCAGTATTTTTCCATTAAAATTAGTATTTTTTATAAAACAAAGATTCGATCGAATAAAATAGAAAAAATCTTACTTTTGCTAACTTAGCATTTAATTATTATAAAAAGAAACTAGACACAACAATCCAATTCAGTTTTTTGGGAATTATTGTAAATCATTATTATCGCGTTCGAATCTTTGTAATGTGTTTGAATATTTTAATTGTTATAATCATTGTAGTGATCATTTTGTTGAACTATTATTTTCATCAAATAAATTCGACTTTATTAAAATTAAATCTTTGATTTTTATTTGAAAAACTTACGAACTTTCAGCAATTAAGTTTTAAATAAAAAATAAGAACATCAAATTAGAATTACAAGCAAATACGACGAACTATTAAATTAAAATAATTAAGTAAATAAAATTAAAAAGAACAAATAAGTAGTTGAGTGAAAAGTGAAGAAAAAAGGTTCAGTGAAAAGCACAAAAGAACTTGTAACCCAAAAAGCTCCGTTTCTTAGTTTTATCGAAAAAAGCTAAGTGGCGATCCAACCATTCCGGAGGATCCAGTGTTGCATCCAATTAAGGAAGCATTCTACGTCGAGGACCGGGCGCGTGTTTCCACTATATTAATTGGAGGTCGCGACATATATATATATATATATATATATATATATATATATATATATATATATATATATATATATATATATATATATATATATATATATATATATATAGGTGTGTGTGCGTGTGTGTGTGTCTGCCTGCACGATAACTCTCGAACGAAGCATCCAATCTTTACGAAATTTGGTGAGAAGGTCAAACGTCCCAATAGCTTGGATAAGTCCGTGAGCCAGATATGTCCGATTTTTAGAAGCCAAAATTTTGCCCATTTTTCTCCATTTTTAGTGGTTTTTTGCAAAATTTGGCTAGAATTCAAAAATTTTTTTAATTTTTTTTTACACCATCGAAAAGAGCGTAAAAAATTGCATAAGACATTTAGAACATTATTCTAAGTGAACTAGCTTTTGAAAAAAATTAAGAAATTTGCTGAATTTTTTTACAATAAATGCTTCATCGTTTTTATCATTACAATAACAATATTTACTTATATCTGTTTCACTTTTCAAAATAAAAATAATCCAACTTTTCAAGAACACGTCATCAGCGATTTTGAAAATGTGTTCACTGTTAGAGAGCTAAACTATTTTAGATGGATATAAGTTATGTTATATGAGATCTGCCAGTGTCCGGCAGTCCCAATAGCGCCAAAAATAAAACTACCCAACCAATTTTGAAAAATTTTTCACCTTTTAACCGATTTTAAAAATTTTTTCAGTTAGAGAGCTAAATTATTTTAGATGCATACAGGTTGTTGTATGTAATTCGCCAGTGTCTAATCTTTGGAAACTCACTATGTTATGCAGGGGTATTTTTAGTTGAATTTTTCAACTGAAAAAATTAGTTTCGTTTTCGGTCCCGTAGCACGATTATGTAGAAAAAAAATGTCTGATATATATATATATGTGTATATATATATATATATATATATATATATATATATATATATATATATTCCCGCTACCTTTTAATATGTGTAGGGCCCCCCTATGGAAGTTAAGAGCTAGTAAATGAGGCTCATTTTCGATGTACCTCATACTATCAAAGTGGGGTCAAATTTTGGGTAAATTTTGGATCCGACCCAACCTTTAAGGGGATGGTGGGTGGCAACAAAACAATAAAACTTTTCCATATCGGTTGTAAATAATGTTTCGGTCAATTATCTACAACATATCCAAAATTCAGGTACCTAGGATGATTTGGAGGGAGTAGAGGGGGAAAAAACGATTTTGGCTGGATCTAACACGCCCCCAGCCCCCCAGAATTAACGTAGAGGATTGAAATTTGGTGTGTTGATAAAGTTCATACCTAGGTTGTGCTTTTTGGAGGTTTTAATATTTTACCCCCACCCCCCTCATTTTTAAGCTACAATTTCATGCTTTTTCGACGTTTTCGAAGTTTGTACCACTCGCGCAGGTCACCCAAATAAACCTAGAGAGCTGAAATTTTGTGTACAGGTTAAGTTAATAGCCAGCCATTGCTTTTTGGAGGTTTCAACTTTTAACCGTTACTCCCACGATTTTTACGCCAATTTTTCCTTGATTTTTTTGCTTTTTTTCTAACGTCTAGAAACTCTCTAAGGAAACCTAGAGGGCTGAAATTTTGTGCATGTATTGAGTTAGTATCCAGCTAATGCCTTTTAGAGATTCCACATTACTTTTCCCCCCACTTCTCCCATTTTTACATCGGAATTCAATGGTATTGTTAAATATGTTTAAAATGCTTTATATTTATACTGTAAGACAAATAGGCGAATAGTAAATTTAAAAATTAAAAAAAAAATGAACTTACTTTTATAACAAATGCAATATATACCTATTAAGTAATTTAAAAATATTATTAAAGTCACTGTTTATTTATAAAGTAGGAATTTTGGATTTTTATTATTTATAAAATAGAAATTTTGGATTTTTTTGGAAAGAAAAAATATCTTCATAAAGGCCTTGCAGTTTACTATTTAAGTTCCTTTTTTAATATTTAAAAATAAAACACAAAGGCAATTGGCGGTTAAGCATGGGTAGGAATGCCCTCGTACGAATTGTGTTGGCTTTTTTCCTGCTAACTAACGCTTGTAGACTTTCAGTCACATTTCGTTTGTAGACATTCAATACCGAAGATGAAGGGAAAAATTCGACTTCCGTGATGGGGCCCCGCTGCTCACGGCGTTTTTTTTATTTTCTACTATTGAAATATACTTTTGTACAATTTCAATTAAAATAACTCTTTCATTTTCTGTAAAGTTTTGGTAGACATATCTATTTCATTTTTCCATTTTTAAATTGAAAAATGTCTTCACAGTCGTAAAGTTACTGTTTCAAAATATTTTACGTAAACATGAATAATATATTTTCTAATATTATATAATATAAATCAAGTAAGCCCTACCTTTTTTCAAAATATGCAAATTTAAATTTTTTTAACCATGTGGCATTATTAACTTACTAGCATTTACTTCTCTTATGTCTAATTTGATGTCCTGTAAAAACAAATCAGACACCATTGCTAGTCAAAATTGACCGATAACGTACATTAGTTAATCCAATGAGTACTGAATCGAACATATTAACATAATATGTTTCCTAGAGATACCAAAGGCATTAAATTTTGAAGGATAACTCCATTTTAGTAAGCCCAATTTGTAACCACGGAGACTTGTTTATAAATATTAGATAAACCATTAAATTAATGGTTTGACCGCCATTAAAGTAATCCCATCAGTCAATTTTTTTGCTCACATCAGTCAATTTTTTTGCTTCAATTTCTTAATGTATTTGTAATACACAACATTCTCTTTAGTCGATTCTTTCCTCAATGAGATAATCATAGGTTTATTTCAAATGGTGCAACGGATAAACCGGGGTTAGTTAATCTCTGATTTACTAATGGCCGTTAAGTTCTGATTAAATTAATTTTTGTGTAATCGGCCAAAACACTTAAGAATATTAGTTTAAAAAGTAATAAAAAATAGTACCTATGTGCAACTCGTGTAGGATTGCCGATTGTCCACTCGAGTGAATGAGCACACTCGCTGCCATCGTGCGCTCAACTTCGCTCTCATGGGCAATATATTTACTATTCTTTGTTTGATTTCTTCAGTTTATTAGTTATATTCATGTGATACCTACCTTACTGTTTTCAGCTAGTTGTGATTTGAAGAAATTACAATTTTTAATAGGCAAAGTTGTGTGGTTTGACAGTACGCGTCTTATTAATAGGATATACCTGTATGTATAGGGCTCATGATTATGCATTACTAAATCCCTTTATTGTATAGATTAATATGTGTATGGTACATCTTTTTCCGCTTATTTGTTACAGTAATTTTGATTACTGTAGTCAGACATTGTGTAAATTATACAAACAAAGTTGCTTTACCACAAAAACAAAAAATTTTCACAATGTTTAAGTTCAAATCGTTTTTTATTATTCCTCACATTAAGGCGGTCAACCGTCCCGGATTCTGCGGAGCAGTCCCGGAAAAGCAGCTCACTGAAAATTTCGTTAAAATAGTCCCTGAATGAGTCTAATGCGTCTCGAAAGTCCGGCATTCAGTAGACTTGAAATAATAAAAAAATTTAATTGGCAAGTAACGATGTATAACAGGTGGCAAGAATATATTATAGAACAGTGTTTCTCAACCTTTCTTCACTCTTAGACCGGTAAAATCTTGGATAATTTTATACGAACCGGTCACATTTATAATCACATTTGACAATTATCAGTTTTTTAAATTACATTTATACTTAATATGAAATGTGTTTTCCCGATCACTTCGTCTACCATGTAATTCAGATATATATCGACACTTTATTAACCATTAGAGAAATATTTACATGCCGTTCTTTAGTTTTAAATAGTATTATTGTATACTGGAATCATTTTCGCCATTATTTGGAATAACATTTGATCATGTAATATGAAATGTCGTTTTCCGACCACTTGCCTATGTGATTCAAATAAATATCGACACTTTCCTAAGCATTAGCCAATTGTTTAAAAGCAATTCTTTGATTTTAAATCGAATTGGTAGCTTGGTGTCATTTCCGTCATTAGTTGGTATAACGTTAGGTCGTGTTATAGATTTGTCCTTTCCTGACCATTTGGTTGGCCAAGTAAGCCCCATTATATATATATATATATATATATATATATATATATATATATATATATATATATATGCAAACAAAAAATCAATTGTATTTTTGAAAAGAAATTTTTTTGAATTTTTCAAAATATCATACGAATGAAAGTAAGGTCCAAGATTGTTATATTGTCCCGCATTGGCTAGTGAAAAGTTGAGCGCCTTACGGAAAAGCAACATCTATTTCATTTTTTTTTTTTAATGTAATCACCTCTGCATTATTGGATAGCCATAATTCATATAATTTTCATTCATTGAAATAACTCCTCTGACAAATTAAAAACACAAGTGATATAATAGTATTTTGCAATATAAGTTCGGTAAGTTTACTGATCGAGCAAATGTTGCGAAAACGAGACCCTCAGGGTCTAGTTTTTGCAATTTTCGAGATCAGTAAAGGTACTTAACGCATCGTGTATTGTATAATATTTTTTGCACAATCGATTTAAAATAATTAAAGAATAAGAATATATTAAATAAAAAATAAAATTCGGATAATATAGGTGAAATTTATATTTCTCTGTTATGACATATAATGCCATGAATAAATATTATAAATATTTATAGCAATTGTAATAAAAAATCTTTGTAGTGACAATTGACAATTATATTTGTAAATAAAAAATTAAGTGTCAATATTTAATTGGCGTGAATATTTTTTTGAATTTTCTATTAAAAAAATTGAAGAATAGTATATTGTATAATAAGTGGGAAAAGACGCTTATTTCTCACGAATATGAGTTTGTTGCGGGAGCCCGCAGGACGAGTGCAACAATTCATATGAGTGAGTATTTATGAGTTCCCACGTATTTTACTCTATACTTTTTCTACGAGCACATTTTTTTTCGTAAAATTTAAAATAAATAATTAAAATAAAATTTAAATAAGTAGTAAGAATTTTTTTAAATTTATAATGTCAGTGGTAAGATATTCAAATTTTTGCCAAAGCATACTTTGAAACTGTGGAAACAATAATAAATAATCAACATACATATTATGGCCGCAAGCTCAAAAGACCTCCAGAAACTGAGGTGAGGGGAAGACAAATTGTATTATTTCCATAGTTACCAACCAAACCAAGTAATTATGTTTTTATATGAGTGAGTGAGTAAACGTCTATTTATTAATATGATAGACAAAGATAAATGCAGATGTAGATAAAAAAGTTCTTTTTAGCTTGCGCCCATAATATGTATATTTTTAGAATTACATATGACATTATATATTAAATCAGACATAGCTAACTTTTTTTATTATATTAAGCCGTACGAAATAATTTCCCACGCCTATTTCCACACAGTGTGGGCAATTCTTAATTTTTACATATAGTTAGCCGTGCGCAAAATGTTACTTTTAATAGTAGGAGTAGAAAAAATAGTTTGTTAAACTATAATATTAGTGAGAATAATGAAATTGATGAAGCATTTTAATTTTGGCTGCAAATTTATTCTCGTAAAATGAAAGGAAGATTATGAAAACCACAGAAAATTTTAATGATTGAACAAACTTTTGAAATGTCAATAAAATATGAAAATTAATGGCAACAATAATAATAATTATGTGCAAACTAGTGAAAATTTTCATATTAATCGATTAATTTTCCTAATTGTTCAAATTGTACTTTTAATTTCAATATTAATAAATAATTACAATCATTTTTGAGCTAATTTCACTTACCGGGCACCTATTTTACTTACCGCATTGTTATCTTTTGGTTTCCATGGATATAAACAAACGTTCGGGAAATGTAACTTACCAGCATTATCAACAGCATCGGTAAATGCATAAAAATACACGATCGTGCAAAAAGATATATACGAACTTGTATTTGTCACAGTGCCAATATTAATATTTATGCGTGTTAAATCTTGTAATAGCTGATCTTATACAATTTTGAAAAAAATTAAAACTAAAATATGTATTTCGTTTTAAAATAACTACATTTTTTTCTTAAATATGTATTGCGTGTACTGGGTAACATTTTTGGTTTAGTAATCTCATAAACGATCGGAAATTCACTAACACTGAAGAGGTGGGAGGCTGGATATACATATAAACTATATAGGCCTTGAAATAATTAAATGAATTTTTTTGCTAATTTTGCCAGCCGAGAACGACAGTTTTGCTTGTATCATCGAGTTCGGAATAAATCTATTACATTGGAAAATTTTATAACAATAAATGGGAGAAACGCTACGATAGAGAGTGCGTTTGTATACTCGTGGCATTTGTTTTATTTATAGATCTCCCTGCGTAGAACATAAAGAATTTGCTCCGTTGCGCTTATTTTGTTGAAAAACGTTACCCGACGGCAGTTTAGTCATTGCAGCGATTTTCATTTTGGTAATTTTATAATAAAGTTGATGAAAAAATTCTCTACAAAAATATCATTTTTAAAAGCTTTTATTTAACTTGCTATGTTAGTATGTTGGTTTAGATCAAATCTTGGAATCGAAATTTAGACAGGTTCTAATTAAGCTAGAGGTTTCAAATTTTGCATACCTGTCTAACCTTGATGACAATGCAATATTGTATAATTAGTTTTGCCCTAAATCGCCCCAAACCAAAATTTTTGATTTTTAGTCCTGTGCCACTTTTTGACATTTCGAATTGTCAAATATTGTCCATTGATTTTACATTGCAATTTTTTGTTTCATAGTTATGTTTGATTAGGATAAATTAACCGATTAAAATATAAGTAAAGGGATTACTTCTTTAATTTTTTAAAAAATTAATTGTAATCAGACTAAAAAGTAAAAAATAAATTAAAGTAAAAAAAATGTTTTTTAAGAAAAAGCTTTTATTTAAAAATGGGCTAAAAAAAATAAAATAACTTTTGAGTGAAGTTTGAAGCAATATGCAACATAATTTATAAAAGCTTGAGGCGTTTAATTAAGTTTGATAACTACTGAAAAGTAAAATAGCTACACTTATATCCAAAACAGAAATAATTAATGATAACGCCTCAAGCTTTTATAAATTATGTTGCATATTGCTTCAAACTTCACTCAAAAATTATTTTATCTTTTTTAGCCCATTTTTAAATAAAAGCTTTTTCTTAAAAAACATTTTTTTTACTTTAATTTTTATTCTTTACATAAAGGTGCCGATCCACCAAGCGCGCACCCTGTTTACAAATGATGTAGAGACGATCGTCACGAATGTTTGTAATTGTTTGCTAATGTTTGTTAGTGTTCCGACCAAAGTCAGTACATCAAAGGGAATTCGTTGTTTGATGCGTTTTGTGTTTTTCTGGTAGAGACGGTGGGGTGTGTACGTATACAACAAACATACTTATTTCTTGTTTCATGTTGCGTACTTTGTTGTAAATATAATAGCATAATTTTGTGTTTTAAGAAGGATTATTGTAATTTTAAATTGATAAAGGAATAAAAATAATATGGATTGAAATAATGAAAATTTTCTGCAATTATTCAAATTTTATAAATTAAAACCAGAAATATGGCAAACCACCAATAAATTTTATTATAATAAAATTAAAAAGCAGGATGCGTGGAATGAAACTGCTAAGACTATGGGGACCACCAGGACCACTGTTGATGTAATAAAGGCTAAATAGGCTAAATTAAATTCTCTAATGTCGTCGTTCAGAAGGGAAAAGGCCAAAGAAGAAGGCTGTGCATACTTCAGGAATTATTTTGTTAATTAACTACCTCGAAACTCTAAAAATGCAGTAGGTGATTACATAAGGCTTTTGTAAGAATCTCTTGTAGCTAAAAAGTGAAGCATTATCGTTAGTCTAACTTCGGCGGGTATTCGGTCTCTGTAATTAATATCCCGTTTACAAATTCTCAAGCTAATTTGGGAAATTAAAAATTCTAAATGTTCCGGTAACATACGACAAAAATTTTGAAATAAGCCACTCCTAAGGTTTGTTTTTAAGTCTGTTAATAACTGTATAGAACTTCTTGTTTTTAGAAAATGAGGTCTCCAAAATCTATGTTTTCTTTTGCCTTTTTTGATTAGAGATTATTACGAAGGACATAATAGTGCTAACAAAAAGTTCTTTACTTGGAGCTATTTTTTATATGTGATATACATATATATTATAGTGAAAAGAACGACAACTGGAATGACTCATTCACATAAATTTATGTTTTAGACAAACTCGTAATATAGCTATCTCTCACAAGATCTACTATCTAATATATTGAAAAAGGATAGTAGAAACCAGAATAACTTTTATATGTGGCAAAATTTTATTTTTGAAATGAGTCATTTTCAGTCTTAAAAATAAGATTATATAGAAATACGTGGAACAGCTACAAACATTCGCAAACGGATTATCGTTTTTAACTATTTATTCAGTGGAGACAGTATGTTCACAAACAGTTAAAAACAATTGCAAACAATTACAAACATTTGAAGCAAATGTTTTTTCGGTGAATCCGCACCTTAAGAGATACATGATTGAAGTTGTAAGTTGCATATTACACACGAGCGAAGAAGCTACGCAAGAGCCGCGCAGCGGTGAGTAAGTAATTGCGCGAGTGTGTAATATGCCTTAGTACCGAGTTATGTATTCGTTATTATTAATACTAGAAGAGTTCTGTGAACTCTTTTTCAGAGTTTTCGATAATACAGGAAATTCTCAACGTATCGCAAGCTCGATACATTATCTTTGTCCACATCTCCTTTTTTAGTGTACATTTCTATTCCGAATTTCTTATGTTCTTTATTCCCAATTTTCGAACTGAAAATCTTAAAATTAAAAAAAATGATGTGAATGATGTCTGATATAGATAAAATTATTTAAAAAATCCACATAAAACCCCATTATTGTTATAATTTATGTGCAGTATGTATTGCTATGTTAAATTATAATAGTTTCTTAGATAATGCTTTTGAATATCATTCCAGTCTCCAGAGATGTTAATATATCATTTAAGCTAATAAAAAGAAAAAAAAATTATTTTTCTACAAAGTGGTGTAAAGCCTTAACTACCCCTAGACTTAATATTACGAAATTCAGCAAAAACAAGTCAACTGGATTTTTTTACATACAAGATTTGAAATCTGCAAATACAATTTTAATATTTTTTATTTTAATCGCTCAACCACCCCTGCTGATGTAATTTAGATAGCCTTTTAAGAAAGGATAATATCACCAATTTAAATTTATGTTCTATCTCTTTACGTTTTCGAAATATTTGAAAAATTCAATTTCTCTCAATTTTTGAAGGGCGATTTCACCTTTTCTAACTATTTTTCCACCGATACTTGTCGCTTATTTTTCACTGTACTACAACATATTCAAGTTCTATAAAAAAGAGTTGGTTCAGCCTCGGAACTTTTACTTATAAGTTTAGCACTCAGAGTTTTTAAAACTTAAATTATTTAAAGACCTTTATGTTTAATTCAGACTAACGGCAAAACATTTCAATTTTTTTTATATAGAGCACATGGAGGAAGCAGTTTCTTTTTTATGTTAATGTTCTCATGTTACTGTACAATTTATTTAAAAATTACGTTGCTTCCACTTTGCGCTCGTAGGTAAACACAAATAAAATGATTTTACAATTAAAAAATTGATCATCATATAAATGCATAAAATAAAGGGTCTCGCCGGGTAAGCATATGTGATTTCGGCCCAGCGGCTTTTTCGGCTATTCTATTTCATGAACGTTTCTTATGGTGAGTAATGTTTGAAAATATGGGAATTAGACCTCTACCCCCAATATTATCAGAGATATGGGGGTAACAACCCTTAATTTTAAATTTTTTTCTCCAAAACTATTGAAGATATTTAGATGAAATTAACAGAGGATGTTGACATAGTAACTTTATATTATACAATTTTTTTACATTCGTATGACGTCATTTACTATATTAAAAAAATAATTGAATTTTTGAGGGTGCGTGTTTTAGACCAACGCCTTGAGTGACACCTACCAAAATATATGTTATTTGGCTCTAACATAGTTATTGTGTGTAGACATTTCAGTAAGGTTAGATTGGTGGAAGGTGTCTTAAAAAAATATAAATTCAGGTTAAGTAACAATAAGACACCCCTTTGAAAAAAACAAAGGTCGTGATCTGGATGACTGACTATGGTATTTCTATGCATTTTTTGACGCTAAGTACGAATCTGAGGTCAAAAAAATTCTTATACAACTTAAATTTTTGTATAGAGCCACAAATATCCCTTAAATAGGTGTAAAGTTATGGATATAATGGTTGATTCACGCTCTACAGCTTTTTTAAATCTCTCTGGGCATAGATTTACGGAATGCCAAGTTTTAGTTTACAAGTGCATCTGTAGAGTGCATCTTTCTGGTTTTAAGAGATTTTCTAATACTTTTTGTGAATTTGGGGTGGTTTCAACCCCTTAGACAAGTACGGTCAAAGCAATTGAGGGTTAATCTTCTCGGTGTGCTGCGACCAATGTGGAACAAAAACAAGAAAAATTTGCCCTGTTACATTTTCCTCCACTTCTGTCCAGTAAAGGGTGATTTTCACCCCTTTAAGGGGTTAATACTTCGGCTGTGTTTATCCTATACCATCTTACCCTTACATTCCTAAGAGGTTGTAAACAGAACTTTCCATAACGTAAATCTATGACCAGAGAAGTATAAAAGGGGTGCAAGGGGGTGCCAACGCGTTCGGTGGGTGTTACAGTGTTACACCCTTGTTGGAGCCTTTGGAAATAATATAAGGGTACGGGTACGAGGATTGTAAAATGCCTATTCATATTCCAGGGTGGCGATCGACCTGGAAAACCTGGAAAAGTCAGGGAATTTTGAATTTCTGGAAAAGTCAGGGAATTTCAGTTGTAGTCAGGGATTTTTTCAGTTTTCGACTCGGCCAGAGCGTCGACTGATAGTTTTTGTAAAAAGTTTTTTGACGACCTTTTCTTTTTTTTGCTCTTTAGTTGTATTTTTTGTCACTGACGAGCAAAAAAAAAAGAAAGGTCATCAACAAACGAAATTACAGTAGACTGTCGTTAATTCAAACCTTCGATAATTCGAAACTCTATAATTCAAAGGTATCACGAGTTCCCTTCAAAATCTCTTTATATTTCGAACTAAAACAATAGATTTTTATACACTTGGTAATTCGAACGAAAAAATCATTGCTACGTAACAAAACGACGCGTTAATTGGAACTCATTGACGTCAAACACGCGACAATTCAAAGTTGCAGAGAGAAAGAGACAGACAGATTGTAAGTACATTTTGAGAAAAGTTCAAGTTCATTCATCGCAATCGCTTAAAAAATTAAAATTGTCACCTGCAATAATTCGAACCTCTCTATAATTCGTAATATTTTAAGATTCCCTCGAGTTTCGAATTAACGAGAGTCGACTGTACTATATTTTAACCAATATTTTTTTCGGAGTAGTCCTGGAATTTTATTCAGAGTCAGGGAGAAGTCAGGGAACTTTGAAATTGGTTTTCAGTCGCCACCTTGTATTCCTTTCTGTAATGATACTGATATTCATAACTTGACACCTATTTAACGGATATTTGTGGCTCTATACAAAAATTTAAGTAGTATAAGAATTTTTTTGAGCCCGGATTCGCACTCAGCGTGAAAAATGCATAAAAATACCATAGTCAGTCATCCAGATCACGACCTTTGTTTTTTTCATAGGGGTCTTATTGTTACTTAACCTAAATTTATATTTTTTTAAGACACCTTCCACCAATCTAACCTTACTGAAATTTCTACACACGATAACTATGTTAGAGCCAAATAACATAAATTTTGGTAGGTGTCACTCAAGGCGTTGGTCTAAAACACGCACCCTCAAAAATTCAATTATTTTTTTAATATAGTAAATGACGTCATACGAATGTAAAAAAATTGTATAATATAAAGCTACTATATGTCAACATCCTCTGTCAATTTCATCTAAATATCTTCAATAGTTTTGGAGAAAAAATTTAAAAATTAAGGGTTGTTACCCCCATATCTCTGATAATATTGGGGGTAGAGGTCTAATACCCATGTTTTCAAACATTACTCACTATAAGCAACGTTCATTAAAAAGAATAGCCGAAAAAGCCGCTGGACCGAAATCACATATGCTTACCCGGCGATACCCTTTATTGAAGTGCCACCATGGCACAAACTTGTTGAAACATGTCAGTTCGTTGTTTTGACGGCGTACAGGAGTGACTAAGATGGAAATTTCCCACTTTTACATTGATGACCAAGGTCTTTATAAAATATTTTTACATAAAGAATCGAGTGATATTTTGAGAATAAAAATTCAATCTATGCACACAGCTTCCAAAATATACTCTCTTTGGATAGAGTACAATTCCACCAGTGTACTAGCCTGGTATTCTACTGTCAGTGCAAGGTAGGGGCAAGACTTGTTGGTTGTTGCGCTCATATTGCCTCCATAATCTGGTACTTAAGTTACAACAGATATCAGAATCATACTACTCGAAGAGTCGCGTGTGACTTCAAAAAATTTTTAATGGATGCAGATGTTGAAATATATTGGAGTGACGAGAATAAGGAGTAGATACGGAGTGTAAAGTTTAAAAATGTTGAAACTTTTAGAATTATCCAAAAAAAGTGGATTAATTTCATAATTTTGCTTTTTCATAAAACCTTCCTATAATAATGAGATCAACAGCAAAGTAAAAAATGATAATGAGAATATTCGGGCATAATATTTATTCCATTTTACTATTTACTTTTTGTAAACCTAATGCACATATAAAAATTCATGGAGAGGATGGGGCGATAATAAGGCCTTATCGGTACCCCTCCTTTATAATAACAATTTTTTTGTAATGTAAAATCAGTGAACAATATTTGACAGTTTTAAATGTCAAAAAGTAGCTCAAAATTAAATCTGCTGCCACTTTTAGGTCCACTGCGAGTGCGACGACTGACGCTCATTTTGACAATTATTAAGTACTAATCTAATATTAAAGTAGAATTCATTCGGCCTAAAATCACTAATAAAAATACAACGCTACCTCCCGTACTATACACAAAATTTAGTTTTCCTTTAAAGTTTAAAAGTTTGTATGTTTGTAATCGTATTTGTATTCACTTTAACGAATAAATTTAATAAATAATCATTTATATATGTACATCACTCGTATTCATTTCATATAATTATTTAAATAACTTCCAAAATAAAAGTAATATTAGTTTAGACAAAATTTTGAATATAATTTTTTTTCCTCGACTATGCTATAGTTAAGTAAAAATTTTTGAGCTTATTGAAATCCTTATACATTACACTATCTACAAAAAAAGTTATAGGTATATAAAAAGATAAAAAATTACAGATTTTTGATCCGAAACTATCTAATATGGGGCCCACTGTGTATCGATTGCACCGGAATCAAAAAAGAAAAATTGAATCTTTTATTGGAAAAATTTTATTGTTGTCAAATCTTCAAAATTGACGTCCAAAGAAATTCAAAATATTCCTAAAACTTGCAATTTTGTCGAAAATAAATGAAAAAATTGAATTGCATTTTGAACTGCATTTGTTCACAGGAATCTAACTCAAAATAAATAGGAAATGATACGCGCGGGGACAGATTTCTCCCTTCCTATCGAACGACAGCTTTCAATACATTTTCCAGTTTCTAAAATTAAATTAGTAAAATACTATACGTCAGAATGTGTGATCGTATTTTTTATGCTGGTGTTCCTGTTTCTTTTTTTTTTCGTTTTTCTTTTTTTTTTAATTAAATCATTTATTATTCAATCTTTAGTCGATTTTAGAATGTATTTATTCCATTGTTTTCGATATTTTGAGATTCCCTCATTAGTTACATATTTAAAAAAAAAAATAAAAAAAAATTATCTCACAAACTACACGTGAGAATTGGTTCAGTTTTGACATTTTGTGTATTAAGTATTAAAAAATAGCATATCCAAAAATCATTCTTTAGTCTCTAGAATGCTCTAGTCCTTCTTTAGAATGCGCTTTATGATATAGTAATCAAAGGATTTTTTTGTATTAAAAATTATATTGATAATCGTTTTTAACATTGACGAGTATTTGATCGATTATTTCTTTTTCTTTTTATGTTATATATTTCAATAATTTATTATAATAAATGTTTTGTTATATTATTTTTTTTCTAGATTGGTGCAGATGGTGCTAATTCTAGAGTAAGAGAAGCAATGGGTGTCCATTTTCTGAATTGGAAGTATCAACAAAAAAGTATTGTAGCAAATATAGAACTTGCAGAGGTAATAATTTTATGTTATGTTGAATCAGTTTATAAAACATTCGTTTGTTTATGTTTTTATGTAAACAGTCCGTTCCAAATACAGTTGCATGGCAAAGATTTAATCCAGATGGTCCGATTGCATTGTTACCTGTAAGTAAAACAATCAAGTTTTTTTGTATTATTTATTTATAAATTTATTAGTAATAATATAATAAATAAAAAATTGACTTTTGAGAAATTGGTTGTTAATAAATATTTAAAAATTTAAACTAGCGTTACAAATGTACTAATGTACGCGGTACTTGCGCCGCGCTTTGCAAAACGTTCGCAAACGTTGAAGCAACAATTAATTTGAACGGTTATACGCGCACATTTGTAACACTTTGTGCTCGTACAAACTTGTTCGGGATAATGTCTGTAAATACTTCAAAAGATATCATTTTGTTTCAGCATAAAATGATCAAGAGCTTACCGTAAAAATACAACATATTCAGTTTGTTGTAGATGTGCTCGTATAACCGTCCAAGTACACCAGACGCGCTGCGCAAACTGTTCAAATATTCCAATATAAATTAACTAAAAAAGTACTATGACATCATCTAACAAATGAAGCAAACCTAGACTTTGTCTCTTTTTTCTTATTGTCATTTCTATATAAGAGTAACTTTTGATAATAAAAGACAACAATTTATTATGCTATTTCATCTTAACTCTATCATTATTTTATTTAAAACAAATTAATTAAAAAAGTAATTTTTTAGCTAAAATCCACGTGAAAAGAAAGGGGCTGTGACGTTACATTCTCTTATATTTTAGCACTATCGCCACTAGAGTCGCTACTTTTTTAAATTTCGGTTAACAAACATAACTATGGAAATTAATCTAAATTAAATTAATTTAAAAAAAAAATCAGCAATTTCTTTTCCTAATTATAAGACAAAAAAAGTTTTAAGTTTTATAAGATTTTTTTCTTAGTTATAAACACCTATTGCTATCTAGAGAATGTAACATAACATTATTTTTATTTTTAAATTTAAAAATTTTTTAAATATTTTTAAAAATTAAAAACATAAATATAAATATGGGTGTTCTAAAATAATTTCCCAAAATTAGTCAAATTCCCCATTGTCATTAAACTTGTTGTATATTATTTTAATTAAATAATTACAAAAATATAATGGAAGTAGGTATGCTTACTCCATTTAAAAATCTAAAACAAGAGTTTCTTGTTCATTCAAAAATATATGCTATAATATATAACACTGAAAATTACTTAGGAAAAATTGAAAAAAATTATGTATTAAGTATATGTACTGTATTTGTAGTCAGAAAATTTGAATTTTCTTCAATTACACAATAACGAGAATGTGCTTTGTTGACACTTTTCTCTCCTATAAAATTTCTTTGGATTTAACCCAACCCAATCAAATATTTGTTTTATTTATTGTATTTATTAAGATTTAAACAATTTTTGACTTTTTGAAGATTTCACAATAATGTAATCCAGGGGTTCCCAAACTGTGCGCCGCGACGCCCAGGGACGGCGTAAACCGTCACAAAGGACGCCGCAGCAGAATGTTAATGGGGAAACAATTTCAGGCCTGATTAAAGTAAAAATGATTGTAACAATGGCTGTAAAAATGGTTTTTTTGGGAGAAAGGATGCCCATCAGTTTCTTCGGGGAAAATTAAAAAATATGAAATTAAGAGATGACTCGGGTAGAAAGTGTTTTTTTTTTTTCATTTCAAGGAGAAAGTTTTGAAAAATACAATTTTTGGGATTAAAGAACAGCGCCGGCAATGATTCGTAATTTCGTACCTTAAGGGAGCCTCGGGTCTAAAAAGTTTGAGAACCCTTGGACTGTAATCCCGTGAATATCAAAAATAAAAAGTTTATAGCTTAAAAAATTCAAAATTCCCTTTTTAAAATCAATTTTTTCAGAAAATGTAAGAAATAAATTTTTTTCTCACCGTAGTTTTTTTTTGCCTAATCGCGTATTAAAGTTAAACACATGACGCATCTTTCAAAATAAAACAATAAACTATTTTTCCTAAATAAATATATAGAATTTTATTAAACCTTTAGCTCTGTCTAAGAAATTTGCACTTATTTAATTCTTTGTTTTCTTTTTATAGTTATCTGAAAACAAGAGTTCCTTAGTTTGGTCCACATCGTCAGAAAATGCTCGCCGCCTGTTTAAGTTACCAGACGATCAATTCATTGATGAAGTAAATGAAGCTTTTGTAAGAAATTTTTATTTAATTATACAGCTTTGATTAATTAAAATAGTATATTACGTAATTGTGGTTGTAAGTTGCATATGACACACGAGCGAGGGTGTAATTGTGCCTTACGACAGAGTTACGTATTACACTTTATCTATGACTTGTATGAAATTCACAATAAACAATATAAATTTTTCACTCTAATTGAAATAAAGATATCCGATTCTTAAGTGACTACGAGAAACTTCATCCTACTCTCAAATTACCTTCTTCTTAACTTGAATTTAAGACTTAATAGCAAGTTAAAAACAACAAAATAAGATAAGAAGAAGATACGAGCAATTTTAAGACAAGAAACAGTTTAAGAGGAAGATAAAAGACGCACCCTTACTTTCCTAAAATAATATATTTCTTTATTTTGAATATCGTGTACTGTAATTTTCAGGTTGGAATAAAATACCTCGTAATTTTTTTTGTTTAAATTTGATAAATACACTCATGTACAATATTATTGCCAACGATCTGCTGTGGTGAATTAATTGCAACGTTTTTTACCTTACCACCTAAATATACAAAAGAATAGAGTTCCTATAATAAGAGTTAAGACACCGTGTGTCCGATTTTTGATTGGTCATTTAATCCGCCAAATGTAATAGGGGAAAAGAGAGGGGAAATTGAACAGAAATTATTAAGATACAATTATTAATTAGTAAAATAATATATTTTTTGATAAATATCATGCAATAGTAGGAAATATTAACATAATTATTTAATATTTTAATGCAATCTAAATCTAATATTGATAGATTTTGCATCGAAAAATGTAAAGAAATTGTTTAGTTATTTTATTAAAATTTTCAGATTAACTAAATAGGTATCTTACAAGTAACATTACCTAATAGTGGTGGAGAACTATCGATAGCACTATCGATAACTATCGATAGTTTTGACTATCGAAAACTATCGATTTTTTTTCTATCAATAGTTTTCGGTAGTTTTTTTTTCAATCATTTCATTTACTTATAAATATTAAAGATAAAAATTTCGTAGAAATTATAGCCAGAGATATAAAAGCAATTATTTCAAGGGAATTTTCGAAACCAGGTATAAGTTACAACTATGGGTAATAAAATAAAATGACAAAAGAAATTAAACAATCGGATAAAAATATCAGTTCACCCAAACAATTACATAAATAAAATAAATTTAAATATAGCGAAGAAATTTTTGTGCATTAAAGTTTTTGTCGGAAAACTTGCAATAATTGCAGGTAATAAAGTCTGTTTGTATTCTAAATTGTATATTTCATATTTATTCAATATTTATCCTCCTTGTTGTTTTCCGGTATTACCTCTTTTTCATTTATAATTTTGACTATAAAACCCACAAAAAAGAATTCTTAAGGTACCATCACAGTGTGATCGGCCGAATAAATAAAAATGAATAAAAAAAATATTTTTGTTTTGTTAAATAGTGGTATTAATCGTAAAAAAAAATTCATCCTCATTCCCCCATCCTATCCAACCGAAAAAAATTGCGAAAATTGACTATTTTTCGGCCGATCACACTGTGATAGTACCTTAATTAATTTTTTAAAACTAAATTTCAAAAAATCTTTTTCAATAAAATGTTTGTTCTAAATATTAAAATTTCTTAGGAGGTATAGTAAGTTCAAAAAACTGGGATTTTAGATAAATACAATCTGGATACCCAATTGTTCCATTGTATTAGTTTAAAAGTTCTATAAAATATGATTTTGGCAACAAAAACTTGACTATCAAAAACTATCGATTAACTATCGATAACTATCGATAGTTTCATGACTGACTATCGGACTATCCATAATTCTCCATCACTACTACCCAAGTGTCAATCGCCAATCTTCTTGAAACTTTGCTGGTGTGTATAATAGACAAAAATAAGGGACCTGTATTTTTTTATATTAACGGCCGTCTACTTTTACGGGGTGAAATCAGCCCTTAAATTTGGGGTTCAAATCGTATTTATTAAGATATCTCGAAAACTATAAGAGATAGAGGAAAACTTTAAATTGACGAAATGTTTCCCCTTAAAAAACCTATTCACCTGTATAGGTTAAATCAGGGTCGTGTTTGTAAGAGGAGCTGGAGGGATGAAAATGGGGGTAAATTTTGTTGTACAGCCTGAGTGGTTTAATGTATCAAATTTTTACCATCATGAATGGAAAGAACACCAAAAATTAGGGAATACGTGTTTTTGCGTTTTTTCGAAATATGTGTGGTATTCAAGACATATAAGGCAGAAAAGAATAGGATAGATTATATTGCATTATTATTGATTGCAAATACCTTCTAATTTTTTTTTTTATTTTTATGTTTAATTCATCATGAAAATGTAAATTTTTACTTTCTAATAATGATTCGTGTATTTTTCAGTACCTACTGAATTGGTAATTTAATCATGTGCATATTTGGTTACTATTTCTGCCAAAGTTGTCTGATTTCCCTGTGTTAATGAATACTCGACAAGAAGCAGCATCTCTTTCGTTTACTGTTTAGATGCTTTGTAATAAATTTTCTGCATTGGGAAATGTGGTTGACACCTACAAAGCATACAAAAAGAATAAGAAAAGTAGTTTGAATATTGAGAAAGAAATAAACCGCGTTTAACCAAAGTTAAAAAAGAATTTGTAAGATGAAGATAGTTGATTTGTTGAACGGAAGAGATTGTCGAATATTCATTAACACCTGTAGGAATATAAAATAGAAGTAACCAAATATACACATGACTAAATTACCAATTAAGTGACGCTATGTCCTACGTGAACGCGACGAGTGCGATAAATGCGATGTGATGCGAGCGATTATTTTTTAAACGTATACAAATAGATTAGATTGTCCATTGTACGCGATAAATGCGACGCGAGCGAGCGACTAAATTCGTTCGCTCGCATCGCTTGGTTTGAAAATCAAATTGTTTTGTTTTTCGTCGCGCGTTTAAGCGATTAAGACCAAACTTAGGTGATATAACTTCCAAAATATCGAATGTAGTTGTAGTCATTCTTGTATAAGAACAAAATAAAGCTTCATTTTTTTTTCAGTTGTGGGTACAGGTGATAGAATTCACCAAAAACTAATCTATCCTTATAAATAATTGAATTTGTAAATAATCTTTCTTTTTCAAACATTTTTTATAAACTAAGTATTTTACTGAAGCACTTTCAAGTAATAATAATTGTGTACTCAATGACATTTTTTGTTGGTTTTTTAAACCAAAATTAGTATAAAAATACATGTGCAAAATATACCGTTCCACAATTCACATTTAAAACACACTGCGCTTTAAGAAACAAAAAATATCAGCCATTACGGAGTCGTTCGCATCAATCGCAAATTCGCGTTTGTCGCCAGTAGATAGGACATCATGGCGAGCAATGAGTGCGACGAACGCGAATTCACTCGCATTGCCCGCAAATTCGCGTTCGTCGCGTTCAAGTAGGACCTAGCGTAAGTACTGAAAAATACAAGAATCATTATCGGAAAGTAAAAATTTACATTTTCATGATGAAATAAACATAAAAATAAAAAACGCAAACAAAAGAAAGAAAAACAATAGATTACCTAGGTTACGATAAAAATAATATTCAAAAATTTAAACATTAACTTCAGAACTTTTTTATTAAAATTTCACTTTGGAAAAGGATTGTAGTAAAGCCTAATTACGAACTGAACGTAATTTTGAAAAATCCACCAGGGTTTTCGGATCTCGAAAAGAATCCAAAATTCAATTAATTCTAAAACCATAAATATGGGAATCTATGAAAGGATTTTGAAGTCTGAAAATTAAATACTTATATTAATATGGTAGTTTTCGAGTCGTTTGCCGAGCGGAGCGAAGCATTACATGGAATTAACCTTTTAACTGTTTGGCGAGCGAAGCGAAACACTTTAAAGAACTACTTTTAAATTAAATTTGTCTGGTTTGTTTCGGAATAACTAATTTAAAGTAGCTTATTTCTCACAGTTAACATAATTTTACACTAATGAAACTGAAGGGCATAGTTGTCAGAAATAAATTAATGAATACATGTTTCAACACTTTTTGAAAATTAATCCTGTAAAGAGTAAAATAGGGAATAAACGCAAAAAATGGAGGGAGGTCAAAGTTTACATTTTTAACGCCTACCGTTCTGGCGTCTCCAACAATGAGTGAGTTATTTTAGGAAATATTCAAGCATACAGCAAGCAGACTTAAGGGAATTTAAATTTTCCAATACGATAAGGGAGGATACCTATTTAGAGTAAAGTGTACAAATATTAGCTATCTTAAAAATATATAATATTTGAGTATTTTAAGTCAACATACTTTTTTTACTTCTATACCAAATTCGTTGACATCTCCTTGATAGGCTTACTTTAGATTGTTTAGTCTATGTTATATCTATGTTTGAAGAAATAACAAATTAGTTTTTGAAAATTTCCAGTTGTTCCTAGATAACTAGCCAAAGGTAATTCTCAATAAATAAAGCTTATCAAAGCTTATGATAAGAAAATAGGGTCAAAAATTTTAGCGAACTACCCACTAGGAATTACCTTTACTAAATTACGAAATTCGCGCTAGCGAAGCCGCGGGTAACAGCTAGTTGTACAATATTTGTATGATAAATTCAAAAACTCTAATTAATTTGAAAGCAAAACAGTTGAGGAATTCAAAAAATGTACACTGTTAAGGAGGTCATTATGCCAATCTTTATTTTTTGTCTTCCTTTCATAATGCGTTGGTATATAGGGTTGCTATTCGTTCGGGTTTTTCTGGATTTGTTCTCTTCTTGAAGGCGCCTGGGAAGAACCTGGGCGTGATTTTTTTATATCGTTCGGGTTTTAGAGCTATCAAAATTAATTATATAAATATTAAATGTTTGTCATTAAAGTGAATATCGTCAGCTGTCACCGTGCGTCCGTATACCCACGATTCCTTTACATCAAATCTATCCAAATAATAACCCACTTCTCTGATTCATACATTTCACCACCTTTATTCTGAATTATTTAACAATAAAAAAAAGATTAAAAGAGTTTTAAAAGACGTGGCGGTAATTAACCCTTTATGGGCCACGGTAGCCAAATGGCTACCTGAACTTTAATTGTCATTTTTTCTTGTATTATTAAGAATTATACATTTAAACTAGCATATAGACAAAATGGTCCTTAGTAGGGACGGGACGATACCACGTAGGTATCGATACTTTTACTTTATACCGTATCGGTAAGAAAATATCGATACCTACTCAGTATCGACTAAAAAGTATCGATACTTACTTGTATCGGTCAGTTTTGTTTTTGAGGTACTCCCCAAAAGTAATAACTTTTCGAGATATTTTCCCCATAAACGGATTCGTACAGCAGTGATTGTCGCCCCGACTTTCGAAAATAGCCTCTCACAAGGTACAGAGGTACCGACAATGTGTAAATATATCCGCACCTGTTTATACCTATAACATTGGAAAGTTTTAATAGATCTGACGTGACCAAATCGTATTCAAATCTACCTTTATCAATTTAGCAAAACTAAAATACACAACGTACGTAACACAGCAAGAGTAAAATATATAATGGCGTCACTTCCACTTGCACAGATTAAAAATCAGCGTTGTGTGATTTGTGCAGTGCAGTGCAGGGTTAACAATGTTACGCCAGTTGTCTTATTCTACGGTCTACCTACACCACCTACACTGTTATGAACACAGAGCCCGTTACGAATGTTACGAGCGTTACGAATGAGTACCGATACGAGTACTTTTGATCAATGCCTACTTGGTACTTAGTTCTAAAGTATCGATACCAAAAGTACTTGGTATCGAAAGAAAAGTATCGAGTAAGTACTTGTATTTACTCGTATCGTTCCATCCCTAGTCCTTAGCTAATATGGTGTTGAACAGTGCTGTCCACTACTGAACAAAACTATACACTAAACTGTCATGGAATTGGCTTGTTTGGCTGATTGTTCAAAGTGTTTAAAATAATTACATTTTTTGGTGATTAATACATTTAAAAAAAATTTTATGTATGTTGCTAGTTTAATTATATACTTAGTGTTAATTTGCTAACATTATTTTATTTTATTTGTGGCTAGAAACCTTTATAAATTTGATAAAAACTTACTGTTGCCAATTGGATACATTGGCCTAGATAAATAATTTTTAAATATAACCGTTATTCGAGTTAAATAATGAGGACACAGAAATTCTGGCGTCAGAATCAGATTTTAAAGAACCTTATTTAAATAAGAGTCACAAACGTTCGTAATCCAGCTTGTTGTCATAAAAAGATAACTTTATACATCATTGGCTAGTTTAGACCAACAAATGTCGATGATTACATTGTAAAAAATCATTCACGAGATTAAAATGTGTAAAATGTGATACACAACTTCGTCTCACCAAAACAAATAAATATTTTATTTCATTTCATCAGTAATAAATTCGTAATATTATTTCTGCTTGTGAATGAATAAAACTGTTTTGCAGAAATAGATAAATATTCTTTTTTTGTTGAAACGTTGTTTTATTCAAAAACCAGTGTAGCCATATAGCAACATTTTACATATAAGCAACATTTACAGTTAAAGGCCAATGTAGCCATATGGATACGAAAGGAAAAACCAATTTCCACGCATTTCCCTGGTAAATATATGACAAAATTTCAATATTTACGATATTTCTAAACTATGTACCAAAAATCAGACTTGTAAAATTGTTAGAAATCTTATTGGCCCATAAAGGGTTAAATAGCTATGTGGGCTTGAGAGGTAGATAATTTTAAACGCTTTTAAAGTTTGAAGAGCGATTTGCATTTAATAAATTCGAGAGCGACACATTACTGTTTAATTATTTATTAACTATGTCCGTCGAAAACGTAAAAACGCCGTGAGCAGCGGGGCCCCATCACGGTAGTCGAATTTTCCCCTTCATCTTCGGTATTGAATGTTTACAAGCGAAATGTGATTGAAAGTCTACAACCGAATTGTCATTTTGTTGGTTTCAAAACTGGTCATGAGTGTTCGGCTGATCGAGGCTTTAAAAAAAGGTTTTAAGTATTTAAGGGCTGTATCTCAGTAAATTTCAATTTTGTGCCGAAAACAGGTAGCAGAACAAAAACCAACACAATTCGTACGAGAGCATTCCTGCCCATGTTTATCCGCTAATTGCCTTTATGTTTTAGTTTTAAATATTAAAAAACGACCTTAAATAGTAAACTGGAAGGCCTTTATAAAGATATTTTTTCTTTCAAAAATAAAAAAAATAAAAAATAAAAAAAATAAAAAATAAAAAATTATTTCTTCGGTATTGAGTGTCTACAAGCGAAATATAATTGAAAGTCCACAAGCGATTTGTAATTTTGGTGGTTTCAAAACTGATAATGAGTGTCCGGTTGATCGGGGCTTTATAAAAAGATTTTAAGTTTTTAAGGGCTGAATCTCAGTAAATTTCAATTTTGTGCCGATAGAAGTTAACAGGGAAAAAGCCAACACAATTCGTACGAGGGCATTTCTATCCATGCTTATCCGCCAATTGCCTTTGTGTTTTACTTTTAAATATTAAAAAAGGAACTTAAATAGTAAACTGGAAGGCTTTTATGAAGATATTTTTTCTTTCCAAAAAAATCCAAAATTTCTATTTTATAAATAATAAAAATCCAAAATTCCTAAATAATAATTAAATAAATAAATAAACAGTGACTTTAATAACATTTGCAAATTACTTAATATGTATGTATTTCATTTGTTAAAAAATTGTATTCACTTTTTTTTAAATTTTTTAAAATTACTATTCGCCTACTTGTATTTAGAATAAACATAATGCTTTTAAAACACATTTAACAATAGCATTCAATTCCGATGTAAAAATGGGAGAAGTGGGGGGAAAAGTGATGCGGACTCCCTACAAGGTACTAGCTGGATACTAACTGAATACACGTACAAAATTTCAGCCCTCTAGGTTTCCTTATGGAGTCTCTAGACGTGTTAGAAAACAAGCAAAAAAATTAAGGAAATATTGGCGTCAAAATCGTGGGGGTAAGGGTTAAAAGTTGAAACCTCCAAAAAACAGTGTCTGGCTATTAGCTTAACCTGTACACCAAATTTCAGCCCTCTAGGTTTATTTGGGGAGATTTTGACCCGAACGAAACTGTTAAAAAACAAGAAAAATCATGTTCTTTTGGGTATAAAAATGGTGGGGGTAGGGGTTAAAAGTCGAGACCCCCAAAAGGCACCCCCTTGATACTAACTCAATCCGAATACAAAATTTCAGCCCTCTAGGTTTATTCGGGTGACCTGTGCGAGTGGTACAAACTTCGAAAACGTCGAAAATGCATGAAATTGTAGCTTAAAAATGAGGGGGGTGGGGGTAAAATATTAAAACCTCCAAAAAGCACAACCTAGGTACGAACTTTATCGACACACCAAATTTCAACCCTCTACGTTAATTCTGGGGGGCTGGGGGCCTGTTAGATCCAGCGAAAATCGTTTTTCCCCCCTCTACTCCCACCATATCATCCTAGGAAGCTGAATTTTGGATATGTTGTAGATAATTGACCGAAACATTATTTAAAACCGGTTTGAAAAAGTTTTATTGCTTTTCAGCCCCCCACGACCCCCTTAAAGGTCGGGTCCGAAAAAAAATTTTCCCAAAATTTGACCCCACTTTGATAGTATTGTTGTGCATCGGAATAAGCCCCACTTACCAAATTTCATCTCTTAACTTCCATAGGGGGGCCCTACACATATTAAAAGGTTGCGGGAAAATATATATATATATATATATATATATATATATATATATATATATATCAGACATCTTTTTTTTTTACATAATCGTGTTCTACGGGTCCGAAAACGGATAGCGCCCCTGGTCTCGCCTCTCGCAGCTCTTATCGTATAGACTGTATAAGTCTAATTTTTCGGAGAAAATTCGACTAAAAAATATAGAAGGTATTTGCAGTAAGTAATAATGCAATATAATCTATCTTATTTTTTCTTCCTTATATATCTTGAATACCACAGATATTTCGGAAAAACACAAAACACGTATTCCCTAATTTTTGGTGCTCTTTCCATTAATTATTATGGTAAAAATTTGATACATTGAACCACTCAGACTGTACAACAAATTTTACCCCCATGATATCTATGGATATCATGTTTGATATACCCAGATGTATTTATGTTCTAACTCTTATTAAAGGGACTCTACAGAAGAAACGACAACGATTTATGTGTACACTACATCTACAGTATTTGTGGTTTAATATTATGTGATAATACATTTTATAAATGCATTTGTTTATTCATCTAGTGGAAAAAACATCCATCAAGCGAAATAGTTACAAATTTGTCTCAGTCGATAAATACATTTTTACGAAAAGTTGGTGTTGAAACAAAAGACAGTCGACAGTTACCTCCTCAATGTGTTCGAGTTGAAGAAAAAAGTCGAGCTTGTTTTCCTGTGGCATTTGGACATTGTACAAATTATGTAGATAATGGTGTTGCACTAATTGGGTTAGTATAACTAAACGTATCTGAAATACGAATTACACAAATATAAGATACAATGTATATCATCGGTGCAGATTTATTTTACTAGTTTAGGAGAAAAGTTGTATATTATCAACACACGGAAAAATAATGAATCTGTAGACAGGATTGTTAAAATTGTGTGTTGTCTTTTTTTTTTTTACTGTAAAATAAAAATCAGAACATTTTTTTAACCTTTGAATTCGATTTGCGTACACTTTCTTACATATTAGATGATATAAAACTGACTAATTTTGTTCCTGGTAGTAATTTTTTTATTTTTACCGTATTGAAAACCTATTTTCTTTTTTCACTTAGCTGGAAAATCCAAAAAACATGATCAGTTCTGATTCACCCCGTTATTTAGATCAATAAATACGAGAGGAGGATGAAAATGAAAAGAGGAATTTCGGCTTAAAGAGAGTTTTGGCTTAAACCTTTTTTTTTAATTTCAAATATTATCGAGTGCCTGTGAAACATTATTAACATATGGAAAATTATGTTCGTATTTAAACATACGTCAATATTCATATGTTCACTTAATATCCAGCTAAGCTGATCCTTGAATACTCAATTTTCTTTGGTATACAGGGTGTTTCATTAAGAATTATCCATATAGTAACTGGAGAAACCTTAGCACGAAATATGAAGATTTAAGCCAAAACACTTAAATAAAATATTCCTCCTAACCGAGATATAGGGTGTTTTATTTTAAATATTCTAAATGATTTTAGCTCATATTTTTGACACCTTCCAATATTTTTTGTTCATACTTGGCAAAGAGTTTACACATATTAGGTTACTTTAAACAGTGGTAAAAGATAGTTTTCCTCTATTACCAGAGGCGTGCGGTAGGGATGGATACTTTCTTTTATCCCCCTACAAATTACGCCACTGTCGTAATAATTGTTTCTGCATGTTTTTTTTGATTCTTCATCACTTTCTACGTAAATATCATCCTCTTGTCTCAATACGATAGAGTGAGTAGTTTTTGAGTTATTTGCATTTAAAGGTAATGTTTAAAATATCCATTTTTGTTTTATTGCTTATTTAACATGAGTGTCCTTAATAATTTAACCACCTTGATGATAAAATTTGTTAATTCTAATCGTAAATTCACATGAGTCAATAACTATTTCGCTAAAAAAATAAAGTTTATTAGTTTCAAATGATTTTTTCATATTAATATTTATCAAAATTTCAGTTTTAAATTTATGACAAAACAGAACTATGATTTTTATTATGAAATAACATTACCTTTAAATGCAAATAACTCAAAAACTACTCACTCTATCGTATTGAGACAAGAGGATGATATTTACGTAGAAAGTGATGAAGAATCAAAAAAAACATGCAGAAACAATTATTACGACAGTGGCGTAATTTGTAGGGGGATAAAAGAAAGTATCCATCCCTACCGCACGCTTCTGGTAATAGAGGAAAACTATCTTTTACCACTGTTTAAAGTGACCTAATATGTGTAAACTCTTTGCCAAGTATGAACAAAAAATATTGGAAGGTGTCAAAAATATGGGCTAAAATCATTTAGAATATTTAAAATAAAACACCCTATATCTCGGTTAGGAGGAATATTTTATTTAAGTGTTTTGGCTTAAATCTTCATATTTCGTGCTAAGGTTTCTCCAGTTACTATACGCATAATTCTTAATGAAACACCCTGTTCACATAGTGGTTAAAAAATTATCAAACTGGATCGGCCGAGATTCGAACCCGGATCTCTTAGTAACTAGCCAAGTGTTTTACCCACTAGACTACCAAACCGCGCAAATTATATCCATCAATATTATAATAATTTTAATTAAATAAAATTACAGAATTTACGCTTATGATGACGTAATCAGAAACATTAGTCAGAAACAGCTGACGTCACAGGATAGTATACAGTTTACAGGACAGTTTATATATAAAATCTGTATTTAAAAAAATTTGAAACCTTGAAAACTAAAATTTAATTATTTTTTTAAACTACTTGTCAATATTTTGCCGAACATTAAATGTTTTCTTCTTTTTTTCTTTTTTAATCATTTTATTATAATAAAATAGTCAAAAGTTCGCAAAATACAAAATATGAAGTGTAAACATTACGAATGTTTTATGATATTACTAAGAATCTCTTCTCCAATTTATGGCAATACTGGCACATAATGTAATACGGGAAAAATGTGTTTTAGAGAGAAATTTTAAATTATATATATATATATATATATATATATATATATATATATATATATATATATATATATATAAACATTTTTTGCGAATTATTAATAAATTTATTTATTTTAAAATAATTATTTTATGTTATATTTAGATGCGTGTGAACAGTTTAAAATACTTTTTGAAAAATTGTCAAATACCGTATAATCAGAAATTATAAATTGTAATAATTTATGTTTGATTTTAGTGATGCTGCTCATCGTGTTCATCCGTTGGCTGGTCAAGGAGTGAATTTAGGATTTAAGGACGTAGCTGTATTGTCAGAATTAATTGGAGAGTCCGTTTATCGTGGAGAAGAAATCGGTATGTATGTTTATTTTATCTGAATTTTCATAACTATTAAACGTACCTATACATAAATGTACGCTAAAAAACAGCTTCTAATTTCACCATTAGCGCCTATTCTGTCGTCAGTAATAAAAATATGTAGTAAATAAAAAAAGAGTTATTTGTAAGCTGTTAATTTCGTACGACTTTCACTCATTAAATGTGGATGTGTTTAAATCCAAATAGCCCAACCGTTAAAGCAATCATGGGTTTTATATGTTATGATGATAATAATAATAATAATAATAATAATAATAATAATAATAATAACCTCAGGGGCTTGTTGTAACACCTAGTTGCTTAGGTGGTCGGTTGCTACAACAACACGGGAAGTAGCGCTCCCGGGGTTCCCGAGCTAAGACCAGGTACTTTCTGGTACCTGGTGCGTGGAGTCAACCAGCGCTAAATGGTGGTCTCTGTTAACGGGCTAACTACCCCTAACAGGTTTTAACTAGTTCCCAACGGTAATAGAACTAGGAAGGCTGGTCGTGCCGCGGGTCTCTCGGATGGGCCCACACAAAAAGGCGGAACCAGTCAAAATTCATCTTCTCGTCTCGTGCGCCTGGAGTGGACGGACAGCTTGAGGAGAGATTTGCTCATGTGCCGCACACAAAGTGAGCCAAATAAGAGAGGGTACATGGCAAGGATGCACGCCATATGGTGCCAGATGCATCCCGAACACTCTAATTTAACGCCACAAAATCTGCGTGACCATGTAGCCCGAATTATAAAATTAAACATACCTACCGGACATGACGATAATCGAGAAGCTCGCGAAGAAGCTAGGGTTGCAGAAACTGCAGTGGTGGAAGCTGAACAGGATTCTGCGGTCAACGGTGAGAGCTCGACCAATAACATCACAGAGCGGGATCAACCGGTAACTTGCGGTGGCAGCGTAGTTACTGAGGCACAGACGGACTTGTTAAATCAAGCCAACACAGATACTGTGCTAGAGTCTAACACCAGAACAAGTTCAGCTCCCACACAGAATGATGCCGACCTAAATAAATCCCTTTCTGTCTCAGACAATTTAAGAAAACAATTTCGCGATCTTCTCGATACCGATTTAGACTTTGACAAACGACCACGTCCCAAATACCGACGGACGTATATAAAGGGCGAACAACTGACCCTACTAAACGAAATTTTGGACGATCATCTATCCCCATCCAGTGATCTCACCGACGTCGACAACGCAGTATATGCAGCGATGCGTGTCCTGACCCCATGTACTAAGCAGCAAAAGACTGCAGAGGAGAAGGCACGTATTCGTATTAAACAAATTGACACCAAGGTGAGGACACTACGACAGCTGGTATCGCGTATCCAATGTGTGATAGAATATATTCAGACCAATAGGCGCTTTACGCGAAAGGTACGGGCTTTTGCCAGAGAACTAAGGTACCGCTATCACACGATAAATTTGGGCAATCTGTTGGCCATCAAACAGACACATTTGGATAAGATACGCGTATTGGCCCTGGCCAAGAAGAAAGTAGCCCGGCGTGAACGGTGTATTCGGGAAAATAAGATCTTTAACTCGAACCCTTCACGCCTGTTCGCATCTAAAAGCCCTGTCGTGGAGCAACCACCGACGGTCGACGCAATAGAGGATTATTGGCGGGGGATATATGAGACGACTAAAGAGACTGACTTGGACTGTATTCCCATCAGCCAGTTTAGATGGTACTGCAAACAGCAGCTTGGCAAAGTGCCATCTCACACCAATATAACATCTGTTGATAAAGAGAAAGTCGAACTTGCTTTCAAAGGCAAGAAGAACTATTCGGCTCCGGGCATTGATGGAATAACGAATTTTTGGTGGAAGAAGCTCGCTAGTACCCACCGCCACCTTGCCCGTATATTTTCAAATTGGTTATTTAACTGTGAGCCAATACCATCGTGGCTCGCTGAGGGAAGAACGGTCCTAATACCGAAAAAAGGAGACCTATCACAACCACAGAACTACAGACCGATAACGTGCCTGAACACTGTGTATAAAGCGTTCACTTCCATTCTATATGAACGCATCTTGAAGGCGATTGAACCAGTGTGGAGTTCGATCTATGAACAACGAGGTTCAAAAAGAGGAATGTCGGGTTGCAAAGACAACTTGCTGGTCGACAGATGTATCTGTCAGGACGCTAGACAGCACAAACGCAACCTGAGCATGGCCTGGGTGGACTATCGGAAAGCATTTGACACAACGTCGCATGAGCTCATTATCTATTTGCTCCATTGTCTGCGAGCCCACCCCGACATTATTAAATGTATTGAACACCTGTTGCCGCTCTGGAAAACAAGGTTCACAATAACATCCGGTGAAGACGTTGTGTCAACGGAGTTGGTGACATACAAACGAGGCGTATACCAAGGAGACAGCCTCAGCCCACTTTTGTTTTGCATCTCGTTGTTGCCCCTGTCAATCAGCCTGAGAGAGAAACCCGGGTACTTGTGTGGCCCGGTAGGAAATCGCGAGCATAACGTCACACATTTATTTTATATGGATGACTTAAAACTGTATGCCTCGTCGGAGAGTGATCTCAATTGCGCTCTAAAATTAACACACAAATACACGCACGCGATCGGTATGGAGTTCGGACTGGACAAATGCGCGGTGGTGCACTGTAAGCATGGTGTAGTTCCGAATTTTGATTCACACGCCCAATTAGTGGATGGAAGCATCATAGAACATCTTGATGAAGGAGCGACCTATACGTACCTTGGTGTTGGCGAAAGTCACATCCAGGACGTGAAGAACATGAAGGCCGCCTTAAGTAGTAGATATAAGCGCCTTCTCCGACAGATTTGGAGTTCCGAATTGTCGGCGAAGAACAAGACCAGCGCTACAAATATGTTAGCCATACCCATCCTTTTATATACTTTTGGCTCAATTAAGTGGAATGTGAATGAATTGGAGGAACTAGACCGAGACACGCGAAAAATAATGAATATCAACCGTAGTTTGCACCCACGCGCATCGACACAACGACTTTACCTCCCACGAGACCAGTGGGGGAGGGGGCTCCTGTCAGTCGAACGTTTACATGATCGTATAGTCTTAGGTACAGCTTGTCGTGTACTTAACAGTTCAGACCCGCTATTGCAACTCGTCAGGGATCACGAGCTTGCTGGCGTAGGCGCATTTTTATTCACAGCAGCGCAACGTGCCGCCGATATCTTGGGCTTAGCCTTCGATCCGCGTAATCGCGACGGTGATGATAACATTCTTTCACTATCACAGTCGCGCCAAAAGTCGGCAATCAAGAGAGCCGAGCAACAACATCTGCTCAATAAACATCGCGACAAAGTTCACCAGGGTATGTTCTACCGTCATCTTGACAACCTTGGCCTTTCGAGAGAACTCACTTGGGCTTTCTTGAGAGCTAGTGGACTTAAATCGGAAACAGAGGGCTTTATCATGGCAGCTCAAGATGGAATGTGGAACACTTTAACACACCAAAAATATGTGATGGGTAATAAACGGGTTTCGAGTACCTCGTGTCGGGCATGCAAAGCATACCCGGAAACCTTAATGCACCTAACTTCAGGTTGTTCTTATTATGCTAAATCCACCTATATCCATCGCCATAATGCAGCGTTGCGTGTGCTCTATTTTTATCTTCGTCATCATTACGAAGTTGACAAAACACCAGTCTTGCCCTACGATCCTGCGGAAGTAGAATCCTTTGTTGCCAACCAAAAGTGCAAGATCTTTTGGAATATGCCGGTTGCAACTACCAGGCAATTGAACGCCAATAAGCCTGATGTTGTGCTCCAAGATTTAACATCTTAAACTATGTATGTTATCGAGTTCTCTGCTCCGGCGGAAACTAACATAGTCGAAAAGGAGGAGCAAAAAAGGATTAAATATCAAGATCTAATACATGAACTGCGACAACTGTACCCGGGCTATACTATCCGCTTGGTCGTACTTATAATCGGATGTCTGGGGGGTATGCATAACTCCTTTGTGCGCAATCTTAACATCATTCCGGCTTGTAGATCTCACGCCAACATGTTAGCGGCGTCAATGCAAAAAGCAGTTATTATCGGGACGCTCCGCACGCTCCGGTCGCACGAGACGACCTTCTCCGGGAGTTCATGAACACCTTTGAACGCCCATGCCCCGTTTAGAGCGGGTCCTCGAACATCCATTGGACCTGCCCTCGAATCTCCCACTGCCATGGTTTTGCAGCGAGGTTCGGGGATTTATTAGGTAGGGAAGACCAGGAAGGGGATGCTGTATGACGGACATTACGTACCTGACCTGGTACGCTGCACGGACACTTTTTCCTCCGCCTGGGGGTTTTTGAAGTGCAGTCGCGTTTTTCGTTAATCTTTCATAATAATAATAATAATAATAATAATAATAATAATAATAATAACAGATAAGACCATAAATCATAATCGACCAGATATCACCTTCGTAATGAAAAACACTAAGACAACCTATCTGATCGATATTGCGGTTCCAAATACACACAACTTACAAAAAACACACGCAGTTAAATTGGATAAATACACTGACCTCGCAGCCGAAATAAAACAACAATGGCGAATGGAACATGTCCACATCGTTCCAATAGTGCTCAGTGCCACCGGGGTCATTCCACACACACTACATAATAGTTTGAGCCTCTTGGGTCTCCCAAAATACACATATGTCACTATGCAAAAGGCAGTGATCATAAACACGTGTCGTATAGTACGGAAGTTCCTCAGTAATACGAATCCGACTGCGATATGTGAAAGCACAAGACCTGCTTCTACTCCATCTGAGCCATCTACAGTGAGCGAACAATACACTGACACTCATCCTACTGACACACAACACACATACATAAACACACAATACACTAACACTGAAAGACAAACACTTAACACACATACAGATCCAGATTCGTCTGATGGAGAGGGGGGATCGAACAACTGCCGCACTGTCACTGTTACCGCTCTGGTGCACAATCCTCCCCAATTCAATAACACACAAGGTCCGTCAACCTCTGTACCATCTAAACGCGCAGTTCCAGGAACACCCGATCTTAATGAGCAATTTGATGAACCAGAAAACATCTACACCAAGAAACGTAAAATAGAAAGACACATCCACACACATACACAAACACACACACAAACACAAACAGTCCTTTCCCTTCCCTCTGTCCCTACTCCTACCTACCATCTGAGGACACGAAAACGAACTAGGCTTTCACAGCCCTCTGTCATTGAGCCAACATCTACGCTCCCACAAAAGTCTCGTCGTACGAATCAGTATACACCAAAATAGACGCATAACACCTCGTTTCAAGCAACAACAACAACAATATAAGGAGTGATGTGACAAACCCGTCCGTGAATGTACTACGGTACTTTTACGGATTGGTTTGGCACATTACCCTTCCACAGAGCCTAATACCTTGCATAATGCCGGTATAGGTGAATGTTACCCAGTACTGTCCTACTGAGTAGTGAGCGCCAGGTTGGCGTAAAAGTCTATAATAATAATAATAATAACCTCCGCCTGGGGGTTTTTGAAGTGCAGTCGCGTTTTTCGTTAATCTTTCATAATAATAATAATAATATAATAATAATAATAAAAGCCCTGTGGGTGGGGGGCTTCACTATGCAGAATTCCTCCACAATAAGTCCTGCTTGTCGTAAAAGACGACTAAAAGGACCACCCATTAGGATGGAGAGATTAAAGAAAAAGCTTCGGAAAAATGCCGCTGCCGGTGGAGCGACCGAACGCATCAGGGTCACCACTGAATGCGACAGCTTAGATTACGGTGACGACAGGCTGGGCTCTAGGCAGCCACCTCTAACAACACCACCTGTAACCTGTAACAACACCTTCAGTCAAAATACTACTGCCCTACCTACAGAGCCCCCAACACCTTTGACTCAGCCGCGACTTTAAGTGTTTCCTCGGAGCATCCTTTGGGGACCACTAAAGCTGGTAAGAAGCGTGTGCGTATGCAATGGATAGAATGAACTGAATGAATTCATCGTATGTACATACTTAAAAGTTACTAGACTTGAAACGGACAAAACTGGTTACCGTACAAAATTACATCAAGAGTTCACGCGCACCTACCCTAACCTAAGTCGCGTCACTGAACAGAGACTGGCAGATCAAAAACGTGTCATTTTTACCAATAACCTTATCCCTTCTCTTATAAACACAACTAAAACACAAGTCACACATCAATTTGCTCAAAATGAAGAAAGACAATCCGACGTCCCACCAGAAATGGAAGACCCCACACAAAACGACACTCAGCAACTTGTCGATAATGAACCTAGGCATCATGAGAGCAGTAGACGACACCTTACTGCAAGAGATCGAACTGGAATTTAACACAGCGCTTACTGAATTTGAAGGGACGGACTCTACACATAGATACCTGTTACCTAAACAACACACCTCACGTAGATTGACTGAGATCGTTGAGATATTAAATAATACAGTACTACCTAAACACCTGGAAACATGTGACAATTTTATCGAGTTACACACAGCTATCTACTGTTGAGCCGTTGCAGCTATACGTTGTAACGGTCCCGATGTAACACCACATGTAGCGCACAACTCGAAGGAACACAAAGCTCCTGCCTGGGAAACACGATTGAATAAACGCATCAGCAACATCCGATGCAATGTCGGCGGGATCACCCAATACCAACAGGGTACGAGATCCAGATGGCTCAACAAATACATACACGACATATTGCGCAAACAATACGAAGAAACCAATAAAACACTCACAGAGATTAGAGATACGCTTCACCAAAAATTAATAGCACTAGTGAAGCGCTTACGAAGGTGTAAGGCCAGTACTGAACGCAAACGACAAGACCAAACGTTCAGCAGAAACAAGAGACGATTTTATCAGTCTCTAACGAACACAGTAACTGAGAGTAATGGTCTGCCAGAAAAATTACTCAAAATACATACTTCGTCAATAACATCTGACTCATGCCGGAGATGTCATTTCAAACCCGAAACGATCCAACACATCACAGCTACCTGTACTCAGCTCGCTCAGTCCGAATACAAACACTGTCACGATCAGATTGGCAAAATTATATACCAGAAACTAGCGGTTAAGCACCACCTTATAATCGATAATAGCCCTTACTACAAGCTCACACCAAAAGTAGTAGCGGAGAATGACTCCTGTAGACTTTACTGGAATCGATCGATTATTACAGATAAGACCATAAATCATAATCGACCAGATATCACCTTCATAATGAAAAAAACTAAGACCACCTATCTGATCGATATTGCGGTTCCGAATACACACAACTTACAAAAAACACACGCAGTTAAATTGGATAAATACACTGACCTCGCAGCCGAAATAAAACAACAATGGCGAATGGAACATGTCCACATTGTTCCAATAGTGCTCAATGCCACCGGGGTCATTCCACACACACTACACAATAGCTTGAGCCTGTTGGGTCTCCCAAAATATACATATGTCACTATGCAAATGGCAGTGATTATAAACACGTGTCGTATAGTACGAAAGTTCCTCAGCAATACGAATCCGACTGCGATATGTGAAAGCACAAAATCTGCTTCTACTCCGTCTGAGCCATCTGCAGTAAGCGAACAACACACTGACATTCATCTTACAAACACACAACACACAAACACTGAAACACAAACACTTAACACACATACAGATCAAGATTCGTCTGATGGAGAGGGAGGACCGAACAACTGCCGCACTGTCACTGTTACCGCTCTGGTGGACAATCTTCCTCAACCCAATAACACACAAAGTCCGTCAACCTCTGTACCATCTAAACGTACAATTCCAAGAACACCCGATCTTAATGAGCAATTTGATGAACCAGAACGTATTTATACCAAGAAACGTAAAATAGAACGACACATCCACACACATACACGAACACACACACAAACACAAACAGTCCTTTCCCTTCCCTCTGCCCCTACTCCTACCTACCCTCTGAGGACACGAAAACGAACTAGGCTTTCACAACCGTCTGCCATTGAGCCAACATCTACGCTCCCACGGTCTCGTCGTACGACCCAGTGGACACCAAAATAGACGCATAACACCTCGTCTTAAGCAACAATAACAACAATATAAGGAATGGTGTGACAAACCCGTCCGTGAATGTACTACGGTACTTTTACGGATTGGTTAGGCACATTGCCCTTCCACAGAGCCTAATACCTTGCATAACGCCGGTATAGGTGAATGTTACCCAGTCATACCTTAGTCATGAGTGGTGGAATAAGTGTTGATATAAATTTAATCCTTCTAACGCAAAATAAGTACCCCTAAAATATCAATCCGTTATTCACAAGCGTATGGAAAATATTTAAGAAATAGTGGTTTTCCTTTCACCCCTTTACAGAGTTGTATCTCCCTTATTATTGAGTTTTGAAAAAAAGTGTACATGAAAAGGTACCATTATTTTTGAACGTCCTACGAGCTCTACCAATTACGGTACATGATTCTGGACCACCATATGTATATATATATATATATATATATATATATATATATATATATATATATATTGAAATTTTTAATTTATTTGCAGGCAACAATATCAATGTTTTAAAGGATTATGAACGCAGATCGCAATTACACAATGTACCGATGGTATTTGGAATTGATGCTTTAAACAAATTATATTCTACAAGTTTTACGCCAATAGTATTAACTCGAAGTTTAGGATTACAGGTCGTCAACTCTCTAGAACCATTAAAGGTAATTTTTTATTGAAACTGAATATAATCATGGATAGATATCAATTACTTATAGACCATGTCCCTGTCACTCTCCATTTAGTCTATTATAAAAAAATGGACCCTTTTTTGACGTCGCTGTAACTAATATACCAGATGGCGTTGATTTACTAGGGGATAAAATTAGAGTCGAGACATGAGGTTTAATAGTTCGCTATTTTTCATCTAAAATAAATTGGAAATAAATTAAATATTTAAAAAAATACTTTAATTCAACCTAGAAAGATTAATTAAATTAAAAAAATTTAATTCTTCGTTAACACATAACTTGGTGACGATACTTTTGTACTCAATCATATGATAATTAATTTTGACATCTATTTGATGAAAAATGCTCACATGTCCCAACTCTATTTAGTATACCCCCTATACCATTAGCGCCACGTAGCAAACGTAGCAAACTGTGACATGAAAAGGTCCGTCCTTGAAAACAAGTGGCAGGGACATGCTTATAGACTCATCATACCGTTAGTATAGTGATTAACTTATTAATATAAGTTGCTATGGACCATTTTCTCAAATATGTAGCAATCTGTCACCAGGGCGGCTTCATAGGTATTTGGAATTACATGTCTATAATCGAGATATTAATTTAACCAACCAAAAATCACCTTCTGTTAATTCAATTTTAGCAACGAAATTTTCCAATTCGGTTACCTAGGAATATTGTTTTTTTTTTTAGAAATTAATATTCCAACTATAGAGATGTAGTTCCGAATAACCAGTGTCGCCGCCCTGGTGTTAAACAATTTTCTTATGCGATTACATAGCAATTTTTAAATTAAAATTTCAATCATAGAGATGTAGTCCCAAATTACCTGTGTCGCCGCCCTGGTGTCAGGACTGTTACATATTTTGAGAAAATGGCTCATTGAAAACACATTGTCGCATACGAACCCAGCTATACCCTTTGTAAAATAACAATTAATAAAAACAATGATGACTTTCTACATTTTCATAAATTTTATATTTATATACTCATATAAGAATTTTAACACTAGATTTACGAAACCTGTCAATTTGACGAGTTTTCGATTTTATGCTTAAAAATTCTGAACATGCAAATATTATTGCTTCCGAGACTACTAAAGTAGCGGAAACATTGTGATCACTTTTGAAAAATCAAAAATTTTTTTCTCCAAAAATAAAATTTTTTACGCACATTTTACGTTTTAGAACTTCCTGAAAAATTTTGGTTTGTTGTCTGTCCGTCTGTGTGTCGCCAGTTTGCACCAAGTGGCATAACTTCTGATCTATTCAATTGTTTTTAATGAAATTTTCAGAAATTAAGCAGTTTGGTTCCTAGATGGTCCCCTATGAATTTAATCGAAATCTGAGTAACGGTAGCTACGCCGCTGTCATGTCATTCTAATAATATACTAAATTGCAGCAGGTGGCATAACTTCTGAACTATTCAATTCTTTTTTATGAAGTTGTCAGAAATTATGCGGTCTGGTTCCTAGATGGTCCCCTACAAATTTCATTGCATTCAGAGTAATAGTATCCACGGCGCTACCATGAAATCCCATTAAATGCCAGCATCTTATTTGCTGCTAGTCCCACTTCACTCAAATTTTTAAAGTATTTTGGGGGTTAGTTTCTAAAATATTTTTGCTCTTAAATTTAGCCTTTAAGTATTTTGAGTTCCAACAATTTTTTATGAACTTTAAGGCGAAAATATAATTTCACGGTATATATATTTGGTAGAATACTGTTTTAAAATCTTTTACGAGTACGAGGAAGCTGTGTGCCACACCCCATTGGCAGCGTATTTTTTAAATATTACATATTGGTTTTTAATTATATAATGCAGTGAATATATCTTTCTACTCGTTTTCTCTGGACCACCTGTATTTTATTATTTATAGATGTTGTATACCTATTTTTACGAAAATCCGTCAATTTGACGGGTTAATTTATATGTACCTATACATCAATTATTGTGATATAACAAAATGAAATAGCAATGAATAAGTAAAAACAACAACAAGCTAATGACGGCTGTTTAGCAATAAATACAGTTTTGAACTAGTTGTTTACAATTTGAGAAAATCTGTTCGTATAACAAATAATCACTTCAACGGTAAACTTTGCAGAGAATATAAGTGACTTTTGGAAGTCAAGCTGCTCTTATTATTTTATAAGACAAGTAGATCAACTGCGGAAAGTATACATCCAAGATAGAGTTCACATGTAGAAAATGTATTGAAGACAACAGTAAATAAAAATATATCGATTTTAAATAAATAATTTACAAAAAAATTTCATTTTTATATACCCGTCAAAAAGCCGGATTTCAGTAAAAAAGGTACCTATATGGTCAACGTCCGTAAATCTAGTGTTAAAATATTTGACTATCAATTTATTTTTTTAATTTTTATTTATTTATTTATTTATTTATTTATTTTTTTCAGTATAAAACTGACTTGTAATATTTTATTACCCATACTGTCAATTCGTACTTGTTAAAACGTAGATTCGGCTGCAATAAATTACAACTTTATTATAAGTCACAATAACAAAATTTAACTTTTTTAATTTTTTTTCAGGAGTTACTAATCAAGCGAGCTCAGGGTTAACTTTAATAATTTAATTTCCAATTAAATTTTAACTGTAATTATTAATTGAAATGTTATGTAAAAATAATTAAATAATTATATTTTAAGTATGTATTAATAAACGATATATAGTAAATTTTGAATGTATTTTTCATACAAGTAATTTTTGACTTACATATTTCATTTCGATTAAGGTTACATTTTCTTAATTATAAGCACAAAATTGTTAACCTTTTAATTCTTTTACATTACAGTATAATACTAGTGTACTAGTGAGTTCGGTTGCTCGAAATCTAGCAATTTTTTTACATCAAGAAAGCTATACTTTTAAGAATACAGTAAAACCTCACAATTTCGGACTTCACTAATTAGTGTGTAGTATACATTTTGTAGTAAATTTTTATTAAAATTAAACACAGAGTAATTAAAATGTTTCATTTTTGTACTACTTATTTATTACTGAATTACTGAAAACTTAAATTATTACATACAATTACGCTTTGAAATTTATCTAAATTAAGTACACGATGTCCATAAAAGTTAGAATTACACATTATTTTAGAAGTGTTCCATAATTCGGAATTTTAGCTAATTCATACCGACCGTGATCCGGATTAGGTTGAATTAACGAGGTTTTACTGTACTTATAAAAATTAAGTAAACATTCACGAAGAAAGCTGTATTTGCCTTTTTTGTAAAATGAAAAAATTTTTGAAATACAGAAGTTGTTATTTTTTTATTAACAGTCTTCTAGTTAATATTATTGCTTTCTTTTTTGTTGTTTCAAGCCTTACAAGTTCTTTATGAACAATATTTTTGGTGTAAACTTTGTAGTTCCCCCTTATGTGTTCTTTAAAGTGGCTCCTACACGTTCAGTAATACTGTGCAATCAATTTGTGTAATTTATTGAACCTTCCTCCAGACAGTTTAATAATTTGTAAAATAAATTTGTGCAATAAACTGAATGTGTAAATTGTACATTAGTTCAATTATTGTTTAATTCTAAATGTTAAGTGATAAAGATACTGAAAACCAATTAATATTTATTCTTATAAATTAATAATTTAAACTGGTTCAAATAATAACCACCAAATATAACATTACAAGATAACAAATAAATTAAAACTTAAACAAATAAAGTGATATTGCGCAATAATATGTATAAAGCCTACAGATGTTACAATCAGTGATGGGCGCGTAAACTGTTTACAGTGTTTACAAGCATAATTTACACGTAAACACAGCCTCTGCTTACAACATATTTTTTAGAAATAAACATGTAAACAGTGTAAACAACGTAAACGGGTTAAAAATTAGATTGTAAATTGTAATAATAAAAGAACCACATCAATAAGCAAAACACAAAAATGTTTGTTTTATAACTTCATATTTATTTTGAACTTTTTAATGAAAACTTTCAGGTTTTTTTCTAACCTATGCGCTTTCAATCTTTGGGTGGTCACATTGGACAAAGTTTTTTTACAAATTAAACACAGAGCACTATATTTTTTCATTCTTTTTTTAATTGAAAATTTAATTCTGCATATATATTCCTTTTGGAAACTGCCATCTTTTACTTTGTTTTTTAAAGTATTAGATTTAAACTCTTCACTTTTCTTTTTAAGTAATAATATTGATAAAGTACGTGTAATTTATGACTCTTTACGTGTTTATCTTAATTTATGTTACTCTGTTTACATCTCTTTACAATGTAAACGTCAACACCGGCTATTTACACGTAAACGCGCATCACTGATTACAATATTTATTCCAGACATAATATATGTATTTCAAACCGTTTTTGATCAGCACAATATATTGTACAACTCTTCAATATAACTATGGACAGTAGAGTTAAAGGAGAAGTATCTCATATGGAACTTGAATCGAAAAAGTGGTCCCTGAATTTGATCAAATAATAGTTCAATAATTACCCAGAACGGCGCTGATAAGCAATCAGGGTTCGATCTGAACTTAGCGATTATAAGTGAAGTGAAGTATGCCAAAGGGAAATACTAACTGTTAAAAACAATAAAAATTGAATTAAATATAAAAACAATAAAAATTGAATTAAATATAAAACAATAAAAATTGAATTAAATATAAAAACAATAAAAATTGAATTATATATAACAATTAAAACTGTTAAAAACAATAAAAACTTGTTTCAGTTTTAAAATTTTCAGCGCTTAATTTTAAATTTAAGAATTTTAGTACACTAGTGCCATCTTAATATCATCCACTTTTGGGGCCACTTTTTATATATGGAAATACTTCTCCTGATACTTTACCCTCCATAAACATAAACTACAGACGATCCATAATATTGTACAACCTCTTTTGTGCAGTATTATTGAGTACGACTAAAGTTTTGTATACTCATAGCTTGGGACACAGAGACGGGTTATAAGGCCACTTTTTATTTCAGAAAAAATAAAAAGACTGTTAAAAAATGGATAATTGATTTCAAATTTTATATAGTGTGAACAAAGGGGGCGAAAAACGGTACAGGCTACTTTTACTTCAAGAAAATATCTCAGACCCGTGAGAAACCTCATTCCTGTGGAAAAATATATTTTAAATAAAATAAAAAGAAGATTCTTTGATTTTGTTCGAACTTAATATATTATTAGCAAAAAAAAGGAAAATAAACAAAGGTTACCTTTTACCCAGAGAAAATATCTCATTCCCGAGAAAAAATGTATTTAAAACGAAGCAATGAAATAATGACAATTGATTGTTAAAAAAACTTCAAACTTTGCATATTGTTTACATAGGGGACGAAAAAACACCAAGCTAATTTTTACCTTGAGAAAACATGTAATTCCCGTCAGAAATCTAATTCCCGTGGGAAAATATATTTAAAACGAAATAAAATAGATTTATTGGCTTCTGTAAGGACCATGGAAAATGGACCTGTGTGAACTTGGCACCCACTTTTGCAAATTTTTCGATTTAAGCGTGCACATTCGTTTGTCCACGATTGTCCAACAAAAATTTTCGTTTGTCCACTTTTGGTTTTGAAATGGCGGCCCAAAAACTTTTTTTGCACATTTTTCTCACTGGCACCCCCAAATTGCAACCAAGGTTTCTGAACCACCTAAATCGGTTGTCCAACAATTAGTTTCGTTTGTCCACCCACCGGTTCATTATAATTAATTATTAAAATTTTCAGAAAGTGTGAAGCTGGCACCCCTTTTATTGATTTTTGCATTTTTTTTTTACTGCATTCGTTTGTCCACGATTGTCCACCCAAAATTTTTGTTTGTCCACTTTTGGTTTTGAAATGGCGGCCCAAAAACTTTTTGTACATTTTTCTCATTGGCACCCCCAAATTGCAACCAAGGTTTCTGAACCACCTAAATCGTTTGTCCATCGTTTGTCCATGTTTGTCCAACAATTAGTTTCGTTGGTCCAGCCACCGGTTAATTATAATTAATTATCAAAATTTTCAGAAAGTGTGAAGTTGGCACCCCTTTTTTTGAATTTTGCATTTTTTTTTACTGCATTCGTTTGTCCACGATTGTCCACCAAAAATTTTCGATTGTCAACCCGTAGGTTAAGTATAATGAATTATTATTTTTAGAAAGTGTGAAGTTGGCGCCTCTTTTTTGGATTTTTGGATTTTTTTTACTGCATTCGTTTATCCATCATCTGTCCACCATTGTCCACCAAAAATTTTCGATTGTCCGTTTCGGATTGTCGATTGTTTCGGAACGGCTGCTCAAAAACTATTTTTGCAATTTTTTCAACTTTTCAAATTGAAATTAAAAAATTGTTTAATATGCAAAATACTCTTAAAAAAGAGCCAAAGTTTAATAGCTTCTTATGTTTTGAATTTGACAATGCTATATTATATGCAAATATCTTTTGCAATTTTTTTGCACTGGCACCCACAAATTTACAAAAAAGAGTTTTTGGACCACCTAAATCGTTTGTCCATGTTTGTCCAGCAATTAGTTTCATTGGTCCAGCCATCGGTTAATCATAATTGATTATTAAAATTTTTAAAAAGTGTGAAGTTGGCACCTCTTTTTTGGAATTTTACACTTTTTTGACTGCATTCGTTTGTCCACAATTGTCCAATAAAAATTTTCGTTTGTCCACTTTTAGTTTTGAAATGGCGGCCCAAAAACTTTTTTTGCATTTTTTTTTTTTCACTGGCACCCACAAATTTACAAAAAAGTTATTGGACCACCTAACCCGTTTGTCCATCGTTTGTCCACAATTGTCCAATAAAAATTTTCGTTTGTTCACTTTTGGTTTTGAAATGGCGGTCGAAAAACCTTTTTTACACATTTTTTTCACTGGCTCTCGGAAATCGCAACAACGGTTTCTGAACCACCTAAATCGTTTGTCCACCATTGTCCACCAAAAATTTTCGATTGTCCACCCATCGGTTAATTATAATTAAATAATTAGTCCAGTAAAGTAAAGTCTGAAATGGCAATTTTTCAACCTCAGTCAAACTTGGCTGAAATATTCCTAGGCATACTAGATTTGACTAGGGATAGTTTTAAGGGGGTTGCGACCGTATCAAATGCGGCAATAAGTGCGATGAGTGCGTCCTATACGCTGTCTCTCTTGCGCCCAGTGCCGGACGTTCAGCGCCCCAACTTTTCCCAACTTTTACAATTCACAAAATCGCCAAAAATGGCTAAGGACTTTTTATTCTTAAAATGGTAATTAATTTTATGAAAAAACAAATTCTAACTTCAAAGATTTTAAATTTTAAATTGATTTTTCGCGAAAACTGCAATAGATACAAAATAATGTTTCGTACAAAAGTTGTAGATCTTAACATTCTCTACAACTTCTATTTGAAACATTTCTCTATATCTATAACAGTTTACGCGAAAAATGTGAAAAAATGGCTTTTGGAGCAATTTCACCCCTTTTTCACCCTGACGCTGGGGTCGCAACCCCCTTAAAACTATCCCTAGTCAAATCTAGTATGCCTAGGAATATTTCAGCCAAGTTTGACCGAGGTTGAAAAATTGCCATTTCAGACTTTACTTTACTGGACTATAATTCACTGTTGAGAGATTTACTTTGTGAAACTCCATTTTAAATATTGAAAAATATTTAAAGTTCGATTACTTTGTCTATTTCACGAATTAAAAGTTATTTTTACTGAACGCGTTTCAACCTTTCGGTCATCCTCAGAGTAGAAAGATGAAAATAATTAATGGGAATTTATAGGTAAGAAAGATATATAGGAGGGGTGTAATATTATTGAATTGGGAAAACCCATAAAATTTTTGTATCGAAGCAACTAAATATACATGTAAAGAAGAAAGCATTAAAACCAGTTTGTAGGTACCGATATGAAAAATTTTTTATTTTTACCTAATAATATGACTGTTCAGATAAATGACCTGTTTATGAAAACTAAAATAGGGGTGTCCAAAATTATTGAAAGATTGAAGTGATTATATTCGTTCAGAAATTTATTTTTAATAGAGGAGAATTATTTAGATCATTTTGATCGTTTAAAAGTTAGAGCTGTTTTTTTGTGAACATGTTCACAAAAACACAGCTCTACACATCTTGGAAATAGGTCATTTTCCCAAAACAGAACATAAACCAAAAGTTCTACATGTTTGCCATAATGGTTTAAAATTGAACCTTTTAGAGGCTCTAGAAATTAATAGATTAAACAGTGACCCACAAACGAAGTTTTAAACGATCAAAATGATCTAAATAATTCTCCTCTATTAAAAATAAATTTCTGAACGAATATAATCACTTCAGTCTTTCAATAATTTTGGACACCCCTATTTTAGTTTTCATAAACAGGTCATTTATCTGAACAGTCATATTATTAGGTAAAAATAAAAATTTTTTCACATCGGTACCTACAAACTGGTTTTATTGCTTTCTTCTTTACATGTATATTTAGTTGCTTCGATACAAAAATTCTATGGGTTTTCCCAATTCAATAATATTACACCCCTCCTATATATCTTTCTTATCTATAAATTCCCATTAATTATTTTCATCTTTCTACTCTGAGGATGACCGAAAGGTTGAAAACGCGTTCAGTAAAAATAACTTTTAATTCGTGAAGTAGACAAAGTAATCGAACTTTAAATATTTTTCAATATTTAATTATAATTAATTAGTAAAATTTTTAGAAGGTGTGAAGTTGGCACCCCTTTTTTCGAATTTTACATTTTTTTTACTGCATTCGTTTGTCCACGATTGTCCACCAAAAATTTTCGTTTGTCCACTTTTGGTTTTGGAATAACGGCCAAAAAACTGTTTTTGCAATTTTTTTGCCACTGGCACTACCAAATTGTAAAAAAAAATTCTGAACCACCTAAATCGTTTGTCCAGCAATTAGTTTCGTTTGTTCAACCTCAGGTTAATTATATTTAATTATTAAAATTTTATTTGTTAAAATTTTCAAATAGCGTGGAGTTGGCACACCTGCAACCCTTTCTTGGAATTTTGTAATTTCTTTTATTGCTTTCGTTTCATATTCTATCCACCGGCCTTGAATTAAACGATTCCACTTGAAATATAGATTTTCCCGGCACATTCTATTTTCTCCAAAATGCAGCTAAAAACCACCCTATTTTGAAATACATTTTTGTTAATTTGCATATAATAAAGCATTGTCAAATTCAAAACATAAGCTATTAAATTTTGGCTCTTTTTTAAGACTATTTTGCATATTAAACAATTTTTAAATTTTAATTTAAAAAGTTTTAAAAATTGCAAAAATAGTTTTTGGACAGCCATTCCGAAACCAAAAGTGGACAGTCGAAAATTTTTGGTGGACAGACGATGGATAAACGAATGCAGTAAAAAAAATCCAAAAAAGAGATGCCAACTTCACACTTTCTAAAAATAATAATAATTCATTATACTTAACCTACGGGTGGACAATCAAAAATTTTTGGTGGACAATCGTGGACAAACGAATGCAAAATGTAAAATTCGAAAAAAGGGGTGCCAAATTCACACTTTCTAAAAATTTTAATAATTAATTATAATTAACCGGTGGGTGGACAAACGAAATTAATTGTTGGACAAACATGGACAAACGATTTATGTGGTTCAGAAACCTTGGTTGCAATTTGAGGGTGCCAGTGAGAAAAATGTACAAAAAGTTTTTGGGCCGCCATTTCAAAACCAAAAATGGACAAACAAAAATTCTTGGTGGACAATCGTGGACAAACGAATGTGCACGCTTAAATCGAAAAATTTGCAAAAGTGGGAGCCTTTATAATTAATTGTAGGTATTCTGTTTTTCTCTTTAACCAAAAAGTATCCAAAGTGACAGACTTGAATTCCAAGTGTAGCATTCTATCAGCAGATAATTCCAGCAGATTTTCTTTTACGTTGGTTTCCAAACTTACCTCGTCTGTCACCGCCTTTAAAATATGCCAGTTTCAGGTACTTAATTACGTATTTAGTCGATACCAAAGTAAATGGAAAAAGGTATGCCAACGCGCAGATCGTGATGACGTAGATGGTAATTTCCCATAGCGGCAAATTTAAATAATAAATAATTGAACTCAAATGTAGCGTACCTTTCTCTATCTACTTTGGTCGATACCTAATTATAAAAATAATAATCAATAATGATGGACGGATTCGATATTTATAACATAAAAAAATAAAAGATAGAAATAACGGAGGGTAGGGGTCGCGAAATATTTTTCGATACTAGGGGGGTCGCACCATGAAAAAGGTTGAAAAACACTGGTCTAGAAGATGCAGCACCTTCGGCTTGGATAATAGATCGATTCCCGCAGCAGTCAACAAAGTAACATAAAAAATAAAAACAAAAAAGAGGTAAGTATAGTGCTAAGTATATTTAGGTATGGTCCATTTCACTTAAATTTAACCATGATTCATAACTTATGAATTTAAATAATTTCCGTTTTCTTGGCTCTATCTCTTTCATTATTGCACTTACGTAAATTTCAAATGTGCAGTTTGTTTTTAGAAAAGAAGATTGATTTGTTTCGAATATAACAATTATTTAATTTTTTAACGATGACCCATGCTCAATTGTATTTGAAACGGGGTATATGTATGACAAGTTTGTAATAATTATATGTATGTAATATTAATAAGAAACAAAAAAGCTATGAGCAGCAGAGTCCCATTACGGGAGTCGAATTTTTCCCTCATCTTCGATATTTTTAAGATATCTAAACGTGATTGGAATTTTATGTTTTTAATGTTTAAATGTCCTTTTTTCTTTCCAAAAAACCCAAAATTCCTATTTTATCAAATATGTGCAAAATACTTTTTTAAAACTATTTAAATATAAAATGCAAATACTTTTTATTTTTGTATTTCAAATACTAAATACTAAATGGTTTGCTATGTTAGTTAGTATTTAAATACTAAATACAAAATACGTATTTTCAAAATACTTTTATTCAAAATAAAATACTTTTAATAAGCATACAATTGTGAAAACAAAAAATATATAAATACTCCTGTCGCAGCATCTGCATAACATAGTGAGGTATCACTCAAGGGGTTGGTCTAAAACACGTACCCCCAAAAATTCAATTATTATTTTAAAGTAGTAAATGACGTCATATGAATGTAAAAAAATTGTATAATACTTATAAAGCTACTTTATATCAACATTCTCTGTTAATTTCATTTAATTATCTTCAATAGCTTTGAAAAAAAAAATTCAAAGTTAAGGGTTGTTACTCCCATATCTTTGACAATATAGGAGGTAGAGGTCTAATACCTATATTTTCGAACATTACTCACCATAAGCAACATTCGTGAAAAAGAATAGCCGACAAAGCCGCTGGGCCGAAATCACATATGCTTACCCGGCTAGAAAAATGACAAGTTCCCGAACACAACAAAAAATTTTCAATTATCTTTCCCATTTTTTTCTCCAAAAATACAGTTGACGAACAAAAAAACAAAAAAAGTCTTTTACTTTGTCTGGGTCCCTAATCAAGGCTCTGGGCTCCCTTTGCAGACCCGAGCCTCCGGGCAACTGCTCCACCTGACCCCTTCCCCCTCTCGCCAGCCCTGGGCAGATCCAGAGAGATTAAATATTTTGTTAGTTGTGTGTGATAATGATAAGTACAGCAAAATTTCATAGTGTAAATTAGATTCATTTATTTTATAGATTTTAAGATTCCTAATTTTTCAAACAAGTTGTTACTGAAGAGTTCTCCAAAAACAATATAGTATGATTTTTTTTTCTTTTTCTCAATCTGATGCTCTGTTTTGTTAAGTTCTGTGTGTTTTGTTTTTCTGACTTCAGAAACAATTAGTTCCGTCACACGCTCCCTATTTTTTTTTTTGCCACCTATTATTTTAGCTTTAAAAAAAGATGAGTTACAGAAGCCAATATGCTAAAAAAAGTATTTTATATTTCCGAAATAGAATAGATAATATGTTTATACAGCTATTTTAAATAAAATACAAAATACTGTTTGTGTCAGTTATTTTGCATTTTGTATTTGCATTTTAAATACAAGTATTTCAAATAAGTCACATCTCTGTATTTTGTAAATAAAAGTTGACATTAATAACATTTTTTAATTATTTATTAGATGTATTTATCTTTTTATTTAAATTTAGTAATTTTATATTAAAGGGAAAGGGTATAGCCGGGTTTGCATGGGCAATGTGTCCTCCAATAGCAACCCATAGTAATAAGCGTAATAAGTGTACTAACGGTATGGTGGCGTTATAAGTAATTAATATCTACAACTTTCCCGGCCAAAACCGAGTAGTTACGAAGATAACAAATACCTAAAAATGACTGCTTTCTTTAAAAATTTTTTTCTCGGTAACTACTCAACATAGGAAAGTAATTTCAAATCTACATGAAAGTAAATACTATCGAGAATATTACACATATCTTTTAACGTCCCAGTCCTCATTATATATTAAGGAAATTAACATGATTTAGATCCGATCCAATGTTATTTTTATAGGGTTCCTATCGATTAAATAAAATAATTTTTTTAGTTATAAAAAGTACTAAAGTTGTGTAAGTAAAAAGCATGAGTAAATGAAGAAATTTACGTAAGTCAGTTGAGAAAAATAAGATTTCCTTTAACATACAATTCATTGTAACCTACACGACAACATAGTTACTGATTTGACTTTCTTTCAAGGGCAGATCTCTTGCATCTAATAATACCCTTTTTCGATTTTCCTTGATTATCTCGAAAACTATAAAATAGAGAAAAACACTTCATTAGATATAACACTTTATTTTTAAAGAGCTTTCGATTGATATGTTTAATTTCAGAGTCGGACCTACTGGAGGGGCTGCCCAATAGATTAGGAGTGAAAAATATTTTTTTAAATATGTTGAACCCCTTGAATTTAGATGAAAATTTGTATGGTAATAAAGTACATTAAGACACAATTACTGTATTTTTTTGGAAGTGTTATTACTGTATTTTTTGGATGTTATTTTCCTTAATAACGAGGACTGGAACGTTAAAAAATATGTGTAATATTCTCGATAATATTTACTTTCTTGTGGATTTGAAATTACTTTCCTATGTTGAGTAGTAATTTTTAGAGGGCACATTGTCCATGCAAACTCGGCTATACCCTTTACTCAAATCGATTCATCCAAATATACAAGCGAATTATTTATTAAAATAATATTTAGAGGTAAACTAGGGAGCATTCGTAACGCAACTAGCCAAAGCGTCTTGCTCTTACTTTTAAGAACATTACACTTGTTTTGAAGTGCTTTTGCCTTACTTTGGAGATATTTGTATATTCCTGTCTCACTTTCCATGTTCTTGAGAGAAGGATGAAGGTATATATACGATATATACGATGTATACCGAACGCTATTACGATACGATGATTCTAGCATACATAGTTTATAGTCAGTAATAGCGTTTGGTATACATCGTATATATACGTTCACCCTTCTCTCAAGAACATGGAAAGTGAGACAGGAATATACAAATATCTCCAAAGTAAGGCAAAAGCACTTCAAAACAAGTGTAATGTTCTTAAAAGTAAGAGCAAGACACTTTGGCTAGTTGCGTTACGAATGCTCCCACTTTACATAATTATATCTGTGCAAAATTCTGTATAGGTAAAATTATTTAAACTTGGATTGACGTCATTAAACAAATGTAATAAATTCATATAAACGTATCCAAATTTACTGTCTCTCAAGTACATTCTCGCGAAGTTGTCCGAGTACGAGAATGTAGAAGGTCTTCGTTGTTTCTCGTGGTTGGTATTATCACGCTATTCATATGCCTCAGCTAACCTCAGCGAGAAACCTCGTCCTACCTCGGCGAGAATGTAGTAAGTACATAATGCATATTATACACTCGCGCAATTACGCACTCGCCGCTGCACGGCTCTTGTAACTTTTTAGGAGTCTCCACATTATCGCCGAGGTTGGACGAGGTTCCTCGCTGAGGTTGGCTCAGGCATATGAATAGCATTAAAACACCAACTGCGAGGCACAACGAAATGACCCTCTACATTCTCGATTCGTCCAACCTCGGCGAGAATGTGGAGACTCTTTTCACTCATGTGTAATATACAACTGACAACCTCAGTCGCGTAATATACTATTCATGACAATTTTTTGACACACACATAATTTTCAGTTTGGGTATTATACTAACCACGCTAACCACGGATGTTACGGTACTAGATACGACTGTTTTAACCGTCCGTGTAGCATCCTTTACTAAACAATATTTGTGATCTCCAAAGTTTGAGGCAGAAAAATGTTCAGAACACACATGATAATTATTATCTATAAATTTTGCATCTTTATGCAAGAAGTCTTCACGACCAATAGCAAGTTAACCACTGTTAACATTTGCAAATATCAATTGCTTTTAGTGAAACCCTGAAATATTTTCAAAAATTTTTGATTACAGTAATAAAGTAACCATGTTGCGTAAATTTTTAATATATTAAAGAAAATAGGTAGGTACTCGTATAGAAATACAAAAAAATGCGATGTGAAATCAATCCGATTGATTCCACTTTACGGTATAAATTTTTTGTTTTTGTATTTTAGTGAACTTGGGCATTTTAACAATTCGAAAATCATCTTTACTACTTTACTACATATCGACATCGTCTTTTAATTAAATCTTATTAGTTTTAAAGAGCCAAATCTCAACATTTTTCTATAAGTATGTTATAATAAGATTTACATTAAAAAAAAAAACTGACAGTGACAGTGATTTTTAGTGAGTTGAGAATTGACAAATATTATGTTAAAAAATAGTGTTATGGCATAAGGCGCATCAGGTTAAGTTAAATAATGATAAATCTTATTAACGTTATTGGCCTCCTGAATTCCAAAAATAAGTAAATATTAGTGTTAAAAAAATTACTCTCTGTCTATGCATTGATAAATAAATGTCTTTCGTTGAACTACAATATTATGTGATTATTGGACGTTGGTTCACGTGGTTCAGGTTTGATGACCTTTAATAAAGTAGAAGGAGGAGAAAAGGAGAAGAAATCAATATTAAAGATGGGCATGTTTAGTCTTTTTAAAGATAAAGCTTGTATAATATTATTCTTTTCAAAAGAAAAACGTTTTCATTAAAACATTATTTATCAAAATTGTAGTTTGAAGGCTAAAACTTACGCTGTTTTAGATTATAAAAATTACACCAAAAAACAAATGCACCGTTAGTTTCATAAAAATAGATAGGATAAATCTTCTGGCTCATTTTGAAATTATTTTTTTTTTAGTATTGTAAAATGGATTATAGCCACTGAAAGAAGTTGGGAAGCCCTTAGGTACATATAAAAATCTGTGGACAGTAGGAGGCCAATCGAGGCCTTCTCACTGCTTAGCTGATTATTCTTTCGGTAGCGGTGACGGAATGCGCGTCAATTGTTTAATGATTGTTAAGGTCATTGTTAGTTACACTGCACCTTGCTTTGTCCGCAATGCGTAAATATGTAGTTGTGTGTGTGGCCACTAGTGATGTCGAGCCGAAGAAGTTAGTCAATTAATCGATTAAAGTTACTTTTCAGATAAAATTAGTCATTTGTCGTAAATATCGAACAGAGTGTAGTCGACTAATCGACTAAATTTTTTGTCGAGTTTATGAATAGGGTAACCTATGTAAATCTTTCATAAATGATGTTTTCTTTTTAATTATTGGTATTTAATTTTTTTTTTAAGTAAAAGGAAGATATGCATATGACATATCACATAAAAGTGAAAAATCATACGGATAGATGATTTTTGGGTTTTTTATTTTTTGGAATTTAATAAATAATACAGAAAAGAATTTAATTAGTCATTTTTAATCATTTAAAAAAAAAAGTTAATCATTTTAGTCATTTAGTCGAGGGTAAAACAGTCGACTAAAATATGACTAAATTTAAACAAAATTAGTAGACTAAACCGATTAATCGATTAATCATTCGACATCACTAGGGGCCACTCACACAGATGCAAACATCAAACACATACAACTACAAACAGTGTGTACCCAAGGTTTATATATAGTGAAAAGAACGGCAACTGGAAATGACTCAATCATATAAATTTATGTTTTGGATAAACTTGTAATATAGCTATCTCTCACAAGATCTATTATCTAATATGTTGAAAAAGAGAGTCAATCGCCGTGTTCGTTGCTGAGTTTTTCTGCTCAAAGTGAGATGTTAGCGCATGCGCAAGAACATTTTTATGAAGTACGATTCCATAAAAAAAGGTCTTACGCATGTGCCAACAGCTCACTTTGAGAAAAAAAAAATCAGTAACGAACACGCCGATTTTCAGTTTTTAAAAATAAGATTATATACATATATATAATGAGGTTTATGAGGTTTACTAACACAGATATAGTATATATATATATATATATATATATATATAGATCGATGTGACCCTTATGACGAACGAAGATCAGGTGACGATCAGTTGACGCTATATAAACAACTGACTGCAGTCCAGGACAGCAAAATTGTACACATAGGAATTAGGTGAATTAGCACTGGTTGGTGTGTATCTTTTCCAATATAGGATCGATATATCGATGTTTTCGAAAAAAACATTGATAGTATCGAATATCGATTGTTTAATAAAGGGCGGGTAATTTTGAAATAAAAGCTCAATTACGTTACTTTACTAATATTATTGTGATTTTTTTAATGTGAAATGAAATGAAATTTCTTTATTTTGATACATTAAATTATATTAACTATAAAAAAAAAAAATTATTTTTCTTTATTGATAATCGATGGGTTTGTTGGAAAAATTTCAACAATTACAAACAATTTTCATGGATAAATAAAATTATAAATAATAAAAAAGTCACAAATGAACCTATAGCATTATTGCGCATGTGTCAGTATTTTTATTCTGATTGATCCCCCCCAGAGGTTTCCACATTGTCGATGTTCCGATTAAAAAACATCGAATATCGATGTATTGACTACAAAAAGTATGGATATAAAAAGACTCGATGTTCGAAAAAAAGTATTGATACTGCCATGTATCGATACATATCGCCCATCCCGATAGTACAGAGATAGCAAGTTGGTTTCTGAAAGCTGTGGTTGAAAAATCGTTTTGTTTTTTATAATTTTTAAGGACTCTCCCCGTTCTCGCCGAGGTTGGACGAGTCGAGAATGTAGAGGGTCATTTCGTTGTACCTAGCGGTTGATGTTTTAATGCTATTCATATGCCTCAGCCAACCTCAGCGAGGATCTCGGCGAGAATGTGGAGGGTTCTTTTTATGATCAAATTGTTCCATTGAGATCAGTAATGTTTCCCCAGAAACTTAATTATTCATTTAGTTATTTATAAACAAAAAATTTTTTTTCGTGTTTTACTCATCAAAATCTTGTCAAATAAGGGTTTTTATATAATTTGTTTTTTTATTTATATAATATCTTTCATCAATAAATTGTTCTCAATTTGCTCGATTTAATTAATTTCTCTTAATAATAAATCGTACAGCTGACTTTTTTATGTGGTTTTTTTGTGCAATCTTTTTATGCGATTTTTATTATACGGTATTTATCGCAATTTTCATAATATTATGAAAATGAAAATCGCATAAAAAAGCATAACCGCGTATATATATTTCGCTTTAAAGCGAAAAGTAACAGTCCTTAACAACTACATATTTTGCGTTCTCTTCACAGAACGCAAAAGCTTACTTTATACTATGATTGTAGAAAAAATAAATTTACAAACTCTTACTTACGTAAATGCTTCATTCTTTATTATGACTATGTATATGACTATTCAAATATATGTATCTATCACTCGGAGTCTTTTAGGTATATGACTGTTCATTTCTTTTTTACGTTACACACTTGAGTAGATTTTTTTTGCATGTATATTGTATGCCTAGTGCCTACAAGCTCTTTCCTAAAAATTATTAGTTGTCTTGACGTCTTTTTGTACATATTAAAAGAATCAAAATAAATAATCATGTTAGCTATAAAGTAATGCTATATTTATAAGAAATAGTATTCACAACTAATTCATTAAAAAAAATTCATAAACATTCTGTAAAAGAATCCAGAGATATAATACCTAGTATATTTAAATATATTATCCTATAAGGTGCATATGACTTTATTGTTGCGCACCAACCTAATCTAGTAATAAAATAATAATAGTATATTTTTTGTGGTTTCAGAAAAAGTAATCAAGGAACACACTGTATATACTTATTTTATAACGGTCTAATAACAATTAATTAATTTGACGATTTGGCAATTATTCCCCACTTCAACAATGAAGGTGAAACAGGTGGGTGAAAGTTTTTGAAACTTTCTTTGTTCATATGGAATGGATCGTATGCATTGCAGAGATACGTATAGAGTGAACATACTTTTAACATACTTAAGTCAACAGCATTAACAGTTAACCGAAATAATTTTTGTTAAAATACTGTTTTTAACAAATTCGAGTTGCTTTGTAATTATAGCAAAATTTTTATTTCTTAATAATTTATTCATTTTTAAGGATATAATTTTTTATTCAAAATAATACAAATTAGCATAAATAAAAATAGACACATTTTTTAACTCATCTTGCATCTTAATTAGTTTTTTTCTTTTTTTAAATATAATAATATATAACTGAAAACCATGCAATTATATTGTGTGTACAAATAATACACATATCTATTAAGGTATTTTTATTTTCATAAATTGAATAAGTTAATTAATTTTACCTTTTTTTTATTATATTTTTTAAGATGTTCGCTCGTGTTACATTTTATCCGTCTTTATTGTATAATGTTTTTATGGAACGACTTACAAATCGACATTGGTATGATAGAATAGATGAGACGGTAATATTGGGAGCTTTACCATTTCCAACAATGACCAAGAAGGTAAACAAAAATTTTTTAACTTATGTTTAATTACAGTAAAAAAGAACATTGTTTAAACAGAGTCTCCGTTTGAAAATTAACAATTAAATGTTCGAAACAATACTGTCACAGTTTAAAAAATAAAAGTGGTGTTTTTCAAAGTAAAATACCTATTTGCTTATTATTTACAAATATGGAATACTATAAAATAACGCTCAAATCTATTAACATTACCAAAAAAAAATTTCAAGATAGGTCCAGTATGTATTTTTTTAAAGTTTATTCCAGGTTTACAAATTAAGTTTTCTTTATTATTTTATTATACATAAGAACATACATATTTATTCTGATAAAGATTTATTTACTCTTCTTTCTTTATTTGAAAAGAAATTAACACATGTATTTTTACCTTCTTTTCTTGTTTTGTTTTTTAGTTAATCGAGGAAGAAAATGTCCGAGGAGTTATTTCGATGAATGAAGATTATGAATTATGGCTATCCAATAATGCAGAGGTGATTACATTTTAAAAAATATGAAATACGATGTTGCTTTTGCGTAAGGCGACCAACTTTTTCATTAGTCAATGGGAGACAATATAACAAGTATTTTTATTTGTGTGATATTTTGAAAAATTCCAAAAAATTTCTTTTCAAATATACACTTGATGAGCAAAAGAATTACATTTTTGCAAAAAATACGATTGATGAACAAACAAAAAAAAGATCCCGAGGCCGGAACACAATACGACACACAACATTTTTTGCCTGAAAAAAAGAAAATAGCGGGGTTAACCTGGCGGGGTCATATAGTCAACCAAATGGTTGGAAAACGACAAACTATATAACACTACCTAATGTAATACCAACTAAGGGAGGAAATGATTCAAGGCTACAAGAATTCGGTCGAAAATTGAAGAATTGCTTTTAAATAATTGGCAAATGCTTAAGAAAGTGTCGATATATATCTGAATTACATAGTAGACGAAATGATCGGAAAACGACATTTCATATTACAGAGCCAAATGTTATTCCAAATAATGACGAAAATGATTACAGAATACAATAATACTATTTAAAATTAAAGAATTGCCCTTAAACAACTGGCTAATGGTTAAGAAAGTATCGATATGTATCTGAATCTCATGGTAGACAAAGTAGTCGAGAAACGACATTTCATATTACACGACCAAATGTTAATCCAGCTAATAGCGGAAATAATTCCAGGATTCAGTAATACTATTTCAAATTAAAGAACGGCTTCCAAATATTTCTCTAATGCTTAAGAAAGTGTCGATATGTATTTGAATTACATGGTAGACGAAGTGGCCGAAAAAAGACTTTTCATATTAAATGTAATTTAAAAAGTGATAATTGTCATATCGCGATTTCTCTGTCGCAACCTGGTATATCAAAAACTACATGTTTTAGGACACACAAAAAACATATTAAATACTGTATTTATATATATACTTATCTATATATATTTATATAGTTGATGTAATTAGCATAAATCTTAGGTTTATAGTGATGAAAACACAGATTTAAATACGTTTTTTTTGTGTATCCAAAAATTGGGAGTTTTCAGATACGAGGTTGGGACAGAGAAGTCGCGATATGTAATTATAAATGTGATCGGTCCGCACAAAATTACCCGAGATTTTACCGAGTCGTAACTGAAGAAAGGTTGAGAAACACTGTTTTACAACATATTTAAATTTCATCAAAATTGATATGCCCGGCCTCGGGACAATTATTTCAAATCTACTGAATGTGGGACTTCCGGGACGCATTAGACTCATTCTGGAACTGTTTTAACAATTTCAATGCAGGACGTCTATTTAAGCTTATTTGGGACAATAATGTGGTCTAACCTGATACACAAAGATCTATTCCAAAATTTAGATCTACGTAGACCTAATCCATTTTTCCCCGGGTAGATGATATAATAGTATCGTATACAGATAGGATACTGTATCTGTTTTTGTTTGTCAGGCACTCTTCCAACTTTACTTAAACTAATCCAACTTACTCAATATATATATATATATATATATATATATATATATATATATATATATATATATATATATATATATATATATATATATATATATATATATATAAAAATTGTACCTTTCATACCTTTCAGGAATGTTCATAACGAAAAAATTATTAGTATGAAGTAATAAAATAAAACAATCCTAATTTTTAATTACAAACTTATTACTACGTTAATCTAATATAAAGAAATACGAACTAAATTAAATTAAAATTCAACTATAATCGGATTAAATAAAATTTTTATAAAACTAAACTAATATAATAAATTAATAATACTAAATAAAACTAAACTGCTAAATATATGATAATCTAAATATTATTAGAACCTAAATTAATAAAATTAAACTTAAAAATAAAACTATTTATTATTCACTATAAAAATATATAATATCAAAAATAAAATTTATTACAAATAATTTAAATGAGAAAGAACTATGAATTAATAAAAAATAATAATAATTGAAAATTAAATTATAATATTGAACCACTTTGAACTGAACCAGTGGAGAACATAAAAGCCTATAACAGTGGTCCCCAACCTTTTTTTTGTTTCGTAGATTGCTTGCTATGGTTTTCGGTTTTACTTAGACCCTCTGTACAAATTCAACAAATAGGTGCAATCCAATGTTAAATCCCAGCACATCGGAAAGTTTTAATAAAAATTTTGATTCTTCATTAAAAACACACCAGTCCAAGAGGACACAATTCAACCACTTTACTGCATACATATACACACACCGGCATAACTAGGCGAACATAAAAAAAATATAAAAACCTATTTATTACACAAAGTTGGCGGTTTTTTTTCATTTTTACTTAAAATAATATTGAAGTAACGAATCAATTGACTTTCCATAGAATTGTTTTTATTTATTATTGATGCAATTCTTTTTAAGAGGTCTATCACTTTCGAATTCAAATGCCGTTTCTTCTCAATGTGGTGGAGCTTCAAACTGTGGTAATTGAAGAATGGCAAAGACTGTCCCAGGAAACTATACATAACATCATGCTGAGTATAGAAAAACGAATGGAAGCTTTGATAAGAGCACAGGAGGAACCAGGCGGAATTAAAACGCTGTGTTTCATTTTCTATTTGTTAAATAATTTTCAATTTAAATTATTCTTAGACGACATAAGATTTCAAAAATTTTCCATTTTATATGGTTACTTGTTTTGCTACTGAAAATAAAAGTATATCGACTTGTGAATATTTAAATAAGATTAATATTTTCTTGAAATTAAATGGTTTGTTTGATTTTTACAGATTTTTTGTATGTTCCGCTAATTCTGCCGGTGTGTGTACATATAACTTAGTGACCGTTTCATATTTCGTTTCCAAATTTTAACTGACGATTCCTGGGATATAAAGGAACAAAAATACCGGAGAAAAAAAATCACGATTTTTTTTTGCACCCCCGAATAACACCTTAAGTAAAATTTAAACTTATGTGACGAAATAAATTCTTTACTTCCAAAATTGTATAAGTAGAAAATACACAACAAAATTTGAAATTATGAGAGTAATTAAACATATAGACGAACGGGTGAACGAAAGTGATGAAATTATAAGGATTTCTTGTTTGCTGCGGAGCCCTAACAATGTATAATTCTTATCATTGTAAATTAAAAATATATATTTTTTTATTTCAGAAATGGAAAGCTCATGGAGTTGAATTTTTGCAATTAGCTACAACAGATATTTTTGAAAACCCATGTCAACATAAATTGCTTACAGGAGTTAAATTTATTAATAAATTCATTGGCAAAGTTAACAATGAGAAACCTGAAACAGTTTATGTTCATTGTAAAGCAGGAAGAACTAGAAGTGCTACTTTAGTGGGTTGTTATTTAATGAAGGTAAAGTTAATCTGCGTAATACATAATTAGGTATCATAATTAATTTGATTAAGATTAAGATTTTTCAGTATGTTTATTATCGAGATACCGTTTTCAAGTATCTTGTATCTGTATCTAAATACCTACCTTTTTTACATATCTCTACCTAATGGGTATTTAAATATATTATATTTGACGTGAAAAATATATTTATTATATTTAATAAAATAGCTCAAAAACCGTAAGAGTTATAAAGTTCCTGATTATAGCTATCGGTTGCTTCCGCCGGTATCTACAAGTCTTATTTACACATTTATTTAAATCAGCGATTTGGCAACTCTCAGAACTCATCTGTATGACTAAATTTCACTTATATATAAGGCATAGAATCTGGTATAATATTCACTTGTCTGATAATGATCATATGGATGGAAACATGTCGCAAAATTAATTAAATATGTTGTTAATTGTTTACCAGTTAACATATTATGACGAATCAAAACAATCAATTTATGTCAATTTATTTAAGATTTTTCTAGTTCTAGCTTGTCATTTAAACATGCACCTAATACGATTATTCAATTTTTAGACAATGCTAATATACAAGGGCAAAGTGGTATTTTTGCAAAGTAGGTGTTTTTATTAATTACCATCAAAATTAGTTTTCATACCATTAATTCACAATTTACCCACCAAAAGTAACTATCGGCAAACCATTTTCAGTTACTACTTGATACAAATTTTAACTTATGATCTATAAATAATGAACAAAACAACTGTAGAAAACCATAAAAAATCCCAAGTTGATTCAGTAGTTAGAAGCTCCGCTCTTGTTTAGTAAATCGTCAGTTCAAACTTTTCCGTAGGTAGGAGATGATTTCAATACCTTATATTTAATTATCGGTATTCATCTTGCCAACCGCAAATTTAACAGTACTATATGAAGCGATGAATATGACCTTAGCTGTTGCGCATCTGTCAATAAAAATAATAAAAAAAAACGTTACAAATGCAATTGTAAACTAATTTTTGGAATTATTTTAAGATAACTATAGTTACTAAAAATATTCTAAAATTTTACTTCTTATAAAAATTTTGCATTAACTTACTATGGTAACTGGTCTGCTAATATGCAGATTCGCACCTTTACTGCTATGGTATCTCCGAGCGTATTAAAGATGTACATATTTACGCAAATTTGCCACGGCATAGATTATTGTCACCTTTAGGACAGTTTACGCTAAAAAACTCATGTTTGTCAAAACAGCAGATTCGCTGCTGGGTCTTAACTTATCTTAGCTCCTAAGAAATTAAAATTAAAATTTTAAGTCTGCTTGTTTACATCCTTAATAAAAAAACAAAAACAAAGTTTAGAATTTATGCATGCTTATTATGTATATAACACAATAAATAAAATTTATTTTTATAGAGATACGGTTGGTCTCCAGAAGAAGCTGTCAAATTTATGAAGAATAAACGGCCCCATATTCTACTACGTACAGCCCAGTGGGAAGCTTTACGAAACTTTCATTATTTATTAGCAAATAATAATCAAAAATTAAGATAATAAAAATATTAATATAATATAACCAAATTAAGTTAATAAACCAGTAACATCTTGCATCTATGTCTGCCTTTTATTATTTTTAAACCAATATTTTTTATGACATTTTTTTAATACAGACAATTTTTTTAGTCATTAAAGAATTTCTTGCAATAAAAATATAACAGATCACAGATAACAGATATCGACTACAACTTTTCTAATAGCTTTAAAAGTTATTTAGAGCATAGGAAACACAATATTAATTTTAAAAAGACCCGTTTTTGTGATCTTTGACCTTGAATATCTTGACTCGCATACACTATGGGCCCATTCGTATCGGCGTAAGCCAAAGCCGCTTGTTCTCGTTTTGAATCAATTTGCACTTGTTTTGAATCACAGTTGGCTTGCTTTTGACATTTTTGTATATTTCTGTCTCACTTTCCATGTTCTAGAGAGAAGGGTCAAGTATTAACGTTCGGTATACATCGTATACAGTATACGAGAACAAGCGGCTTTGGCTTACGCCGATACGAATTGACCCTATGTTCTATGAGACTTTTGAGACCACATATAAAATATCAAAACAAAGGGCCAATTCGTATCGGTGTAAGCCAAAGTCGCTTGTTCTTATTTTTAATCACATTACACTGGTTTTGAAGCGCACTTAGCTTGCTTTTGAGGTATTTGTATATTCCTGTCTCACTTTCCATGTTCTAGAGAGAAGGGTCAACGTTCGGTATACATCGTATACAGTATACGATGTATACTGAACGTTAATACTTGACCCTTCTCTCTAGAACATGGAAAGTTCTAGAGATATACAAATATCTCAAAAGCAAGCGAAGTGCGCTTCTAAACAAATGTAATGTGATTAAAAATAAGAACAAGCGTGCTTTGGCTTACACCGATACGAATTGGCCCAAAGATTTATACAAGTTTGCAGCTTATTATTGTTCATTTCGAGATTTACCCCTTCTTTTGCCTTATATAGCTACTAATATCCACAGTAATAAAATAAATTAAAGTAAAAAAAATGTTTTTTTAAGAAAAAGCTTTTATTTAAAAATGGACTAAAAAAAATAAAATAACTTTTGAGTGAAGTTTGAAGCAATATGCAACATAATTTATAAAAGCTTGAGGCGTTATCATTAGTTATTTCTGTTTTGGATGTTTTGGAAGTGTAGCTATTTTATTTTACTTTTCAGTAGTTACCAAACTTAATTAAACGCCTCAAGCTTTTATAAATTATGTTGCATATTGCTTCAAACTGCACTCAAAAGTTATTTTATTTTTTTAACCCATTTTTAAATAAAAGCTTTTTCTTAAAAAACATTTTTTTTTACTTTATTTTCTACTTTTTAGTCTGATCACAATTAATTTAAGAAAAGAATTAAAGAAGTAATTTTTTTACCTATATTTTAATCGGTTAATTTACCCTAATCAGACATAACTATGGAAACAAAAAATTGCAATGTAAAATCAATGGACAATGTTTGACAATTCGTAATGTCAAAAAGTTACACAGGACTACATTACCATTGTACTCGGCATAAATGATAAACATACAGTAAAATTTTAATATTGCTATTTAATGGAAGATAAATTTATTACTTTTTGAAACTTCATAATTAATAATGATAATTTTTCATTTACAATTTATAACACAAATCTGCAAATTAAAACGTTTTTCCTCCCTCGGATTTTTTAGATGATTATGAGGTTTTGGACTTTTGGAGGCTGCTAATTATGAATCTGAACTCGGTTTATATCTAGGGAGCATCAAAATTTATTAATGTAATTAATTTTAACTGTTCTATTACAACATATTAAATTAGTTTTATAGTTCAAGTTAAAATAGGCATACATTGTCTTCAAATTTCGTTCCAATAGAAAATACAGCAGAAACAAAAATCAAAATAACTAAAAGTCCTGAAGTCATTGACTTCTTTTACTATTCTTTCCTCTAATCAGCATTCAGAAATCTATAAGAATTGCCAATCAAACTTTAGGGAGAAAATTCATTGTACACCTGTGTAATTATTATTTACATACAGCAAAGAATTCTTTTGATTTTCCAGATCCTTTCGTATTTTTAATTCACTTTCTTTTACACTGTTAGTTAATCAAATTTTATCCAGTAACGAGTAACGATACGTTTGTAACGGGTCATGAGTTATTCATACGGGTATCAACAGTCATTACTTTTACAGCTCTAGTGTAAAGACGACCAGAAAAGTCGACAAAAATTTATACACTTACACTTACTTGTATATAATTAACACCATAAGCTACGGTCATAACCTAATGACAAAACACCCAACTGGTACATTATTTTGACAGCTAATACATTTTATATGGAATTGTTGACGTCGTATGACATGATGTATGAGTTAGTAAGGTTTCACTTGACGTCTTATGACGTCAATAACCGTCAAGGTGTTAAAATATTCATTGTACATATACATTGTACTGCACAATGTCCCAAATATGACACATAATTTTTATAAATAAATACAATTAGAAAAAAATTTTTTGACTGTGTTTTATTACTTTGAACAAACAGTATAACATTTTTTAACCTTGGAAAAACGAATTCATGCGGTAAGGCCGTAAGGAATCAATTTATAAATCTTTACTTACATAAATTTTCTGAAAAGTAACTTACTTGATTGATTTACTCCTTTAGTAAAATTTATGCTTTATAACACCCATGAATAAAGCAAATTTATTTGTTTGACTTTTATAACACTGAGCATAATTATATTAGCCATATAAATTAATAAGAATACCTTTATTTAACCAAAGTGACAAAATTATGTTAATATGTGTACTGTCGACATAACTAATATTCTCACTCACGCCTCTGGTGGTGAAATTAGAAGTTGTATCAGGTAGAACATGTACGTTTACTTCCAACTGACAATAATTCAATTCATGTGGGTAACACTAGATTTCTACTACCAGTTAGACATATATCTTCATTTTCTATCTGATATAGTTTCTAATTTAAACACCAGAGGTGCGAATGAAAACCACTGCACCGCTAATAAGTTACAATTTTACTACTAAAATAAATATCAAATTTTATAATACATATATGCATTCAAATTTCAATTATATTTATTTTCACCTGTAAAAGACAAATAACGCTATCTTACATTGGAATATATTGTTAATGCTGAAAATTTAATTTACAATGAAATGACAAATTTATATATTCAGTAACGAAAGCAAAACAATTTATTGTTCACAAAAATTTCTAACCACATACATATTAACTATGACTTCTTTTCGGATTTAAATAAAGATTATCAGTTTATTACTGAATTTTGCTTTTTGTTTTTTTAATCTCTGAGAAGTGTGTCGTCCTGTTATCGTCGTTAAACCTAAATGGAGATCTTATTTTCTTACAGTTTGCTTACTTAATACAATATGTTGAAACCAGTTTAATAATTTAATAAATTTAAATTTAAGAAGTATGTATTTGTTATATTTTATTCACTGTTGTTTGTCCTTATTAAGAGTCCATAATCTTCGAACGGCTCGTGAAATTCCAACATCGTTATAATTAAAATAAAAAAGTCCTCCCAAAGTAGCCAAGGTAAGAGCAATCAGCAAACCATGAGTAATTTTCGGTATTACAGGACCAACAATTATTGGCCGGACATAATCAGTTACAATAGCTTCAAAACCCCTGCAATTAAATATACAAGATTATCATTAATATTTATGAATCATCTCTTCAAGCATTTTGGATCTTTTTCTTTTTTTTTTTTGAAACTAGCCATTGAGAATCCAGCATTAAAAGGCCTATCATAATTATGAGAACAGTATTTTGATTTTATTATCTCTTATGTTTAGTGGATTCAGAATTTGATTATTGTAAAGGAATTTACTAAGAGTTTTTATTTTAAATTGTTGAGTAACGAAATGTTACTCTTTGAAGGGCCTATTCACTTGTATTGGTTAAACCAGGGTTGTGTTGGTAAGAGGGGCTGGAGGGATGAAAATGGGGATAAATTTTGTTGTACAGCCTGAGTGGTTCAATGTATCAAATTTTTACCATAATGAATGGAAAGAGCACCAAAAATTAGGGGATTTGTATTTTTGCGTTTTTCCGAAATATCTGTGGTATTCAAGACATATAAGGAAGAAAAAAATAGGATAGATTATATTGCATTATTATTGATTGCAAATATCTTCTATATTTTTTTATTTTTATGTTTATTTCATCATGAAAATGTAAGTTTTTACTTTCCGATAATGATTTATGTAATTTTCAGTACCTACTTAAATTGGTAATTTAGCCATGGCATGGGAATATTTGGTTACTCCTATTCTATATTTTTGACACTTATTTCTGCCAAAATTCTCTGGTCTACAAGTGAAGCAGTAACCCTTCCGTGCAACAAATCAACTGCCTTTATCTTCTTACAAATTCTTTTTTAACCAAATAAACGCGGTTTACTTCTTTCCTAACATTCAAACTGCTCATCGTATTCTTCTTTGTATGTTTTCTATGTGCTAATTCCATTTTCCAAATCACAAAATTTATTACACAGGACTTGAACAGTAAACGAAAGAGATTACTGCTTCTTGTCGAGTATTCATTAACACAGGCAGACCAGGGAACTTCCGCAGAAATAGGTATAAAAAATGTAGAATATGGGTATACACATGGCTAAATTACCAATTAAGTACTGAAAAATACATGAATCATTATCGGAAAGTAAAAATTTACATTTTTATGATGAAATAAATATAAAAATAAAAAAATATAGAAGGTATTTGCAATCAATAATAATGCAATATAATCTACCCTATTTTTTAGCGAATTTCGAAAACTCGAAATTCAGCTATTACAGTAGGTCTCATGACGCAATCTGAGTCCGGGACTATGGCAGAAATATGTTTTGAGGTCCCTAGAATACGAAAATGATATTCACTAAAATTTATATATATATATATATATATATATATATATATATATATATATATATATATATATATATATGTTCCCACGATAACTCTCGAACGAAACGTCTAATGCTTATGAAATTTTGTGTGCGGACTGGATTCTGAATTAGCTCGGCTAAGTTCGTTAGCCGGACACGTCGGATGCCCAGAAGTAGGTTTTCTGGCCATTTTTTATCATTCGATCCTATCATAAGACAGTTCGATGTTTACATCGCTGAAAAGGAAAAAAAAATTATGAAGAAAATGTTCTTATAATTTTCTTTCTATGTTAAGTAGTTTTCGAGAAAATCGTAATTTTCACTGTTGCCTTATTTTGCTCTCTTTGTCATTGTAATAAGTAATTTATATTTCTGTCTCAGTTGCTTATAACATATACAAAAATTTAATTTTTTTTTTTACGTAAAACAAACGGTAGTTATTCAAAATCTATGTATTATAAATACCATATCTCTGTCTCATTTTTTTAAATTAAAATTAACCAGATATTTTAAGCATGTGTAATGAAGATTTTTTTTAATTTTTTTATTGAATTTTAAATGAACAAGATAATGAAGGTAATGTCATGATATAATATTATTAAATATTATAGAACGATAACATAATAATAATGTTTATATGCCAGGAAAAAAATTTTAAACTAGATCGATTTTGAAAATTTTTTCACTGTCAAAGATCTAAGTTATTTTAGATATTTTAGACAGATATAGATTACGTAATGTAAGGTCCACCAGGGTCCATGGAACCCAAAAGTGTGAAAAATAAACTAACCGACCGATTTTGAAAATTTTTTCACTGTTAGAGAGCTAAACTATTTTAGAAAGATATAGATTACCTTATGCAAGGTCCGCTAAGGTCCATTGGATCTAGAAGTGTCAAAAATAAAATAAGCGACCGATTTTGAAAATTTTTTCACTGTCAAAGAGCTAAGCTATTTTAGATAGATATAGAATACGTAATGTAAGGTCCGCCAAGGTCCATGGGACCCAAAAATGTCAATAAACTAACCGACCGATTTTGAAAATTTTTTCACTGTTAGAGAGCTAAACTATTTTAGATAGATATAGATTACCTTATGTAAGGTCCGCTAGGGTCCATTGGATCTAAAAGTGTCAAAAATACAATAACCGACTGATTTTGAAAATTTTTTCACTATTACAGAGGTAAGCTATTTTAGATGGATTTAGCTTATATGTTGTATGAGGTCGGTCAGAGTCCTGGGATCTTTTAAGCGCCAAGAATAAACTAACCGACCGATTTTGAAAATTTTTTCGCTGTTAGAGAGCTAAACTATTTTAGATAGTTATAGATTACGTTATGTAAGGTCCGTCAAAGTCCATGGGACCCAGAAGTGTCAAAAATAAAATAACTGACCGATTTTGAAAATTTTTTTACTATTGCAGAGGTAAACTATTTTAGATAAGTACAGTATGTTATCTGAGATCCACAACTGTCCTGCGGATGCAAATGCGGCATAGAAAACTACACAACGGGTTTTGAAAATAGTTTTACTGTTAGAAAGATAAAATATCCTATATTATATAGGACAGAAATAAGCTACCGAACCGATTCTCAATATTTTCTCATTGCTAGAGAATGCTAGAGAATTAACTTATTTTAGGTGGATAGCACTATGCTGTACAAAGTCCGTTCGGGATCTTGGGTCCCAAATATACCAAAAATAAATTACCTAGCCGATTTTAAAAATTCTTTTACTCTTAGAAAGCTAAACTAGTTTAGATGGGTATATGCGCCAAGCACCTTATGCGAAAAAGCGCCAAAAATTAACTACTCAACTGATTTTGAAAATCTTTTCACTCTTAGAAAGCTGAATTATTTTAAATGGATACAGGTCTTAGATGAGATCCGCCAGTGCCCAATATTTCGAAATTCGCTATATTATGCAGATGCTGCGACAGGGGTATTTTCTTTCTTATATATTTTGGACACCACACATATTTTGGAAACACATACTTTTTATTCGCTTTCTATTTATGATGGCAAAAATTTGATACACTGAACCACTTAGGCTGTACAAGAAAATTTACCCCCATTTTCACTCCTCTTATGAACTTGACCCATACAGGTGAATAGGTCTTCCAAAGAGTAACATTTCGTCAATTTAAAGTTTTCCTCTATCTCTTCTAGTTTTCGAGATATCTTAAGAAATACGATTTGAACCCCCAACTTTAGGGGCTGGTTTCATCCCGTAAAAGTGGAAGATGGCCGATAAAAAAATGCGGGTCCCTTATTTTTACCTATTCTACACACCTAGCAAGTTTCATCAAAATCGGGAATTATCACTTCAAGACCTTTCCTTGTAAGACCGGTGGTGCTCACTATACTGAGAGTATGTTACTCATGTTACCATCCGTCCGCGATAGCATGTGATCGCTGATCACGATCGGCCTATATGGTTGTTCTAGCCATCACACGTATGTGGTGTGACTGGACTGTAAAGTGTTAAAAATGTTCACATAAATGCAAACACAAAAAAAGAAAAGGAGCATTCCACGGGAAATGGGAAAATGAGTTATTTTTTTAAATTGCTATAATCAATACCAATTTATTCTTAACGAAATGTATATTAGTTAAATTTACATGGTCTGTAAAAATTGTTTCGAAAAAAAATAGAGAAAGTACTTTTTTCACTATGACAAGTTGTTTAGTTCCGAATAAGTTGTACGACTTTGCATCATGTTGGCAACACTGTTTTCAATTTCAAATATTATCGAGTGCTTGTGAGACATTACTACGTATGACAAACTTTTGTTTGCATTTCAACACACGCAGTATTGATATGTTCACTTATCGTTCAGCTAAACTGAAACTTCAAGCACTCGACTGCCTTGGTTAACATGACCAAAAACCACATATGTAAATTAAAAATCACAAAGTGATTGAAAAAATTATCCGGATCGGCCGGGAATCGAACCCAGGATCTCCTGGTAACTAGCCACTTGTGATTTTTAATTTACAACACTGTTTTCGACTATTTTGCTGTAACATTTTCAAGCAAATGGAGTCGGAGAGTGAAGAGCATTTCTTAAATTTTAATTTGATATAAAAATACAATGAAAAAAGTAAGAATTTTCCTCTAAAACTCATCAATACAATGAGCACATAGCATGTCCCGCCAGTCACACGAAAACATACAAAAGTTGTATTTCTAACTTCAAAATTGGTTGTATTAAAATGGAGCTTTTTGGAAAGTAAGAATTAACTAATTTTGTACTTTTTAGCATATTATTCTGGTGCAAGGTGTTAAGGGGTGGGTGAGAGGTGGTTTTCATTTTTGTCCCACCAGTCACAGTGACTGGTGGGACATTTTTTAAAACATGCTATAGACTGTTCTAAACATTTCTAACCTGTTTCTCACCCGATTCTATGCTTTTTTTATAAAAGTGATTGCTATTTCCGTTTTTAGATGAATTCTGCCGAGTGAAAAAGGAAATTTAGGGAAAAATTGAAAAGTGATGAAACTAAGTGGAAGACTGCTCAAGAATTTTAATTTTGATAATTTGATAATTTTTTCAAAGATTTTAATAAAAATTGTTAATTCGCTATAATATTGTCTTAATAATTAATCAATAATTCTAAATATGACATAAAAACGAGTTCATTTCTTAGCTGATTCCGTACTAGTCCCACCAGTCACAAAACGATGTCCCACTAGTCACAATTTCTACTGTATATATTTTCTTGTAGAAATTAAGCTCGGTGCTAATTTCTAGTTAATGTTGTAGTCTACTTAATTATTTAATAGCTTAGTCAAAGACATCTGACTGTGTATAGCATTTAGGCTAAAATTTCAATTAACAGTGCAGAAGACGAAGGTGAGGTATTTTTGACTGTCCCACCAGTCACACTCCTTTCACCACTAAAATATTACCCAAATATGTGCGTAAATTATATTTTTCGGTATTAGTTTCATAAGTTAATTCATAATCTATTTTAAAATATCCATTTAATCTTATAATATTAGATCAAAATAAAAAATTACAGGTCTAAACATTAGGAATTTTGGAGTCAACTGTCCCACCAGTCACTATGGAATGTCCCAAAAAGAAAATTACTATGATCGCAAATGTTATTTATAATGAAAAAATTTTATAGCGACAGCCTGCATATAAATTATTAAGAACGAACTAAAGGAAAAGAAAATTGTTCTACATGTTTCAGTCATTTAAATGACCATCTTCAGGAAAAATCAATAATTCAGTTGTGAAACAACTGAGAAAAAGTAATATCAAAAGGACATAACCTCCAAATATCAAATGGATGTCAAAAATGACAGACGAAATTAAAAGAAATTAAAAATCAAAGAATCAAAAAATTAAGGACCCCATACGAAATAGGGAAAGTCAAAATCATGATTTTGTGTAAATAGTAAGATGGAATAAATATTATGCCGGAATATTCTCATTTATCATTTATTTTGCTGTTGATCTCATTATTATAGGAAGATTTTATGAAAAGGCAAAATTATGAAATTAATGCACTTTTCTTGGATAATTTCGAAAGTTTCTACATTTTTAAACTTTACACTCCTTATCTAGTCTTCATTCTCGTTACTCCAATATCCTTCAACATCTGCATCCATTAAATATTTGTAGTAGTCACACGAGACTCTTCGAGTAGTATGATCCATATATCTGTCGTAACTTCGGATTACGGAGGCAATATGAGCGCAACAACCAATAAGTCTTGTCCCTACTTGGCACTGACAGTACTAGGTTAGTACAGTGGTGGGATTGTACTTTATTTAAAGGGAGTATACTTTGGAAGCTGTGTGCCTAGACTGAATTTTTATTCTTAAAATATCACTCGATTCTTTATATAAAAATATTTTATCAAGACCTTGGTCATCTATGTAAAAGTGGGAAATTTCCATTTTTGTCACTCCTATACACCGTCAAAAGGACGAAGTGATATGTTCCAACAAGTTTGTGCCATGGTGGCACTTCAATAAATTTATTTTATGCAATTTTTTAATTGTAAAATCATTTTGTGTTTACCTATGAGCGCAAAGTGGAAGCAACGTAATTTTTAAATAAATTGTACAGTAACATGAGAACATTAAAATAACATAAAAAAGAAACGTACTGCTTCTCACATGCGTTCTATATAAAAAAAATTGAAATGTTAGTTAGACCAAGGTTTGGCGTCCCACAGATAATACCAATTGGAGTTTTTTTTCTTTTATATACATATTTTCTTGTTAGGCATATAGTCTACTTTCAAGATATATAAAGAAAACATTAAATCATAGACATTTTTTTTCGTCATTTTGGGGCGCAAATAAGGCCTTATCGGTACCCCTCCTTTTCGAAAATCCTAAAACTATTAATATAAATATCTACAACAGAATCTCAATGTGTGGGAATTAAATGTATCAATATGAATATTTTAGAGTTATTTGGTGAACGGACCGAAGTACTGTAAAGAATGGATTTTGTGCAGAATTACGAAATACTTGATTTCAAAGTAATTAACTCACAATAAAAATAATTCGTAAATATAAAACAATAAAAAATAAAACCACAGGGCAAAATTAGTTGACAAGAATTAAATAATAATTAAAAATGACAAAAAGATATTTATGGATATTTCTATTGAATTATTAAACTAAAACACACTGTTGATTCTGTATAGATTCTGCTTCTATCCTGGACTCTGTTTGAAAATAATTTATAAATTATTTGTTTTCCGAATTTTCGTTATTGGCTTCGCACGATCATTATCACGACTCGTTCAATGAAGTCCTATCTATTGAATATATTTATGTTACTTCGAATCGCTGAAAAGATTGCTACAGAAACTTTCACTTCTGTTGTGTGATCTTAAGCACATTTACATTTTTTTAAATAAATGTATCTCTTCAATATGTTATATATTATAAATTATGGGCCAATTCGTATCGGCGTAAGCGGAAGCGGCTTGTGCTCAAGTGTAAGCAATATGTGCGCATTTGGCTTGCTATTGATGTGTATGTATATTTCTGTCTCACTTTCCATGTTCTAGTGATAAGGGTGAGAAGTATATGTATAGCCATGTTGGCTATATACTTCCTACCCTTCTCACAAGAACATGCAAAGTGAGATAGGAATATACATACATATAAATAGCAAGCCAAATGCGTTTCTTTTCAAGTACATATTGCTTACACTTGAGCGCAAGCCGCTTCCGCTTACGCCAATACGAATTGGCCCTATATATTTATGGTTCTTTGTTCTATTTTATATTATTCTTCCAGTTAAACTAGGTTGCTACAGTATTTTTTTATTCAGTGTATCTATTTAATACAAAGAGGCAAAAATTTTAGGAATTTACTTATCATTATATTAATAGGCGAGGAACTCACCCTTAAAAAATGCTTAGAAATTGAAAAAGTGACCACGAGCGTGACGAGTGTTCTAGTGGTTAGTTTTTTTTTTTTTTTTTTTTTTTTAATTGATGCGAAATTTAAAATAAAATAAAAAATACTATTTTTTGATTAAACCACGGCTTTAATGCTAAAAATTGATAAAAATAAATCTGTGGCCACAAACCAAAGTATCTAAGGGCCCCATACACGGTGAGATCTGTATCGATACCTTGTATCGATACAAATAGCGATACATATATCTGAGATTTGTATCATGTTTATTTAGCACACACACACGCTGAGACTGAATCGTAAAACATCAGTACAGATAAAAAATTTTATTAATAAAGAAATGTGCGATCTACGACCTGTGGCACCTGTGCTATTAGCAATTGCAATACAAACATCTTTACATTTTGAATCCCGTAGACATGGGTATAATTTATACATATTAATAAAATCTTCCCGAAAATCTCTATCTGCAGACATGATTATTCAAATAAATAACAATTATTTACTTTATTAACTGTCAAAATAAAAATGCAACCATAGTTACCACGATACTTGAGACAAGCACGATACCAGCTGATACTTGCTGATACTGATACAGTGATACCGAGACAGTCACATACACGACGAGATCTGTATCATGATACTGATACCTGTAACATGTAGCGATACAGATCTCATCGTGTATGAGGCCCTTTAAGTCTAAAATTTTTATTTTGCAGAAGTCAAGTTTTTAGGTTTGATAAGGCCTATAAAAAATAGCTTAGACTACTGTTTTCCTGCTGTAAATTTTTTCCTATTTGAGTAAAACGTAGGTCAACATAGGATTATTACGTAATGTTCTAATGAATAGTATGCAATAATAAATAGAAATCTGTTTTTTTACTTAGACTGACTTAAGGTACTTTGGCAATTTGAAATGTATTCTTATAAACATTTGATTTTCGTCTACGTATTCATTCTAAAATATCATATTTTCAATAGTTTTCCCTCTCTCTAAAAAAATGTTATAAATATTTTTTTTTATATATCAATTGTGCTTACAGAATACTACTAATTCAAAATTTATACATGTATCTTGCCTATTACTTTCATTAATTTCAACTTTTCACAGTGACGCCGGCATTTGATAAAAAAAGTAATATTGGATTATATTTATTTATAATTTTTTATTCCTTTTTATTAAATTTTGAATCGATTAGAAGAAAAATCAGCCACTAGAAGGCTCGTGATCGCTTTTTGTTAAAAATTAGGGTTAAGTTCATCCTATATAAGAGAATTAAACTGTTTTAATAGTATATTATTCAACAAGCTGGTAATGATAGTTATTACTCACGAAGATGAAATTGCGACACGAGCCGAGCTTGCGAGGCGAGTGTCGTAATGCATCTGAGTGAGTAATAGCTATTGCAAGCGAGTAGAATACGATATATTTTCTACGACTTTTTTCCTTTTTGATTTAAATATAAAATTGAATATAAATTTTAAATCAAAAGAATACAATTTTTAATCTATCTTTAATTTCATTAAATGTTTATATATGTACAAACGGTGAAAACAAAATACAAACTACTTTGTTTACTTAGACGTTACTACGCAACATAATTATATGAAATTAAAACCTGATACATACATTATTCACAAAACAATCGCAAACCCATTGAATAATGGTTAATACTGTGATTTCATTGGTCAAAAAAGGTATTGAGTAATGGTCATTCCTCCACACCTTTGAATAATGCCTAACCTTCTCAACAATTAACAGGTATATAATGAGTGTGTTCTTCAACAGGAGTAGAAAAAAAATTTTATCAACTACCATAGAATTGCTTATTTACATAATTATATCTGTTTTACATAATTATATCTGTGCGAAATTCTCTACTTACTAACAGTCTTTTATTAATTTTTATATTGTATATTAATATATTCAAACCTACAAGATGTTTACCTGACAACCTGACAAGTTCTACATAATTTTGATGTAGTTATATAATAATAATAATTATTGTGAATTTCATGTTAGCCGTAGATAAAGTATAGTACGTAACTCGGTTGTAAGGCATATTACACACTCGCTCAATTATGCACTCGCCGCTGCGCGGCTCTTGCGTAACTTTTGTGAAATATGCAACTTGCAACCTCAATCACGTAATATACTATTATCTACAACTAGGTACTATGAAATTGCTTAATTACTGTACAAAATACTATCCAGGTAAACTATGTTTTAAATACGGTTGTGTGAAATTTTGTACTTTACACACAACTGTGTAAAAAGAACCACAGCTTACTACACTTTTACTAATCTTTATATTGAATACTGTATTAAAATCTACCTTTTTTTAACCCAGCAATTTAAGGTTAGCATTTGTTTTATTTTTAATACATTTCAAGTTCGACATAATTCTAATGTACTGTATTCATAATAAATTTATATCGGAGATAAAGGAGAGTACCTACGTATCTTGATTGTAAAGCATATTACACAAATTATTTACGCAATCACGTACTCGCCGCTGCTTAGCTCTTGCATAGCTTTTTCACTCATGGGTAAGGGCCGCTACATACAATCAGTTTTAACCATGTCCCTGTCACTCTCCATTTAGTCTATTATAAAAAAATGGACCGTTTTTTGACGTCGCTGTAACTAATATACCAGATGGCGTTGATTTACTAGGGGATAAAATTAGAGTCGAGACATGAGGTTTAATAGTTCGCTATTTTTCATCTAAAATAAATTGGAAATAAATTAAATATTTAAAAAAATACTTTAATTCAACCTAGAAAGATTAATTAAATTAAAAAAATTTAATTCTTCGTTAACACATAACTTGGTGACGATACTTTTGTGCTCAATCATATGATAATTAATTTTGACATCTATTTGATGAAAAATGCTCACATGTCCCAACTCTATTTAGTATACCCCCTATACCATTAGCGCCACGTAGCAAACGTAGCAAACTGTGACATGAAAAGGTCCGTCCTTGAAAACAAGTGGCAGGGACATGGTTTTAACTGACAGTTTTCACTCAGTTAAAACTGACGTCCCTGTGTCTACACACACTCGTATTAAAGCTGTCAGTTTTCAGCCTACACACGATCAGTTTTCTCTGTCAGTTTTAACTGTTCAGTGAAAACTGTCAGTTAACTGATCGTGTGTAGCGGCCTTAATATGCAACTTAAGAGGCTTGTAAACGAGCAATAAAATTGGTACATATTGCCGGAAATATTACTGAACATTATGGCTCGGCCACATTTCGGCAATATGTTGCCGGCACCTATGGCTGGGCAACATGTGGCCAAATATATCCCGGCATCTATCAGCCACAGTATTGCTGATAATTTTGCATGTACACGTGTCAATAATGGTCGATTCCGAAGAAATATTAATCGCTATATCTATAGTGTATTATTTATTCATAAACTTCATTAGAATGTCAAAAGGCGACTTTAAATACTTACTTCAAAAAGTGGACTTAAAATTCAAAAACAGTCGACAGTAATGCGAGAACCAATACCAATAACGACAAAATTGGCAATCACGTTACGATTCTTGGCGACTGGAGACTCCTATAAGTCTTTAATGTACTTATCCAGAGTGTCTGATTGTTCAGACACTCTGAATAAGTATAGACTAGGCTAATAACCTCTAGGTAAAAGTAATATGGCCGGGCAATATTTATATATTTTCGCTCAGACACCGACAACACGCAAGCCAGTAATTGCAATCTGAAATATATTGCCCGGCCATACAGACACATTGCCGGGCCATACGAATATATTGCCGGAAATATTTCTGAATTTCGAGCAATATTGTCCGGCCAGTGTTGCCGGCCACGCATTGCCGTAAAATGTTGCTCATTTACAAGCACCTTTACAATCTCAGTTACGTATTATCATTTATAGTATTATACTAGGTATAGTAAATAACAGATGCTACATGTTATTACCAATACTGATGCATTACTATGGAAATTGCAGCAACTGTGTCCAAAACAGGATGTGGTATTGCTAACGCTACTGGTAAACTTGCTAACAGGCTGATTGCCACAGCACGCTCGACAGTCCACAATTTACTATGATCGGCAGCACTCATTCGATTAGGAGTTAATGATATTTGTCGTACTGACATCACATTTAATGGCCCATTTTTATATTTATTGGACATACTTGTATTACAATAGGAATTTGCCATTTGTACATTCACATTTTTAAACGATGATATATTTGAGTTTGAAAGAACTGAACACGATGAAATATATCGTATTTGAGGTATTTGACGTATTTGGTTCACTGTAATAAATAAGTCAAAACATAAATTAACAGTAATAAATATTAATTAAAAAAGAAAAATAAATTATTACTCACCTCCTAGACTTAAAAATGTATTACGGCAAATAACTGGAATCATGCTTAAAAAATTTTATTTTTATGGGAGATTTACAAATTTTATTATGTAAGATTTAAATTTGTTGGGTATACTCATAGATAAAATACACCAGAATTTCCGTTCTGGAAGATTGGCAAGCGACATAGACCATACACCATATACCGTGTGAGTTTTTCGGGAGTTACCATTCGATTTATTCCTAAAATATGCATCTAATCGAAAAAAAGTTTATACAAAAAATATTCAAAATAGAGGGGGCCATTCACGAAAAATTGTACCAGACTTCTAGGACTTACAGTCTTTTTGGAATAGAAAAACTTTTTTTTTTCAAATGGGAACATGTTGAGATGTTTCTTAAAAATTAGTTTGTTACTTCAAATTGCCAATTATGCTAAAATTTTCATTCTTTTATTTCAAATTTTTGAGAAATTTCATTTTTAAGTTTTAATTTTCAAAACCCGTGGTCAGGTTTGTTTAAACGAACGCAAAACATATGATTTATTTTGAATTTATACTAAAAAAAAAATACGAAATAAGCTGTAATGGTATATTCACATTAGCCTGTTACAGTAACAGAAAGTTTATTACTTAAATACATTAATCATCAAAATAATTTGTAGTTTTTCCTCAAATATTCAACTTAAACAGGCCATCAAATTACAAATGTTGTTGTAATATTTAATTGTACACCATATTAAAGAAGTCAAAATTTAGTACATGTGAAAATGACATTATTAAAAATCTCTGAAAGTCAATTATAGATGGCATATCTGGATAGTATCGTAGAGCTGTCATAAATAATATGACAGATCTTTTTTAAATTTAAATTTGTAAATTTTTAAACTCTTTTTTTTTTTTAAAAAAAAGAGTAAAAAAAAAGTCCAAAAAAATTTTGAATATAAAAATTTTCAAGTATGTATGGTATGTATTTTAACAATACGTCTGAAAAAGATGTATTTTAAAAATATTCATAACCTTAATTTATTTTCCAGTAATCTGAGCAGACGATCTGATCATGTTTGGAACATATTTTAATGATGTACAGGATAAACTTGAGGTGCTCTGGGAATATTGCACAAAAAATCACCTGACAGTAAATATAAGCAAATCGAAAATAGTAATTTTTCATAAATCACCAAAATTAAAAGAACATGGGAAATTTACGCTAAATAATGTGGAAATTGAAAAAGTTAAAACGTACACATATCTAGGTGTACCATTTTCTGCATGGAGTAGTTTTAAAAACTGTTGCGACCATTTTATTTCAAAAGCACGAATAGCAGCGGGAAAATCAAAATCGATACTGTCGATCTCAGAATTAAACTGTTGGGAAACCAAGAAAACCCTTTTCGACTCCACAGTTCAATCGACATTGCTGTATGCTTGTGAAATATGGGCGGTAAAATATGTACAAGTACTGGAAAAAGTACAAACACAGTACTGGAAAAATCTACTACAATTATCAATGACGACACCTTATGTAGTGAGGTCGGAGGTGAACTGTCCACACTTGGCTACACTTATTTTAAAACGTATGTTGATATGGTGGTGTCATTTGCTGAATATGACAGACGAGAGAATCCCGAAAGTATGCTATGCAAAACTAAAGGAACTATCTGATGACCCAACCTACAAAAACTCGAACTGGGTTGTATCTTTAAAACAAAAGTTGACTTAATTTGGTTACGAGGATTTGTGGGAAGCGCAGGACATGTTCAAAACAAAAAGAATGCTGACCGAAATTATTCAAAAATATGAAAACTTATTAAAAGACGCCGATCTAAACCGCTTGCAGCAATCTACTTATACCCCAATGTACAGACGCCTGATACATGAAGAAAATGGGAATAACTATCTTCACCTCAAAGCTAATTTTTCCAAAATAAGATTAGTTAGTCAGTTACGAATGTCAAATAAAATATGTACAAAAATTTTCTTCAAAGGCTGTAAACTGACTCTGAAACATGAAGAAATTTGTCAACAGTGTAACGAAGTTAACGATCTTACGTACGTTCTTTTCAAATGTAAAAAGTATCCTTTTAAAAGGCAAATGTACTTGAATAAGCATATCAGTGCTGGAGGTGATCCCATGACGGCGTTATTAACCATAAGAGGGCTGGAGCAGCTGAACGACGTATTTTTATATGCGATAGGGGCTCTTGAGCACTGAGCTAGTATTTACCACTTAATGAACTTTCTGTGTATTATAATTTTTGTTATTTGTTGTTACTTATAAATGTTAAATGACCTTCCCTGGTGTAAAAGATTTTCTTAAGCAATAAAAATCATTATTATTATTATTATTATTATTTTTTTTTTTTTTTAATTAAAATTGGGACACTGCTGCCGGTTGATGGCGCGGTCAGCAGAAATTATTATTATTATTATTATTATTATTATTATTATAATTATCGTGAAAGATTAACGAAAAACGCGACTGCACTTCAAAACCCCCAGACGGAGGGAAAAGTGTCCGTGCAGCGTACCAGGTCAGGTACTTCTAGGTCAGGTACGTAATGTCCGTCATACAGCATCCCCTTCCTGGTCTTCCCTACCTAATAAATCCCCGAACCTCGCTGCAAAACCATGGCAGTGGGAGATTCGAGGGCAGGTCCAATGGATGTTCGAGGACCCGCTCTAAATGGGGCATGGGCGTTCAAAGGTGTTCATGAACTCCCGGAGAAAGCCGTCTCGTGCGACCGGAGCGTGCGGAGCGTCCCGATAATAACTGCTTTTTGCATTGACGCCGCTAACATGTTGGCGTGAGATCTACAAGCCGGAATGATGTTAAGATTGCGCACAAAGGAGTTATGCATACCCCCCAGACATCCGATTATAAGTACGACCAAGCGGATAGTATAGCCCGGGTACAGTTGTCGCAGTTCATGTATTAGATCTTGATATTTAATCCTTTTTTGCTCCTCCTTTTCGACTATGTTAGTTTCCGCCGGAGCAGAGAACTCGATAACATACATAGTCTGAGATGTTAAATCTTGGAGCACAACATCAGGCTTATTGGCGTTCAATTGCCTGGTAGTTGCAACCGGCATATTCCAAAAGATCTTGCACTTTTGGTTGGCAACAAAGGATTCTACTTCCGCAGGATCGTAGGGCAAGACTGGTGTTTTGTCAACTTCGTAATGATGACGAAGATAAAAGTAGAGCACACGCAACGCTGCATTATGGCGATGGATATAGGTGGATTTAGCATAATAAGAACAACCTGAAGTCAGGTGCATTAAGGTTTCCGGGTATGCTTTGCATGCCCGACACGAGGTACTCGAAATCCCTTTATTACCCATCACATATTTTTGGTGTGTTAAAGTGTTCCACACTCCATCTTGAGCTGCCATGATAAAGCCCTCCGTTTCCGATTTAAGTCCATTAGCTCTCAAAAAAGCCCAAGTGAGTTCGCTCGAAAGGCCAAGGTTGTCAAGATGACGGTAGAACATACCCTGGTGAACTTTGTCGCGATGTTTATTGAGCAGATGTTGTTGCTCGGCTCTCTTGATTGCCGACTTTTGGCGCGACTGTGATAGTGAAAGAATGTTATCATCACCGTCGCGATTACGCGGATCGAAGGCTAAGCCCAAGATATCGGCGGCACGTTGCGCTGCTGTGAATAAAAATGCGCCTACGCCAGCAAGCTCGTGATCCCTGACGAGTTGCAATAGCGGGTCTGAACTGTTAAGTACACGACAAGCTGTACCCAAGACTATACGATCATGTAAACGTTCGACTGACAGGAGCCCCCTCCCCCCCTGGTCTCGTGGGAGGTAAAGTCGTTGTGTCGATGCGCGTGGGTGCAAACTACGGTTGATATTCATTATTTTCCGCGTGTCTCGGTCTAGTTCCTCCAATTCATTCACATTCCACTTAATTGAGCCAAAAGTATATAAAAGGATGGGTATGGCTAACATATTTGTAGCGCTGGTCTTGTTCTTCGCCGACAATTCGGAACTCCAAATCTGTCGGAGAAGGCGCTTATATCTACTACTTAAGGCGGCCTTCATGTTCTTCACGTCCTGGATGTGACTTTCGCCAACACCAAGGTACGTATAGGTCGCTCCTTCATCAAGATGTTCTATGATGCTTCCATCCACTAATTGGGCGTGTGAATCAAAATTCGGAACTACACCATGCTTACAGTGCACCACCGCGCATTTGTCCAGTCCGAACTCCATACCGATCGCGTGCGTGTATTCGTGTGTTAATTTTAGAGCGCAGTTGAGATCACTCTCCGACGAGGCATACAGTTTTAAGTCATCCATATAAAATAAATGTGTGACTTTATGCTCGCGATTTCCTGCCGGGCCACACAAGTACCCGGGTTCCTTTCTCAGGCTGATTGACAGGGGCAACAACGAGATGCAAAACAAAAGTGGGCTGAGGCTGTCTCCTTGGTATACGCCTCGTTTGTATGTCACCAACTCCGTTGACACAACGTGTTCACCGGATGTTATTGTGAACCTTGTTTTCCAGAGCGGCAACAGGTGTTCAATACATTTAATAATGTCGGGGTGGACTTGCAGACAATGGAGCAAATAGATAATGAGCTCATGCGACGTTGTGTCAAATGCTTTCCGATAGTCCACCCAGGCCATGCTCAGGTTGCGTTTGTGCTGTCTAGCGTCCTGACAGATACATCTGTCGACCAGCAAGTTGTCTTTGCAACCCGACATTCCTCTTTTTGAACCTCGTTGTTCATAGATCGAACTCCACACTGGTTCAATCGCCTTCAAGATGCGTTCATATAGAATGGAAGTGAACGCTTTATACACAGTGTTCAGGCACGTTATCGGTCTGTAGTTCTGTGGTTGTGATAGGTCTCCTTTTTTCGGTATTAGGACCGTTCTTCCCTCAGCGAGCCACGATGGTATTGGCTCACAGTTAAATAACCAATTTGAAAATATACGGGCAAGGTGGCGGTGGGTACTAGCGAGCTTCTTCCACCAAAAATTCGTTATTCCATCAATGCCCGGAGCCGAATAGTTCTTCTTGCCTTTGAAAGCAAGTTCGACTTCCTCTTTATCAACAGATGTTATATTGGTGTGAGATGGCACTTTGCCAAGCTGTTGTTTGCAGTACCATCTAAACTGGCTGATGGGAATACAGTCCAAGTCAGTCTCTTTAGTCGTCTCATATATCCCCCGCCAATAATCCTCTATTGCGTCGACCGTCGGTGGTTGCTCCACGACAGGGCTTTTAGATGCGAACAGGCGTGAAGGGTTCGAGTTAAAGATCTTATTTTCCCGAATACATCGTTCACGCCGGGCTACTTTCTTCTTGGCCAGGGCCAATGCGCGTATCTTATCCAAATGTGTCTGTTTGATGGTCAACAGATTGCCCAAATTTATCGTGTGATAGCGGTACCTTAGTTCTCTGGCAAAAGCCCGTACCTTTCGCGTAAAGCGCCTATTGGTCTGAATATATTCTATCACACATTGGATACGCGATACCATCTGTCGTAGTGCCCTCACCTTGGTGTCAATTTGTTTAATACGAATCCGTGCCTTCTCCTCTGCAGTCTTTTGCTGCTTAGTACATGGGGTTAGGACACGCATCGCTGCATATACTGCGTTGTCGACGTCGGTGAGATCACTGGATGGGGATAGATGATCGTCCAAAATTTCGTTTAGTAGGGTCAGTTGTTCGCCCTTTACATACGTCCGTCGGTGTTTGGGATGTGGTCGTTTGTCAAAGTCTAAATCGGTCTCGAGAAGATCGCGAAATTGTTTTCTTAAATTGTCTGAGACAGAAAGGGATTTATTTAGATCGGCATCATTCTGTGTGGGAGTTGAACTTGTTCTGGTGTTAGATTCTAGCACAGTATCTGTGTTGGCTTGATTTAACAAGTCCGTCTGTGCCTCAGTAACCATGCTGTCACCATGAGTTACCGGTTGATCCTGCTCTGTGAGGTTAATATTGGCCAAGCTCTCACCATTGACCGCAGAATCCTGTTCAACTTCCACCATCACAGTTTCAGCAACCCTAGCTTCTTCGCGAGCTTCTCGATTATCGTCATGTCCGGTAGGTATTTTCAATTTTATAATTCGGGCTACATGGTCACGCAGATTTTGTGGCGTTAAATTTGAGTGTTCGGGATGCATATGGCACCATATGGCGTGCATCCTTGCCATGTACCCTCTCTTATTTGGCTCACTTTGTGCGCGGCACGTGAGCAGATCACGTCTCAAGCTGTCCGTCCACTCCAGTCGAACGAGACGAGAAGATGAGTATTGACTGGTTCCGCCTTTTTGTGCGGGCCCATCCGAGAGACCCGCGGCACGACCAGCCTTCCTAGTTCTATTAGCGTTAGGAACTAGTAAAAAACCTGTTAGGGGTAGTTAGCCCTTTAACAGAGACCACCATTTAGCGCTGGTTGACTCCACGCACCAGGTACCAGAAAGTACCTGGCCTTAGCTCGGGGACCCGGGAGCGCTACTTCCCGAATTGTCGTAGCAACCGACTACCGAAGCAACCGGGTGTTACAACAAGCCCCTGGGGGTTTATTATTATTATTATTATTATTATTATTATTATTATTATTATTATTATTATGTTTACTTTAAAATTAAAGCAGTTACATTTAAAAAGCAAATGAAAAAGCTACAAAGCTGTAAAAGCTCAAAAAAAAAAAAAAAAAAAAAAAAATATTTCAAAAAGTGATGAAAAAAAGAAATCTAAAACGATGGAAAGTTATTTCATTTACATTTACAAAGTGTTAAAACAAGTGCGTTTATCCTGATCTTATGACAATTTTAACATCTTTAAAAACGTGTTCTGTGTTAAAACGGTTCTTCATATTTGAGAACTACAGTATTATTAAATAAAACTTTTTAATAAAATTATACAAATTTTATTTAATTACACCATTTCCTAAATTAAATACAATAAATAAATATACTTAAAGTATAATTTTATTAATTCTATTTACTTTAGTGTGTAATCAAATTGCCTAATTGTTTTATTGCTTCCGAGACTACTAAAGCGGCTGAAGCATTGTCATCTTCATCACTTTTGAGAAATAAAAAAAAATCTCGAAAAAAAACTTTTTAAAATAATTTATAAAAAAAAAGTTTACCATTTTTTATACTTTTTTCCACTTGGATTGTTGGGCTAGGAGTCTAGTATTAGCATAAAAAAAATTGATACGCATAGCATCAATGGTTCAGAAGAAATATGTACCCGAGTATCAAAAAAAAAAAAAAAAAAAAAAAAAAAAAAAAAATGCTACTTTTCAGGAGAAGCATTTTTCTAAAAAGCTTGAGTCATCACCTGCCAACTTCTATTTCCCTTATACTTCTATGTAAAAATTAATTTTCTATGGTCTCTGGATAACCTCCTAGTAATGGTTATTCTCAGGTTTTGTTTGCATTACTCTTTTCTTATAAATAATTTTTTTTTACGTGGTAAATTTTAGTTTAAATGTGGTTCCGTGTTAGACATTTTTAAAAAAAACAACCGAGAAAAGCTCTATTTTCTAACCTTCAATATGCATTTTAGATGACTTCTGGTGGTCGGATTCACATGGGACCAAAACCGTCGTGTTCTGTATAATATCTACATTAAAAATAAAAAAATTCATTTTTTTTGACCGAAATTCGGTCTAGCTCCCCTTAAGTTAACGAAATTATAAAAATCAATTTTTTCCAGTCTTCTGGTCAAATTCCCTGACTTTTCCAGAAAGTTTAGAATTCCTTGACATTTCCAGATTTTCCAGGAATGTGCCACCATACTATGCCGTTTCCAGATGATAAAACAGAATTAAATTTGAAAATAGTTTCAACATAAACAGTTTATAAAGACAATTTACCTTAAGTGCCGGATTTACCTTAAGTGCCACTCTAACCTCAGTGAAAAATGCCGCCTCTGAAAAGGTAAAGGAAAATTTTGCCGCCCTTTTTGCCAAATTTGTCGCCCCTAAAAGTGGTCGCCCTTCTTAAAAAACGTAAGTGACGAGCAAAAAAAAAGAAAAAAAACAAATTCTACATTTTGTCAAATTATTAAATAATAAAAATAAATATACAATGTAAATTCAAATTATTGTTTTATTAAAAAATCATAATTTCTGTTAATCGTTATACAATTTTACAATAAAATAATTTTCTGTTGATCAGGGCTGGGAGCTATTTAAAATGATTTCATTTTAAATATGTATTTAAAATACAAAATGGCATTTTCCATTTTCTATTTTAAATAAGTTCGGTCATACCATTTTCCAAATTTGAATCCATTTTACATTTAAAATGAAAATGCATGTATACTCAAATTTATGTGCATAAATTATAGAACTCGAACTGAACGATCTGAAGTCTAACAAATTGTAAATTAAATGTAAGTTTATTTAATTGATTCAAATTTTTTGTAACTCGAGTTGCAAAGTCACGGGAGTTAAATTTATTACTAGAGTTGTAGTTCTCTCAAATCAAACTTTTCTGACTCAAGTTGTGTACTATTATCTATAAGACACGGCGATAAAAAATGTTTTGTGTTACAAGTGGATGATTTTCATAATTTAGAAGTCGCAGTTGTAGGGTAGTCAAGGTTTGAATATGTCAAGGCTGAATTAAATTTTACAATTTTTTAAAGTAACAATATTACTTTACAAAATTTTCTCAAAAGACTGCCTTTATTTAATTTCAGCGCGTTTAAAATTTTCTTAACTTTTTTTTTTTTTTTTAATATTGATAAAAAAATGTATAAAATTTAAAGTAAAAAAAGCATTTAGCATTAGGATTTCCGATCTTGATTCGATTTTATCGAAAATCGATTTTTGGAGAGCCGATCTTCGATTTTTCGAATCGATTCTTTGGAGAGTAAATCGATACAGAGATCGTGAAAAATTTACGGGATCGGAGATCGATCATTTCGAATTTGAATTAGGATATTTTTAGTAAAAATATGAAATTTTTTCAAAATTATTGTAAAATATATTTTAACTATTTATGTTGTCAAATAATTTTACCACTTTTATGATTCATTTATAGAAAATTGAGTCAAATTTTGGAATTATGTGACACTTTTAGCGCAAACTGGAAACCATTTTATTCATATTAAATTCAGCAATTCATCTTCAAAGAAAATTAAAAACTGATTTGTGATGACCCAATAAGAAACTTCATTAAAACTTTTATATATCTTTTATTTCTGCAAGATATCGAATAGAACATTCTAGAACACTGCTAAATTTTTGTTATTTATGCTTTTATTCGAAGACCAGTTCGATAGTGAAGTTAGTTTTCCGATATCTTTGCTAGATCCCGAATAGAACTTTTGCTCAGTTCCGCTGTTTAGTCCCTTCTTTGGTAGACTATCAAATGGTGAAGTCGGTTTTTCGACATCTTTGCTATTTTTCGAATAGAATATTCTGGAACTTTCACCGAAATTTGTTATCTGGCTTTTTTTCCATAACCAATCAAATCGTGAAATCGATGTGTACTCGTATATGCACACATATTTGTCTACGTATGCATATACGTGAAATAATATGTACGTATATGTCTGTATATTGGGGTAATTGTTTGTTGGTGTTAATAAATTTACTGTAAAAGTTCACAGGAATCTGAATATTTTTGAACAAGTTCACCCATAGTTGTAAATGTGTATATATTTACACTGATTATATTTATTTGTGTAGAAGTACCTATGGCTATGTGTGAATGCAATACGTTTGTATGTGAGAAAATATGGAAACTTCTCAGACCCTCACATAAATTTGCTACGCCCCTGAATTGATAGTTATGTATACCTTGACACAAATACAATCTCACGTCTTCAAATCTGTGAGAGGGGTACCCCACCACTCGCTACGTTATATTCGAATACGTTATATTGGAGTTCGTTATATTGGAGTTCCTATATATGTAGTATACATATAGGTATTGCTAGCAACGTATCTAGCCTATGAGAGGAATTAGTCGCCAACAAAGAGAGACAGACAATACAAAAATAGTGTACCATTTTTGTTCTAAATAAACTCATTCATATTTTTAATATTTTATTGTTTGAATTTTTAACTCACGAATGACAATTTTATTTACTTAAATAATAAATTTATTGCTTATTAAATAAAATTTACTTTGTAATTTATACTCGTACTTGATAATGAAAACCTAAGTGGCTAAAATGGAGGCATTTTTAAAATTGCCAGCGCATGCGTACAATGAAAATGCTGGCGTTCCAGACGAAAATTTTGTTAGCCTAACGTTAGCCAACGGAGCTTTCACCGTTACAAACCAGAGGGCTCTGGTTCAAAAAATTGATGCATGTTAATTATTTTTAATAGTTTTTCACGGTATAAATACTTAATTTCTGAAGTACAGCCACATTTAAAAATTATGGAATAAAAATAATCAGTCACCATGTTAGAAATTGTTGTTTTAAGATATAATGTATGTGAATTTTTGAATGTGTGCCCTCTGGTTTGTAACGGTGAAAGCTCCGTTAGCTAACGTTAGGCTAACAAAATTTTCGTCTGGAACGCCAGCAATAGGAACACTAAATAGAAAGAGAGAGTGATATCGTCTGCACTCTAATGTTTGCGACCAAAAATGCAAATTGATAGCAATATTATGGCAATATTGGTATAACACATACATGGTTAAAAAAATGAATTGAAGTTGGCTATCTTCTAGAAATAAAATTGTGGTGAACTTTATCTATGTTTATACCCAAAGAGAATAACACTATTTATACATATTATGTATATAGAAGAGCACTCAATTTATAGGATTTTTTCTTAGCAAGTTGTTATTCTTGTGAAGAGTTCAGAGGGCAGTATAGTAGCAACAAATTTGGAAAAATGGTAATTGTAGACTGTATTACTAGCTGATATCTGTTAGAGTCCCTATAATAAATAGAATCCTGACATGTCATCCATTCTCTGTCCAAAACAGAGCGGGAAGCTTCAAAATGAATTATCACATGATTCATGTAATGTGAAGTATGAGCAGTCATTACAGTTCAACATTCAGTGTGTCATGTGGTACATGTCTTATGATCCAACAGACAAAACACATTTAAATATGGTAGAGTTAATGGACAAACCACCTTTTGTCATGCTGTACATTGCTTATAAGCGCAAAGGGTTAAAACTTGTTAATAAAAAATAAGCTGTCATTTAAAAAAAGATTTTTAGGAAAACAAAATAATATGTTGTCTCTCTCACATTTTACTGGAATAAAAAAGACAATTGATACACATAAATCATTTACTTATAAATCAAAACATACCTTACACAATACATAAAATTAAAATCGGACCAAGCAAGTTGTGACAACAAATGTATACACGCATATCTAAAATATATTCAAAACATATCAATATAAGAGGATATTGTCCGTATATAGGCATCCATAATTATATACCTGTTGTATATATTTAAAATCGCATCAAAATGTTTTATCTAAAAAAAAATAAACAATTTTTAATACCTTAAAAAAATAAAGACAATACTGTCAGCCCCGCAATCTCTTCGATCACTATCATTAATCCGCAAACGATTTTAAATTAAAATATATATAAAAAAAAATTTTTTTGAAAAAAATGAGGTGCTAAATAAAAAAAAAATTTCCAATTTTTTTAAATTTATTTTTTAAATAAACAATTTACGATCAAACGATAAAAATAGACCATCATACACCATCAAAAGACCATCAAATGATTGCAAATTAAAATAAAAAATTGCAAATAACTCAATATGGGGTGCTAAATATCTGGTATCCTGTAAACCATCTATATTTAAAAACATCGATGTTTTGCGGTCTTAAATATCGATGTTTTGTATTGTTCAAACATCGATTTTCAAAATATAAATACAGAAAATAACTATTATAAACTATCGCTAACTGTAAATTGGGAATTAGAATGGTGAATATTTTTATAGTTTTTATAGTTTGTGATGCAATATTTTCGTTATTATCGAGTGCTATCGTTGTACAAAAAACATCGACGACTTACCATGATGTCAAAACATCGACCATCGATGCTCATCCCTAGCTGACTGTAATAATCAGCATCACAATGCCCAGAACATTATAATCACAGATGAGACAGATCAAGCCTACGTATAAAAAAGTGAAATCTTAAAGTTGTAGTAAGTAGCAATTTACATCATTACTGATTTAGTCTGTTACTGACTGCCGTGGTGTTCACGTCAAAATAAAAATCATGCTTTTTTAATCAACTCGTGAAATTTAAACAGAAAAAAAATGAAGTGTGTCGTATTTAAGTGTAAAAATTCTATTGAATAAAAAATTTCTTAAAATAAAGGGATATTTTTCTTAAAATAAATAAATTTACTTTTAATTGTTGACTGGTGGTAACTTACGGTGGCCATCATGTATATAGTGTATGTATACGAACTCCTTCCCTAGTTCTTGTGATGGTAGGCAAGGATTGGCACGATCGGCATCTGGGCTTGCTTAGGTCGGTGCGGATGTCGGAAGTGTGAGGTAGTGGCGTCCTCGTCGCGGGAGATGTGATGGACGTGTGATGCTAAGTACGAATACTACCACTATACCACCAACCCTAAGATGTAAGACATCGTGTCGAGAGGTGCATGGCACATGGGGAAATGTGTCGCTAATGATCCCCTTGGGGCACCAGGTCGAACCCCATTGTATTATAGACCCTCTGTCAGGGTGTGGACTCTGACAGCGACCTTTTGGACCTAACTTTGCGTGGGAACAAATGGAAACCGCAAAAGAAAAAGAAAAAACACAGACATCCGAGGGTTCCACTTGTGGTGCACTCGAGGAGACCGGTGGGGCCACCTTCAGTGGTGCCCCTGAATCATTTCAGGCTTGCGAAGCTAGAGCGGGATTCTCCAAATTGAAGCCCGCCAGCCAGCAAGAAGAATCTTTGGGAGAGCTAACAGAGAAAGTTAGCTCCCTTAAGATTAAAAGGAAGAATATCTGCGGGGCCGAAAGGAGGCGTCGTAAGAAAATGCGCGAGGCGGCCAGCCAAGATCCTGGTCACTCGCAGGAGACTACACCGCCTACTTCTGCTTCGGGTAAGAGACCCAGGATGACTGGGGATACACCTGAGGAAACAAGAAGTCAGGCAAAGAAAATAAAGGGGGCTGAGTACTCCAAGGTGCTACAGTCTGGGCTCAGGATGGTCATCGTCTGCAAAGGTTATCCAGAGGTACAGATGACCATGGAGAACTTAGTCCAAATACAGGGAGCAATCGGCGGACTGGTGGACGACCTTCCTGAAGAGGAGACGGTGGTCCCGAAATTTGTCGATTGTTACCTGACAAAAGGTGCTGCCGTTGTTGTCTGCGATGATGAGTCGTCGCGGGAATGGCTCACCAAGAAGATACCAGAACTGAAGGCATGGGAGTGCGCTGAACTCAAAGTAATTGACTTCAGTTCCCTCCCTAGTTTCAGTAGGGTTGTGGCTTGGTTTCCTGGCCCACCAGTTACAAACGATGTCCTCCTAAAGCGTCTGGAGCGCCAGAATTATGGACTCAGGACGGTTAGACGGAGGATATATGAGAGGAAAGAAGAGAAAAATGGAGTCCGCCTCATCATCAGCATGGAGAAGAGTGAGGCGGATTCCATCATCAAGAAGAAGATCTTCTGCGGAGCTGCACAGGCCTCGTTTTCGGCGGTGGGTGGGGCGGCTACCAGCAGAAAAAGGAGGAGGCTCGCAAGTAATAAGTAAGTATGATTACTTTTTTACAAGCGAACATTCAACATAGCGTCGCGGCTAGTAGAGTACTCTGCAATAGGATCTCTTCTGGTCGCGTTGACATTTATCTAATACAAGAACCCTGGTTGAGAAGGGGATGTATTAAGGGACTTAATGCCGCTGGGTTTACTTTATTCTGCGGTAGTGCCACAGAAAAACCCAGGGCCTGTATATTGATAAAGAACATAAACACATGGGCGTTTCACATAGTGAAATACAAAGAGGGAGATACTGAAAGGAAACTTGTTGTCTGCTCAGCATACTTCCCTTATGATAGCGAGGTCCCTCCACCTACGAAGGAATTTGAGGACCTCGTTAATTTTTGTAGAAATGAGGGACTCGAACTGGTGATCGGGTGCAACGCCAATGCCCATAATCGACTATGGGGTAGCACCGATACGAATCGCCGAGGAGAGTCACTCCTCGAATTTCTTAACACAACGGATCTAGAAATCCTGAATAAAGGCGACGAACCCACCTTCTGCAATAGCATTAGACGGGAAGTCATAGATATTACACTAGGAACAATGAGTATCCTGGGAAGGATAACTGGCTGGAGGATTTCAGTGGAACCGTCTCTATCAGACCATCGACACATCGAGTTCACGATACAGGGAACTCTCCCAGAAGTCCCCTATAGAGACCCTAGGAGAACCGAATGGGGCTCCTACAGGGAACAACTAGCAGGGATGCTGGGCAATGGACCCTTGAGTGAACTCAACTCTATGGAGGACTTGGAACTCGCAACTGCTTGTGTTAGCAAAGCTATCCTTGCCTCCTACGAAGACAACTGCCCGCTAATTAAAAGCAGAGCAGTTTACAAAAAACTACAGTGGAGCCCTGGACTGGAGCTCCTAAAAAAGGAAACAAAGAGGCTCTACAACAGAGCCAGACTAAAGAACGACGCCGAGAACTGGAACTGTTATCGGGAGAGTCAGCGCAGGTACAAAAAAGAGATCAGGAAGGCCTCCAGAACATCTTGGAGAATCTTCTGCCAAAACATAAATGATACGCCTGCCCTCTCTCGGTTGCACAGAGTTCTGACACAGGACTCTAAAGCAAAACTAGGGACACTCTTAACACCTTCTGGGGTAACAACGTCCTCAGAACTAGAGACCCTTGAGCTTCTGTTAGGAACTCACTTTCCGGAATCGGAAGTTTGTGAAGAAGACCCGCTGGTAGCCATTTACACACCCAAAAAACAGGACTGGAAAGTGGCTGCCAGCATAGTAACATACAAAAGAGTACAGTGGGCAATTAACACGTTTGCCTCTTACAAGACCCCGGGTTTGGATGGAGTGTTCCCTGCCCTGCTACAGCAGGCAGAAGGAGTACTTATTCCACACCTGATTAGAATCTTTCGACTATGTCTGGCTAGGGGCTATGTTCACTCTACATGGCGTGTGGCTAGGGTCGTATTTATACCGAAACCGGGGAGGAACTCTTATACCCGACCCAAGGACTTTCGTCCCATCTGTCTGACATCGTTCCTATTGAAAATACTGGAAAGGCTGGTGGATAGATCCATTAGGGATAATGCTCTAAAGGATAGGCCATTACACCCTAGTCAACACGCATATCAAGCTGGTAAATCAGTTGAGACAGCTCTTCGCCAGCTGGAGAAGACGCTGGATCAAAAGGAATTGGCTATGTCCACTTTCTTGGATATAGAGGGCGCTTTCAATTTCACTTCCCTCGTGACTCAGCGGACTCTATTTATAGAGGACTGGGTCAACATGGGGTCGATAATACATTGACCCGATGGATAATGGCTTCCCTTGAGGGGCGGCAAGCGGTCGCCTGTTTAAACGACTGCACCCTCAAGGTTAAAACACCAAGGGGCTGCCCACAAGGAGGGGTCCTTTCCCCACTTCTTTGGTGCCTGGTGGTAGATGAGCTAATCATCAGGCTCAGTAATATTGGTATTTATGCGCAGGGATACGCTGATGACATATGTATTATATCCGTCGGACGTTTTCCTGACACAGTAGCTGGTCTCATGGAGACAGCACTTGGCACCGTGGAACGGTGGTGCAGAGAGGTCGATCTAACAGTTAATCCTGGGAAGACCGACCTTGTTGTCTTTACAAGGAAGAGGAGGCTCGATGGTATTTTCGAGCCGCTCTTTTTTGAGAAGCGGTTGGCATTTTCGGGATCGGTCAAGTATCTGGGAGTTACTCTCGATGCTCGGCTAACCTGGAAGGAGCACATTGAAAACAAGGTAGCTAAGGCCTGCAGCACTTTTTGGGCCTGCCGAAGAGCTGTTGGGGCCAGATGGGGCCTTAAACCAAAAATGGTTTATTGGCTCTACACAACAATCGTTAGGCCTTCGCTTACCTTTGCTTCCTTGGTTTGGTGGCCTGGTACTGAAACAGCCAGTGCTAGGTCAAAACTGAATAAAATTCAAAGATTAGCGTGCTTGGGCATCACGGGAGCGATGCGTACAACGCCGCTGGTCGCTCTGGAGGCGCTGACGGGACTCTATCCGCTCCATTTAGAGGTGCAGAGGCAGGCCAGGCTGTGCGCCTACAGACTTTGGAGTAACGGGTGTTGGTCTTTCAAACATCCTGGGCAAGGGCATTCGGCCGCTTTATCTGGGCTTCAGAAGTCGCTTGACATCACTCAAATGGTAAGTGACACAATGAAGCCCGAATATAATTTGGATCGCAACTATCATGTGATCATTCCATCCAGGGAGGAGTGGGAAAGCAATGCTTTACCAACGGCCGTCAAAGGACTAGTCTGGTATACCGACGGGTCCAAAATAGCGGAAGGTACAGGTGTGGGCGTTTTCGGACCCCGAACCCGACTAACCTACCCCTTGGGAAAAGAATCAACGGTTTTCCAGGCTGAAGTATTTGCCATTTCAGCCTGTGCGAAATTGATACAAAGTAGGCTCGGCTGGAAGGGACATCGCGTAAGCATATGCTCGGACAGCCAGGCTGCTCTCAACGCCCTTAACGGCGCTAAGACAACGTCAAGATTGGTGCACGAGTGCCAAGAAACGTTGGATCAACTCTCGGTCCATTGCCCAGTGACCTTGGTATGGGTACCAGGCCATACGGGAATAGATGGAAATGAGAGAGCAGATGATTTAGCTAAACGAGGCTCGACTCAACCTTTAATAGGTCCAGAGCCGGCCCTAGGAATATCATTCCAGAAAGTGAGGTGTGCTGTGGATGACTGGGCTAAAAGGCAGCACGCCCATCTCTGGAAAATGTGTAAAACGGCCAGACAGGCCCGAGAGCTTATAGTACTTCCCAGTTTAAGACGGAGAAAGGAATTACTATCTCTAAGCAGGGTACAGCTGAGCCGGTTAACAGGTATACTCACGGGGCACAACGTCCTGAGAAAGCACCTGCATATCATGGGATTAGTGGAAAGTTCTCTCTGCCGAAGGTGCGGCTTGGAGGACGAATCTTCGTCCCATGTTCTATGCTCTTGTGAAGCATTGCCATCCTTGAGATGCAAGTATCTGGGATCTCCAATACTGAGTTCCGAGGACATCAGGACTGCAGACTGTAGTGCAATCCTGAGTTTCTATGAGGGACTGGGCACTAGCTAGTCCCTCTTGGATGCCGTGGGGTACAATGGGCCCGTATTTGGTGGCCTACGTGCAACGGGAGCTCTGAATCCCGACCCACCTACAGCATTCATTCATTCATGCATGCGAACTGCATATATCATCATCAAAATATATTACTAAGGCATTGGTATATTCGTGTCCATACATCGTGTGTTGTGATTGTACGTGCACTGTGTTACGTCACCCATTGATTACAGTGGGCACAGTTTGGTAGACATTCTAGTTTGACCCCTTGATTATAATAAAGTGACAATGGTGACAATCCTCCCATAAATTTTTAATAGGTATATATTAAAATAAAAAATAGGTACTGGTAAAATAAATTCCTACAAAAAAAAAAAAAAAAAATACGATGCGAAATCTGAATAATTCGTGCCGGTTTACTGTATGTACTTATTTGCTTAGAATTTAAAGAAAAATAAAAATAACATCCATATTATCCATAATTTAACCTATAAAATATCAAATAGATAAAAATTAATAATATATATTTAAATCTCAAAAATAAAATTATAATCATGTAGTGTACGCAATAATATTATAATTATAAATACGTATAAAATTCAACATTGAGAATCTGATGTTTCTGTTTATTTGTAATTAAATTGTGATAGATAAAGTGACGTTAAGAGACACGTACTTCTGTTTTAAAAATAGTTATGGAAATGTTATAAATTTTAGGGATTTATGTGAATTGGAAGAAAAAGGAATTAAAATGAAAATTTATTATTTAATTTTATTATTTATAGTATTAGTGTTAAATGTATCTTGTGAAGAACAAATTTTAGGACCACCAAAAACAAGAAAAAAGAAAGTAGTGGATGATGAACAATCCAGTGAACGTAACGAAAAGATAAACAATGACGAATTTTTTGCGTCATTGGAAAAAGCATTACATGAAGTTCATGCACCAGATTTATTAGCAGAAAATAATAAGCGAAAAGGTAATTTTTAAGGGTTCTAGTAATAATTCAAATTTAGTAAAAAAAAAAAAAAAAACAACCGCAAAAGAGACATATAGGTAGTTCAGCGCAAATGACCATAAAGGATAAAATAAAATATTTCAATTTTTAAATTAGGTACTAATTATTATCATTGAAACATAAAAAAGTAGGATACTAAGATTCTATGTCTTATTTTGATGTAATGAAAAACTATAAGTTACTACAAATATAAAAATAAATTACTATAATATAAAAAAATAGGGATGTTATGGATATGAAATTTCGGATACGGATACAGATACGGAGATTTAAAAACATTTTTTTTCGGTTTCGGTTACGGATATGTAATAATACCGGATAATGTTTCGATTACGGTTACAGATAATTGCTGTAAGTGAAAATTTTTTTTAGTAAAAAGGGGGTTTTACTCCAAAAAGTGAACGTCAAACACGAATAAACGGAAATCTATCAAAAGAAATACATGCAGCAAAAACTTGCTTCGATTTAAACTCAGTTTTCCAACGGCAGTTGTTTGTTATTATCCGAAACAAATCCGAAACTTTTATTTTCGGATACGGTTTCGGTTTCGGATATTTAATTATTTCGGATATCCGGTAGTATCGGTTACGGTTACGGTTACGGGTATCCATAAAATCCCTATAAAAAAGTATAACATTGATATACCTATATTATAGCCCGTCTACACTACACCAACTTTTGTTTGTACAAACTTTTACACAAACAAAAGTTGGTGCAAATGGTACGTGTGGACGTGAAGTTTGCGCAAACATTTTGTAAAATCACACAAACTTTTGTTTGAATAAACTGTTTGCACAAACATAAGTTTGGGCAAACGATACGTATGAACGTGATGTTCAAAGTTTGTACCAGTGTTTGTGGATTTTTGTATCTCGCATCAAAAAATTGGTATGAACGTGTGAGTTTGACAACTACCGTAAAAATGACTGAGTAGGCACGAATTCAGGCTTTACACCGTATTTCTTTATATTTATTTTATGAGTACGTATTCTTTAATATTATATTAATTAATATATTAAAGAACATTAATTTAATATACTAAAAATTTACGCGAGAATGGTCACTTTATTACATTAATCAAAAATTTTGGAAAATGTCCCTGGTTTTTAAAAAAATTACAAAAATAATGTAATTTCTTCTCTATGGTAAATAGGGGTCAAAAGAGACGAAAACAGGGTGAATGGGGACGATCCGTAGGGCCGACCAAACTTGAAACAGAAATATAACATAATTTCGAATTTTTTTGTATTTATACATCCAAAAAAGAAATACTACTTCATGATTTTGTCGTATACGTATATTTTTACTTGATGCTAATTTTAATTTTACCACCAGAGGCGCGAGTGAGAATCTTTGCGTCGCCAATAGTCAAATTAATTTTGACTATGATTGAAATGAAAATGATTTTGTGTAGAAATTGAAATGAAAATGATTTTGTGTAGAAATTGACAATAAATATTTTTTAAATTTTTCAGATATTATGTTTCAAAATAACTAAAATTTCGATTAAACAAGAATTCTTTCATTAGAGCACCAAAATAAATAGTTTTTAGAGAAAGTTTTAAAAACAAAAAGTAACACTGCGTTGAAGACGTCAATTTAAATTGATTTTTTAATATTTTTTATTCAACTTCAACCTTAGTTATTGTTGTTACCAAAAAATATTATCATTCTACTATATTTTAAGAAAGATATCTATTCCGATTTATGTTTAGTGTTTTTAAACCAAGCTCATGAGAACATTTTTCCTTGTGTTCCTATTCACCCGCCTTTCTCGATTCATTCCAGTCCAGGGTAATGGTCTCCGAAAGACATTTGAAACTGAATACCTACAATAAATATTTATTATCAATTAGGTAGGTTACAAAAGGCGACTTGCTTCAAAAAAATAATGTGTACCTACTTGTATCTAGTGTATTGTATACTTTAACCATCGATATTTGGGATGGCTTTTTGAGAGTGATTATAAACTTTTAAAAAGTTAGTTATTTTATTACTTGTACCAAATATCACCCTATGCTCACTCTAATTGTGCTTAAATATATTACCTGTTTTATGAGTGGCGGTTTCTATTAACACTAACCTAGATAAGTAGACAACCTACAGCGTACAATATTAATAATTATTGCTGTACTTGAGTAGTCATCCCATTTATATATGGTCAAACTTTACCAATATTCTCTACAAAAGTTTGCTCAAACAAAAGTTTGTGCAAAAATTCACTCAAACAAAAGTTTGTGTAATGTGGACGTGTTATTTGTACAAACTTTTGTTTGTGTAAAAGTTTGTACAAACAAAAGTTTGTGTAATGTGGACGGGCTATTAGATATTTTTTAGGGATGGAAAAGGCGCGCGCAAAATCGATTCTCGACTTTAAAATCGACTTTTATTTTTTCAATTCTCAAAGTCGATTATTTGACTCTGAAAGTCGATTTTTCAACTTAAATCGACTTTTCAAATATTTATTAGTTTATTTATAGAAACTATTAAGTATATACTTTTAACAGTCTGTATTGTATTAAGTATATTTTAAACAATCTATTAAATAATGAACATATAATTTTTAAGAATTTAACAAGAGATAATTTATCAATAAATTGCACGTGATTTGGCGTTGAACATTAAAATTAAAATTAAAATGGACAGTAGAATTAATGGGTCGATTCGTATCGGTGTAAGCCAAAGCCGCTTGTACTCATTTCGAATCAATTTACACTTGTTTTGATATATACATCGACGTATACGCTGTATACATCGGTATACAGCGTATACGGTATACGATATATACCGAACGCTAACACTTGACCCTTCTCTCTAGAACATGGAAAGTGAGACAGGAATATACAAAAATGTCAAAAGCAAGCCAAATGTGATTCAAAACAAGTGCAAATTGATTCAAAATGAGTGCAAGCGGCTTTGGCTTACACCGATACGAATCGGCCTAATGTTAAGCTACTGTTTAATTAATGTTAAGCTAATGTTTTTGCGCGATTTATAAATGCACATTGCACATACGTAAAAAGTCGAAAAGTCATCGAGTGAGAGTCGATTCCAGGTCGACTTGACGTGACTGAAATCGATTCTAAAAAGTCGATTATTTTTAGTAAATAATCGACTTTCGACTAAAGTCGGAGCCGACTTTACCATCCCTAATATTTTTATTTACGTTCAGTATCTTGAGTTTGATAACGTAATAAATAGGGTTTATGGAATTTATCATAAATTTTTATAGTAACTAGCAAAAATTCTTTGTTATTAAATTTGTAGAACGCAAAATTTTGTATACACAAATTTTATCAAATATTTTAGAATGATAAATGTCAAAATTTAGATTTTTCTTTTGGAAATTGCTCTAAAATGTATTGTCGTTGAGTAAAAACACATGGTGATAAAATATCGCCTAACATCGTCGATAAGCGAGAGGGACGACATAATACAATCAAGTCTCCTATAACGCGATTAATTCGTACAGTGTAATAGGAGACTCAAAGTTAATTGATACCAGCAAGGCCAGATTTACCCTACGTGTCGCCCTAGACACCGTGAAAAATGCCGCCCTTGGAAAAAATCATATCAACTTTTCCCTAAAAAAATAAGTGACGAGCAAAAAGAAAAAATACCCCTGTCGCAGCATCTGCATAACATAGCGAATTTCCAAATATTGGGCACTGGCGGATCTCATCTAAGACTTGTACCCATTTAAAATAGTTTAGCTTTCTAACAGTGAAACAATTGTCAAAATCAGTTCAGTAGTTAATTTTTCGCGTTTATCCTAACGGATCTCATTTAGTGTAGCATATATACATTTAACAATATATTATTACATTACATAACTATAGTTTTCAATTTTTTTTCTAGGTACCTATGCAAATATATATAAATTATATTTTGTCTCTAAAAGAGCACATCATATAAAAATTTCCTTTCCATAACGTACTCTTAAAAAATAACTCTTAATTTAAAAAGATGAGACAGAGCTATTGTTATTATAACACATACATGCATATTGAATAACTAACTAGCACGAGTTTCATCTAGAAAAGAATTGCTAAAACGATGAAGCATTTATTGTAAAAAAAATCAGCAAATTTCTTAATTTTTCTCAAAAGCTAGTTCACTTAGAACAGTGTTTTAAAAGCTTGTCTTATGTAATTTTTTACGCTCTTTTCAATGGTGTAAAAAAAAATTAAAAAATTTTTGACTTTTGGTCAAATTTTGCAAAAAACCACTAAAAATGGCCAAAAAACTTACTTCTGGGCATCCGACGTGTCTGGCTAACGAACTGAGCCGAGCGAATCCGGATTCCAGCTCGCATACCAAATTTCATAAGCATTAAACCTTTCGTTCGCGAGTTATTGCGTACACACACACACACACATATATATATATATATATATATATATATATATATATATATATATATATATATAAATCTCATGTCACAATGTTAGGCTACGATAAACTGCGAAACTACTGAACCAATTTTGATCAAATTTGGTAATTATCTATAATTTGGTCCAACTTAAAAGATAGGATAGTTTTTATCTCAATTATTGACCTTAAAATTTCTTTTTTGCAAATTAAATGTTTTAATAACAATATACTATTTTGTACTTAAAATCTAAGTATGACAATATACATACGTATGTTTGTTATTGATTTTTGTTTCCATAGTTTCAAAGTATGCATTGGCAAAAATTTGAACATCTTTTACAACTGACATACCTAAATTAATAAAAAAATTTACTATTTATTTAAATAAATATTAATGTAAATTTTACGAAATGTTTTCGTAGAAAAAATATAGTGTAAAATACGTGAAAAATAAGCCATTTTTCCCACTTATTGCACAATATAGTATTATTATTATAGTGTGTATTGTGTTATAATTGTACAGTGTATCTGAAACCATTAATATGGGAATCTATGGAAAAATCTCAGAGTGTGAAAATTATATATATTAATGGTTACTTTCGAGTCGTATGGCGAGCGGAGCGAAGCATTGCATGGAATTAACCTTTTATAGAATTTTGAATTGTTTAGCGAGCGAAGCGAAGCAAAGCAATTTTTTCTCACGCCTATTCTCAATCCCATATGATTTAAAATTGGCTAAATTATTTTCAGCTTTATTAATAAATCGTATGGCGAGCGGAGCGAAGCATTACATGGAATTAACCTTTTATAGAATGTTGAACTGTTTAGCGAACGAAGCGAAGCACTTTATTCTCGCGCCTATTCTCAATTCCATATGATTTAAAATTGGCTAAACTATTTTCAGCTTTATTAGTAATTCGTATGGTGAGCGGAGCGAAGCATTACATGGAACTAACCTCTTATAGAATTTTGAACTGTTTAACGAGCGAAGCGAAGCACTTTATTCTCGTGCCTATTCTCAATCCCAGATGATTTAAAATTGGCTAAACTATTTTCAGCTTTATTAGTAAATATTGATTTGATTGTATCAAAATGATAAGAAAAAATTAATTCAATCAATTATAACTACTGAGCCACAGCAATGCGTGGCCGGGTAAGCTAGTATATAATATATATATATATATATATATATATATATATATATATATATATATATATATATATATAAATTTTAGTGAAGTAGATTTTCGGGTTCTAGAGGCTTCAAAACAAATGTCTACCATAGTCCCGGACTTAGGTCTTACCATAAGAGCTGCTGTAATAGCTGAATTTCGAGAATGGAAATTTGCTAAAAAGAAAACATTTCTTAATAACTTTTCAACTGTTTCCTACAAAACAATAAGTGACGAGCAGTAGACTGAAGTGTTTCAAATTCTGTCGCCTTCCTAAAAATTTGTCGCTCTGGGCACTAGTCCCAAATGCCCTTAGTATAAATCCAGCGTTGGATATCAGTAATGCGTTCTATGGATAATAAATAAAAATTGTACATAAATCAGATCTATATAAAATCTGCACTGTCAAAGTATCAAGTTGTGATTGATACGATTTTAATTAATCGAATTTTATAATAGAAATGAAAACAAATATGTAGAATTTTGTATGTTTCAATTTTGAAAATATCGTTATTTTCGATATCGATAATTTTCGATGGTGGAAACGACATTTTAATAGTCATAATATGTTTGGAATATCCAAAACTTGCTTCGCTTAAGCCTTCAAAAATTTCGTTATTTTTTCGCTACGACACACGACTTAGGAGATATTTACGATCAAAGTTTTCGAAAATCAATAAAAAGTAATATTTAAAAAAAAAATGTAAAAAAAAAATTGCTGACCAGATCAATAGGGCCTAACAGAGCCTAAATTAATCAGTTTTAATTAATTTATGAGAACTCGGTATCGATAATTTTCGAAAACGAAAAGTAGGTTCTTACAGTCGCATACTGCTTATCAGCTCAAGATAGTTTTCACTTTTGTGATTTCCTAGAAAATTTTTCATTACATCAACAAATGATAGCCAAGCTTGTTTTTTACTTTCATTCATTGAGTCAACAAAAGTTGGATCCTTCGTAAGCAGCCTGATTTGTGGCCCATCAAAAATTCCAGCTTTAACTTTTTCAGTACCTATTTGAGGTAGTTTTCTTCCTCTGTAGGCGAAACATGGTCCATCCTTATCAAGAGACTTTACAAACTGCTTCATTATGCTTAATTTAATGTGCAGGGGCGGTAAGATTATTTTCTTTCGTTCCACTAAAGACTGGACAATAATATTTTTTTGCCCAACTACCAAGAGTTCTTTGTGTGCCATTCCTTTTTTATCCAGTGGTTTTGTCTCTCCCTGCTATCCCAGAGGCACAAGAAACAAGGATATTTTGTGTAGCTATCTTGCTGCCCAAGAAGAAAGTTTACCGTTTTAAGGTCCACATAAATCATCCAGCGATGTTCCTGGTATTTTATCATCTGTAAGCAAATCGAAGCAATAGTGTACTTAGTTCTTTTATGCGGCTAAGGAGTAATGGAACTAAAAGTATGAAATGCTTTAATCTAAAAGTTTTATAATGACTTTTACTATATGGTATTGGCTTATAAAATAGTAAAATACATGAAGCTAATTTGTTATATAAATGGGGTCTACTGCAGAGAAAATGAGAAGATTAGTTGTAAAATAGTTTATTTGTGAATCTGTTTAACTTTGAGCAATCCATTCGTAAATATTTTCAATATTAAAATAATTAACTATAAGGTATGCCGTATTTAAAAAGTATAGCTGATACAAAAAGAAAAACTGATGTCACATTTGGATTCAGCGCCCCAAATATAGTTAAAATCAGTAAAATATTCCTGGCACCAAAACAATTTTTTTTCTTTAGAGCTGTTAATTTATGAAAGGTAACTTGGTATCGATAATTTTCGATAACGAAAAGTAGGTTTTAACAGTCGCAATATTTTTGGAATACTTATAACTTGCTTCGTTTAACCCTTAAAAAAATTCATTATTATTTCGCTATGACACACGGTTTAAGAGATATTTACCATCAGAATTTTCGATAACGAAAAGTATCATTTATAAACATAGTAAAAAACAGGTACATTTTATGATAGACCGACTTCAAAAGCACTTCGAAAATTTAACACATCGAATAAATGCTGTTGCAGATAATTTTTTCAATTTATTTGAGTTGTTAAAATTTTCTTGTATGAAATTCGCGTTATAGGAGAACTGTCGCAATTTCATTCCGCGTTATAGGAGACTTCACTATACAACTGAATCAGAAGTTTTTAATGTTTTTTTACGTAAATACATCTTGTACCTACATTGTATATTAGTATGTATTTAATTACAATTCATTTGTGTGTACTTAGTTCCCTAATCTTATTTGGTAAATTTTTCAAAAATTTTTGATTCTTCAATATTCCCTTCTTTTTTCAAATGAATAATTTGTTATTTACTACTGGATATCACAGTGATTTTTTCAATTATTTTTAACAGCGGAAGATACGTCGAGAAAAGCAGACACAAAAAATCAGGATAAAGATACTATTGCAGATAATATTGCAGTATTAAAACAAGCTAACTGGATTTCAAGAATGGTACAAGAAATGGGTGGTATCCAGTATCATTTATTGGATGATGATATGGAATTAGAAAAAGATGTGTCTTCTGTAGACCAAGAAAATTCACTCATTTCGGAATCTTACATTGAAGAATCAGAACAAATTCCTAAAGAATTAACCCCCGAAGAAAAAGAAGGTATGTTTTTATTTCTTCATGAAATTGTGTAGTCCAGTCATTCTTAAAGTAGGGGTCGCGAAAACTTTCGGGGGGTCGCAGAAACAATTAATTACAGATCATGTACCTATTTTCGAGACATTTATACGTATATTCCCTACCCATTTCTACATATTTCAGGGGTTCTATAAAATTTTTAAGTGCAAAGGAGGGTTTGCAGACATTTGCATTTGTAGACCAAAAAGTTTGAGAATTACTGGTGTAGTCGGCTGCAATCTGATCGAAACATCCTATTTTTAGGAAATTTGGTGAAAACATTGAAAGCCTAAAAATTTAGGATGAGTTCGTGGCTTTAGTTTTTTTTTACATAATATATCCAATCTACGTCAATATTTGCATTCCCGAATATCAAAAATTTGACCATAGCATCTCATTTTCAATGTGTAACTAAATTAAAAATCACAAAGTGATTGAAAAAATTATCCGGATCGGCCGGGAATCGAACCCAGGATCTTCTGGTAACTAGCCAGACGTGCTAACCTCTACTAACTGTAATTTTTTCAATCACTTTGTGATTTTTAATTTACATGTGGTTTTTGGTCATACTATACCAAAGAAATCGAGTGCTTAAAGTTTCAGTTTAGCTGAACGATTAGTGAACATATCAATACTGCGTGTGTTGAAATGCAAACAAAATTTTGTCATACGTAGTAGTGTCTCACAAGCACTCGATAATATTTGAAATTAAAATTGTAACTGTTTCTCGAATCAGAGAGAGTACTAATACACATAGGTGATTGAATGGGTGTCCGGCTCGGCCGCTTACCGAGCATGGGATCGTTGGTGTAGAGGTTAGCACGTCTGGCTAGTTACCAGAAGATCCTGGGTTCGATTCCCGGCCGATCCGGATAATTTTTTCAATCACTTTGTGATTTTTAATTTACATGTGGTTTTTGGTCATACTATACCAAAGAAATCGAGTGCTTAAAGTTTCAGTTTAGCTAAACGATTAGTGAACATATCAATACTGCGTGTGTTGAAATGCAAACAAAAGTTTGTCATACGTAGTAGTGTCTCACAAGCACTCGATAATATTTTAAATTAAAAATGTGTAACTAGTAAAAAGTTAATGCCTGGTATTCAGCTTATGTGGGTAGTTTAAAATTTTTTGTCTCTTTTAGTTTTGTCACTTCGAATAAAAATTCACTTTTTATTTTATAAGTTAGGCCATTTTATAAGTTAAAATAACTTTGTTGTGTTTAATGTTAGAAAATCAATAAAAAAAAAAAAATGCACTGTAACTGAAAATTGTTTTATTATAATTGGGTTTCAAAATATAATTTTAATTACATTTCGTTAGTGTACGTCAGATATTATTTTTAAATAAATAATATTTTGTAGCTCAGCAGTTGTACGAAGCAGGAATAACAATTTTAAATAAGACTAAATCGGATAAAGTTGCCGCGTATGCTTTATTGGCCCAAGCTAGTGCACGTGGTCACAAAGATGCTCGAGCTTTAATAGCATGGGGAAATTTATTTGGAAATCCATTACCTCAGAATATTGAATTAGCTAAAGAAGTTTTCACCGAACTGGCCGAAGAAGGTCATCCAGGTGGTCATATGGGTTTAGGTTTCCTATACGCTGCCGGTATATCAATGAATGTCAGTCAGGCAAAAGCATTGGTCCATTATACAATAGCTGCAATTGGAGGAGACACATGGGCACAAATGGCGGTTGGTTATAGATATTGGGCTGGTGTTACTGTAATGTCAACATGTGAAAAAGCTCTTGATTTTTACAGAAAAGTAGCCAATAAAGGTGAATAACTGTAAATATACGTAACAATTATTATTTCATGTTTCTATTTGACATCATTATTTTATTTTATTTTTTTGACAGTTAGTCAATCCATTTCATTTTCTGGTGGTGCAGCAATACAGCGCGTCAGATTGCTTGACGAACTAGAAAATGGTTATATATCTGGTGTAGTTGACAACGATTTAATTGAATATTATCAGTTATTAGCTGAAAAGGGTGATATTCAAGCACAGGTTATTTCAATTATTTTAACCCATTGTGTGCTGATGGTACTTATAGGTACCATATTTTAAACCCTTTGTACTCCCGAAGGTCATTTTTTAAACATTAATCAAATTATTCTGCATAGTTTATTCTTTATATGTATTAATTCGAATTATTTTACAAAAAAAAAATAGAGAAAATTCGAAAAAGGATATAAAATATTACATATAAAGTATTTAAAAGTACTTTCAGTAACAATATTTTCAAAAATTTATAAAAATTAAAAAAATATATTTTATAACGTCCCAGACACATTTTCCTACAGAACTGCATAAAACTACAACAAAACTTATTATATAAATATATTTCAACTTAAATAACATTGAAGTTTGTCACTACCATTTAGAAATTCAGCTACTACAATGTACTTCAGAAAAAACAACCCCTTTTGACAAGATGAATTTACATAACCTAAATATAATAAGTTATATGTAAATAGAAATGATACTGAAAGATATCACCAGTACAAAGTCAGTAAGAAACATTGTTGTATTAAATATATTTTAGTTTATAAATGTGATGGTAGGTACTTTTAAGTATCGTCAGAACACAAATAGACTTTTACTATCGGGACACAATGGGATAATTTATTGTCTTCATAATCTTTATTAAAGTTGTTAAACGTTATCGATATTATTCTTCGAAATTAGATACAAATCATGAAAGAGCTATTATGAAAAACTGTGTTAAATATGTTAAGCTGTTATTTCGAAGATTTCGAATTTTCTGCCGTGATTAGACATGTCAATCGCTTTTTTAAGTGAATTTCCTTTTTGGAAACTCACTTATTACAGCGGGTGCCATGGAAAGACTTGAGCCCGAGACTACGGCGGAAATTTTGAGGACGCTGGTGTCATGATCTAACATTAAGTTACCATTTTTATGCATAAATTTGGTGTAATTTACTATTTTAAGTCAAATGATAATTAACCATCAACCAAAGTCAAAATAGGCGAAATTTTGACTAGGTTGCAAAAATTCGAACATCTATCAAAAGCAAGCACAATTTGTCGAGATGGTTACATTTTAAAGAGTAGAAGAGTCATGTTATTAGTCGATCGTTAAGATACAAGGGGGACAAAACATCTATTTATTATGGGCGTAAGCCAAAAAGAACTTTTTTACCTACATCTGCATTTATCTTTGTCTATCATATTAATAAATAGAAGTTTACTCACTCATATAAAAACATAATTACTTCGTTTGGTTAGTAACTATGGAAATAATACAATTTGTGTTCCCCTCACCTCAGTTTTTGGAGGTCTTTTATGCTTGTGCCCATAATACCTAGAGCAGCCAGTATTTGTCGATCGACGGCAAACTGTACATGTATATTTCCCCTCAAGTTTTATTCCCTGAACTTCTTACTCACCCACAATATGTTCAACGGTAAAAATTTCGGACCCAAAAAAAAGATAAAGTAAATATGTATACACCAAAAAAAAAAAAAAATGGTTCGGATAATAAGGGGTTCGGTTGAACCGAGATCGGATAATCGAGAGATTACTGTAAATTAATATATTTAACTCTTTGCACTCAAACAAAAAAAAGTGAGTTGTAAATAGGCTGGTAAGACATGTAACACATGACAACGATTCTAACCTTGTTTCTCCTGGATTCTTTTGACGTTCTAACCTTGTTTCCCCAAAGTTGAATACTAAATGCGCTAAATACGTCCTCAATGCTGTTATTATTAGTTTTTAATTTTAAAAAGATAATTCAAGGTGATTTTGTATTATTTTATTTACAATTTTTCTAATAAATGAATGTGTTTGCAGTTATTAAATACAATATTCATGTAATGTGAAGTATGAGCAGTCTTTACAGTTCAACATTCAGTGTGTCATGTGGTACATGTCTTATGATCCAACAGACAAAACACCTTTAAATATGGTAGAGCTAATGGACAAACCATCTTGTCATGCTGTACATGTCTTATAAGCGCAAAGGGTTAATATTTACAGTACATATACAAGCAGATATACCAAACTGAAAGTATATACATATATCTGTTCTGAAATAAAGTGTATAATATACGTACAAATATAAAATGTCTGGGGCAATAAAACTGATCTTTTCCAACAAAAAAATTAGAAATATTTTAATTTTTGGTAACAAAGCAATAAACTTTACAAACCCCCCATTTCTGTGTCCGTATGCCCGACAAGCTTTTAAAACATTGTTCTAAATGAACTAGCTTTTGAGAAAAATTACGAAATTTACTGAATTTCTTTACAATAAATGTTTCGTTTTTATCATTTCAATAACCATATTTATATCTGTTTCATTATCCAAATTAAAAATCAATATCAATATAACCTTTCAAGGACGCGTCATCACCGATTTTGAAAATTTGTTTACTGTTAGAGAGCTGAACTATTTTAATTAGATGTTACGTTATATAAGGTCTGTCAGAGTCCGGAAGTCCCAAAGCGCCAAAAATAAAACTACCCAACCGATTTTGATAATTTTCTCACCTTTAAAAATTTAATTTCTTTTAAATATATACAGGGTTAGTCAAAAGTAAGTAAACAATGAAAAATCTCAGTGGGAAAGAATTTCAACCCCGGAAATGAAAAGAGCGGAAAATTCTGCACCCGAAAATGGCCTTCAAGTCAATGATCAAGGTCAAATTAAGATCAAATGCTGATTTTTACTGTAATTTTTAATTGAAACTTTTACTATAATTTTTTTAATTTTGACGTTCCGTAATAGGTGCAGACAGGATGTAAACCTGCGCAGTAGGTGTAGCCAGGATGTACCCCTGCGCAATAGGTGTAGCCAGGATGTAGACGTACTTGATCATTGACTTCAAGGTCATATTCGGGTGTAGAATTTTCTGCCCTTGAATTGACTCCAAGACTTGACCTTTATATGACCTTGAACCTTGACCTTGAGGTCAAAGTCACTATCTGATGCATCGTAAAAAATGCTAAAACTTTTGTTACCATTATTTATCCCCAAAAGGCTTTCCCGCTGAGATTTTTCACTGTTTCCATACTTTTGACTAACCCTGTATATGCTATACTATATGAGATCCGCCAGGATCCTGAGGGGCTAAAAGCGCCAAAAATTAACTACTTAACCTATTTTGAAAATTTTTTTATTGTTAGAGAGCTAAACTATTTTAGATGGATACAAGTTGTTATATGAGATCCGCCAGTGTCCAATGTTTGGAAACTCACTATGTTATGCAGATGCTGCGACAGGGATATTTTTATATTATATTTTACTCATCCTTTTTTATTAAATTTGGAAGTACCTATCTAAAGTAATACTAAAAAAATTAATACCAAAGGATTAAGGAAAAAGAAAAAGAATAAATTAATATTAAAATAATGCTAAATAAAGTAATACTGAAGGAAATACTAAACGAATGTTTATTGAAAATCTTAAATTTTAAAACTATAAATTGTTTGACAATTGAAGGAGAAAATGGATGAAGGTGCAGGAAAGAATTCCGAAATTGTGCGCTTCGGGCAAATATTATCGGTCAGTGCTTTATCAAAAGAGCAATAGAAAAAACCACTTGGCTGATTTCATATCAAATCAACGTATCTAGTTTAGCTTACCCTCTCATATTTTAATGAAATTTAATATACAAGTAGTTTCCATATAGACTAAGAAAAATATCAAATATTATTAAATTCTGACCCACCCATTTTGAAAATATGGCTATGTAAAATTTTCAAAAATCGCTTAAAATCGCGCAAGTTCTTTAAATGTCAATAACTTCACCCTTAATTGAGCTAAAAACTTGCGAACGGTGGTATTTTTCAGCTTATATGACATGTTATATTTTATCATAAAAAATATTTTTGTAATTTTCAAAAATAGGACTAATTTTAACCCTAGAACGACAAGGCTCAAATTTAACAAGTGAGTGTCATCCACGACACCTATTTCTTTTTCTATTTTTTAAATTAATTACAGGTCAAATCGATATTTAATTGATGTCAGTGTCAACGTCTATCTGTCTAGATGGTTTTCCAATTTTTACCAAAAAAGAAATTTATTACATTATTGTAGACTTCTACATTATCAAAAGTTACAGCGCTGAAAAAAATCGTAGGTGTCATGTATGACACCGACTTGTTGTTCTAGGGTTAAAATAAATAAAAAAACGCGTTCTCAAAAATTTTCAAAAAATTTTGGTAAATGGTAATTTTCCCTTAAGGCGAAACACTCAAAAACTCATAGTTTTAGATTTTGATGATTTTTATATTTTTATAATCGACAAGTGTTGTGTAGTTGTGCTGGGCTATTAGTTTTGCGATATCTGTTTGTAAAGTACATGACGTATTTAAAAACTATGAAATAAACCAATTTTCTATGCAAATTTGAAGAATAAGTAAGAGTTTTGCATATAATTAAAATCATTAGTACAAAAAAATACATTGAATTTTTGGTATTTTTCTTGTATACTTTTATTATGTATTTTTATAAAGTTATATTTTTTTTATGTTTTAAGGGTGTTTCAGGCAACTAGGAACATATAAATTTTAACATGGAAAAAATTTGTTGTGATCAAAGGTGTTTTATTTTGTTTTTACCCCTATTCTTCCATTTGTACCACGTGGTCTGCTTTATTTGATATAACAGTTGCTCTTTCGTGTTAAAGACTAGAGATTAGGAACTATAATTATTACTATAATTATCCTATAAATTGCTGACTTTTTTTATTTCGATAAAAACATTTTAGTGGCATATTCTACACATGATTAACTTTCAAAAACGTAATAAAAAAAATGTTTTATTGGTCGAGTTTCATGAGAACCCCGTCTTAACGTATTTAACAAAGATTATAAAGACATATAATATACAAAGTATTTAAAATAATACTTTTATAATACATAGGTTGCTCTTGGACAGTTGCACTATCAAGGTGGACGCGGCGTAGATCTAGATTATCAGAAGGCCTTACATTATTTTACTCAAGCAGCAAATGCTGGTAATGCAATTGCCATGGCATATTTAGGAAAAATTTATTTGGATGGAAGTGATGAAATTAAACAAGATAATGAAACTGCTTTGAAATATTTTCGAAAAGCTAGCGAACTTGGTAACCCTGTAGGACAAAGTGGCCTTGGATTAATGTATTTGTATGGTCGAGGAGTGGAAAAAGATTATTCAAAAGCATTAAAATACTTTACTTTAGCTGCTGATCAAGGTTGGGTCGATGGTCAACTTCAGTTGGGAAATATGTATTTCAGTTAGTATTAATATAATAATACTTCTAATATATATATATATATATATATATATATATATATATATATATATATATATATATATATATATATATATATTAGGTGAGTTTTCTAGTAACGAATGATATAAAAGTGTACCCCACCAAGATTTTTATATGTCGTAGATCAGTGGTTTTTAAACTTTATTTTGCAACGGGTTGTTTTGTTGCATAATGGAGAAGTCTACCATTTTTTTATGGATGAAAACAAAAATTAAAACAAGATCAAACAAAAGTGTAAAAGAAAAATTAAGGTATCTCAACAACTAACAAAGTTATGGGGCTTTAAAGTTGCATTTTGCATAGATAGTTCTGTTTTATCTGATACAGATGTTTGACGTCATCTTTGCTACGGCATTGCAAATAGAGCGAAGAGTCTTGTTTAGTGAACTTTTATAAAGCTAGTAAATACATTAGTTACTACGGATACGACAATTTTGAAATTTTTATCTTTTACAAATTCAATACACTTTTAACTCGTTGTAAAAAACATCAAAATTGAAATAGAATCATATGCCCTATTCTTAGTAAGATATATGATTCTATTTCAAGTTCCTTACAACGAGTCAAAAGTGTATTTAGACGTTTTAAAACGTCATTTTTGGATTTTTGAAGATTCATAAATATAAAATAAAGAAATAATTTTTTAAAAAATATTAATTCATGCTAATTTAACGTAATTAAATTAAAAAAATATTGCATAAAAGACACTCGGCATCCGATTATGCGGATATTTGACGTTACAAGTGAATTGGAAATCAATCATTCCGCTTTAAACTTTGATCTTCTATTTCTCTATTATTTGTTAACGGATTTCAAAAATGTTTTCACCAGTTTATTAATTTTGATCTATATTTTAGTTAAATTTAACTACATATTACATTATCCACACTACGAGACTTCTCCATTGTTATTAAATTGTAAAAATGGTACTTTTTGGATCACTATATATATATATATATATATATATATATATATATATATATATATATATATATATATATATATATATATATATATATATATATATATATATATATAAAGAAAACTCACTGTGTATATAAGTAAATACAATATGAAGTAAACTAATAATTAAGTAAATACTAATTATTAATATTTTTCAGATGGAATAGGTGTTCGCCGTGATTATAAATTAGCTAACAAATATTTTAGTTTAGCTTCACAATCAGGACATGTTTTAGCCTTCTATAATTTAGGACAGATGCATGCTGCCGGCACCGGTATGATGAGATCATGTCCAACAGCCGTAGAGGTAAATCTCAAATTAACTAAAAATGGTATGGCATCATTAACAAATGAAACAAAATTAAACGTACAATATTAAGTTACTACAGTTATACAAATATAAAAATGAAAATAGACTGAAAATTAGGTGCGTCTAGTTTTGCTTTATTTGTTGTATTTGTTTGATTACGTCATACTATTTTTAATTAATTGCAAGTATACGTAATTTTTATATTTTCAACTTTTATTTTTTGAATTAATTATTTGAAATTATTACAAAAATATACCTACTTGAAGTAAGTTGGTTTATATTTAAAAGAACATGGATGCCGATACCTGATAAAATTAAATCGATTGTCTTTTTACTAAGACCGTAGAATTTTATTTACCCTTTAATTAAAATTTTAAGTTAAACAAGTATATTCTGCATACCTCACGTAACATAGAGCTGTTAAAATATAGGTTAAAATGTTTGAACGTATTATTAAAATAAGCCGGGTGTGTTTGACACCCGGGCTAAAAAGGCTAAATTGAATTTGACGAAATTTCTTTCAAATATATTGACGTTAATACAATTCTAATAGTAGTATTCCAATGATGAAAATTTTTATTTGCAAGATACAGTTGATCCTTTTTTTGTGCAGTGGATAGGGATCGCACAAAAAAATATATTCAAAAATATCATAAATAGCTACAAAAAGTATAGTTCGATCCAGATTGTACAAAAAACTTTTTTATGCGATTGGTCGGGACCGCATAAAAAAAGTTTCATCGAAAAAACATAACTCATAACGCTCAAAACTTAGAAATTTCCTTAGAAGTTGCTTCTATAAACAATTAAAAGCATTAATTTACACGTAAAAACATTTTATTTCAATTTTATAATATTATGAAAATTTTGAAAAATACATCTGTAACAAAATTAAATGATGTAATAACTAACTTATGTTCTTATGCAATGTATTGATTAAATTGTTAAAAACCGTTAAAAAGTATTTTTATCAAAGAAAGTTATTATAGTAAATGCTTAAGTTTCTTACTGTCTCTTGATTTTGATTTATATTATGCCTTTTAATGGCCATTTTTTAAAAATCGCACAAAAAAGGACCGCATAAAAAAGAGTTCAGCTGTATATCTTGTAAGATATCTTAAAGATACTCTCTAGAAATAAAATAAGTAATTTATTTAAGTGATAGTTTAAAGTGATAATTTAACTAAGTTGAGCAAGTTATTAATGTTTTCTTTATTTTTCTTCTTTCATAGCTATTCAAAAATGTAGCAGAAAGAGGGCGTTGGAGTGAATTATTAATGCAGGCTCATACCGATTACAGAGAAAATCATCTAAATGAAGCCTATATCCAGTACGCGTTACTTGCTGAATTAGGTTATGAAGTTGCTCAAAGCAATACAGCTTTTATGTTAGACAGAAGTACATAATTTTTTGCCTTCTATTTATAATAATCAAAAATTAGGCTGTACTTCGGAATACCGTCTCTCACGAATTGTGCTGGAAATAGGTATACTTATGTTTTTCGAGGTGCTGATTATGAACCTGATGGACAAAATAACCGCAAGTGGTCATAACGTCGTTTTTTCGGTTTTTTTTATCATCAAATGCCGTCAAAAAATCAATTCTGTATTGCTTATGGTCTAAAAATTAGAACTTGATGGGTTATGTTAGCTTAGTATAGGTTAATTTAGATTAGGTTAATTTAGATTAGGTTAGTTTAGTTTAAGTTAATTTAGGTTAGTTAAGAATAGTTAAGTTAGATTATGGTACATACCTCCGATGACCTTGAAAACTTTTTAAGGTTACGTTAGATTAGTTTAGGATAAGTTTAGTTATAATCATGAATATATTAGATTATGGTAAAAATGACTGAAAAACGACGTTATTACCACTTTGACAGTCATTTTGACATCAGATTCGTAATCAACATCTCGAAAAACATAATTATATAGTATACCCATTTCCAGTACAATTCGTGGCAGACGGTATTCGGAAGTATATCCAACAATTATTAATGTATTTATTTTTTATTAGATGAAGTTCCCATGTTTAATCAAGAAGAAGCCTTAATTAGAGCTCTTGTTTACTGGGGTCGAGCCGCAGCGCAAGGATATTCACCAGCTCAAGTTAAATTAGGCGATTATCATTATTACGGCTTAGGAACACCTGTAGATTATGAAGCTGCAGCTTCACATTATAGATTAGCATCAGAACAACAACATAATCCACAAGTAAATTTTCTCTCGTCGCTCTTTTATTGTAGATGCTATATTTATTTTTTTCTTATATCACTTTTTCTATGTTTCAGGCTATGTTTAATTTGGGATACATGCATGAACAGGGTTTAGGAATGACAAAAGATATCCATTTAGCTAAACGTTGTTATGATTTAGCTGCCGAAACTAGTCCTGAAGCAAAAGTACCTGTAGCTCTTGCGCTATTAAAATTACAAATTATGTTTGGTCTTCAGTCACTTCAAGAGGTAAAACAATATTAATTTTTAATCGATAAAAGTTTAATAAGGAGTGCCACAGTCTGAAACCAAAATTTTTGAAAAATTCAGTAGAATAATACTCTTCTTATGATTTTTTTTTTAAAATAACTATTTGAAATGAATTATGAGTATTCAAAATTCCTAATTAAATGATTTTTGCGTATCATCAAGTTTTTTTTTTTTTTATATATACATTGTACTAATGTATAGTAGATGGCTCGATCAAGGGAAAAGTTTGATAGTCCAAGCTCCGATAGCACAAAATCATACCGGATAAAACACCTCAAATTAAAAAAAGCTAAATCGATAGTAACTAATGCCGACAATAGGAAATGCCCGCCAGACTTTTAAGTTTTTGTTAAATTCTATTTTTAAAAAATTTTTGAAATGGCCGAAAAAAAACGTCAAATCTACCTCACATAACACCTGGACCCCGAATCTTCAAATGTGTTATGAGACGTGATACCGTTATAATTTCACTTATTTCAAAAATCGTAATCTTGAATTATGTTACCGTTCAAACTGATATAGTTCTTGTCTTGACTTATAGCATCACCATCCAATTCGATGATGATATCAAGTGATATAATATGGACAATATTGACTGGGTAAAGTAGTTAACACCTTTATCGACCTTGCTTGGGTACAAGACGATGTACATGTATGACGAATATATGTAATGGGTACATATTATATGGTTTTTCGTAGGTTATGTTATAATAGAGATTTTTTAATTAAAATATTAAATTTTTTGATCTGACCTTAAAAAAATTAAAATCGAATATGTTTGATGTAAATAAGTAATGTTAATTATCAGTTGAATAAAAGTTTAGTTTTAAGAAACCGAACAAATAATTACATTTGAAATCCCTTATTAGAAAAAATTTAGAGATGAATAAAACTCACAGAATATTTATTTTTTACAACTTTACAAGTTAAAAGAAAAATAACCTAAATTTTAAGAAATTAGTTGGGTAAATGTAAACATTTTTGTACTTTTTCGAGTATGAGTTTAGTTAAAATCATGTCCCTGTCACTCTCCATTTAGTCTATTATAAAAAATGGACCGTTTTCTGACGTCGCTGTAACTAATATACCAGATGGCGTTGATTTACTAGGGAATAAAATTAAAGTCGAGACATGAGGTTTAATAGTTCGCTATTTTTCATCTAAAATAAATTGGAAATAAATTAAATATTTAAAAAAATACTTTAATTCAACCTAGAAAGATTAATTAAATTAAAAAATTTTAATTCTTCGTTAACACATAACTTGGTGACGATACTTTTGTACTCAATCATATGGTAATTAAGGTAATTAATTTTGACATCTATTTGATGAAAAATGCTCACATGTCCCAACTCTATTTAGTATACCCCCCATACCATTAGCGCCACGTAGCAAACTGTGACATGAAAAGGTCCGTCCTTGAAAACAAGTGGCAGGGACCTGGTTAAAATATACTCTCTTCATTTAACAGACATATTTACAACCACGTAGGTACATACTTATTGTTAGTTTTAAGAAGTTCAATTTGTGAATGACACAAAAACTGCTATTATAAAAGTAGTATTTGCTAATACATTTTAGAAAATAAATTTTTCGAAGAGTAATGTTTGTGTTTTATTCGTTTGTCAGTATGTTTTTTCTTTTTTTTACTCCGAAAATATTGTTCGGGATAACAAAAAAGAATTCTTGTGAAAGTTAGAGCCCTTAATACCTTAATATTAAATATAATATATATGTATATATATATATATATATATATATATATATATATATATATATATATATATATATATATAATTTAGTTAACAAAATTTTCCAGACAGATCAATTTCAATATATTGGTAACGTCTAAGTTTCATTTAAAAAAAATAAAGGTGTTATGTGAGGGTAAGTTAGCCTAAATTTTTCACTAATTAAAAAAATTAATTAAACATTAATTAACAAAATATGCCAGACAGACCGATCCCATAGTAAAAAATATATAATCTGCTATAACATATGTGAAATTCAACGAGGTGTTATGTGAGGGTAAGTCTACCTAAAATTTTCACTAATTAAGAGAGGTCTGTCAGACATTAATTGACAAAATATGCCTGACAGACCGATTCTTCAGTAAAATATATATATAATTTGCTATAACATATCTAAATTTCAGCGAGGTGTTATGTGAGGTAGATTTGCCTAAAATTTTCACTAATTAAGAGAGGTCTGTCAGACATTAATTGACAAAATATGCCTGACAGACCGATTCTTCAGTAAAATATATATAATTTGCTATAACATATGTAAATTTCAGCGAGGTGTTATGTGAGGTAGATTTGCCTAAAATTTTCACTAATTAAAATAGGTCTGTCAGACATTAATTAACAAAATATGCCGGACAGACTGATTCCTCAGTAAAATATATATAATTTGCTATAACATATGTAAATTTCAGCGAGGTGTTATGTGAGGTAGATTTGCCTAAAATTTTCAGTAATTAAAATAGGTCTGTCAAACATTAATTGTCAAAATATGCCAGACAGACCAATTGTTCAGTAAAATATATACAATTTGCTATAACATATGTAAATTTCAGCCAGGTGTTATGTGAGGTAGATTTGACGTTTTTTTCGGCCATTTCAAAAATTTTTAAAAATAGAATTTAACAAAAACTTAAAGGTCTGACGGGCATTTCCTATTGTCGGCATTAGTTACTATCGATTTAGCTTTTTTAATTTGAGGTGTTTTATCCGGTATGATTTTGTGCTATCGGAACTTGGACTATGATAACCGTTTTAAAATTTATGATGATACTCGTTACTACGGTAATATATTATTTTTTCTATATAGTTTTCAACGAAACTAATCCATTAGAAATCAGCATATACCTACAAAATTTCATGTTCATATCCCAAGAAAATAGAAGCTAGAAAGGTATGACAAACGAACATGACAAATTTATAATGATTTCGAAATTTTGACTACGGGACCCTAAAAATTAGATGAATTTTGATGGGAAAGTGAAATTCATTGTTAGATTTACTTATTTGTTTATTATTCTAATAAAATTAATAAAATATTCTAGAAAAAAATAAAAATATTTGAAACTTAAGCTTATAAAACTTAACAAAATTTTAATTATTAAAAGCAGTACTAAATATTATAATTTTAAAGTTTTTATTGCAGAGTCCGATGGCAATATTATTTGACGTGAATGAATCTTTAGGATCCGACTGGGATATCTATTTAATAACAATACTTACTGCAATATTAGGAATGATTGTATACTATAGAAGACCGCAAATACCACCAGCTCAACCAGCGATTTAAATATTGTACAGTTTTTGTAAATTTACGAAATAAACTTTATTTAAATAATTTTACTTTATTATTATTACTAGCCAAGTCACCTAGCCACTATACCCCTTGACGTAAACATTTAATGGTACCTATGAATAAACATTCTTCTTAGTTTATTATTATTTTTTTATTTTATTTTTTGTTGAAAAGAAAAACATGTTTATTACAATATTTTCTTCCAATGTCGACATAACATTCAATTTAACAAGACTAAAAAATAGTAGATTTACTGCCGAGGTCAATGCGGATCAAAGACCAGGGCCGTAACTAGGCTGGGGCAGTCGGGGCATTCCCCCGGGGCCCCCAGCTAAAGGGGTCCCCCAAGAGAATACAATGAATTCTAAATTTCTTGGCAAATTTTTAATTTATTTAATGAAAATAAAATTTCTTGGTAAATTACGGCAGGAAACAAGCAAAAAAAAAAATAGGCCACCGCTTTTTTTTTTAACGGGGGGCGTAATTTTAAGAGCGGCATTCCTGTAAAATTAGGGTGGCAAAGGGCTGACAAGGAAAAAAAAATAGGTCGCCTTTTTTTTTAATTGTTAATTAAGAGTGTGTGAATAGCGAACATTTAAAATTTAATGCAATATTGACTTCCGGGCACTTAATCGATCGAAAATCGTTTGTGAATTCCAAATATACCATTAAAAACATTTGTGACAGCGTATTTTTTAAAAAATAATAAAAAAATTCTGTATACTGGCGGTCATTTACAAAATAGTTATTTTTTCTCACACTAGAGGGCATTGGAGTATAGATTCTGTACAACTAAACAAAGTGGCCAATATAAAAAAATTCATTACTACAAAAAGTAATTGAAATTTATTTATCATTTTTTTAAAAAATACGCTGTCACAAATGTTTTTAACGGTATATTTGGAATACACAAACGATTTTCGATCGATTAAGTGCCCGGAAGTCAATATTGCATTAAATTTTAAAAAATGTTGGCTATTCACACACTCTTAATTAACAATAGGGTTCTTGACTGAAGTTACGAAAATATTCTAAAAGCATTGTTTTTCCATGTCAGTTAAGTGATTTTTTTATTTTCGACAGATTCTGTAAAAAATCATCAAAAAAAGTAATCCTACAATTTTAAATGAGAAAAAGGCAGGAAAAAACACCTCGCTATAGTGACGTCACAGTTTCAAGCAACTAAACCTCAATGTCAATATTTATAACCTCAAAACTTTGAGTATATTCATAAAAAGTCAAAATAAAAGAAAGTATTTATTTGAATTCTGGTCGATTATTATTACTATACATATAAGCTAATAGAAATATTCAAAAGAAAACACAATTTTATCTCATCGATGAAAATTATCAAAATCGACATATCTAGCTACAAAATGTTACGTCATTTTCAAGAAATGGCGCGTTTTCACTAATTTGAATATTTGTTGAAAAATGGCGATTTTCAAAATAAAATTTCTAAATAGTTATCAAATCTTTTTATGTTTCATCATTAAAATTGGACATATGTAAAGATAATGCATAGAATTATTTAACATTTGCCACAAATTTTAAATACAGTCAAGTACCGTATTAAATAATTAATTAACTAATTAGTCACAAACATGTCCCTGCCACTTGTTTTCAAGGACGGACCATTGAATGTCACAGTTTGCTACGTGGCGCTAATGGTATAGGGGGTATACTAAATAGAGTTGGGACATGTGAGCATTTTTCATCAAATAGATGTCAAAATTAATTGTCATATAATTGAGTACAAAATTATCGTCACCAAGTTATGTGTTAACGAAGAATTAAAATTTTTTAATTTACTGTCGACTTTCGGAGATTGTCCCATGAACGGTTCAAAGTGGACGGGGCGGACAATCTGCGAAAGTGCATAGCCGTAGTCGCCGTATTCATATCTTATTTGTTTACATAAAAATATCCTACATTCAAACTAATATAGGTCGTGTGTGCGTATTGCAAGCAGTGTTATATTTATATGAAAATATTTAACTACATATATAAATCAATGAATAAAAATAAACAATTAACCTAATTAATTAATTAAGACGTGTTATCTCGTCTTAAAAATTATTTTATGTATATTTTTATTATTAGATATCTGTTAAAGTGTTGATAGTGTTAGAAATAAATTCTATTATGATTAAGTATGGTAAAAAAAAATATTCTTATAAAATATCGACTGCATTATTATTTCCAAATGAAACATTCAGTATTTTCATAACTTCATAAGTAAGTTGCTATTATTCTTTATCAGTCTCTACTACAAAACTGAAATACAAACAAATTTGCTTCAATAGAGAACACTGAAAACGAAAGCGATCGAACAACTGCTACTGACATGTAATGGCAAATCATGTAATGGCAATACATAAAAAAATATATTTTATACAATCATTATTAAATAAAATAAACAAACTTAAAAATTTTTACATACGTAAGTGCATATAAAAATTGGTTAATAGGATTCTCTCAAAATTTATATTATATTAGGTACACTGAATAAAATGTTATGTTGTTATGTACAAATAATCTTTAATTTAAACAAACAATACCTACGCCTCTGTTCAAAAGTTCACAAATACATTCACAAAAATTTTGTTGTTGCGATGTCCGTGTAACATAAACATGCGACGTGTAAATCCCTACCACTGCAGCATGGACAATCTGCGAACGGACAATCTCCGAAAATCAACAGTAATTAATCTTTCTAGGTTGAGTTAAGTATTTTTTTAAATATTTAATTTATTTCCAATTTATTTTAGATGAATCTGATGAAAAATAGCGAACTATTGAAACTCATGTCCCAACTCTAATTTTATCCCTGTACATCAACGCCATCTGGTATATTAGTTACAGCGGCGTCACAAAACGATCCATTTTTTTATAATGGACTATTATGCAGAGTGGCAGGGACATGGTCACAAATGAAGATAATAGTGTCACAAACATTCACAAACGATTGATCGAAGCAAAAATAAAAAGATTCATTTTTTTAAATTTATGTTGGCTATTCGAACGAGGGTCACATATGCACATAATTAGCTGTAAAAATCCCATAGTACCAGAGACAACATATCTATCTCTATACTACTGAAACCCACAGAGCACTAGAGACAACATATCTATCTTTATACTACTGGAACCAGTGTAACCAGTAAGAGATAGAAAACACAGAATAATCAGAAGCCAAGTTGCTATCTCTGCACTAGTGATACCAATGTAGACAAAAAATCCCCTCTATTTCCCACCACTATGTTGTGTAGGTACACACTGTGTGTAGTTATGTTAGTTTGATCTTTGAAATTGTGTTAGTTGAAACACACACAATTACAAAACACGTATTGTTGGACGCAGGGCCGGATCTAGGGGGGGCAGCGGGGATGATTTTAGGGGCGCCAAAAACGTAATTTGAGGGACGCGAAAATGGTGAAATTTTTTTGGGCGGAGCAAAATTTAAAAAATTTTTGAAGTGAAGAGCAAAAAAAAAAAGGTCGGTAGGCATAATTTATGATAGGGTCAATGGTCCTGGAGCAAGTGATGAACAAAAAAAAGGGGTTAAAGTGAATTTGTAAGTAGGTGATGACCAAAAAAAAAAAGGTCAATGGTGGCGATTTATGGTAGGGTCCAGCTGACTTTTTTTTGTCATCATACAGGTAAAAATTTTTTTGCTGCGAGGGGCGCCAACAGGAAAATTTGCCCCCCTCCTTATAACTCTAGGTCCGGCCCTGGTCGGACGGAGCAAGGGGGGGTCCAAGCTAACAATGGTCCAACAATACATAATAATGCGTTGTGCATTGAGTGGCCGATACCGACTAACTAAATGCCTTAAGCGGTATCAAGCACACACTGGCACCCTGCTATCCACAGTTTTCTACAAACACGCTTAGGGCTCGATAGAAAATATGTTATACATATACGTGCACGGTGCTTACTTTGTATTTGTGCGGTAAACTGTATTCGTGTGAGTAATCGAAGATGGTAGGGCTGTGCTTCGCCTACATACGTGTGGGGGTCTCTACAATGCCAACAACAATCAAATCCATTGTCTTGTGACTGACCTACACTCAGCGACTGCTACTGAGAGAGTGACTACTAAGTAGCCTAATGTGCCCAGAAATGCCCACTGGTGATTACAGAAAAGAGATAGTTGCTGTACCTCTGTACTCCGGGACTGAAACCATTGTAACCAGTAAAGGATAGAAAATATGTTCTATTCATACGAACTCCAATATAACGTAGTGGCCGGTACAAAATAAGGGGAAGTACGTTATATTGGATCACCAGGGCCGTCAGTAAAATTTTTTTAAGGGGGTACAGAAACATAATGTGCGAACATACATTCATTTCATTATTGATATACACACGCGTATACACTTACTTAAATGCATGTTTACAAGACACACGTCTTCAGCTAAATACGTACATATACACAACTGTTGTACATTGTAGTTTTAAGTATATTAGAAAAATGGATAAACTGCAAAATTTGACAACAATTTTAGAATACTCTTTTTAGAAACCAGTCAAAATATTAAAAAATCGACTTCACTATTGATTAGCAATTGAAAAACAGTCCAAGCAGTGGAACTTAATAATAGTTTTAGAATATTCTATTCGGAAACTAGGAAAGGTATCGGAAAACTAACCTTACTATGGGATTTGCCATTAAAGAAATGGTTGAATAGCGGAATTTGACAAAAGTTCTAGATCATTCTATTCAAAATCTAGAATAGATATCAAGAAATAAACTTTACCGTCAGATAGGTCATCAAAGAAAATGCTAAATAACGGAATTTGAGAAATGTTCTCGAATATTCTATTCGGAAACTAACAAAAATATTGAGAAAGCGATTTCATCAGTAGATTGCTCCTTGGCGAAAAATGTCAAATAGTGGTGCTATACAAAAGTTTTAGTTATAAATTTACGCCAACGTATATAATTGCAAAAAAAGTATAATATTTACATTTTCCTTAAATAAAATGTCTTAACTCTTGTTAAATTCCATTTCTTGATCTTTTATTTAATAATTAGATGAGTGATAAAATCGGTTTTTTGATATTTTTGCTAATTCTCAAATAGAACATTCTAGAATATTGTTCAATTTTTGTTATTTAGGCTTTCATTCGATGACAAATCCGATGGTGAAATCTGTTTTCCGATATTTTTACTAGTTCTCGAATAGAACATTCTAGAACATTATTCAATTTTTGTTATTTAAGCTTTCATTCGATGACAAATCCGATGGTGAAATCTGTTTTCCGATATTTTTACTAGTTCTCGAATAGAACATTCTAGAACATTATTCAATTTTTGTTATTTAAGCTTTTGTTTGATGACCAATTCGATGGTGAAATCAGTTTCCCAATATCTTTGCCACTTATCGAATAGAACATTCTAGAACATTGCTAAATTTTTGTTACTTTCGCTTTTATTCGAAGACAAATTCGATGGTGAAGTCAGTTTCCCGATATCTTTGCTAGTTCTCGAATGGAACATTCTAGAACAGTGCTAAATGTTTGTTACTTATGCTTTTATTCAAAGACCATTTCGATGGTGAAATTAGTTTCCCGATATCTTTGCTAGTTCTCGAATAGAACATTGCTAAAGTTTTGTTACTTATGTTTTTATTCGAAGACCAATTGTAATATAATGCCCGCTACTGTACCCACTTCTTAACAATATAGTAATATATTGTAAACTTATTGTTGAACACAACTGTATCGATTAATCTAGAAAACGAATAGTTAAAAGTGGAATAAAGAAGTCTTTTGATTAAATCGCTAAGTCAGCGAAACGTTAAAAATTGGAAATCGAACGATCAATGCGCGAGGCAAGGGGAATACCATGGCTAGCTTGGCTTGAGGCCCAGAGACGGGTCGATATAGATTCATTCCGTACTTAGATTTCATAATGTGATTCCGTACTTAGATTTTGTAATGTGATTCCATAATTAGATTCAGTATGGAGACTTAGTAATGTATTTTTGAAGTGAAAAGCTATTAAGATCATTTTGTGTAGTGCGTTGTGTATCCCTCAGGAAGAGGTAATATGCACTTCCTTTCTTAATATTTAATCGACATATGCAACCCGATTCGGTATATTTTTACTAAATTCGAATTAATAATTGTTTAAGATATTTTTGGGTATTTTCACATAACTTTCGGTAGTCTTCCAACCACACTCGAATCGGTTTGCATATGTAATATTATTAGATTATAACAGGGGTGGGCAAACGGTCGATCGCGAACAGTTCGACAGTCGATCGCAGACATTTTAAGTAATTTACTAGGTTAATTTAAAATATTTTAATTCAAAATGTCTAATAAAAATTTAGCAAACGATGAAACATGAATTTCCGATGAGTGGCGTTCGAGTAGCTCAAAAATAGCAAAACTATTTATGTAATAACCCAAAAATAGCAAAATTATTTATGTAATAACCCAAAAATAGCCAAATATAATGTCGCTCCAAAAATACAGTCTTCCCTTAAAAAAAAAAATTTATACCAGAAATTTATTAATCATTGCACGTTACATTCCGTAATAAAATTATTATTACGAAAGTGTCCGACCGAAACTAGTTTTTTAATCGAAACCGAAACCGAATTTCGGTCGCGGGTCGCTGTCTTAGTTTCGGTCGAAACCGAAACCGAAAGTTTCTTTTAAGGCAATTTCTTACTACTTTATTTTAATTTCTATGTGTTTAAAAAGCCCATATTTGAGTAATAATTAGTTATTTAATAAAAATAAAGAAAAATTTATACATAAAAAAATTTTTTTACTTGCTATTTTTTATTTAAGTAACTCCGATCACAGCCAGATTAACCCTCTGTTGCATGGGCGCCCATATGATAATTTGTAGGGGGGACGGGCTGGAACTTGGATAAGGAATATTGGATGACGGAAACTGATTTGTAAGTAGCCATAAAAATTCCCAAATTTCGATATTTTCCCCAAAAATAACATAGGCGAGCAAAAAAAACCTCATTTCCCTTTCTCTGGGTCTGTCTTTCCGAAATGTTTCCCCAAAAATAACACTGACGCGCAAATAAAAAAAACGTAGTTTCCTTTTCTCTGAGTCCCTTTTTCAAAATTTTACAGCAAACATAACCAAATAGGGGGGCCACGAATTACAAATAGTGCGTATTTTCCACAAAAATAGCATTCACACGCAAAAACAACGTCATTTTACTTTCTTCCAGCTCCTTTTTTGGAATTTTTTTACAGCCATGATTAGCTAGGGGGCCGCGGTCCCCCTGGCCCCGAGCATGGGCGCCCTTGCACTCTTGGGTCCGAAACATTTTCTTCTTACCGGACCCCCTTTCTCTCTCCCCCGAGCCGGATTTACCTATGGATTTACCTATGGGGCGTTTCCCAGGTAAAAGATTTTCACTACTACTTTTGTCAAAATTTTCCCGAAAAATAATCGTAAATATTGATTCACATATTCAAAATAGGTAGTTTAACCGGGTCCTTCAAAGAATCGGGCCCTAGACATTTGTCTCATTTGACTATTCGGTGGTCCAGCCCTGAGTGATGTATATAATTATTGCCATGAAATTTCCAACAAATCATAGTAAAAGTAAACTTTAGTAGTATTAACAATATTTATTAATTAATTAACGCCGATACAATATAATGCCGATCGTTTCACGGAGTTTTGGTTTCGGTCGTAGTTTCGGCTGTTTTGCTCCCGAAACCAAAGCTAAACCGAAACTACAATTTTTCGCCGAAACTAGCCGAAACCGAAATTTCGGTCATTGCCATATTACAGTGAAAATTTGGAATTATGGTAACCCTATATTTCCCTAATGGGCATTTGACATGAAAGATACTTTATTTGTTTTTAATTTAACTCATTTCTCGGAGTCGATCGCGCATAAATAAGAAAAATTAATGTCGATCATACCAGTATTAAGTTTGCCCACCCCTGGATTATAAGAATATGTATTATTTTTATCTTTCATTGTTGGAATATAGATTTTTATTGTAACTTTATTTTGCCCAAATTGATATCAAATCTGTAGTTTAGTATTTTTTATTTAGAATATAAAATTTTTATTGTTAATCGCTAGTAATCGATTTATTCAATATCCTGTAACGTCGTCCGAGTAACTTTTGAGTCATTTAATCGCGTCCCGAAATCTATAACTTTTTAACTAAAATATTTTTAACTATAATCTCAGTCATAGCTACCACCCTTCTTTCACCCCTGATACTTTTACATTTATGGTGGCACCAGTGGTATCTTAAGTCAACCACCCAGCCACCTACCTCCGTATTTTACATATGGTGGCGTCGGTGGAACAGTTCAAATCAACCACTGAAACCACCCTCCTTTTACGTCTGTATTTTACACAATTCAATGGTGAAGTTAGTTTCCCGATATCTTTGCTAGATCTCGAATAGAACTTTCTAGAACTTTTGCTGGGTTCCGTTGTTTAGTCCCTTCTTTGGTAGACTATCAATTGGTGAAGTTGGTTTTTCGACATCTTTGCTATTTTCCGCATAGAGTATTCTGGAACTTTTATCAAAATTTGTTATCTGGTTTTTTTTCCATTACCAATCAACTCGTAAAATCGATGTGTATATGCACACATATTTGTCTACGTATGCATATACGTGAAATAATATGTACGTGTATGTCTGTATATTGGGTTAACTGTTTGTTGGTATTGATAAATTTACTGTAAAAGTTCGCAGGAATCTGAATATTTTTGAACAAGTTCATACATAGTTTTAAATGTGTATAATTATATTTGCATTGATTTTATTTATTTGTGTATAAGTACCTACGGCTATGTGTGAATGCTATATGTGTGTATGTGAGAAAATATGGAAACTTCTCAGACCCAGGATTAACTGTTAGATCGACCTCTCTGCACCACCGTTCCACGGTCCCAAGTGCTGTCTCCATGAGACCAGCTACTGTGTCAGGAAAACGTCCGACGGACATAATACATATGTCATCAGCGTATCCCTACGCATAAATACCAATATTACTGAGCTTGATGATTAGCTCATCTACCACCAGGCACCAAAGAAGTGGTGAAAGGACCCCTCTTTGTGGGCAGCCCCTTGGTGTTTTAACCTTGAGGGTGCAGTCGTTTAAACAGGCGACCGCTTGCCGCCCCTCAAGAGAAGCCATTATCCATCGGGTCAATGTATTATCGACCCCATGTTGACCCAGTCCTCTACAAATAGAGTCCAGGGAAGTGAAATTGAAAGCGCCCTCTATATCCAAGAAAGTGGACATAGCCAATTCCTTTTGATCCAGCGTCTTCTCCAGCCGCACAACCAGCTAGTGAAGAGCTGTCTCAACTAATTTACCAGCTTGATATGCGTGTTGATTAGGGTGTAATGGCCTATCCTTTAGAGGATTATCCCTAATGTATCTATCCACCAGCCTTTCCAGTGTTTTCAATAGGAACGATGTCAGGCAGATGGGACGAAAGTCCTTGGGTCGGGTATAAGAGTCCCTCCCCGGTTTCGGTATAAATACGACCCTAGCCATACGCCATGTAGAGTGAACATAGCCCCTAGCCAGACATAGTCGAAAGATTCTAATCAGGTGCGGAATAAGTACTCCTTCTGCCTGCTGTAGCAGGGCAGGGAACACTCCATCCAAACCCGGGCTCTTGTAAGGGGTAAACGTGTTAATTGCCCACTGTACTCTTTTGTATGTTACTATGCTGACAGCCACTTTCCAGTCCTGTTTTTTGGGTGTGTAAATGGCTACCAGCGGGTCTTCTTCACAAACTTCCGATTCTGGAAAGTGAGTTCCTAACAGAAGCTCAAGGGTCTCTAATTCTGAAGACGTTGTTACCCCAGAAGGTGTTAAGAGTGTCCCTAGTTTTGCTTTAGAGTCTCGTGTCAGAACTCTGTGCAACCGAGAGAGGGCAGGCGTATCATTTATGTTTTGGCAGAAGGTTCTCCAAGATGTTCTGGAGGCTTTCCTGATCTCTTTTTTGTACCTGCGCTGACTCTCCCGATAACAGTTCCAGTTCTCGGCGTCGTTCTTTAGTCTGGCTCTGTTGTAGAGCCTCTTTGTTTCCTTTTTTAGGAGCTCCAGTCCAGGGCTCCACTGTAGTTTTTTGTAAACTGCTCTGCTTTTAATTAGCGGGCAGTTGTCTTCGTAGGAGGCAAGGATAGCTTTGCTAACACAAGCAGTTGCGAGTTCCAAGTCCTCCATAGAGTTGAGTTCACTCAAGGGTCCATTGCCCAGCATCCCTGCTAGTTGTTCCCTGTAGGAGCCCCATTCGGTTCTCCTAGGGTCTCTATAGGGGACTTCTGGGAGAGTTCCCTGTATCGTGAACTCGATGTGTCGATGGTCTGATAGAGACGGTTCCATTGAAACCCTCCAGCCAGTTATCCTTCCCAGGATACTCATTGATCCTAGTGTAATATCTATGACTTCCCGTCTAATGCTATTGCAGAAGGTGGGTTCGTCGCCTTTATTCAGGATTTCTAGATCCGTTGTGTTAAGAAATTCGAGGAGTGACTCTCCTCGGCGATTCGTATCGGTGCTACCCCATAGTCGATTATGGGCATTGGCGTTGCACCCGATCACCAGTTCGAGTCCCTCATTTCTACAAAAATTAACGAGGTCCTCAAATTCCTTCGTAGGTGGAGGGACCTCGCTATCATAAGGGAAGTATGCTGAGCAGACAACAAGTTTCGTTTCAGTATCTCCCTCTTTGTATTTCACTAGTTCCGCTACCAAGTCTCTTGAGAGAAAATTTGGCAACGCCCATGTGTTTATGTTCTTTATCAATATACAAGCCCTGGGTTTTTCTGTGGCACTACCGCAGAATAAAGTAAACCCAGCGGCATTAAGTCCCTTAATACATCCTCCTCTCAACCAGGGTTCTTGTATTAGACAAATGTCAACGCGACCAGAAGTGATCCTATTGCAGAGTACTCTACTAGCCGCGACGCTATGTTGAATGTTCGCTTGTAAAAAAGTAATCATACTTACTTATTACTTGCGAGCCTCCTCCTTTTTCTGCTGGTAGCCGCCCCACCCACCGCCGAAAACGAGGCCTGTGCAGCTCCGCAGAAGATCTTCTTCTTGATGATGGAATCCGCCTCACTCTTCTCCATGCTGATGATGAGGCGGACTCCATTTTTCTCTTCTTTCCTCTCATATATCCTCCGTCCAACCGTCCTGAGTCCATAATTCTGGCGCTCCAGACGCTTTAGGAGGACATCGTTTGTAACTGGTGGGCCAGGAAACCAAGCCACAACCCTACTGAAACTAGGGAGGGAACTGAAGTCAATTACTTTGAGTTCAGCGCCCTCCCATGCCTTCCGTTCTGGTATCTTCTTGGTGAGCCATTCCCGCGACGACTCATCATCGCAGACAACAACGGCAGCACCTTTTGTCAGGTAACAATCGACAAATTTCGGGACCACCGTCTCCTCTTCGGGAAGGTCGTCCACCAGTCCACCGATTGCTCCCTGTATTTGGACTAAGTTCTCCATGGTCATCTGTACCTCTGGATAACCTTTGCAGACGATGGCCATCCTGAGCCCAGACTGTAGCACCTTGGAGTACTCAGACCTCTTCATTTTCTTTGCCTGACTTCTTGTTTCCTCAGGTGTGTCCCCAGTCACCCTGGGTCTCTTACCCGAAGCAGAAGCAGGCGGTGTAGTCTCCTGCGAGTGACCAGGACTGGTGGACTGGTGCACTGGGTTTACTTTGTATTTGTTCGGTGATCTGTCTTTGTATGAGTGAGCGGAGGTGGTGGTGGCCGTGCTGCCGCATACATATTATGTATGATACTACAACGCGTGTATATGGCTCCGTGTGGGGGTTATAACAATGCCAACAACAATCAACACAATTGTCTTTTGATTGACCTACACTCATCCACTGCTACCGAGAGAGTGACTACCAAGTAGCCTAACTAGCACAGAACTGCACACTGCAGATTACATGATAGAGATGATAGAGATAGTTGCGTTACCTCTGTACTCTGGGGTCAAAATAGTGTATCTAGTGACCAGTTTAGAGTTTACATATGGTTTACATTATGGAGGGTAGATATCAGGAGCACCATCTCTGTATGAAAAAGTGTCCATAGAATGGCGTAAATAGTGGCGGCGCTACTGTAGCAAAAGGGTAAATTTAGACAAGTAAACAAGGAACGAAAAACATCCGCGTTGTTATGTAGTTATTGTTTTTTTATTATAATTGTTACATATAATTGTTTTATTATTTTAAAAATTTTTATAAAACAACACAAAAAAATCACTAACAGACATTAAATGTTCATGTAATATTATGAATCACTTTCAACGTGTTTCACAGCGAGTTTTTTTGTAGGTTATTAACTCAATGGCTGCCAAATAATTTTTGTTTGTGAAAGACAGGTTTAAAAACATTGATAAAGAGAGAAAATTGTTTACATATTATCTGCGTACTTCTGGAAATATTTTATTTTAATTCTATTTTTATTTTAATTTTATTATTTATTTTAAAGATTTTTGTTTCCTTCATAAAATATAAACATTGTTATGTATGTTTTGTAAAGTCGGTATTAAACTAATACTTGGAACATGTAATAATTTTTTTTAAATTATTTCAGAAGTTCCAGCTTCTAATTTTTATTTTAATTTTTACGAAAAAGATAGGCCTGTGGGTTCGGTTTTTTTTTTTTTTTTCATTAAAAAATAATACAAAGTATAAGGTTCATAAAACTATTTTTTTTTCTCACGAAAGTTGGATAAAACATGATAAATTTTACAAATTTATTCGTAGCTAAGCTACTTCCGGCTCAAACAACACACGATCAGTGTTGCCATATGAAATTTTATAAATTCCGTAGACCTCTAGGAGAAAATCCGTAGAATTAGATAAAAATTCCGAAGATCTGGGATAAAAAAGTCCGTAGATTTCCGGATTTCTTTTTTTTAATTTTCTTCGAAATTTCTAACTAAAATAATTATTTTAAATCAGTAATAGGGATTTTAGGTGGATTATGATAATTTGTGTGTGGGGATAGGAGTATTTTCCACCAATTTACAAAAACAAATTAAATTTTAAAATTTTTTATTTGTTTGACAACGTTTCGGAAAGGTTTCTTTCCATCATTCAGGTCACTACAATAAATACTGATCGATACGATTATTTTAAAATATAAATAAACATGTCAAGAAATACTTACATAATTAAAATTATTGTAGAAAAACAATTAAACATTATTATAACAATTAAATAAAAAATAAAAACACTAATTTTTGAAAAAAGTGGAAGTAGATAAAAATTTTTGATTAACATTATTATTTATAAGTAAATTCTATTGTTAAAAATTCGTTTATAAAAAACTAATGGCAATGAGTTTATTGTTCTTACTTATTATTTTTATAAATTCATATTTTTTTGTGTAGTTGCGCGTATGCTTCGATAAGCTGTCAATTTTGACGTTTCTGAAAAGTTGCAGTTGTTTATGTTTGTATATCCATAAAGTTTCTGTAATTATTCGTTTAGCCGTGTTTTTTTCTGTTTGTAGAATCTTCGTATTTTCAAAATCAAATAAATGATCTTCAGTATATGTGTGCTGTGATTACCCTGTCTTTTGTTCTCCCCTTTGTATGTCGCCGTTATGCTGTTGTAGGCGTGATTTCAATGTTTTGGAAGATTGTTCGATGTAAACTTTTGGGCATCCTTTGCACGGCACGGAATATATAATATTATGTTGTTACATTTTGCAGCTGGTGTTGGTGGTTTTAATCTGGAGTAGAGGAAATTCCTTAAGGTGTTGGGATAGGTATATACAGGATAGTTTGGTTCCTAGATGGTCCCCTATGAATTTAATCAAAATCGGAGTAACGGTAGCTACGCCGCTACCATAAAATCCCATTAAATGTTAATATCTTATTTACTGCTAGTCCCATTTCGCTCAAATTTTTAGGGTATTTTGGGAGTTAGTTTCTAAAATATTTTTGCTATTATTTTATTATTTAGCCTTTAAGTATTTTGAGTTACAACAATTTTTTATTAACTTTAACCCCTTTAGCAGGTCATGTAAAACTAACCAAATAAAATTATCTTTGAAAATATTTAATTTAATTGCATAATTATATGGCCTACCCATTCGATAATTTTTGCTTTAGTAATGCTTTTACGATAGCAGAGAGTCATTGAAGTTGTATAATTCATATGACGAGCTGTGCTCGGGATAGCCGTTAAAGGAGTTAAATATAATTTCACGGTATATATGGTAGAATACTGATTTAAAGACTTTTACGAGTACGAGGAAGCTGTGTGCCACACCCCATTGGCAGTGTATTTTTTCCCTGTAATTTGTTTCTTAAATATCACCAGTAGTCAATAGTACTTGGCAGATTTGTATAGAGGGGCCAGAACAAGTATGTATTTATTTGATAAATTACATTTCAAGAATAATGGTCGTCTCATACAATTTATGTCATTTTCTTATATATTTGAAATTTCCTTAATCCTACTCTGACAGTTTTATGTAAAAATGTGTTGTATGTACCACAGAATACAGAACGAACGGTAGTATCTCTATACTATTGAAATCAGCGTAAGGCTAAAGGATAAAAAACACCCCACCACTACCTTATATATGTGCATGCGGAGTTGTGTGTGGTAGTGCGATATATGGTTGTGTGTATGCGTGTCTTGCATACGCATATACTAAAAAAATACATAATATGTATGTGGTACATACATGCAACATACCTTGTCAACACAACGGCAACAATATGACAATAATTGAAACACACCCGTTGGAAGCTAGTAAGTGAATGACAACATAGTTCTGTAAAATGCACATACTTGCCCATAAGTGATTGCAGAAAAGAGATAGTTGTATTCCTTCCAGTGTTCCATGGTATGTACCGTATGTACCATAACCCCACCAAAACCGGGCCCAATTTTACGTCATTGTGATGTCAGCTGTTGTCCACATTGAGAAAACTAGTATAAAGATACGGAGTTTGTTTCTGAATATTCTGTGTATATGACAGTTTAGCGTTAGTTAACCTCAGTGTGTTTCTGAATATTCTGTGTATATGACAGTTTAGCGTTAGTTAACCTCAGTGATGTGTCAGTTGTCAATTTGAATTAAGAGTTATTACACTATAAAAAATTCTTAAAAAATATGTACATATTAGCTTTTAATAAAATAAATTTTAATTCCTAGTTAAATAGATGGTTACTAGTTACTAAAACGAAAATGTCTCGAACCGGAAGTTCACTATTAAAATTAAGAGATACATTTCAATTTGTAAGCAAGGAAAATTTACAGTGGTTTCCTGGTCATATGGGGAAAGGATTAAAACAAATGCAGCAAAAATTAAAACAAGTTGATTGTATAATAGAAGTGCATGATGCACGTATTCCAATATCTGGAAGAAATCCTAATTTTAAACATACAATTAGTAGTATCAAACCTCATATATTGGTTTTGAATAAAAAGGATTTAATATCATCTGATATGCGGCTCAAGATTACAAATAAATGTGATCAGTTAGATGTCAGTAACATTATATTTACTAATTGCAAAGATGTTAAATGTGGTGGTGTTAAAAAGATTTTGCCTTTGGCTCAGGAAATGATAAGCAAAAGCTGTCGACATAACCGAAGTGAAACCAATCATTTTTGCATTATGATTATAGGTAACCAAAAAATTTTTTTTTAAATCGACATAGATTTTGATGATTGTTATACAGTGATCAAACGATACCTAGGTAAATTCTATATAGCCCGATAGCCAACCGTAGAAAAAGGCACCTGATAAGTTAAAAGGATTTGTTTCTTGCAAAAGATATTATAGATTAGGGATGTTATGAATATCCGTATCCGTAACCGAAACTATCGGATATCCGAAACAATTATATAACCGAAAACGTATCCGAAAATAAAAAGTTCAGACAATTGCCGTTGGAAAACTGAATTTAAATCGAAGCAAGTTTTTGCTGCATATATTTCTTTTGATAGATTTCCGTTGATTTGGTTGTGACGTTCACTTTTTGGGTTAAAGCTTTTCCCTTTTTTCCTAAAAAATATGTTCACTGAAAGCAATTAGCCGTAACCGTAACCGTATCCGAAATATTATTTGATATTTTGACATATCCTTAACCGAAAAAAATGTTTTTAAATATTTGAAGCCGTATCCGTAGCCGAAATTTCATATCCATAACATCCCTACTATATATATAGTTAAAGAAAATACTACGAGACTTCTACTCCCTAGCAAATCGCTTCACTAGGCAACCCTTTATTCGATTTTTAATTTTTTGGCTAATTGCTTAGCTCATAAGTTAAAAGATATGTAAAACATTTTTTTTATCTACCATCGAAGCTATTTAAGGGGTGAAATTAACCACAAAGTCGGGGTAAAAATTCAATTTCATCAAATTACCCGGAAACTATAACAGAAAAAAAGTTTAAATTAACAAAGCCTTTTATTTTTAAATGTCTTTCTATAATAATAATAATAATGATCTAATAGTAGGGGAGCCCATGATGCTAAATGGGGACATTCTCGAGCGTCGTTGAGACCTATTTATTTTGAAGATTAGATGATATGAAGAAAAAAAAAGTTATATGACGTATATCCTTTCAGTGGTGGGGGGAGCGTCTACAGATGTTCAAAAATGTAAAAAAAAAAACTGTGACACTGAAATATTCGAGTGCATCAGATATTGATAGTGCATATATCCCACGTATCTCTGATAACGGAAATATGTTAATCTGCCGGTTTGCATGGCGGGGGTGGCCGTATGGAAGGGTAGAAGATAGAAAAAAAATAAATTTATTCGAGCTCGTAAGATATTTATAGGGAATGTTAAGTGACCCCAAAAGAAGCTCCGATTGAAAATTCTTACGATTCGGACGTAACGTAAGCTCGCGGCGGCTTTTTGAAAATGCAAAAAAAAGTAATTTTGAAATACTCGAGCGCGCCAGATTTTCATATAGACGATTCAGCTTCATGCCCGAGACGTGCTGACCCATAATCTGACCATTAACAGAAGGAATTTTCTAAATTTGACAATTTGAAAAAAAAAATTATTGATTTTAAGTGCATTTCCTTTTTGGAAATACATTTATTACAGCGGGTGCCATGAAAAGATTTTAGCTCGGGACTATGACAGAAATTTAATCAAAATTGCGAATTGACAGTTCAAAACCTTTCCTTGTAAGTGAACTAGCTTTTGAGAAAAATTAAGAAATTTGCTGAATTTCTTTACAATAAATGCTTTGCACCGTTTTTATCATTACAATAACAATATTTATATCTGTTTCACTTTTCAGAATAAAAATAAACTAACTTTTCAAGAACACGTCATCACCGATATTGAAAATTTGTTCACTGTTAGAGAGCTAAAGTACTTCAGATGGATATAAGTTATGTTATATGAGGTCTGTCAGTGTCCGAGGGTCCCAAAAATGCCAAAAGTAAAACTACCCAACCGATTTTGAAAATTTTTTCATCTTTCAAAAGCTAATTATTTAAATGCATATCGGCTATAGGTACTATATGAGATCCTCCAGGGTCCTGGAGGCCCAAAAGCGCTACAAATTAACTATTAACCGATTTTGTTGCACAGTGTTTTGTCTAATACAAGCTGGCTAGACAAAATTATTTTTTAATAGATATAAGTTTCAAAGCCTCCTATCTTTTTGGCTGCAAACACTGCTTCGCTCAAACTGCACGAACTAAACTTTATTTACGATTTTTGTTAGTTTGGCTTGTGGAAATCGTCAGATTATATTTTTACCATGAGCCTTAAATTATTTCCTTCGAAAAGAAAAAAACCTCGACGACGCTCGAGAATGTCTAGATGACATTTTTTTTTAAGTTAGTAACCTTCCCACTCCCTTACGTCAAGCTAAAATCGTCAGATTATTTAAATGTACACCTTTAAGCATGTAATTAACTTACCTTACCTTAATCTGACGAGCTCAATTATTTCTAACGATCAACTTTTTTTTACTATTCTGATCCGCTATCCTAGGCCGTCGGCCATATATATAGGTTTCGTATATGGTGAAGGTACTCAAAAGGGTGCAAGGTATCCCCCCTTATATTGCCGAGCTTCATCAAATCCCAAAATCCCCGCTTGGGCTCCCCTACTATAAAGTACCTAAAACATTTTTTCCCTGTTAGTTTAAAAAATACTGATTATTTTCTCTTGAAATTTAAACATTGTAACAAAATTTCGTCTAATAGTCCATTTAAAATTTTTACAGGTGTCCCAAATGTAGGAAAGTCATCTTTAGTTAATATTTTACGTAATCGATATCTTCATAAAACTGGAGCTTCACAAGTTGGAGCTGTGCCTGGAATCACAAGAAGTGTACTTAATAAAATAAAGATTAGTGAAAATCCTCTAATATATCTGTTAGATACTCCTGGAATATTAACTCCTAATGTTACCAACTTAGATGCTGGACTAAAACTTGCATTGTGTGCATGTTTACAAGATCATCTTGTTGGACCTGAAATTATAGCTGATTATTTATTGTTTTGGTTGAATCGTCAAAAAAAATTTTCATACGTTGATTTTTTCAAATTAAACGAGCCAACTGATAATATAACTGAATTATTAACTAACGTAGCTTTCAAAATGAATAAAATTAAGAAAATTAAAAACTATAATGGTGAACATGTAACAAAATTTGATTTAAATGCAGTTGCATTGTATGTTATACAGTCATTTCGAAATGGTTCTCTCGGTAAAATTTGTTTAGATGAAGATATTTTATGAATTGTAAATATATTTTATAAATATGTATTTGAACTAAATAAATTTAATAAAATAATTTAAAATAACAAAATTATTTATTAGTCATAAGTTCATAAACATCATAAGTTTTTATTTTATTGAGTTTATATCGCACTACGGCGATAACCGCGATAACACAGGCACATCTTTTACGGAATTGTGTGTATAGATGTGGCTGTGTTTTCGCGGAGGTGCGATATATAAATACGATAAATACAGTAAACATTTAACTCGACAATTCCCAGAGTTATTTGGAGGTGACAGATGTTTTTAATTTTTTTCAACGATAAGATAATTAAATCTTTACGTTCTGTTACCACTATTAGAAGGCTAATAGATGACTTTATATTTCTTTCTTGTGGCAACTCTATACGATCAGTTAAACAAACAAATTAATACAGTTTACAATTAAAAATGTCTTTCACCTACAGGTGACACTGGGAATTGCCGAGTTAAATTCATGCCTCCCTCTCCTCACACGATTAAAATTGTTAGAACTGGAGCAAAAATCACGTTTAACCATATAAATACCTATACTTAACGTTCCCTTAGAACCAACTTATAAGAATATTAGAAATTTCGGGTAGTAATTAACAAACTGAAAATAACACATTTAAATTTTACTTAAAAAGTACATTAAAAAGTTTATACAAAAAATTATGCATCACTGTTGTACATACAGCTAAACCTTTTTTTGTGCGGTGGATAGCACCACATAAAAAAAATTGCACAAAAAAATATATTCAAAAATCTCAAAAATAGTTATTAAAAGTATAGTTATGTCCAGATTGTAAGCAAAACCTTTTTTATGCGGTGGATCGGGACCGTATACAAAAGTTTCATCGAAAATACATAACTCACAATCAGAACTTCACGATTTGCTTATACTAGGGCCACACTAACGGTTAATGCCGTTAATTATCGCGTTAATCGACATTAAATTCACATGTGACCAGAACTTAACGCCTTAATTTATTAACGATATTAATAATTACGTTAGGCATTAGGCGATAGCTCGGGTGGCGGTCTTTCTGGCATATCAAAGGATAGCACGTCATTAATCGCGTTAAAAATTGTGGCTACACATGTCCCGTCTTGTATATTCTACATTGGATCATACGATGCATACATATGTATTTACATATGAAGAGTACACGTGAAAAAAGATGAAGGTTCATTTCATAGAACACTAAAGGAATAAAACTATATCTCTTTTCTGTAATCACTCATGGGCATTTCTGGGCACATTAGGCTACTTAGTAGTCATTCATTCGGTAGCACTCGATGAGTGGGATTCAATTGTTGTCATCACTTTGTCATTGTATAGTCATATTGTCACCGTCGTATTAACACGGTATACCCGGTATACGTACCACAAACATACGTGTGTAGTATTATATATATATATATATATATATATATATATATATATATATATATATATATATATATATATATATGTATACGCATGCAAGATAGGTTACCTCACTAATACACACAACATACTTCGCACTAACACACTAAATCGAGTGTGCATATATAACATATTGGTGGGATATTTTCTATCCTTTGTGGTTACACTGGTTTCAATGGTATAGAGATACGAATAGTACCTCTGTCCTCTGTGGTCCACTTGGTATTATTCTGAGTAAAACAAATTTTTAAGTACCCTCATCTTTTATTCATTGGACGTACATCTCTTATGCATACAATCACTTTGGTACCCTCATCTTTCTTCGCGTGTACATTTTTTTTTAAACGGCAATAACTTCGTACTTTCATCTTTTTTCCAATTTTTAAGAGGTACTATAGATTCTATGAAAAAAAAAATATAAATATGGATCCTCATCTTTTTTCGCGTGTCCTCTTCATATGTTCAAGCAACAAGAACGAACATGTTTATGTTGTATATCTATACTATACATATAATCTGCGCATATAATAAAACTGTAAAGAAGTCTCCACATTCTCGTCGAGGTTGGACGAAACGAGAATGTAGAGATGTAGCGGGTCATTTCGTTGTATCTAGCGGTTGGTGTTTTAATGCTATTCATATGGCTGAGCCAACTTTAGCAAGGAACTCGACGAGGAACCTCGTCCAACCTCGGCGAGAATGTGGAGACTCTTTAACAAGACCATTTCTGTACATGGAATATTTTTTGAAAATTATACTAATAGTGTAAATATGTAGTTATCGATGTAGATATCAAAACAGCGATTTTTAAAATTTTTGTCTGTTTACGCATCACGCAAAAACTATTGGACGGATTTTAATGAAATTTGGTGTGATGATAACTTATTACCTAGGTCAAGATTTAGGATACTTTTTATTCTGGGAAAATGTCTCATTCCCACGAGAAAATAGAAAAACCATTCTGAGTATATGCACACATTACGCAAAAACTATTGGACGGATTTTGATGAAATTTGGTTGTATTATGGCTTTTTGTCTATCCATAACTAAATGATACAGAATATTTTTATTTGTCTATCAAACATCAGTTGCAACGTTACAACTTGTTGACGTACTAATAAATTTACGGTATCCATTTTTGAGCGAATTCCATTCTGGAAATTCACTTATTACAGCGGGTGTCATGGAAGGACCTGAGCCCGGGACTATGATAGAAAGGGATCCCGGGATAAGAATGGCCGGTTGGCCACAAGACGAGATTTTCAACTGCACTTTGACTACTATAAGGGCAGCTGATAAGAAGTCTTGTGTGCAAGTTTTAGCCTCATATCTTACGTAGTTTAGAAGTTATTTGTGATAATAAGTATTAAGGCCATGATTTTTATGTCATCGAAGATGACATATTAATATCGTTGTGTGACTGAATAATTATTGAGTTGTACATCCATATTGAATAAATGCAAGAGGGCTGTAGAGTTAACAACTATAGAGTTAACAAAAAATCATAAATTAACACTTTCACTGAGATGACATTACTTAGTGCGTGTCAAAACCACGCATTTGACGAATTTTTTTTTAAACCTTTATATCTCGTTACAGATATTAAGATAAATTAAAAACCACTGAGTAGGTCTAAGTTAGTATTATAATATATTAATATATATTTCTTTCAAATTTTTCCGTTCGTAAGCAATAATAGAAAATTCGAGAAAAAAATAGAAAAACACTTTTTTAGTGGTTCCTTCAGAGTGACAATCACGAAAAAGCCTCAAATATTGCACATTAGTCTTGTTTAAGTACTGCAAGTTTCGTTAAAAACAAAAGGTGGAACTATGGAGTATAGAATATAAGGAGGACTATCTTGTACGGAAAACAATAGAAAAATTGTTCAAAAAGTGTCCCGTTTTAAGTACTAAGAAACAGTCCAAAAACTCGCCAGAATAGCGCTAGAGTAGCAAAAGAGTATAGTGATTTTTTTGTGTTGAGTTTTATAAAAATTTTTAAAAATAATAAAACTATTATATGTAACAATTATAATAAAAAAACAATAATTACATAAAAACGCGGATCTTTTTCTTTCCTTGTTTACTTCTCTAAATTTACCCTTTTGCTACAGTAGCGCCGGCACTATTTACGCCTTTCTATGAACACTTTTTGATACAGAAATGGTGCTCCTGATATCTACCCTCCATAGGTGGAACACTGTCAAGGAGGAAAAACATCTATCGAAGCCACCATCACAAAGAGGGATTTCATCATTCCGTTGTGTTTATACCATGCGTACAAGATTAAGGTTGCTAAGAAAGTAGAGGGGGGAAAGTTAGGTTGGTTATACTGTCATGTGTTAAATACATAGGATACCGTATTTGTTGCCAACTTTAAATAAATAAAACTTATGCGTTAAAACTTATTAAATTGTTTGTTGCAAATTAATGTTTTTTTGCTAAAAGAAATAATACACTTATTAATAATTATATTTCAAATTTGATTGTTTCCAATACTTTTTATAATCTAAAATATTTTTTAATGTATTTAAGACAATTCACAATGTGATGTGTAAAGTACGGCAACACTGTCAAATTTTAGTAGTTTTTCCCCTCTGACACGTGAATGTTAACACTTCAAGTATAACCAAAAAGTTACATATTACTATTGTTTGTTAATGTGTCGTTACTGAAATTTAAATCGTTTACTATTTAAACTTTTTTATATTCAGCATTATAAAAATGGAAAGTAATGAATTTTCAGTAAAAAAAAATTTCGATGAAAAAATAAGTGGGTAACACATGATTTGTAAATATGGGACATTTTTATCATTTCAACACATTGAAAATGAATTTAGTGGACAGTTTAGTGGATAATACGATAATTTAGTGGACAGTTTCTTGAAAAATGGCCGTCAAGGACTTATTGCTTTATTATCAAGCAAAATTAATAACAATGTTCGCGTCACTCAGAATAAACGAATACTAAATGTGTTAGAAAATGAAATAAAGAAAATGTGTTATACACATCTTAAATTTTTAAAGAATAACAATAATTTTAACTTAAAAGAAAAATATTAAGATTAACAATTTTATAAAAATCTATAATAATATAATACAAATAATACTCTGTTCAAATTGTGCGCGCCTACTCCGCTTCTTTCTCATCCAGCAATGTTGCCAAATTTACTGTGGGTGATTACAATTTTCCATAACTTTAATATTATTATTCGATATAAATATTTATCTCAGAAACAAAGAACAAGACTGTTTTGAAACTTGGTACAGGTATTCATAAACCTGTGATAATTGCTATGTATATTTTTTGTAAAACGAACATTTCTGACTGTCAAGATATAGCTTTTTATATAAATGTCTGTTAACCTATGAGAAAGTGTAACTTCCAAAATTTTTTACTCGCTAACTAAGAACAAGATCGACTTCAAAATTCAACAGGGCATTCTTTATTATTTCAATAATAAATTGTCAAATTTTCAAGAAGCTGTCATTAAAATTTTTTTGCTTCTTAACAACCTTAACTAAGAGTCTGATGGTGTTTTAACGATGTGTACCGATGTGGTACCGATATATGTACCGATTATGACCCCCAAATACACAACGACCGCATTCCATTAGTAACAATTTTACACAGTGCATGACACTGTGTTACACTGCTGGCGTTCGGGACGAAAATTTTGTTAGCCTAACGTCAGCTAACAGAGCTTTCACCGTTACAAACCAGAGGGCTCTGATTCAAAAAATTATGGACGTTAAATATTTTTCCATGGTTTTTCACGATATAAATACTTAATTTCTGAAGTACAGCCACATTTAAAAATTATGGAATAAAAATAATCAGTCACCATGTTAGAAATTGTTGTTTTAATATATTATGTATAGTTTATGTAAATTTTTTGAATGCGTGCCCTTTGGTTTGTAACAGTGAAAGCTCCGTTAGCTGACGTTAGGCTGACAAAATTTTCGTCCCGAACGCCAGCACTATGTCTACTTTTTTCACTAATAGAACATCAACTTTTATTGTGTTTCTGCAGAGGGCAGCATAGACAAAGTTACTAGATTATAAAAAAAATGGCATTACTTTTCCCCTAAATGTACTATGTTACACCGTAGTGTCGTTTGTGTTTGCTAATGGAACACGATCATTAATGTGTTCAAGGTTAGGTGAGGCCCCCAGAGTACAAAGGTACAGCCACTATATCGTGTAATCTGCAGTGTGCGCTTCTGTGCACATTAGGCTACTAAGTAGTCGCTCTCTCAGTAGCAGTCGCTGAGTGTAGGTCAGTCACAAGACAATGGATTTGATTGTTGTTAGCATTGTAGAACCCCCACACTTAGCGTTGTGGTAACACACTTATGTATGCGAAGCAGGGCCACGTGATGGCCACCACCATCTTCGATTACTCACACTAACACAGTTTACCGCACCAATACAAAGTAAACACCATGCACGTATATAACATATTTTCTATGTCTTACTGGTTACACTGGTTTCAGTAGTATAGAGATAGGTATGTTGTCTCTAGTGCTCTGTGGGTGAGGCCAATATACAAAATGCGTAACATTTGTTGGTATGATAACGGTAATATTTCTTGACCGATAGGCCTACTATTTGGTATTGTAACTGCTTACGTTAAGTTCTAGGCTAAGTTCGTAGATGGAGTTGATCTTCAATATGGGACGGTTTCAAAATGGCGACTTTTCATTATTAATGAATTTATTATTACCTATTATGGAGGGTAGATATCAGGAGCACCATCTCTGTATCAAAAAGTGTCCATAGAAAAGCGTAAATAGTGGCGGCGCTACTTTAGCAAAAGGGTAAATTTAGAGAAGTAAACAAGGAAAGAAAAACATCCGCGTTGTTATGTAATTATTGTTTTTTTATTATAATTGTTACATATAATAGTTTTATTACTTTAAAAATTTTTATAAAACTCAACACAAAAAATCACTATACTCTTTATATACACATACACTCTAGCGCTATTCGGAGGAGTTTTTGAACTGTTACTTAGTACTTAAAGCGGGACACTTTTTGAACTATTTTTCTATTGTTTTCCGTACAAGATAGTTCTCCTTATATTCTACACTCCATATTACCTATATTATTAAATTATTGCCATTTTGAAACTATTCTACGAAAAGAGCTCATCTACGAACAGCTTAAACCTTGACCCCAATTATAATTATAATAAAATTAAGCTGTCATTGGAGAAACGTAACCACTACCACAACTCTCATACTTCAGTATACATTTCGGTATTTGTCGTATTTGTCTTCTACTATGATTGTAGGCATCTCTCATTTTGGGTGTTTTCCAACTACTAGAGCACAGTGCGCTTTAATGCCGCATTATGTGAGCATTAATTGGAACAGATTGGTTGTCAAATGACATAAAATGTATTTTGATAATTGATTTCAGTGTTATCAAACATTAATTAATAATTGTGTATGATAAAAATACGTCAATGGTGGCCAACTCATAAGAAAAAAAACTTAAGATTTCATATTTACTTGTTGGTAGAGAGCAAAAAAGCTATCGAATGCCCGATTGTGCGAGGCGTTGCGGTAATTGGAACATTCAATGCTGAGCATTATGCCGCATAATGCGCTTTTGTGCCGTAATTGGAAAACACCCTTTCTTTCCATTTTTGTAACCTTATCTATTGTACTTGTCAGTTGTCACTGGCAGCAAACGGTTCGGCATTTTGAGATAAAAAATTTTTTTTTGGTTAAAATAAAACAGTTAAAAAATATATTCACTGCTTGATATTATATGTACTTTCTATGGTTCACAATAACACCCAGAGTACAGAGGTACAGCAACTATGTATCTCTTTTCTGTATTCACCAGTGGGCATTTTCCATATATGTAGTATACATATATAGCCAAATGGATATGAAAAAAACGTCCCAACATCACGGTGCAGATTTGGAAGTATTTTGTTCGTTTTGCGCAAATGCAACTTTTTTGGTGGTAATATGAACCAATCTGAACAGTAAACACGGTAAACACTAATTGATGCATCTGCGCAAAACAACTGAAGTGCCTCTACCCGATGTCTATCCGTTTCACTTCATCGGCACCACTGCCTCTTATAGGGATTGGCCATATAGTTATAATACATATATGGCATTTTCGGGCACAGTAGGCTGTTTAGTAGTCACTCTCTCAGTAGCAGTCGCTGAGTGTAGGTCAGTCACAAGACAATGGATTTGATTGTTGTTGGCATTGTCGAACCCTCATACGTACCGTTATGGCATCACACATATGTATGCGAAGCACAGCCACCTCCATCTTCGATTACTCACACAAACACAGTTTACCGCACAAATACAAAGTAAACACCGTGCACGTATATAACATATTTTCTATCTCTTACTGGTTACGTTGGTTCCAGTAGTATAGAGATAGGTATGTTACCTCTAGTGCTCTGTGCAATAACATGTATAATTTTGTTAAAAGCAGTTAAAGGTTAGTTTTGCAATAAAATTTTTTAAAAAAAGTTAGTTTTTTTGTGAAAAAATATAGTAAAAAAATTACTAAAATTTGGTTAACATTAAATATTTTGTCTTTATACTTTTCTCCCTTGCACTGTCATACAGCATCGTTTGTGTTTTTTAAATGGAACTCGCTCAAAATTTACAATCGCGCGTACTCTTTCTAATCCTCGTATATCAAAAACTGCATATTTTAGGACACAAAAACATTAAATATTGTATTTATATATATATATACTTATCTATATATATTTATATATGTAGGTAGCCAAGATCAAAGGGTATAATTAGGATAAATCTTAAGTTCATAATGATGAAAACACAGATATAAATGCGTTTATTTGTGTCTCCAAAAATTGGGACTTTTCAGATACGAGGTATAGAAAGAGTACGCGCGGTATGGTACATATGTATATGACGTACTTGACGTATATGATACGTTTGGCGTATGACTTGCGTTTTCCAAAACGATAGTTGGGTATATTTTGAAATAAGTATTTACTTAAGAATTTGACAAAGAAATTTAAAGAGACCCTACAGTGTGTAAATTATTTTATTAAATTTGATAAAATTGTTTTGTTTAATTTAAAATAATTAATTCATTTAAAAAAGTATAAATGGCTTCATTAGAAGATAAATCTATCTGGGAAGATGGAGAAGACGCTCTTGGTGAAGAAGTGTTAAGGATGTCAAACGATGAAATTATAAGTAGAACTCGTTTATTGGATAATGAAATAAAAATTATGAAAAGTGAAGTAATGCGAATCAATCACGAGCTTCAAGCACAGAATGAAAAAATAAAAGAAAATACTGAAAAGATTAAAGTGAATAAAACTTTGCCATATTTGGTTTCAAATGTAATTGAATTACTGGATGTAGACCCGCAAGAAGAAGAAGAAGATGGAGCAGTTGTTGATTTAGATGCTCAACGTAAAGGTAAATGTGCAGTTGTTAAAACATCAACACGTCAAACCTACTTTTTACCAGTTATTGGACTTGTGGATGAAGATAAATTAAAGCCAGGCGATCTTGTTGGTGTAAATAAAGATTCTTATTTGATTTTGGAAACTCTACCCGCCGAATATGACGCTCGAGTAAAGGCAATGGAAGTAGATGAGAGACCAACAGAGCAGTATTCTGATATTGGAGGTTTAGATAAACAAATTCAAGAATTAATTGAAGCTGTTGTTTTACCTATGACACATAAAGAGAAATTTTTGAATTTGGGAATACATCCTCCGAAGGGGGTTCTACTGTATGGCCCACCGGGAACTGGCAAAACGTTGCTAGCTAGAGCTTGCGCTGCTCAAACTAAATCGACTTTTTTGAAACTTGCTGGACCACAACTTGTTCAAATGTTTATTGGTGATGGAGCAAAATTAGTACGAGATGCTTTTGCTTTAGCAAAGGAAAAGTCTCCTGCAATTATTTTTATTGATGAATTGGACGCTATTGGAACCAAACGATTTGATTCCGAAAAAGCGGGCGATCGTGAAGTTCAACGAACTATGCTAGAACTTCTAAATCAATTAGATGGATTTAGTTCAACGTCTGATATTAAAGTAATAGCAGCTACAAATCGAGTCGATATTTTAGATCCAGCTTTGCTAAGATCTGGACGATTAGACAGAAAAATTGAATTTCCTCATCCAAACGAAGAAGCCAGAGCACGAATTATGCAAATTCATTCACGAAAAATGACAGTGAATCCCGATGTTAATTTTGAAGAATTGGCTCGTACAACAGATGATTTTAATGGAGCTCAGTGTAAAGCCGTTTGTGTTGAAGCTGGCATGATTGCCTTAAGAAGAAATGCACCAGCTGTCACACATGAAGATTTTATGGATGCAATTATGGAAGTACAAGCGAAGAAGAAAGCAAATCTTAATTATTATGCTTAGTCAAAATACTTATGTAAATATGATTCTATTATTATTATTATTTCTTTCTTTTTTTATTAAATACCTATATTAAAGATTTCTAAAATTTCTTATCTGTATCCTTATAACATCTTCGGTATTTTCAAGATGTATCTAAATGTGGTTGAAAACGTACAGGCGGATTGTCATTTTGGTGTTTTAAAAACTGATAAGTGTCCGGCTGATCGGGGATTTAAAAAACTGGTTTAAGTTTTAAGGGCTGAATTTCAGTAAATTTCAATTTTATGTCGACAGTAGTTAGCAGGAAAAATGCCAACACAATTCATACGAGGACATTCCTACCCATGCTTATCAGCCAGTTTCCTTTGTGTTTTATTTTTAAATATTAAAAGACCTTAAATAGTGAACTGGAAGGCCTTTGTGAAGATATTTTTTCTTTCCAAAAAATTCAAAATTTATATTTTATAAATAAAATAAAAAATGACATCAATAACATTTTTTAAATTACTTAACATATATATTCCATTTGTGATCAATGATAGTATTTAACGTATTTATTCATTTGTTTCTTTAAATTTATTATGCCTACCTACTGTATTTGTGTGAAAATAAATCACATTTTTTAACCACTTATAACGCTATTGAATTCCGATGTAAAAATTGGAGAAGTGGAGGGCAAGGTAAGGTGGAATTCCCAACAGACACTAACTGAATACTAACTCAATACATGTACAAAATTTCAGCCCTCTAGGCTTACCCAGAAAGTCTCTAAGCGTGTTAGAAAGAAAAGCAAAATAATCAAGGAAATATTGGCGTAAAAATCGTGGTGGTAAGGGTTAAAAGTTGAAACCTCCAAAAAGCAGTGGCTGGCTATTAACTTAACCTATACACAAAATTTCAGCCCTCTAAGTTTATTTGTGGGATTTTGACCTTATAACAAAACTGTTAAAAAACAAGAAAAATCATGTTTTTTTTTTTGTATAACAATGGTGAAGGTAAGGGTTAAAAGTTGAGACCCCCAAAAGGCACACCCTTCCTTGAAACTAACTTAATCCCATGGAAGAAGGAGAGGTATATAATATTGTAAAGGAAGGAGCATTTCCCAAAATACTGATCAACATATTATGAATATTAAACGTGCGTATTATGAATGACGTCATTTTGTAAATATACAGTAACGGTTTTAATTTAATTAAAACATTGCCATTGCTTTTAAAACAATATATTTAGTATATTTTTCTTATAATTGTGATTTCTGTATAAGAACATAAACAATTAATTAATTATTTTTAATATCTGTTCTAGTTAATTCAATAATCAACTCCTTAAGAATGCTGTTCGACTATTTTATCAGTTAATTTTTCGAATTCTTAATTGTCTACTAAATTATTGTATTTTTTAACGGTGCTTAAAGAATATTATAAATTACCATAAACTGAAAACAAAAATTGCTCAAATTAATCGATTATTTACAATTTATAACAATTTTTGTAAAAAGATTACGTTTTGGTTTATAATTTTCCATCACTAATAAGACATATCTTTTTGATAAAAGTAGACACAAACATAAATAAAACTATACAGTTATTAAATTATCATTTTATTAATAAATAAATAAATACAAACAAAATACATGATCTTGAAGTTAAATTTTTATATGCTCATTAATTTTACATATAAGACGCTACTGAAATGAAGGGTCAATATAACCTATATTTTAATTTTTACATAATTTTATTTTTTACAATATTTTTAAAATTTTTGTCGTTATTATCACATATTTTAACTAAAAAACGAATTCCTTATTTACGTAGAATGATTCCTTTTTCGATATTTCCTTTACTTTGTGTAATGTCAAAATTGGTATTTTTCCGCTTATTATAAACCTGTTTTTTTAGATGAAAAATGTAGAAAAATTAACAAATTTTCCCTAGAAATGGTTGCATTTATTGATCAATACAATATTTACTTACCCAAATATTATATTTACGGTGTATTACGTTTACTAATTTTATTTTAAATTTAATTTTTTGTAGGACTGGATGTTTAGTGCTTATTTGCACGTGTTATAGTGTATATTTACTCTTTTGTTTTTTATTTTTTGTGGTACATTCAAAAGAATCTACGTATTCATTCTAACATATCATATTAAACTATATCTTGTCCCTCTCTTAAGAAATAGTCTCCATCCATATTCTTCTATATCAATGCTTAATCCGAATACAAAATTTCAGCCCCCTAGATTTATTTGGGTGATCTTTACGCGTAGTACAAACTTTGAAAACATTGAAAAAATGAAATAAATTGCTTAAAAATAGTGGGGTGGGGTAAAATGTTAAAACGTCCAAAAAGCACACCCTAGTGACCACAGATGAGACAGATCAAGCCTACATATAAAAAAGTATGATCCGAAAGTTGCAGTAAGTAGCAATCAAAGAGAATAACACTATATATACATATATATAGAAGAATGGTTCCGCGACAAAATAACCGCGGACAAAATAATTGCGACAAAATAACCTTAAAATTTATTTATTTATTATTTTGTTAAACTATTAAATCTAAATTACAAAGATAAAGCATGGATAAAACTGTAGCAATATCTTGTAAATACTTATGTTTTTGTTCTGCGTTATATTTAATCACAAAGTATATTGTCAAAACTAACATAACCTTCGGGCAAAGGGTAACATTAAATAACCTCACTACCTAGTTTTTATATCAAAAATCGAAGTATATTGTCAAAACTAACCTAACCTTCGGACAAAGGGTAAACTTAACTGATCTCACTACCTCGTTTTTATATAAAAAGTCGAAGTATATTGTCAAAACTAACCTAACCTTCGGGCAAAGGGTAACCTTAACTAACCTCACCACCTAGTTTTTATGTCAAAGTCGAAGTATATTGTTAAAACTAACTAAACTAATCTAACCTTAACTAACCTCACTACCTACAACCTTAACCTAATTAGTTTTTATACCAAAGTCGAAGTATATTGTCTAAACTAACTAAACTAACCTAACCTTAACTAGCCTCACCACCTATAACCTTAACCTAATTAGTTTTTATATCAAAGTCGAAGTATATTGTCAAAACTAACTAAACTAACCTAACCTTAACTAACCTTACCACCTAGTTTTTATATCATCTACTTAAAATTTGAAAAAAAAAAACTTATAACCTTAACCTAACTAACTTATAATGTTACTACCTAGTTTTTATATCATCTACTATTTGATTTTTCAAAATAATGTTTCCGAAGTTTAGCTTTTTAAACACAATAGTTTTCACGCATTAACGTTCGTTTTTAAATGCAATAGTTTAAATGCCAACATCTAAGGTCTATTGTAATTTAGCCATCTTTTATATATTGGGAGCAAAAAAAATCTTAATCATATCACAGCCGCATGTACCCTAACTCAAAAGAATAATTAACGATGTTTATTTTGTTGTTCGGTTATTTTGTCGTTCGGTTATTTTGTCTACAGTTATTTTGTCTAAGGTTTTTTTATCGTGCGGTTACTTTGTCTACGGTTATTTTGTCGCGGTTATTTTGTCCACAGTTATTTAGTCGCGGCACCTAGAAGAACACTTAAATTATAGGATTTTTGAATTTTTTCTTAGCAAGTGATTATTTTCGTACTGAGTTCAGAGGACAGTCTGCACAACATTTTAAAAAAATGATAATTGTAGACGGTGCTACTAGCTGATATCTGTCGAATTTACTGTTCATAGTACTTATTCTACTATTTTAGAAGTTTATAATTTGTAACATTTCTATAGTAACAATTACAAAAAAAATTCTATCAGGAAATTTTCATTTTTTTCGAATTATTTATGAGAAATTCGTCTATTTTTTTGAGTTGAATATTAAATTTAATTTTACTCAATTATTATTGGAGGTATGTTAACATTTATTAGTTTATTTTTATTTGAAAATAATTGCTTATTTTATTATCACGGTAAATTAATTAGAAAATTAGAATATATTTTATTTATTGCAGAAAAATGGAAGCACTCTTGTCAGAAATTAGAGAATCAGTGATAGTGATATTCATTCACGAAATGTTTTTTGTTAATGTATAATTCTGAATAAATTAAATTTACTTTTTTTTTAACAAATATATTAGTTTATAATTATTGTATGAGTTTTAAACTTGAAAAACTGATCAAAATAAAATGCAATTAGGAGAATTTTAGTGGATTATTTTACTAGCAGTAACCTACATTATCGGATAAGACTAAAGATAATTTAAAATTATTATAGTGACATCTCTGTTCTTCTCAACTGTACTACGCATGATGACTACGACAACGATAACATCATATATGTATTATAACTATATGGCCAATCCCTATAAGAGGCAGTGGTTCCGATGAAGTGAGACGGATAGACATCGGGTAGAGGCACTTCAGTTGTTTTGCGCAGATGCATCAATTTGTGTTTACCGTGTTTACTGTTCAGATTGGTTCATATTATCACCAAAAAAGTCGCATTTGCGCAAAACGAACAAAATACTTCCAAATCTGCACCGTGATGTTGGGACGTTTTTTGCATATCCATTTGGCTATATATGTATACTACATATATGGATAACATCTATACCCGCTGTCCCCGTTCTCAGTGCCATAGGAGGTAATAAGGGATCAAAAAAATGTATTGAAATTGGCTATCTTCCAGAAATAAAACTCTAGTGTACTTTATCTATGGTAGCAATCACACCACTACTGATTTAGTCTGTTACTGTCCGTCGTGGTGTTCACATTGTAATAAATATCATGTTTTTTAATCAAATCGTGAAATTTAAACAGAAAAAAATATGAAATGTGTCGTATTTAAGTGTATCCACTAATAAAATAATAAAAAATACTCAGTTAAATCTAAATGTTCTATAATGTTGTATACAGCCTTAATTAGGCCATTATTAACATACGCGTGCCCATTTTGGAGAAATGTTTCAAAATCACACATCAGTAAGCTGCAATCAACCCAGAACAAAATATTAAGAGTCGCCTTGAAAGCACCGTGGTACGTAAGAGCGTCACAACTACATCGTGAAGCTAACGTTGAAACCATCGAAACTTTCATTCACAGAACATCGGAAAAATTCTACAGGGAATTAGATAACAACAGTTTAGCGGATTTTATTAATCTTCCTGGAAATAATCCACATCGACGCCTTAAGCGAAAAATACAAGATCCTATGTTCTGAGTAAAATTTAAATCAAACATACGGTACATTTACAAATATGTACATAGCAGTCAAATATTAAATATTGTTGGCGTTCCAAACGAAAATTTTGTTAGCCTAACGTTAGCCAACGGAGCTTTCACCGTTACAAACCAGAGGGCTCTGATTCAAAAATTAATGCACGTTAAATATTTTTTCACGGTATAAATACTTAATTTCTAAAGTACAGCCACATTTAAAAATTATGGCTGTTATAGCTCTGTTAGCTAACGTTAGGCTAACAAAACTTTCGTCTCGAACGCCACCAATTTTACACTGTGTTTACCCAGTGTTTACTTTTCTCACTAATGGAACATCAACTTTTATTGTGTTTCTGCAGAGGGCAGCATAGACAAAGTTACTAGCATAGATAAAGTACACCAGAATTTTATTTCTGAAAGATAGCTAACTTCAATACATTTTTCACATCCACTAAAATTCTCCTAATTGCATTTTATTTTAATCAGTTTTTCAAGTTTAAAACTCATATAATAATTATAAACTCATATATTTGTTTAAAAACTAAAGTAAATTTATTCAAAATTATACATTAATCAAAATTTCTTCGTAAATGAATATCACTATTACTGCTTCTAATTTCTAACAAGTGTGCTCCCATTTTTCTTCAACAGATAAAATGTGTTCGAATTTTCTAATTAATTTACTGTGATAAAAAAATAAGTAATTATTTTCAAATAAAAATAAGCTAATAAATGTTAATTATACATATCTCCAATAATAATTAAATAAAATTATTAAATTTAATATTGAACTCAAAAAAATAGACGAATTTCTCATAAATAATTCGAAAAAAATGAAAATTTTGTGATAGAATTTTTTGTAATTGTTACTATAGAAATGTCACAAATTATAAATTTCTAAAATAATAGAATAAGTTCTATGAAGAGTAAATTCGACAGTTATCAGCTAATAGCAATATGCTGTGCAGTGCTACTGCACTGCCCTCTTAACTCAGCGCCAAAATTACCACCTGCTAAGAAAGAATCCTATAATTTAAGTGAGTGCTCTTCTAAATATGTATATATTTAGTATATTATATATATAGTATTATTCTCTTTGGTTACTAGATTTAAAAAAAAAATAGATGCAGCCTAAGCGCGCATTACGTTTTTTTTCCGCTCGGCGTTTTTCCACAAAAGCTGAAAACGCGTCATCAGCGCGCACTACGTTTTTTTTTTCAGTAGCGGAATTGGCGGCACTTAAAATTATTTCGAAAATGGACGTTCGATAAGCTTGTTGCACTGGTGGTTTACATTAGTAATATGATGTTATAAAATTAAAAATAATTTTAAAGTATGTAAAATTCTGAAAGTTTTAATTTTAATACTTTTTCATTTTTAAAATATTATTAAGAAATAAAAATGATTCAATATTAATTATCAAAATATGTCAAACTTATGAACAAATTTCCATTTTCTTCGACCATTTACATATTTTGGATAGTATCCACTCTTCTTTTTAAATAATTAAATTTGTGAAAATATTCATTTACCAAGATCTAAATTATCTTTTTTACCTATAATGCAATCAAATTTATTAAATTAACTATTTTCTCAAATGCAGCACGTTCGTTAAGCTTCTTTTACTTTACGATGGCATTGATGGCAACATAACATTATAAAATCAAAATACTTTTTGTACGCAAAATTCTGTATAATTTAATGTCTGAATAAATAAAAATACAAAACAATAAACATATTAAGACATTTTATTTTCAAAATACATAATTATTATCATTATAAATACAAATAATTCAAAATTAATTATTATTAAAATGTCAAACTTACAAATGGATTCTCATTTTCTCTCGCTTCTCCTATTTACATATTTAACAAGGGATTTAACCAATCTTCTTTTCAAATAATTATATTTGTAGAAAGATTTATTTACCAAAACCTAAATTACGTTTTTTATTTGTAGTGCAGTCCAATTTATTACTATTTTTTAACAAACTTCTCGCCAAAAACATGTTATAATGTGCTTACCTTAATATTAGGATTTTATCCCATATTTGGGGGCTTTTGTCTTTTATATATATAATTTTCTTCGTCAAATTTTCCATAAAATTCCAAATCTAACGATATCTTGACTAAAATATTACTTTATATACATTTCTGTTCTGCAGCAGTGCATCATAATACGATACATAACCACACTAATCAAAAAAACCGCTTGCTTATTTACGCAAGTGCGCGTGTTGTCATATATTTATAGGGTAAAAGACCCCATTGTCGATCAGGGTTATAAGTCCGATCAGTTTTGACATTTATATCTTAATGAAGTTATTTCTGAAAGAAACCTTTGATAAAAAAAATATTATTAATAGAATGATTATTTTTCAATTTAAATTCACCTCACATTTAATGCCTCCTCACTTAATTTAAGAAATACATATATATATATCGAAAAATTTTTGTTGAATTCGTGAATTTTTAGTATGATGGATGATCATTATTCAAAACACATGAGTTATAAATTGTAACATTTTTCACCGAATTTTTAAAGTTATTAGCATAATAAAAGTATACAAATAATTGTTATTAGTCCACTTAAGAGATTAGGATAGCTAAATTAAATTTTATATGCGTTAAATATTATTTGTATGACTGATTCTTCTTGGGATCTGAGTTTTACAGTTAGGTACCGCATTTTGAGAATTATATATTGCATACCTATTTTATAAACATTTTTAATTAATTTTTGGGTTTAAAACACTTAACTAACCGTTTTTATAATTTTACTTTAATATTTTATTTATTTCAGAACGTAAAATCAATTGAAAAATAATTAATATTGAATTAAAACTTCCAAATTGTTATTTATATAGGTATTTTCAAATAAAAACGTCAAACATAATATGTATGATATGTATGTATTACATCTGAAACGACACATACAGATACAATATAAACTAAATTTAACTGTTTAAAAATTCACAATGGTTAACGGCTAAGTCAGATCTTATACAATGTTTTTTTAAAAGATCAGCAGAGAGCGAAACGAAATTGTGATTTTAATGGTTTATTTTATCGAATATTTAAACCGTTCTTGGCTTTTGCTTTGACGTTCTATGTTTCACTAGATGTCACTCTATGATAATACTCTATGACATATAGCCTCACCTAGTAGTGGATAGAGTGTCAAAGTGGCTGGAAGAGAATGGTTCAAATATTCGATAGTAGAAGGTACTTCATGTACATTAATGCGCGATTTTTCATAGGGGTCAGTGTATTGACTTTCAAAGGAGGTTAATATTTTCTGTCCGCTTTTAAATAGACGTCAACAAATTATAAAACAAAAACATTAATAAATCAAAATTTTTGGGTTGTATTTTCTTAAAAACATATCCATTGGATTAAAAAAACTAGGTTTCATACTTATTAAGAAAAAAAAAATGGGTGTTTTGTTTATTTTTTAATTTTTTTAAGCTAATTTAATGATACAGCTAAAAATAGTGATCGGTCATCGGGTCTCTTACCCTACGTGTTACAAAAACGACGCGTTTTTTTTTCAGCCAAAAAAAATGTTACTTTTTGCGTTTTTTTTCCGCCGCTGAAGAAAAACGTAGTGCGTTCGCTTATATGGAGTATATTGCTTCACATTTTTTTGCTGAAAAAAAAAAAACAGCGGCGGAAAAACTTAGTGCGCGCTTAGCAGTCTGCTTTGTATACTTTCTGTGATTCCCAATTACATGTATAATTTAATTAAAAGCAGATAAAAGGTTAGTTTTGCAATAAAATTTAAAAAAATTAGTTTTTTTGTGAAAAAAGAAAGTACAAAAATCACGAAAATTTGATTGGCAATACTCTTTCCCTATGTATTGTGTTACACCATTGAGGAGAGAATCGACTAGAGAGAATGATGTGTATTACAAATACATTAGGAAATTGAAGCAAAAAAATTGATTGATGTGAGCAAAAAAATTGACTGATGGGATTACTTTAATGGCGGTCAAACCATTAATTTAATGGTTTAATTGGTTTATCTAATATTTATAAACAAGTCTCCGTGGTTACAATTTGGGCTTACTAAAATAGAGTCATGCTTCAAAATTTAATGCTTGTGTTATCTCTAGGAAACATATGTTAATATGTTTGATTCAGTGCTCTGTGTGTTACACATATATGTAGTATACATATATAGCCAAATGGATATGAAAAAAACGTCCCAACATCACGGTGCAGATTTGGAAGTATTTTGTTCGTTTTGCGCAAATGCGACTTTCTTGGTGGTAATATGAACCAATCTGAAGAGTAAACACGGTAAACACTAATTGATGCATCTGCGCAAAACAACTGAAGTTCCTCTACCCGATGTCTATTCGTCTCACTTCATCGGAACCACTGCCTCTTATAGGGATTGGCCATATAGTTATAATACATATATGGTGTTACACAGGTTACACAGGGTCGCTTGTGTTTTGCTAATGGAAGACGATCATAATCTTAGCTTATGTATGATCGTGTTCCCACAGAAAACCAGAGACAACATATCTATCTCTATACTACTGGAACCAGTGTAATCAGTAAGAGATAGAAAATATGCTATATACGTGCACTGGGTTTACTTTGTATTTGCGCAGCATTCTGTCTTTGTGTTAGTGATCGTTGGTGGTGGTGGCTGTGCCGTTGCTTACATATGTATGATACCACAACGCATGTATGTGGCTCCGTGTGGGAGTTCTACAATGCCAACAACAATCAAATCAATTGACCTGTGATTGACCTACACTTGTCGACTGGTACTGAGAGAGTGACTACTAAATAGCCTACCGTGCACAGAAATGCACACTGCAGATTTCATGACAGAGATAGTTGCTGTACCTCTGTACTCTGGGTCGTGTTCCATTAGCAAAAAAACAAACGACACTATGTAACACAGTGCATAAGGGAAAAGTAATGCCAACCAAATTTTCGTGATTTTTGTATTTTCTTTTTTCACAAAAAAACTAATTTTTTTAAAATTTCTTTGCAAAACTAAACTTTGATCTGCTTTTAATTAAATTATACATGCAATTGGTAATCATAGAAAGTAAACCAAGCAGATTGAATCGATATTTTTTTTTAAATCTAATAACTTTGTCTTTGCTGTCCTCTGCAGAAACACAATAAAAGTTGCTGTTCTATTAATGAAAAAACTAGACAGCGACCGTGTTCCATTAGTAAAAATTTTACACAGTGCATGACACTGTGTCTACTTTTTGCACTAAGGCTAAGGTTACACGAACGTTTTTTAACGCCTGTTTTGAGCGGAAATTAACGCGACGTTTTTTAACGCTAATCCCTGGCTACACGGGCATTTTTTAACGCCTTTTTTTTAGCGAAAAATAACGCTATGTTTTTTAACGCTGATTCGCGGGTATACGCGCGATACATAGAGCCATTTAATGCTCTTGAACTTCAAGAATTAATAGTTCATTATCGACAAATTTCATTTAAATATTTATTGTGTTATAAATTCGAAGTATGAAAACAGAATGAAATTGTATCATCTGTTTGTATCTTTCAATATATATTATTAGCGTCATTTGTCGCTCATCTAGCCAGCGAGATATACCACACGCGTTTTTTATTGCCGCATAGGCCTGCACCGCTCAGATCCATCTTCTGGAGTTATGACCTTGAGAACGCGTGTGTCTTTCCAGACTGAGCGATCATTTCCGCTACGTGTAGAAATGTTGCCCATATTTCTAGCGTTATTTAACGCTCAAAACTAGACGTTAAAAAACACTCGTGTAGCCTTAACCTAATGAAACATCAACTTTTATTGTGTTTCTGCAGAGGGCAGCATAGACAAAGTTACTAGATTTAAAAAACAAGATTTTAAAAGGATTCAATCTGCTTTTTGAGATTCCCAATTACATGTATAGTTTAATTAAAAGCATATAAAAGGTTAGTTTCGCAATAAAATTAAAAAAAAATTAGTTTTTTGTGAAAAAAAAAGTACAAAAATCATGAAAATTTGGTTGGCATTATTTTTCCCCTAAATGCATTGTGTTAGACAGTGTCGTTTGTGTTTGCTTAATGGAACACGGTCTACAAAAGGAGTACAAGGCATGTATACAATGTCAGAAGTATTTATTAATATACGTCCCATAACGTACTCCCGTATACATATGTACATACATAATTCGTACATATTTCGAACATATCGTAGATGTAGATACGTATACGGTATAACTTAATTTTATGAAAAATATTAAATTTTTCTATACCGGTAATAATCTTTTGTAAAATATGGCAAAGACTTATGATTATTTATTTAAGTTATTGCTAATTGGCGATTCAGGTGTTGGTAAAACGTGTGTATTATTTCGATTTTCAGAAAACTCCTTTAATACTTCATTTATATCGACAATAGGTGAGTCATTCAGTATTGAATATTATTTAAATACTTTTGTAAATATTCATATTAATTTACGGCAAAGTAGCTTTTTAGTGATCCTTTGTCGACTTCCTTTAATTTTTTTATATTGTTTTTAAATCTGCTAAAAACTTAAGCTATTATAGGTTAGTTTTTCAGTCTCCTTTTTCTAACTGTTGGATTTTTAAGTATGGCCTAATTTATGTATTAAAAGAAAACATAAATTTTTTACTATGTTTATGATTTTGTTATAGGTATAGATTTCAAAATACGAACAATCGAATTAGATGGGAAAAAAATTAAACTTCAGATATGGTAAGTATATTATCATGGTAAAATTCATTTCAGTTGCTGAGTTTAAACATTAAATAATAAAATAAACAGCTAAACATTTACCTTTGACTATTGACGACGCAAAGATTCTCACCGTGTCTCTGGTAGTGCAATTAATAGCTCTATCAAGTAAATATGTGCTAGTGGTGGAGAACTATTGATAGTGCCGACTAATACGTTGTCGATAGTCAGTAGTGAAACCATCGATAGTTTTTGATAGTCAAGTTTCTGTTGCTAAAATCATATTTCATAGAACTTTTAAATTAGTACAATGGACCATTTGGTTATCCAGATCGTACTTAACTAAAATCCGACTTTTTTGAACTTACTATACTTTCCAAGAGAAATTGTATTGTTTGGAGATAGATTATATTTTCCATTTCTACAACACCGCCACTACTCTTTTTCTTGTTATTACTTAGAAACTTGCCCGAGAAAAAAATATTTATATATAATTATATAGAATGATTATATACAAATTAGCCGTATACCCACCTGATGGGATTTACACCGGCAACATCTCAAAAAGTTAGTAAAGTGTTAAAAGATTTATTAAAATATTATTTATTTTAATAGCCATAGTAACATATTTTTATATATTTCTAACTTTAAAAATGACGAATTTCCATACAAATTTTATCCCGTATTTAACCCACTTAGGGGATGAATTTCCAAAAATTCTTTCTTAGTGCTTACCTAAATTACAGAGAATTCCTATGCAAAATTTCATTCTTCTAAACCCAATGGTTTAGGCTGTGCGTTGTCAGTCAGTCAGTCAGTCAGTGTTAGATTTATTAAATAGAATTGTATAGGAAAAATGGTCCGATAGAATGGGGAATTTGACTAATTTTAGGAAACTATTTTAAAATACGCATACTTATGTATTATGCATATATATATATATATATATATATATATATATATATATATATATATATATATATATATATATATATATATATATATATATATATATATATATATAGAATTAATTTTTAAAAATAATGCCGAAAATCGTTAGAAAAAATTAATTTAATATTTGTTCTTAAAATTTGCGCGAAAACGTTCATTAGCTTCAATTACTTCACATTCTCTAGACAGCTACAGGTGTCCTGTAACTAAGAAAAAAAACTGTTTATTTTTCGTATAACTAGGAAAATAAATTATTGATTTTTTAAACAGTTAATCAAATTCAGATTAATTTCCATAGTTATGTTTGTTAACCGGAATTTACCTAGCGACCTTAGTGGCGACAGTGTTGAAATATAAGAGAATGTAACGTCACAGCCCGTTTCCGCTGACGTAATTTATAGCTGAAAAATTACTTTTTTTATTAATTTTTTTAAAATTAAATAATGGTAGTTAGGATAAATTAACATAATAATTTGCTGTCTTTTATTATCAATTTTCATTAAAATTTGTTTTTATTGTTTTTCTTTGATACTGTCAAATACCCCATTGTATAGAATTATATATAAGTATATAGAATTATATATATTTTCGCTACGGGTAGAATAGGGGTGCACAATCAGTGCATGCCTACTAGTGGCCTTTAAGGGAGCAAAAAGTGACATTTCTTTACGTCAAATTATACGAATATTTTTGCTTTACAATGAAATAATTTTTAAACGTTCACTAATAGCCACTAGTAAAAATTTATGTAATCTGACGTAAAGAATATCACTTTTTGTTCCTTTCAATAACACTAATAGGCACTGATTCTACTTCGTCTGCATTATGTTTGGAATTTTCTTAAATTAGTAAAAAAATACGCACAAAACAACTTTATTTTTGTAGAAGATTAAACAACAAAAATTACAGGGTTCAATACCATACGTTCACGTCTGCCTGTATTAGAATTCTGTTCGTGAATGTTTGTTAGCGAGACTCACAAACGTTCACAAGGTACAACCATGGTACAACCCATAACTGCCATAACCTATACATCTAATACATACATTACATACAGTATACCATAGAGCACTAGAGATAAAATACATATCTCTATACTACTGGAAACAGTGTAACCACTTGAGATAGAAAATATGTTGTATACGTGAACGGTGTTTACTTTGTATTTGTGCGGTAAACTCTGTTAGTGAGTGATCGGAGGTGGTGATAGCCGTCACGTGACCCTAGTTCGCATACATATGTGCGATACCACAACACTACTTGTGCGGGTTCTACAATGTTAACAACAATCAAATCCATTGTTGTTTGACTGACCTACACTCAGCGACGGGTACTGAGTAAGTGACACTAAGCAGCCTAAGATGCACATAAATGCCCATAAGTGATTGCAGAAAAGAGATATGTGGTTGTATTCGTTCTATTTGTTCTATGCAGTATACAGTTATAGGTATATAATTACATAATTTCATAGAGCTATACACAATTATATAAAATTATATATGTATAGAAAAAAGTTCTATATAATTCTATCGGGCCATTTTTTGTATACAATAAAATCTAGTAAGCCGCACAGTTTGTATTATACCTATATAATCCACCACTAGTTAAATGTATACGTATATGTTTTACTTGGTACAGTTTCTGATTTTAATACCGAAGGCGCTTGTGTAATCTTTGCGTCGCCAATGGGGAGGACGGCTGCCAGTTTTTGCTGTTAGATGCGCCATCCTATGTACCATAGTGCTTTTGAGATTATTTATTGCTCTAAATATTTGACAAATATTACTATATTTGTCGTTAAAAGTAGACAGTTTACCATAAAACACCGCAAATTATCTAATAGAAAAGATTCCAAACATAACCTAACCCAGTTTTGAGTTGTCAGTGTGACAGATCGATGATACATACAGTAGTGGCAACATCTACACCGAGCTGTCAGCCGTCCACCACATATTGGTGACGGTATTTTCAACTATGATACTTGGCCAACTATAATTTTGGAGATTCATAATAAAAGCATAGTTGGTGAAATGGCTGGAGTTCCGAAAACCGCATACTTCCGATTGAATTGAAATTTTTTTTACATAATCTTTTTGGCTTAAGAAATTACTCCCTAAACGGACTTTTGGCGACGCGAACCGGAAGTGTATTTTTCAACCCTTCAAATATTTAAATCTAGGGGTTAATAAAAAATGGATGATTTTATTTATCAGCTACTTACAGCTGCTTATTCTCTTCTTTTAATTGGTAGGTAAAAAAAGTGGTGGAAATTTCAATTGCCCTTTACACTGTTACACTTTTTGATGTTTGCAACCTATTATGTAGACATGAAGCAGACATTAAAATGTTTTAAACTACAAGCTTCCACTGTTTTTAGTAAATACGAGATTCCAGTCCACTTTTTTGTTTTACAGAATTATGAAGATACGAGGTTATGAAATAAATCGATTTTTTTTTTGCATATTTCGATAGTCTAATCTCTAATTAGTAACTTAACCTTTAAACGCGTTTTTCTCGAAACTACATTTTTCAAATTTGCTGCAGTTATAACTCGAAGACAAATCATTAGATTAATTTGATTCTTATTGCAGCTTAGTTTATATAATGTATGTTTCTTCATACCATAGACTTCTAGTCTTCCGATCGAATAAAAAATGTGATATAACTAAATCATTAAACAATATTTATTTTATTATGTTTTAAGATATTATAATATAAAGATATCATAACCAGGGCCGGATGTACGGGAGGCAGCGGAGGCACGCGCCCCGGGCACCAGGTTTTCAGGGGTGCCAAAAAATATTTATTTATGAAAATTAGTAACTTTTTCATAACCAAAAGTATAGTTTTTAGCGTCAAGTTTAAATTATTCAGTGTTGCTGCAGAAACAATGAAATTACGAATTTTTAGTGCAAATTCACCAATAAGGGACGTAAAATTTTTACTCGGGAGGAGGAGTTCAGCCAAAGTAAAATAAAAAAGTTCATGTCATACGAGATTACAATCATCTAATTGAATAATTATTCTTCTATTAACTATTTTGCAAATTTCTTAGTGCATCATATGGGGGAGTGAATTATGTACATGTATAACTTTCTAACTCAAAACTGCCAAAAAACCACATACGAGGTTAAGACAGAATGGTAGCAATATGACATTAAGATTACAATAAAACTAAAAATTGGATAAAAGCTGTTGCGAGTATGAGGAAGCTGGGTGTTACACCCCATTTACAGCGTATTTTTGATTTGCTTTAAATTTTAAAAATAGTATTTAAATTTTTATATCAAGTACATTTTGTTTCAGTTAATTATACAGTTTTTGGAATATTTTTTTCTTTTTTTAAGCTTAAAAGTCATTGTTGTTATTTGTAATGAAAAACGTAAAATTTACGTGTGTCCATTTAAAATATCAGCTCGATTTGTACAGATGAAAGCAGACGAATAAATGAACTTGTTTCAAAATTGAATCAAATGTTTACGTTATGTGTTCGAATATTCTAATATATATAAGTATTTCTGTTAAGGGGAGGTTTACTCGAGAGTCCTTAAAAATTATGTATTTTTCTAGAATTTTTTTCTCAAGAACGGAAGTAAATATCAATTTCAAATTTTGTACACATATTTATTAAGTATTAAACTACACAAAAAAATTTTTTCAAGGAAAAATATAAAAAATTGTCCATTTTATAGATACTGCAGTGTGACGATCCGAAAATCCAATGCCTTGTTGGCGGACATCCTAGCGCCGGTAATAAACCACCGAAATCCAAAAACAAAAAAGATTTATAAAATATATGAAGAGTACCGGCACCTCTACCTATAATATCAATAAATTGCTGAAAGAAAAAAAATGGCGGATGTTTGAACTTTTGATTACGATTTTTATCTTATTTTTCGCTCTTTAAAGTAAACTTAAAAATAAAAAAAATATTGAAAGTGTATCGAACTTAGGTAGAGGTGCCGAAGAATTGAATTATCTTTAAAATAAAAAATTTAAAAAAAAAGGATCCATCGAATAGTTTTTGAGTTATCGTGTCCGCCAGTTCCAAAAATGTAGTTCCAAGATATTATAAAATCACGGACTTAAAATATATATAAAGAAACGTATTTTCAAAATTTTATATTTAATACTCATTATTGCTTGAACTACGTTTTTTGAATTTTTTTTTTTTTTATAGAAAGCTGGATTCGGTTAATGTGCAAGAATCTTGTTTTTAAATTATTTTCAGTAAAATCATTTTGGAAACATATTCTACACATAATTTGCTATCAATTTTGGCAAAAAAAAAAATCGATTTTTTTATCAAATCTCAAGTAAACCTTTCCTTAAATTACTTTCAGCAAAATTACTTTGGGAACATATTCTACACATAATTAGCTACCAATTTCTGCAAAAAAAAAAATATTGATTTTTTTTAACGACTCTCAAGTAAACCTCCCCTTAAAGAAATTCTTTAAGAGAATATTAGATTACAGTCCGACTTATGTATTTTCAACTTTAAAATAGTTATTTTCGATACGTATGCGTAAAGAGAGGTATTCTAGTAGGCTTAAATTGGGGCACGAGTCTAAGGCATACACAACGAGATCGAGTGTGCTGTATACCCCCACGAGCCGTCAGACATGTGGGGGGTGAGTGCACGAGATCTCGTTGTGTATGCGTCAGTCCCTTTAGCGAGTTCACTGTTTAGGGTCCTTTTTTAATATTTTTTAAAAATAAAACACAAAGGCTATTGGCGGATAAGCATGGGTAGGAATGCCCTTGTATGAATTGTGTTGGCTTTTTTCCTGCTAACTGCTATCGACGTAAAATTGAAATTTACTGAGATTCAACCTTTAAAAATTTAACCCTTCTTTTAAAGCCCCGATCAAAACACTTATCATCAGTTTTGAAACCACCAAAATGACAATCCGTCTGTACCCTTTCGATCGCATTTAGATATCTTGAAAATACCGAAGATGTAGCGAAAAATTCGACTTCCGTGATGGGGCCCCGCTGCTTACGGAGTTTTTAATTTATTTGTTTACTTAATGTATATTTTGTTTTAGAAACTTTACTTTTGAATTTTTTAATAAACTTCTTAAATGTATAAGCAGAATTTTACTTTGGGGCCTATCTCACTATGAAACTGTGATTTTAGTCTCGTGCTCTATCATTTTCATAGTGCCGACTGTATAGAAAAATTTTAAATCCAACTTTGTATATAACCACCATATTTGTCAGTACATTAATCATTTTTATTTTTTACTCGAATTTTTCAACTGAAAAAATTAGACTTATACAACCTATACGATAAGAACGGCGAGAGGCGAGAGTAGGGGCGCTATCCGTTTTCGGACCCGTAGAACACGATTCTGTAGAAAAAAAATGTCTGATATATATATATATATATATATATATATATATATATATATATATATATATATATATATAATTTTCCCGCCACATTTAAATATGTGTAGGACCCCCCTATGGAAGTTAAGAGCTAAAATTTGGTAAGTTGGGCTCATTTTCGAGGCACCTCATACTATCAAAGTGGGGTCACATTTTGGATCCGACCCAACCTTTAGGGGGGTGGTGGGAGGCAACAAAACAATAAAACTTTTCCAAACCGGTTGGAAATAATGTTTCGGTCAATTACCTACAACATATCCAAAATTCAGATGACCTGGAGGGAGGAGAGGGGGAAAAATGATTTTTGCTGGATCTAACACGCCTCCAGCCCCCTAGAATTAACGCAGACGGTTGAAATTTGGTGTGTTGATAAAGTTCGTACCTAGGTTGTGCTTTTTGGAGGTTTTAATATTTTACCCCCACCCCCTTCATTTTTAAGCTATAATTTCATGCTTTTTTGACATTTTCGAAGTTTGTACCACTCGCACAGGTCACCCAAATAAACCTAGAGGGCTGAAATTTTGCGTACAGGTTAAGTTAATAGCCAGCCACTGCTTTTTGGAGGTTTCAACTTTTAACCTTTACCCCCACGATTTTTACGCCAATATTTCCTTAATTTTTTTGCTTGTTTTCTAACACGTCTAGAGATTCTCTAAGGAAACCTAGAGGGCTGAAATTTTGTACGTGTATTCAGTTAGTATCCAGCTAGTACCTTTTAGGGATTCCACATTACTTTTCCCCCCACTTCTCCCATTTTTACATCGGAATTCAATGCTATTGTTAAATGTGTTTTAAATGCATTATTTTTATTCTAAATACAAGTAGGCGAATAGTAATTTTAAAAAATTTAAAAAAAAGTGAACTTACTTTTATAACAAATGAAATACATACATATTAAGTAATTTAAAAATGTTATTAAAGTCACTGTTTATTTATAAATTAGGAATTTTGGATTTTTATTAGTCGAATGTTTCCTTGAAAAAATTAGATTTATACAGTCTATACGACAAGAACGGTGAGAGGCGAGAGTAGGGGCGCTATCCGTTTTCGGACCCGTAGAACACGAATATGTAGAAAAAAAATGTCTGATATATATATATATATATATATATATATATATATATATATATATATATATATATATATATATATATATATATATATATTCCCGCCACCTTTTAATTTGCGTAGGGCCCCCCTATGGAAGTTAAGAGATGAAATTTGGTAAATGGGGCTCATTTTCGAGGCACCTCATACTATCAAAGTGGGGTCAAATTTTGGGAAAATTTTTGATCCGACCCAACTTTTAAGGGGGTGGTGGGGGCGGAAAAGCAATAAAACTTTTCCAAACCGGTTGGAAATAATGTTTCGGTCAATTATCTACAACATATCCAAAATTCAGCTTCCTAGGATGATTTGGTGTGAGTAGAGGGGGGAAAAAACGATTTTCGCTGGATCTAAGAGGCCCCCAGCCCCCCAGAATTAACGTAGAGGGTTGAAATTTGGTGTGTTGATAAAGTTCGTACCTAGGTTGTGCTTTTTGGAGGTTTTAATATTTTACCCCCACGCCCCTCATTTTTAAGCTACAATTTCATGCATTTTCGACGTTTTCGAAGTTTGTACCACTCGCACAGGTCACCCAAATAAACCTAGAGGGCTGAAATTTTGTATTCGGATTGAGTTAGTATCAAGGGGGTGCCTTTTGGGAGTCTCGACTTTCAAACCCTACCGCCACCTTTTTTAACAGTTTCGTTCGGGTCAAAATCTCCCCAAATAAACCTAGAGGGCTGAAATTTTGTGTACAGGTTAAGCTAATAGCCAGACACTGTTTTTTGGGGTTTCAACTTTTAACCCTTACCCCCACGATTTTTACGCCAATATTTCCTTAATTTTTTTGCTTGTTTTCTAACACGTCTAGAGACTCTCTAAGGAAACCTAGAGGGCTGAAATTTTGTACGTGTATTCAGTTAGTATCCAGCTAGTACCTTTTAGGGAGTCCACATTACTTTTCCCCCCACTTCTTCCATTTTTACATCGGAATTGAATGCTATTGTTAAATGTGTTTTAAATGCTTTACTTTTATTCTAAATACAAGTAGGCGAATAGTAATTTTAAAAAATTTAAAAAAAAAGTGAATACAATTTTTTAACAAATGAAATACATACATATTAAGTAATTTGAAAATGTTATTAAAGTCACTGTTTATCTATAAATTAGGAATTTTGGATTTTTATTATTTATAAAATAGAAATTTTGGATTTTTTTTGGAAAGAAAAAATATCTTCATAAAAGCCTTCCAGTTTACCATTTAAGTTCCTTTTTTAATATTTAAAAATAAAACACAAAGGCAATTGGCGGATAAGCATGGATAGAAATGCCCTTGTACGAATTGTGTTGGCTTTTTCCCTGTTAACTGCTATCGGCACAAAATTGAAATTTACTGAGATTCAGCCCTTAAAAACTTAAAACCTTTTTTTAAAGCCTCGATCAACCGGACACTCATCATCAGTTTTGAAACCACCAAAATTACAAATCGCTTGTAGACTTTCAATTATATTTCGCTTGTAGACACTCAATACCGAAGATGAAAGGAAAAATTCGACTTCCGTGATGGGGCTCCGCTGCTCACGGCGTTTTTTATTTATAAAATAGAAATTTTGGATTTTTTTGGAAAGAAAAAATATTTCCATAAAGGCCTTCCAGTTTACTATTTAAATTCCTTTTTTAACCTTTTATAGGATAGTGGTAAATATTAATGCCACTACAAATAAAGATCACTTTCTTTCTTAATTTCGATTTAAATTAATCTTTATGGACTTATTTGATTACGTATGTTAACAGTGACAAATATGCATAACACTTTCATTCAAGTTAGAACTTGTCGCGGGCATTACGACGAAAACCAATAAAAGTGGCAAGCATATTTACCACCGGCCATTTGTACTATTTCTATACAAATTATAATACAATACAACATTTTAATAAAAAATTGATTTTATTTAATTTTTAGTTGGTAGAAATCATCTACAAAGTTCATTAATTAAGTGGTCAGTATATTTACCACCATGCATGCACACACAATTGTTTTCTTAAACGTTAGTGGCATTATAATTGGCCACCCCTTAGAGCCATATTACAAGTAATTACAATTTTTTTAGTATTTTTTCCTAGCTCCATAGACTGACGTTAATTTAATTAAGTTTTTCTTAAAAATTAAAAATTAAATGTTGTGTCCTATAAAGGGTTAATATTTAAAAGTAAGACACAAAGGCAATTGGAAGATAAGCATGGGTAGGAATGCCCTCGTACGAATTGTGTTGGCTTTTTTCTTGCTAACTGCTATCGGCACAAAATTGAAATTTACTGAGATTTAGCCCTTAAAAACTTAAAACCTTTTTTTAAAGCCCCGATCAACCGGACACTCATCATCAGTTTTGAAACCACCAAAATGACAAATCGCTTGTAGACTTTCAATTACATTTCGCTTGTAGACATTCAATACCGAAGATGAAAGGAAAAATTTGACTTCCGTGATGGGGCTCCGCTGCTCACGGCGTTTTTTTTTTTTTTTTTATTTTGCTTCATTTATATATACGTTGTATCCGTGTATGTATATAAACCTGTGATTTCTCTATTGTATTCAGTGCTTAGAGTTTTAAGCTTGTTCATTGGAAATGTACATGTGACTGACTACTGTACAGAGGTTACATCTGATTGGTTTTGACTGACATATAGCAAGAGAAATTGAAAATTCATGAGTTGATTAATACGAGCAGATTGAAAATACATGAATCGGATTGTAGTTAGTTAACTTATGTTTTACTGCTATTTGCCAGATTTAATTAACTTAATTCATTTATTACACTATTTCAGGGATACAGCAGGTCAAGAACGCTTTAGAACCATAACGACAGCTTATTATCGTGGTGCAATGGGTATTATGTTAGCTTATGATATTACAAACGAGAAAAGTTTTGAAAATATTAAGAATTGGATACGAAATATAGAAGAAAATGCATCAGCGGACGTAGAAAAAATGTTATTAGGCAACAAATGTGAATTAAACGACAAACGCCAAGTGTCGAAGGAACGTGGTGAACAACTTGCTATTGAATATGGTATTAAATTTATGGAAACCAGTGCGAAAGCGAACATAAATGTCGAAGAAGCGTTTTTCACACTAGCAAGAGATATTAAAGCTAAAATGGAGAAAAAATTGGTAAGATATATTTTTTTTTAAATATATATATTATATAGTTTTATAAATGAAGGAATAAAATGGGTCTTTTTTCGTCCCACGCATTTATATTTGTTGATATTTGTTTGGCAAGGAAAGTGGACAAAATGTGTTTAATGAATCAACCCAAAATTTTGAGAAAAAAATTGATATTTACTAAATGTAACTGATAGGAAAATGATAATTAGGGAAGTGGGATAAATAAACGCATAATATTTCCGGCTATAATTCTAGCTTAGCGTTTTTTTCACTTCTTCGGGTTTCTCTAATTTTTTTTTTCTTACTTTAAAACTTGTTCAATGGTTTGGGCTAGTGATACACAGAGCAAGGGATATTTTGCATGATTTTACTCAAAATATATGAAAACATATGTTATAATAAATTCAGTGTTAAACTATCTGATTTTTTGGGTCAGTTTTAGAATTTTAAAATTTAATTTTTTAATCATAATTATCCAAACAATACCTGCTTAATTTACTACTTGTATGTTTAGACTACCCAAAAAAAGAAAATTAAAAGAACGACAATTGTTGATAATTTCATTTATCGTCCATTTTCAGATATATTTTGATATTATTTATATCTTCTTTAGTGGCGCTTTATTTTTCCATTACAACAAAAACTTTTACAACATTAAAATTTAAAGGCCGTTTTCCATTTATAAAACATTTACACAGTACATGACACCAGGGCCGGATCTAGGGGGGGCAGCCGGGGCACGTCCCCCCCCCCCCCTGGATGATTTTAGGGGCGCCAAAAACGTAATTTGAGGGGCGCGAACATGGTGAAATTTTTTTGGGCGGAGCAAAATTAAAAAATTTTTTGAAGTGAGGAGCCAAAAAAAAAAGGTCGACAGTTATTTTATGATAGGGTCAATGGTCCTGGAGCAAGTGATGAGCAAAAAAAAAAAAAAAAACGTGAATAGTAACAATTTATGATAGGGTTAAAGTGAATTTGTAAGTAGGTGATGACCAAAAAAAAAAAGATCAATGGTGCCGATTTATGGTAGGTCCAGGTGACTTTTTTTGTCATCATCCAGTTAAAAATTTTTTTGCTGCGAGGGGCGCCAACAGGAAAATTTGCCCCCCTCCTTATAACTCTTGGTCCGGCCCTGCATGACACTGTGTCATACAGTGTCTATTTATTTTATAAGCAGAACATGAACTTTTAGTGTGTGTCGGCAGAAGGCAGCATAGACAAAGTTACTAGATTTAAAAAAAAAAAAATAGATTCAATCTGCTTGATATACTTTCTATAGTTTATAATTACATCTATAATTTCATAGAAATATGTCAAAAGCAGTTAAAACGTTAGCTTATAGGCGGAACATGAACTGCTAGTGTTTCGGCAGAAGGCAGCATAGACAAAGTTACTACATTTAAAAAAAAATAGATTCAGTCTGCTTGATATATTTTCTGTAGTTTACAATTACATGTATAATTTCATAGAAATGTGTCAAAAGCAGTTAAAAGGTTAGTTTTGCAATAAAATTTAAATTTTTTTTTTTTTTTTAAAAATAAAGTACAAAAATCACTAAAATTTGGTTGGCATTATTTTTTCTGTACGCACTGTGTCGTCTATGTTTTCTAAATGGAAAACCCTCAAAGTTTAGTTAGCTCTCGAATTTAAAGTATCTTATTAAATGTTTCAATTATAATTAGAATACTAATAGTCCAGGAGGTATCGGCGCATGAGTACCGAAAACTATTCCACCTCAATTTTTTTATGCGATCCTGTTCAGATTGCCCTATTGATGATATAAATGCATGTTGCCATGGGGCAACCCGGGGCCATATTGCTAAAAACCGAAATTGTTTAAACAATTGCAAGGAATTGTTATTTTTCAACCGGACAATTTTTTTTTTTTATATTCTTTATTTAAATACAAATAAAAAAGGTCCTATGGCCTTTCACGATAAAGTTAATATTTTTAGAGATATGAATTTTTAAAGGTTCGAAAAATCTCAAATTTGGGTACTTTTGACCCATGAAAAATATATTAAAAAAAAAAAAATAAAATATAAATAATATTTTTTTTTTAAATTCTTTATACAATAGTTAATAATATCCTTAATAGAGATTTAAAAAAATTTCATTGTTTATACCTGTTTTTTAATTGTTAATTTCGCGCGCTTACAAGTATACGTCGCTTACCTTTAAGTATTTTTTCAACCGGACAAATTTTTTTTATATTCTTTATTGAAATACAAATAAAAAAGGTTCTATGACTTTTCACGATAAAGTTAATATTTTTAGAGATATGAATTTTTATGATGATGATATGTTGAATACTAATATGAATGTTTTTATTGTTTAAAGTACTTCGAATCCCACAAAGTGGGTTAAGGGTATCGATAAAAACAATACTACTAATTATATTATGGCGCTTATTATAACCAAATATAAATAGTAATTCATTAAAAAGCAAAATAAATAACAATTGGGCAAAGCGGAGCAAAAAAAGCAAACTATTCACTTTAATTTAGAAGCTTGGGTCTATTGTCTGACAGGCCGGGGATAAGAGGGGATTTTTACTAATGGTTCTTTGAATTTAAAATTTGTTTAAAAAAATTGATTTTCGGACTTACGAAGCCCTTATTTTATTTAAAGTATGAATATTATTATATTGAACAAGAAATTACTTATCCTTAGTAGTAGAATCCATCACAAAAAATCACCACAACTGGTAAAAAAAACCTAGAGAGGTCATTGCGTCAGTGGCAAAAATGCGAATGATTTTATGTATTTCAGCTAGTTATCTTGTATACTTACTCTCATTATCGATGTTTCGTATGACTGATACCAAAACAATACACGTGTCGGTGTAATTACCAACTAATAGCCTATCTACCCTCATCAATGGTTTCAAGAAATTTTAATTTTGTTATTGTGCAGCTAGCTTGTACTAGGCGAAACACTGTGGTATGACCAAATCAATATATTTATTAAAAATCACATAGTGATTGAAAAAATTATCAAACTGGATCGGCTGGGACCTGAACCCAGAAGCTCTTGGTAACTAGACAAGCGCCTTGACCCCTAGGCTACCGTTTGAAATTTTTTTTTTCGATTTTTATGAAATATATTTGGAACAACAGTTTAACATGTCGAACCCACAAGCCAGCTCAAACATATATAAATGCCATGTTTTTTTTTATTTTTTATTTTGCTTACTTATTAGTATATCTGATATTTCTTCTATATGAAAAATACGTGTATTTCTACATGTCCCTGCCACTCTCCATAAATATTTTATGAGAAAATATACCGTCTACTGTTGCCGCTGTACAATAATATACGAGATGGCGTTGATGGTACTTATAGGCTGAATAAGCGGCAATTTTAGATACTCAAAATCCAGCTGTGATTTTGGAGCCTATGGAGTGTGTCAGCGAATAATAATTTAATATTTATTAGTTAATAAATTGTTTTAATATTTTTTATATATATTTTCCTTTCCTGTAAATTTTTGCTGTTTTTCGTCTACAAATACTATCAGCGCCACGTAACGAACTGTGACAATAAAAATTCGTTCTTTAACACAAGTAGCAAGGACATGATTATTACTTCAACTAATACTAAAGCAATTTACTTAATTGTGTGTGGACTCCCTCTAACAGAAAAAAATGCCTGCATTAGTAACTTACTTTAGATATTGAGGGGAGATTCGCTAAAAAAAAGAAATCGAATTTTTTTTCTTCATAATTATGTTCCTTAAAGTGTTAGAAATATTCTCTTAAAATTTTATTTTAAAAAAATGACAAATCAAAAAGTTATGGGCATTTTAGTGCGCGCACTTTACTACAGATGTGCCGTGACTATTTGGACCCGATTTCGTCGGGTGAGTGACGAAAGAGAGGGGGTAAAGCAACCATACATAACATAGAAAATAATGTCTTACAGAATTGCTTGTACACTTACACATAAAGTTAATGTATTTTCCAATTACGTTTATAAATATAACTTTAATTACAAAAGGAAAAGATTAAAAACCAATTTTATTTAACTTATGGGTGTAGTATAGTCTTGTGAAAAGTATTTTTCTAACCGAAATTAAGCCTTTTTAATTAATTTGCTTTATAACCTTATACAGCTATACAGAGCGTGTATGGCTGTTACTATAGTTATAAAATTATGAACAATTTGAATAGTGAATACAAGTATGAATAACCCACAACAGCGTACACCAAACATTGTATCTGTGATTACCAATCGGTGGACCAGCTGTAGATATTATCAATAACATATGTATTATCAATAATAAGCTTGAATACTGATTTTGAAGTTAAATCAAATTCTTATTTATTAATTTTTTATCAAATAATATTATTTTTATGAAATGTTCTTGTCTTTCTCATTTTCGTTTTTAGAATATTTGAACAAAGATTATATTTAACATATTTATCATAAGTTTTTTCAGCTTTTGTTAAATATCTTCAAAAACAGGATAATAAATTGTTTTATTACCCAACCACTTTATACAATTTATTTCTGGGCTTTTTTGAAAAATTTTATTACATAGTTTATTGATAACATGATGATAACTGTGTTGGCAAGTGTGTTTCCAACGTATGAAGATTATGAAGAAGAAACACAAATTTTTTTGACTTTTTTAACTTGAAGATATTTTTGTGGTTTTTGTTTATTTTGTAAATATGATTTTGATGTGCAAATATTTATTTTAATTCGTTTTCAAACCAAACTTTTTTTAATATTTAAGGGATATTAACGTGACTTTATGAAATTGAGTTTATAAAATAATACTTAATATTTTACTATACTGTGTTTTATTAAAGTAAGAATATAAGGAACAGTAAATTAACAAATAAGAGTAATCTATTTTTTTTTTCAAATTTCTATTCACAACTGTTTGGTGGTCACTGGAATCTAACTGTGGCAACTATATAAATATAAAAAAAGACAAACTGCAAAAAAAGGATAGATCAAAGTGTAGAGATAAGGTATCGGGTCCTTTTAGTCACGGCAGATCTGTATAATTCAATTTAAAAAAAAAATTAAAATGTTTTTTTCTCGAAAGTACGTTTTTCGACATGGTTCCTCGTGTATCTCAAAAATTATTTGAGATATCGACATAAGTCAAAGTGCATATTATTCTTCGATACCCCCATTTTGGCTTCCGTAATATATTTTTAAAATGGCGGCCGTTTATAATCGAGAAAAAGCGGTGATTTTTGAAAATTTATTTTCAGAATGTGATTTCTTGCCGGTTTTTTATCTTTTTCCTTAGATCATAGTTAGTGCCATAACTGTATATGTATATTTTCAGAAAATTCTTGATTTTTTGATTTTGGTTCACTGGGGATTTCAGAACGCGAGGAACCATCAAGGTGGAAAAATCTCGCAGTGTCGACTTTAAAGCCATTTATACTCAGCTCATTTTTGAATTTTTTTTAAATTTTTTTTTGTAATCTCAAGACATGTAGAAACAATATTGTATATTTAGTTTTTTAATAAAATATTAATTTGTATAAAAAAAATAAAAAATAATAATAGTCAATTTTTTGATGTTTTCTTGGCGAATCTCCCCTTAAACACTTGTAAATTCGACAATACATAAACATCAGAGAAATGAGTTGATGGGCAAAAAATTTACCCACTAGCTTTTTACAGCCAAATTTCAAGATTTTTTCATCAAAAATTGTCAAAATATGTCTTATTTAATCAGTTTAAGGATTATATATAAAGGATAATCGGCTTAAATCATGGTTTAAATACCGTTTAAGTCACTTAGCTTAAATATTGATGCGTGCGAATCACATTGTATAGCAATATGAAATTTGTGTTAAAGGCATGAAAAAGGATTAGAGATTATGAGAATAAAATTTGATATCGAAATTTAGTTATTAATTTTTCGCGCTCTATATTACAGATTTCATTTCTTGGATTGTAAACTCCAGCCACCCCTGTTAGTGTAAATTTGAAAACTTTAATATCGTTGAATAGCTCTCGACAGTCATTATTTGCATTTTTTTGTCTTTAGTCATTTTGCTTGTTTAGAATCTAAATTTTCTGGAATTTGAAGTAGAAAATTTATCATAAAAAGTATATAGAATAAATTGGGTATAATCAATGAAATAGTAAAGTGACCTAGTGCGGAGTTTTTCAACCTTTTTGAGTCACGGCTTGGTAAAATCTTGGATAATTTTGTGCGGACCGATCACACATGAAGAGTGCAAGGGAAAAACGATCAGTTACAAAAAGTAAATTTTTCAGGGGAGCGTTTTTAAACTTTAAAGTGTGAATCATGTATTACAGGCGCATTTTTACATAAAAATAAACAATAAAAATTTTTTGCCTGAAAACCACGCATAGGATCTGGTTCAAAGTTTCGGTGGTTATTGCTAATATAGTAAGCTAGAAGACGCCATGCCAGCAGAAAATAGACGGCTAGTCGTTTTCGCGAAATTTGACATTAAATTTTGTATTATAACCGCATTTTTCAGCAAAAAAATTTGGTTCTTCCTCTGCATATCACGGACTATGTTCGATTTTCACGTGTAATGTTAGCACGGGGTCAATATTCTGCATACTGCCAACATAACTGCATGGATTTTGGCATTTTTTACTTTTTGTGACTCTGATCGTTTTTCCCCTATACCCTTCATATGATGATTACCAATTCTCTAAATTACATTTATTTTTAATATTAAATGTCTTTTTACGCCCACTTGGCCGACCATGTAATTGAGATAACTTTTGATACTTTTTTAAGCATTACAAAAATGTTTAAAAGCAATTATTTAATTTTAAACAGAATTCTTCAGAAGTCGTGTAATATGAAATGTCGTTTTCCGACCAGTTGGTCAACCCGGTAATTCAGATAAATATCGACACATTTTTAAGCATTAGAGAAACGTTTAAAAGCAATTCTTATATTTTAAATGGAATTCTCGTAGTCTGGAATCATTTCGGCTATTAATTGGAATAACATTTGGCCGTGTAATATGAAATGTCGTTTTCCGACCACGTGGCCAACCCAGTAATTCAACCCATTGCTCTAGTGTGTTAGACGTGTACTATTATGAACCGTAAATAAAAAAAACTATAATGCCAAAACATGCGATGCCTAAACTATTTTCTTATGTGTGTATATATATTTAGTTGAAAAAATTGTCGCTAGGTGGCGCTACCATGGGCTTTACCATAGAATCCCTGTACTAAATAGAGTCTCAGGACACGAATTTTGATAGTCCGCCATTTTTTATTAAAGGTTCGCCTAAAACAAATTGGACATAAGCTAAATATTTAAGAACATCAATTTATTTAAACCTAGAAAGAATAATTCAATTAATACTTTTGGTTGTTAAAAATTGTTCATTAATTCATAACTTATTAACAATAATTATGCACTCAAGTATCCGAGGTGTGATAAAAAAAATACGGTGAATAATTTTGTTAAGAGCAAAGTAATAAGTTGATTCCATGATTGGAAGAATTTCTGGAAGACTTTTTTAGGAGTGGCCTCGAGCTACTCTACCATGTCGCTCTGAATGAAGAAAATGGTATCAAAACATTTTCTTTTTAGGACAATTTTTAGTTTCGGAAAGAGCCAGAAGTCGCATGGTGCTAAATCCGGAGAATAAGCCGGATATGGATAAACAGGAACCTTATTTTGTGCCCAAAACTCGTGGATTAAAAGCGAGGTATGGAATGGCGTATTGTCATGATGAGGTAGAAAGCCATTGATCCATTCTTCTGGTCTCTTTATTCTTACATTGTTTTGAAAACGTTGCAGTAAGCCCTTGTATTATTCGGAGTTTACAGTCTTTCCGCTTGGAACGAACTCGGAACTTTCTTGAGATCGAGGTACATTCCGATCGCTGATCGTCTTTAACCGACCCGTTTCCGGTTTTGAATCGCTCATATCACTTATAAACCATCTTCAAAGTCACCACATTATCGCCATACGCTGATTTTAACATTTCATGGCCTTCTTTGGCATTTTTTTGCAACTTAATAACAAAATTTAATGTTAATACGTTGTTCGATATACACGATGCGCGACAAACACGGTAAACACGACCTCACTCTTCTCGCTCTGGAAGTCGACCTGTAAATCCATAACTTGTTCTAACGTGGCACCGACTGTCTCAACGAATCAGGCTATTGAATTTGTTATTTCAAATTTATATAACGTCAGTAGTTACTTCACCGTATTTTTTTTATCACACCTCGTATTTACTCAAACATGTGATAATTAATTTTGACATTTCTTTGATGAAAAATGGCTGTCTTGTCCCGACTCTATTTATTATAGGGACTCTACTTTCCCATATTCTAAAGGTTCATTGATATCTGCAGACACTGAACGTCACAGACACGTACAGTGGCAGACACGACAAATATTGTTTAATGTTTTTCTTATGAGCGTGTTCATATATAATGTAAATCGCGCAGACACGGATAAGCTCTATGTATGAATATGTTCATAAGAAAAGCATTAAACAATATTTGTTGTGTGTGCCACGGTACGTGTCTGTGACGTTCAGTGTCTGTATATATGAATGAACCTTAAGACGTTTCACACATCAAAATGCCGGGAGACGTAAGTTGTAAGGTGTGTCGTCATCTAATGATCCTGTTTGGAATATTGTGTAGTTTCCTAACTTAACCTCACATAACAGTGGTTTTTCAATTGATTAATTAAAAAAATCACTTATGTGTGTTTAAGTTAGGAAACTAAATAAAGTTTCATACAGGGTCACTAGATGGCGACATTCCTTACGGCTTATATCCGTACGTCGTACCGTATTTTGTTGTGTGAAAGGCTTTAACTTTATGTGTAATTATAAATAACGTTTATAAAACTTTTTTCCAATTTATCTACGATGTTACCAAATTTCATACTTTATGGCTTGTTATATTACTAAAATAGATATTTTTCTTTTGTTTTTGCGTTCTCTGGATTATTATAGAAGGTAATTAAAGTATTATTTTCGTTTCTTTTTGTTTTATTTTGTGTGATAGCATGTGTAACATGATTTGTAACATTGTTATAATATGGTAAACCGTTTTAATCATAAAATAATTGTAAATTAAAACAGAAATAAATGTACCATTTGTATTCCTGTAACAGATACAGTGTGTCACACTTAAGGGAGCACTGAATAACTTTTTCATGTTATGATTTGTTTCGAAAAAACCTTTAGACTAAGAAAATGAACTGTATAAATATTAAAAAAACCATGATTTATTAAAGACCCATTCTTCTTGCCAACAATTGGAATCTCATAACTATCTAGAGCTTCCGCTACTTAGAAGAACTTTGAAAGCTTATGTCGGGAAGTTATCAGCTATCTCAAACAGTCTTCTATTTAACAGAAATATTATTGGACATTCAATAATTAGTGACAGAAACGTGCAAAATATCTAAACATACTGGCAGTAATACACTGTTGGTAGTTGTTACCATGTAGGGGCAGTAATACAGGTTGAATTTTTTAAGAGTTGCCATTTTTATTACGATTAAACTATTGACTAAATAAAAAAAATGTTCAGATAAGAGTTGTGGTACCGCTGGGGGCAATCGATTGCTATAGTCGGGAGCTTCATAGCTAATTTAATTTTCAATCTATAAGGCAAACTTTCTAAATGAGAATCTTTTTTAGAATTTTTTAAAAATTAGTTTATAATTCAGATAAAATAATAATAACCATTAAAGGTTAAGGCGCTGAGGCGTGACATTTATATTTTAAAAAGTAAATTATTTGTTGGAGTACCTATTAATTGTTCGTTGGTTTCTTGGATAAACGAAATAAAAAGACCCTGATTGAACCTCGCCCTATACAGATACGTATCTGTTTGCCGTAAAATTAATAAATTTAGAAACAATTAAAAAAATTTCTGCTGTGTATTACCTTTCTTATAGTTGTTATTTATCTGCATTTCCATCACCAGCACATTTTCTCAATGATCTCTTTACCACTTCGCCAATCATTGCTTGAAGTAGGGTAAAAGCCCCTATACAGATAGTAGGGTAAAAGCCCCTATACCTGAACGCGTTCAATACTCGAACAGTTTTGATATTTTATATATTAAATGAAGTTATTTCTGAAAAAAAAACCGATAAATATTAAAACTGTTCGTTTTGAACGCGTTTCGCTATAGGGGGTTTTACGTTAGTATTATTAAAATAAATACGTCAGATGTAATATTTTTCTCTACCTGTATTATGCTAACAAGTTGAACGTTAGTCTGTTCATGATTCATGTATTTTATAGTCTGCTATAGTAACGTAAAAGCCCCTATACCGGAACACTATTTTTAGGTGTGTAATTAAACTGGCTTATACAAATTGACATATAAACGCCCATTTTTTTTTCTAAATAAGCATGAAAGAAAGTTTTTTTTAATCCAGTGAATATGTTTCTAAATACAACCCAAAAATTTTTATTTATTAATGCTTTTCTTTCACAAATTGTCGACATCTATATCCAAACAAAGAAATATTAATGACACTAGGAGTTGGGAACCGATATACAAACAGGCGTGTAATATGAGTAACACATAGAGTGACATCTAGACGTCAATGTAGGAAACATAGAATGGTTTAAGTATCGGACGTAAATAAAGAATCAAAATACGGTATATATATATATATATATATATATATATATATATATATATATATATATTTCTTTAATTAAGTATGGAAATATTAAATGAGGTGAATTTAAATTGAAAAATAATCATTCTATTGTAGTAATTTTATAGTTTGCTTTAAAAAAAAAAGAAGTGCTAGTAAAATAAATAATGTTTTTTTTTTTTTTTGTAAAACACAGAACGGCAGAAAAATAAATCGTTCCTTTAAAAATAATATATTCTACAGTTTTATCAGGTGTGGGGTATTACTCAAGAAAGTACGAAAATAATTAATTTATTTTGGTGTATTATCAACAGTCATTGCGGGAATTCACGTAGATAGTCTCGTGTCGGGTGCTTGTGAGATTCAAGAACCAGTTCCAGTCGATGCTGTGTGATATACACGTTGTATACCTTGCATACGTTGAGTACGTTCTTCGAGTTGTTCAAACTTGGTTTAAACTGTGTTGCTTGTAAGCCTTTGGAAGAAGCTACGTTTATTGTGTAATTATATCTGATCAATATAAGTTTACCATAACATCGCAACAAAGCATTGATCGTATTGAACCAGATTCAGAAAATATAGTTATATTTCCTATGAATCGTAAAGATGCTGTGGACTATAATCAACCTAGACATTTTGGAAATATATCACAGGTTTTACCAGAATTTGATCCCGTCGCGAACGTAATTACAATTAATCAATGGATCGCTAAAATGGAGGAATATGGTGAAATGTATCAGTGGGACGATATTACCATCCGACATTATGCTCTTTCTAAATTAACGGGTGTACCGAAAATTTGGAGAGACAGCTTGTGTGAAACACCAAAATCCTGGCAAGAGTGGTGTATGTTACTTAAAGATAATTTCGTAACTGTGAAAAGCGAACTTAGCAAACGTCTAAAAGCCCAAAACTATAAATGGAAACCAAACCAAAACATAATCGATTATTATTATAATAAATTATCGTTGTGCAATAAATGTAATATGCCGAATAGTGAAATAATAGAATGGATTGTTCTTGGACTTAACAATAATCGTTTTCGTGACTATCTTGGACCTTTAAGTCGTTATATGAAACCAAGTGAATTATTAAAAGATTTGGAAGCTGGTGCAAAATACATTACTAATAATTTTAATCAAAACAAACAAAACCACAACTTAAATACGTCAATGAATACTGCGAGTGAACCGGCTATATTCAAAATGTCAAAAACAATTACTTGTTTTAAATGTAGACAGATTGGTCATTATGTTCGTTCGTGTCCAAATCGTAATTTAAATGATAACAAGAAACCAGGAAATTCAAATTCAAATAATCAAAGTTTAAATAATAGTACTAAGGAAGAAAATAGTGTGAATAACGTTTCAAATACCGTTATGAACATTGACAACGAACAATCGCATAGAAAATATTTTTAAAATGTAAATTTTAAGAATGTAATTAATGAGTACAACGATTTAATTGCTCGAAATATGAATCAAATTGGATGTACGAATAAAATTCAAATGCATATCCAGTTAAAGTCAGACAGCGACACCGTATACTACAAGCCATATCGTCTTTCAATATCAGAACGGCATGAACTGCAGAAAATTGTTAAAGATTTGAAAAATGCAGACATAATCGAAGAATCATCATCAGCGGCCTTTGCAAGCCGTGTTATTAGTGCGTAAACGTCATGCTGACTATAGATTATGTATTGATTATGGACGTTTAAATAATTTGACTGTTAAAAATCATTTTCCTATTCCTAGGATCGATGATCAAATAGACATGCTAAGAGACAAGTGTTATTTTACAAGTTTAGATTTATTTTCAGGATACCATCAGGTGGCAGTTAGCAAAGATTCACGACCAAAGGCAGGTTTTGTTACTTCTGATGGCTGCTGGCAATTCAAAAGAATGAGTTTTGGCCTTTGCAATGCGCCGGCGGTCTTCCAAAAACTAATTAACATAGTACTAGGATCTTTAAGGTATGACGTAGCACTTGCTTACCTTGATGATATTATTATTCCTTCTACTACCGTAGAAGAAGGAATTAAAAATTTAAAGTTAATATTTGATGTTTTACGCCAAGCAAATTTGACCCTAAATATTACGAAATGTCATTTTCTAAAAACTAGGATTGAGTATTTGGGCTATGAAATTTCTTATCGAGACGTGCAACCGGGAAAAAGGAAACTAAACTGCTTATTAAATTTTCCTAACTCGACGGATACTAAAGCAGTACGGAGCTTTGTAGGTTTAGCGAGTTATTTTCGTAAATTTGTTAAACATTTTGCTCAAATTATGAAACCTAACTAGTTTGCTAAAGAAAAATAATTCGTTTAATTGGGGTAAAGAACGGCAAACAGCTCTTGAGTCAATAAAGTCAAAACTGTGCACCGAACCAGTTTTAAAAATTTATAATCCATTAGCGAAAACTGAGTTACACACTGACGCGTCAAAAGACGGAATTAGTGGGGTTTTGTATCAATTACAGGATGATAATTGCTTACATCCAATTTAATATTTTTCGCGCTGCACAACACTGGAAGAATCACGTTATCAATCATTTGAACTTGAAGCTTTGGCAATAGTTGATTCCGTCCAACGAAGTCGTGTATATTTATTAGGAATAAAATTTACTATACGAACTGATTGTAATAGTTTAAAACTATTAGAAAATAAACGTGACCTAAATCCACGTGTAGGCCGGTGGTTTCTTAAACTTATGGAGTATGATTTTACAGTACAGTACCATAGCGCAGCTGTCAACCGAGTGGCTGATGCGTTGAGTCGATCACCAGTTGAACATGCGGTAGAAACAGAAATCACAGGGTTGCCTGTGTACAGTATCAGTGTAACCAGTGACTGGATTGCAGCTTTGCAACGTACAGATCCGGAAATTGTACAAATATGCAAAAGATTAGAAAGTGCTAACCCAATAGTGCACGAAAAATTCACTATATGTAGTGGTAGGATATATAAACGTTGCAAGACTAAAAATTTATTTCGTCGATATGTACCATATGATCTTAGATACGATATTGTGAGCGAAACACACAAAAATCTTAATCATTTAGGGATCGACAAAACACTTGAAAAAGTAAAGGAAACATATTATTTTCCGAAACTAAGAGATTTTGTTACACAATATGTTAATCGGTGTATTAATTGTCTTTATTATAAGGATAAAACCGGCAAAATGGAAGGATATCTCCATCCTTTAGAAAAAAGGTGATAAGCCATTTATTACAGTACATTTGGATCATTTGGGGCCGTTTAAACTTAGTGAAAACGGTAATAAATATGTTATTGGCTTAATTTGTGGTTACAGTAAATATAGTGTACTAAAAGCAGTGCCAGATACTACATCGTCTGAAAGATTAAACTTTTACGGGAATTTATTTCACACTATGACAAACCGCATCGTGTGATAACGGACAGAGGTAGCGTTTTCACCTCTATAGAATTTAAATTATTCACGTAAAAATAGCAACCGGAACTCCAAGGGCCAATGACCAGATAGAAAGACTAAATCGCACAATTGGGTATTTGACTGATGCAGTTATTGGTAATGAAATATTGTGAATAACATAGAGTGTAATTCGATAATAATGATTAACCATTTAAATTAATTTTAAAAAAATATATAAATATTTTTTTTTTAAAATGAAAATTATGAATTTAAAATTGGCGGTTGATGTGATGAGAACGATTCGTTGGCATGTATGACGTGGTTGTCAAATATAGTTCCTCATAACACAAAAAGATGTCGTTGTCAGTGGTAGAGGTGGTTGTGTTCTATAGTTGATGATGTGTTTGATCATAAGCAGCCTCCACATTCTCGCCGAGGTTGGACGAGTCGAGAATGTAGAGGGTCATTTCGTTGTGCTTCGCGGTTGGTGTTTCAATGCTATTCTTATGCCTCGGCCAACCTCGCGAGGAACTACTTCGTCCAACTTCGGCGAGAATGTGGAGGCTGCTTTAGATTTGATCAATGTCAGATCATATCTATGGTCAGATCAATCTAAATTCTTTTTTCGATTTATATCTGCCATATCGATCGAGCTTTGTGTTTGGCGGTTTTGTTGTCATATAACGGATTCTGTGTATGTATAACGGTGTGTCAATTGTATTAATTACAAATCGTATAAACAAATTTGGGTAAATAAATAATAAAAAATCGATCTAAAAAAACAAAAATGTCTTATAAAATTTGTTCAGTGCCTTTATGTGTAAACACAACAAAAGTAACACCAAATAAATTGTTTATTAACGTACCGAATGATCCAGAAATACGAAAAAAATGGTTAGAATTGGCACATCGAGATCCATTTACTGTGTCACCAAAATAAAAAATTTTTTTCTGTGAAGATCATTTTGATGTAAGTAAAAATATAGAAACGTAATATTAAACAGAAACCTTTTATACAAAATTTGATGTTATTTATGCCTATAATTTTGTAGAAGTAAGAGAAGCAAAGTTTTTATTATTTAATTTGCGTAATTAATAAGTATTTACAAAATTACAGATTATGCATGATATGGAAAATTATATGCTTTATAAAACGGGTTTTGTTCGCAAAATTAAAATGAGACCTGGTTGTTTGCCTTCAAAATTCAAGTGTCAACAGCTACGAATTAAGAGAGGAACAACTACGTTAGCATTAGAATTAACCGAACCAAAGAAGCCGCGTACGTTTCAAGAAACTGAAGTCAGTTCAATTAAAGATATAGCGATACCAAGCTCAAGTGGAAGTGACTTAGGTAGGTTACAAGTTAAAATACTATCAGACAAAAGTGCTTTGATATGGGAGCCATTTAAGTACATTTTTTATTATCTATCTTTATCATGCGAAAAGTACGTGACCCTATCTTCACGTTATGTAAAGTAAGACGCACGCACAATATATTTTATTTATGTCACATAAAGGCGCCACTATCGGCATCATACAGCAGCCTATAATAGAGCTTTCATCTCTATGTACGTATACGAATGGGCCATTTTCTCAAATATGTAGCAATCTGTCACCAGGGCGGCAACACAGGTATGTGGGATTACATCTGTATAATCGAGATATTAATTTAACCAACCAAAAATCACCTTCTGTTAATTCTATTTTAGCAACGAAATTTTTCAATTCGGTTACCTAGGAATATTGTTTATTTTTTAGAAATTAATATTCCAACTATGGAGATGGAGTTCCGGATAACCCGTGTCGCCGCCCTGGTGTTAAACAATTTTTTTATGCGGTTACATAGCAATTTTTAAATTAAAATTTCATTCATAGAGATGTAGTGCCAAATTACCTGTGTCGTCGCCCTGTGTCAGATTGCTACATATTTGAGAAAATGGCTCATTATGTCCTGTAATAAATAGGGTTCGTTTACTGAATAATATACAGCACATTATGTTTCTCATCTTTCATCCCGCTATCGGTGTCGGAGAAACTACTAATAAAGTGGTTTTACTCTCCGTCTTTAGTTATTTAATAACGGCCATTGGTCTGTGTTAAATGATATTTCCGAGTTTTCATCTATAATTTAAATTTTTCAGACCCTGTTGATAATGCGACACAAGTGGATCCACATTTAAAAAGTAAAATAACCCAAGTATATTCAAAAGAGAAAATACCATATAGGAGTAAGAGCACACAAACAAGTTGCATTACAACTAATAAATCATTATCTCCAATAAGGACACCGCACATAACTGTCTCAACATCCCCATTTAAAGTTGGAGATTCGATTTCAAAATCGTCGACATCTGGTAGTGTTCCTGCTAAAAGACGACTGATTTTTACTGAAGATTCTCCGTCATCATCTAATCCAATGTCATCTTCTGAGCAGTCACAACCGTGCAGCGAGTACGAATTGGAAGATTTGAATAGAGAAGTATCAAAAATAGCCAAAAAAAGTGAGGACGAGGAATTTCAAAAAATTTGCCTCGCAAATATTGTAAAGTTAATTAAAAAGAAGCCCAGATTTTACATTGGAGTTCCGAAGGAATGTTATTATTTAATTAAAATTATTGAAAACAATACTAACATTCCAGAAGAACATATTTTATTATGTTTGAAAAAGATTAGATTAAATATCACATTCTCGGAGCTGGGGGACCAATTTGGAATGTCATTGTCCTACGCAAATAAAATATTTAAAAAAAAATGTACCAATTATTGCTGGCGTACTAAAAAAATTTATATTAAAAGCAAATAAAAATTCCGTAAAAGAAAATTTACCCATGCCTTTCCGCCATAAATATAGCAGTATTTATTGTATTATAGATTGTCTGGAAATTGAAATTCAAAAACCAAGTAAACCTCTACATCAGGCTTTGACGTGGTCAGAGTACAAAAAAGCAAATACTGTAAAGTATTTAATAAGTTGTACACCTGATGGTGTCATAAATTATATATCTGCAGGCTACACGGGTAGAATAACGGACGTTTCGCTACTCGGAGAGTGCGATTTTTTGGATAACTTGGAACCAGGTGTATCTATACTGGGGGATAGGGGATTTAAGCATCTGGAACCAGTATTGTTACAAAGAGGATTTAATTTAGTTCGACCTCCTACTGTTTCATCTGGTTCCAAGTTATCAAAAATCGAGACCCGAAAAACAAAAGAAGTTGGCCAGTTTACGAGTGCATGTTGAAAGGGTGATAAGACGTGTGAGGGAATTTTTAATGTTAAGGCCCCATTCCGTTATTAATTTAAATTTATTACAACACTTGGACGAATGTGTCATCATCGCGTGCGCATTGATTAATTTACAGGGGCCTTTAATTAAATCTTATTAATAAAAATTTGTAAATATATATTTTTTTTATATATTATAACTATTTCTATTGTATATATTTTTATTTTATATATTATAACGATTTCTATTGTATTCTATTTCTATTATATTTTTAAATATAAATTAAATTTTTTTTTTTTGTGTATATTATTATTATTATTGTCATTATTTTTTATATCCATTTTTCTCCTTTATTTGTAATCTGTTTTATGTAGGTATATTAATATAATTCATTCAAAATGAATCTTTTTTTTTTTTAAAAGGGTGTATATCACAAAAACCACTGAGCAGTAAATCGAACATATTAACATGTTTCCTAGAGATACCACAGGCATTAAATTTTGAAGCATGACTCCATTTTAGAAAGCCCAAATTGTAACCACGGAGACTTGTTTATAAATATTATAGTAGCACTACATTCTCGCGAGGTCGCCTCGACGAGACGTTCGTCGAGGTTTTGACGAGGCGAGACAACACGAGTATGTACCGTCTACACTCTCGCTCATTACTCAGTTATTCATACTGCTCATACGCGTTCGTATAGTTTGAAATGTCAATCATAGATGGACAAGATGGGTGATGTCGGTGACATGGATTCAAATAACTGCTGCTGCAGTTCTATGTACTGTTGAATCCTATAATTTTCTTCATGCATATTACACAAAAAAGTTTAAAATAACGTTTTTGTAAATTTAAGGCATGATTTTAGGTTATGTATAAAAACATAATAGCTCGCAGATATGCAACATATGCAATATCAAGACACGAGTATATGCGAGAGTGTAGTTGATCGCCTCGCCTCGTGTCTCGTGTCCTTTAACTTGTGACAAAAAACCGACTCAGGTCGGAGACCTGACGAGGCGAGGCAAGGCTTGACGAGGCGAGGCGAGGTAACACGAGAGCATCAACTACACTCTCGGCCTCGCGTCGCCTCGTGTTGCCTCGACGAGAGTGTAGTGCTACTATTAGATAAACCATTAAATTAATGGTTTGACCGCCATTATAGTAATCCCATCAGTCAGTTTTTTTGCTTACATCAGTCATTTTTTTCAATTTTTTAATGTATTTGTAATACACAGCATTCTCTCTAGTCGTTTCTCACCTCAATGACAAAAACCAAATTTGTGAGAAAATGGAAAACTATTGTCTTGCTTTATATTCAATATTAAAAATTGTGATTTTCTTTTAAACGTGCGTATCTCACTGACATTCGCTCGTTTAAAAAATCACAGTTTTTAACATTTTTAATACCAAATATAAATTGAACAGAATGCATGACACATGGCGCAGTGAGGGGGATGCAAGGGGCACTATCATGACCCGGGCGCCAAAAGCTAATTACTTTTATTTTTTTTGTGTTTTCATTAGGATTCCGCTGCGTGAAAGTGTAGGGAAATTACGAAATTACTTACAGGTTATGATTTCCAATAATACATAAACAAATCACTAACGAACAAAAAAAGGTCATTAAGGCAAGTTTTAGCGAAAAATTTAAAATACAAATTCACAAGAAATTTTAAATACACCGTTTCATTACTTAATTTTTTTAAATTTTAGAAATTAAGAGGAGGCGCAAATAAAGTGTCACGCACCGGACGCCAATATGCTCGCTACGCCTCTGGCAATGACAAGAGTAAAAACTCGAATGGCCAAGTTAGTAAAAGCCCTTAAAAAAGCCCAATTCAAATATACTAAAAAAAAATGCGTCTATTTTGGGAAAAAAAAAAACGTTTCAAATAAATGAATCGGTGAGTGCAGAAATCACATAAGTCACATTTTCGAAATTTTACAGGAGAAAAAACAGTATACTATTCCCAAAATATGAAATTGGGAAAAATTTTTCAACTCAAACTTTACATTCATATTAGGGCAATGTGTTCACAATATTATTTTCTCATTTTCAAATAAAGTTTTCTTTATAAAATAAAAAAAAAAAAAATTGACTTATGTTGTTTTTGCACTCAATAAATAAAAAAATGAAAACTTTAAAATTTTTGTCTTGATTTTAGAATTATTTTTAAATATGAAAACGTATTGATTGTAACATAATTTATTCTAAAATAAAAAAATACAGTTTAAACTTAAAACATTGAAGAATTCAATACTCATCGAATAATAATAAACTTATAACAAGGGAAAATCCGGTATTCATTAGACAATATCAGTTTGAACCACTGCGTCTTCATCTGCAGTAGTAGTTTGCCATTGAAACAGTTCTTGGTAAAAGTTTTCATACTCTTGAGGTATATATTCACCCATCTTTTTGATATCGTCTATTTTTTTCACGTTGATAGGTACTTTACCTGATCCATAACAAGGAGAATGAGGTCTGTCTATAGATTCGACTGTTTTCTGAGGTTTCCTTAGATTAAAGGTGTGCTTAACCGACCCATCATAAATTTTAAACACGTTACGACTCCTGGTTGTGTCGAATCATATCGAAATTCCATATAACGTGTTGGATTGAATTTTATCTTGCTCTCTTGTGGAATGGCCTTACCGTGCGATTCCACGGACATAGGATTTTTTTTGTACACGGCCTTCCAAGAACTATCAAAATTCATAACATCGAGAGATTCTAATTTTGTTACATGAAATTTCCTGCTCGACAGTTCAACTAGTTTTTTATATTCTTCGGGTATAAATACACGATCATACTTTTTAACTTTCTTTTTGATTATACCAAAATCGCGATCGTTCGGCAGAAAAGAATGACCGCGGATCGGAAAATAATGGATGATTTTATCAAAGCGGCCACAATCTGTTAATCTCACAAGGAGGGGTCCAGGTGTGGTCGTCACCGATTTCGATCAAATTTCGTCTACTAGTAGAGCATAATATCTATATTAAAAGTCTAAAAAATTAAGGTCCACTTCTCAAAAATAAAAAAAATATTTCAATTTGAAGTTTAAACAATTTTATAATATAAGATATGTACAAGTTATTAAGTCACTTTGACAAGAGCGTGAAATAGCTCCGTGGCAAAGTATCTGGGTGTGGATGCTTTGGTACTGGGTTCGAATCCCACCTCAGTCATTGAATTTTTTTTTTAATTTTAATATTTTTTTTTTTTTAATTTGTTAATTATATTGCTAAAATTATGCTACCAAATATCATTTGCTGCAAAAAATTCTTAATTTTTTTAGTTTATGAACTTTATGAATTTTTAAAGATAATGCATATCATAAAACCTAAATCTAATTATTGTTTATATTGCAAGTACACAATACAAACATTTTATTACATGCAGAGATATATAAATGTTTATATTTATTTACAGAAAAGGATTGCGATAATGTAAGGTATGTTTTAGGCATATTAATTAGGGAAAATTTTCTATCGTTCGTAAGACCCAATTTTAATTTTATGATCCAAGTAAATATATTTACTTGGAATTCTAACAATATGATCATAAAATTAAAATTGGGTCTTACGAACGATAGAAAATTTTCCCTAATTAATATGCCTAAAACATACCTTACATTATCGCAATCCCTTTCTGTAAATAAATATAAACATTTATATATCTCTGCATGTAATAAAATGTTTGTATTGTGTACTTGCAATATAAACAATAATTAGATTTAGGTTTTATGATATGCATTATCTTTAAAAATTCATAAAGTTCATAAACTAAAAAAATTAAGAATTTTTTGCAGCAAATGATATTTGGTAGCATAATTTTAGTAATATAATTAATAAATTAAAAAAAAATATATATTAAAATTAAAAAAAAATTAAATGTCTGAGGTGGGATTCGAACCCAGTACCAAAACATTCACACCCAGATACTTTGTCACGGAGCTATTTCACGCTCTTGTCAATGTGACTTAATAACTTGTACATATCTTATATTATAAAATTGTTTAAACTTCAAATTGAAATATTTTTTTTATTTTTGAGAGGTGGACCTTAATTTTTTAGATTTTTAATATAGATATTATGCTCTACTAGTAGACGAAATTTGATCGAAATCGGTGACGACCACACCTGGACCCCTCCTTGTCAGGCAAAACCTAATCATAGTATGATTACGGTTTTGTCCTGCACATCCATCAGAAAACAGGTATAGGATTTTGATTTCAGGAGACTCGTAATCATTAAGGTATTTTTCAAGCATGCTGCAAACTTCGTTTGCCCCCTTATGCGCTTCACCCTCGTGATACAGAAATATTTCAGATTTAGATGTCTTCAAGTTGTGGACTCCAAAACAGTTTACCCAAAGCTGTCGTAAATAGAAAATATCTTGAACTGGGAGCTTTGGTAGAGGAAGATTCTGCATAAAATCGAAACTAAGACCAAGAGTATCATCACGCTCAGCGCATTTTTTTGTTATTTCCTGAAGTTTATTGTAAAATTTGTTTGCTCTTTTTTTGTGGACCTGTAGCTCTGCTTCGGCAGCTCTTTTTGAAGAAGTAACTAATGAAGGATTTTTAATTTTTTATTGTTAAGCTCTTCGCATTTTATGCAAGTATCAACTTGCGGTTTACCAAAACGTAAGGAAAAATTTTCTTTAAAATACTTCAGGTAAAACTCATACTTAACGTTCATGTCAGCGTGTTTTTGCATGAACATTGAATGCATCTGTTTTACATCTAATCGTGCATCAAGGTATTTGATTTCTTTTGAAGCGTAGTGAGCAAGCTTGGTAGGGAACGACTCAATATGTTCATGAATCTTGGCACTCGTTTCAGAACTAATCGTGTTACTTTTTGGGTTTTTACCTCGCTTGTCTTTTGGAATAGCGCCTTTTAACAGAAGAGTACACAATCGGCGTACTCTGTTTTCGGTGATGCCGTAAACTGATGTAAAAGCCCGTTTACAGACATTGAATCGTTCTCCGTTTAACAAAACAAAATATTTAAATGATCCTAGGCGAGATTTAGGAGTTTCATTTCTGGGCCTACGATGTCTAACATCGTGCTTTTCAATCAGTTGTTGCAGAAAGATGTCTTGCTCATCTTTATTTTGAAAATTATTTATTGTTTCCACGAAACTGGTTTTCTCTTCAGGGTTAAATTTTGAGAAACATTTTCGATTGCATTTACAATCGGCACCCGTTGCTCTTGAAGGTACAATTTTACCACTCCAGTTTTTATACGATATTCCTTTTACTTTCCCAATTCGAATAATATTACGTCGATATTTATTTTCATTTCGCTGCCTCTTTTTTGGAATAATTACAGAATCACTATCACTGTTATTATTGTCATTCATTATAAACAGTAAACATTACTAATAAAACATCAAATATTATACACCACAACTTTTACTGTGAAGAAAGTGACCATTATCAGCGTTGGGTGCAGAAACAACATAAGTCATAGACTTATGTGCCCTCTGCACTCAGTACTATTTCATATTTTCAAAAATAAAACACTGAATGATGTAGTTTCTTTACACAATGTTAGTTTACCTTAGATAAACTCATTGAGTGTAAATAGTGAATTTTCAAATTTTATTGACTAATGTGGTTTCTGCACTCACCGATTCAAATGGTAAAATTTTATTTTTTGTTGTAGATATGTTTATTTTGTTCTTTTTTAATAAAAAAAATTATAATAAACTATAAATATGTTTTTTCCAAAATTCTAATAGCTTATTTATTAGACTATTGACATAGAATTCATCATATTGTATTTCTAATATTTCTATTTTTTTATTTTTTCAAAATTTACATTTGCAACATAAAATAAACATTTTTTTAATTTTTTTAAATGCATTTGCATTTGTACTTGTGCCATAAATTTTTCAGTTATTCTATTATTTTTTATATAAGAGTCATAACTTTTTTCGGATATTGGGCACTTAATTTCTACCATAGTATCTTCATTCAGTACACCATCCGATGATGCAGCCAACATTGGATATTTTTCCGAAATAATCAATCCACATTTGGCAATTTCTCCAAACTGTTTCCCAATTTCGTTACGGACTAATTCTTCTACTTCCCTGCCTCTTCTCATTGCCGAAGTGTCCGGCATCCTTGCTCCTATTATTATGGCAATTAAGGAACCATCGTAAGTTTTACATCTACTTACTTCCAACGCTTTGGAAGCCGTTATTCTGCCATATCACAACTCATACCATATATTACTTTTGTGCTTGTCGCGGGTCTCCCTTTTTGCTGCACTTAAATTTTCAATCGTGAAAATATGACTGATGTCATTTAAAAATTTTTTACAATTTTTTTCTTTATTAAATTTAGCACTTAAATAGTGCATTGAAAGTAACTGAATATTGGTTGGTTGATAATCAGCTTGGTGTTTTAAAAGCGGAGTAAGGTAACGGGCCTAGTTTATGACCTTTTAAGAGTGACGGCTGAGGTTAAACGACAGTAATAAATATAAGTTTAAACTTAAGAGACAATTAATAATTTTATCAACTAGTTTATGGCTTTCAAAATAAAGTCATACAAGTAAAATAATTATTTGAATTGAATTAATAATTTAAATTAATGTTTTAAAAATTGACAAAAAGGACCCAGTTTCTGACCTTCAAAATTTCTCATGTGACAGTTTTTGACCCTGACAGTGGTCTAGTTTCTGATCCTTAAATTTAAAAATACAGTTTTTTAAAATTTAATTTATAAATAATTTTTTATTGATAAAAATGAATGTTTTATGTTATATACGTTATGAAAAATAACAAAAACTAATCGAAGATAACTATAAATAACAAAATAACTAACAAAAACTGGTTAGAATTTAATTGGGCCATACCACTTTAGAAGTGAGCCTAGTAATTGAGCCCTCATATTTCAATAATAAAAATCATTCTAAGGTATTTTATAAATATTTTAAAATAAATTTTAAACAAATATTAACCTGCTCATATATTTTTAATTAAGTTTTCATACTTACATGATGAATATTGCACAGATCAAAATGAGTACTTTGTAACATAAACTGTTAGGAAACTACCAAAAAAATAGTTTTTACACACATTTTAAACTTAAAAATTTTTTTTATTTAGTTAATATATTCTAAACTTTTTAAATTGCTATTCATTAGACACAGAATAGATTACTTTAAATTAAGAATTTATTTTTTTTCTTATTTAAAATATAGTTTTTTTATTAATTTATAACAAAGTTGAAAAGTTCAGAAACTGGGCCAGGGTCAATTACCGGGTCTTTTACCTTACATAAATTTTTCCTTTTCGCTTCTTCTAAAAACTGCTGTAATACAGCTTCAGTTGCCTGGTTACTTGCATCAGACGTACTGCTTTTCCTTCCCATATCTTTTATTTTCATAAATTTGATATCACTACCAACTTGCACCAACTTCGGTTTTTTCCAGTAGCACTGAGTGGAGGTGGAAGGTGGTTCCTCACTTCTCCGGTGTGCCCACATAACAACGGCTATGGCATGTTTACATACACCTTCTGAAGCCGGACAATCACGGCATTTAACTGTTTCTATTGAGCAATCTTTTTCGTTAACAACCATATTAACGGTATACGGTTGTTTCCGTACTTTGTGCTCCGGAGTTATTTTACATATTAAAGTGCTCAACGTTGTGTCTCGGCACAGTTGGACGTAACCTATGGCGTCATCACCATAGGACTCTCTGGAGGATCTGAAAACAAATACATTTATAAATTTGGGAAATATCAACATTAATTTTAGAATAAGTAAATGAAACTATATTCATAACAAAGCTATGTATATAATAGGGGTGGCCATAACGTGGCTCGCGAGCCGCAAGCGGCTCGCGAGTCGATCTTGTGCGGCTCTTTAATGGTTCTCGAAAATTTGTTTTGATAAGTCTATTTGAAATAATTTACTCCATTTACTCCTAAATATTTACTCCATTTACCTAACATTTTAAAAAAAAAATTTTTCAAATAAATGATTTATAAGACAATTTCAACATGAATTCTTTACGGCAGATATATATATATATATATATATATATATATATATATATATATATATATATATATATATATATATATATATATATATATATATATATATATAAAGCTCCCATTTAACAATTCACTGGAGGGAGGGTTGGAGGATTGTTTAATGAGAAAGTCATAGGTCATGGCCGTCAACGCTTTTGAATTATATATTTGCACAATTTACTGTTAAAAGCTATTATTTAGATGACAAAATTTTAATACATAAATTTTTATGTGTTTGTTTTTTTAACATAAAACAGCAGATAAAAAATAGAAAAGATACACAAGAGTTAAATTGTAAACAACATACTGACACACTCAAACATATTCGCTTTGAAACATGGAGGGGTATCATTATACAAATCTTGTGTGATGACGTAATTGTTAAATGGGGTGTGCCTCATGGGAGCTTGCTTTGTATATATAATATATAATTAATATTTCATAAATCCTTGATATTGTTTTTTCAAAAATATGCATTAAAAGATTGGAAATGTCCAAGCTATATTTATGGGCTTTATTTTATTCTTATTATTGGTTATTTTTATATTATTTATAAAAAAAAACTTTCTTTGAAATATGAAAATATAATTTTTTTGTCACACTCTTTATACTATAGAAATGTTAGATATTTTGATTAAAACGGGTTTATTTTTATTATGTTTTGTTTGCATAAGAAATAAAAAAATTGCATGTGTTTTAAATGGTGGTGTGAGTTTGCTTAGAAATGGGTTTGTTTAAATAAATCGCAGCCGTAATTCAAAATTTTAGAATGTTTGCATAGGCTTGCTACTTATTATTTACTACTTTCAGCACAATGCAGATATCTTTATTACTTTATGTATTAAGCACGCTATTGTTTTACTTATGCGTTCTACTTATTAATTAACTACTATCGTTTTTTGAGAATAAGCCGTATATGTATATTTTAAAGCCGAGGTCAAAACGTAAATCTGTCTCGAACAGCTAGTAATTGTAAACCTCTAAAATTCAATACATACCGTAATCAGCAAATACAAGGTCTTGTATTTAAAAAAAAAGTTTCAGGACTAGCCTACATATTACAGCATATATATTTAAAATTGGAACATTTTGAAACATTTGCTGTCCTACAAGTTAACTTTAAATTTTATAATTATCTCTCCGTTCAAAAAATATGTTTGTATCACCTTGTCATCTTGGATGTGTGGGACACACTGTATACTTTGATTTGCAAAACATAACTGCTGTGCTGCCAATAGTTGACATAAAGAATATTATTTATGTATATTAATAAAATTGTGTTATGAACTGTGAACATAAAAATAATTAAAAAATATAACAACACTTAAATGGTCGGAAATTTTGTTGAAAAAGTTAGCCTGTATTCCACAATATTTATAAGCATATCAAAGTGGCTTCAGACAGTTTAAGTGTTAATTATTTTTGAACCTGTAGGTCGCTTTATCGGACATATATATATAAATATATATATATATATATATATATATATATATATATATATATATATATATATATATATATATATATATATATATATATATATATATATATATATATTGATGTTATATACTTGCTAATACTGAAATTGCAGTAATTGCTTAGATTGAAAATATTAAACAAACATGTAATGTTTTGTATGCATGAATTAATTTTTTAATTTTAATTTTTAAAAATAATTAATTTGTATTTATTTAGGAAGCGAGTAATCCGCCAAAAGGTGTGCAGTTATCGAAATCTTCTGAGCCACAAAGAAAATCACCTAGTTGGTTGTCCCGCTGCTCTTTACTTTGACCTTCTATCTGCCATTTGTTGAATTCCTAGGTTAGTAAAACAAAACAATCTTACTTAATAATAGTACAGTAGCCACTATGAAACTACACTACCAAAGTGTTACAACCAATCCACTCTTGTATGACAAACATAATCAAACGCTGCATGTCTGTATACGCAGAATGTTTATTTTGTTATTGTCGTAGTACAGGTATATAGCAATAAACTAGTCACTGGCGTCTAAGTATTTTTTTTTTTATTATAATTAAAATTAGTAAAACTGAATCAACAAAAAACAAAAAATTAAATAAAAAAGAGTATTAATTTTATTTATTTTTTTAAATTATTTATTTACAATGTACATTTTGTTTTATAAACTTTACATTTTAATTTATTAATAAACTTTTTAAATATATAATCAAAATTTTACCTTGGCGCCTATCTCACTATGAAACTGTGATTTTAGTCCCGTGCTGTAACACTTTAAAAGTGCCGACTGTATTCCTTATAATTAGTAACTTTTAATAATTTTAAATATTTAACTTTTGAAGGGTTTACTTTGTGAATATATTAGAAAATATTAAATTGTTTTACTTTGTCATTTTTCACGAGTAAAAAATGATTATAATTTCAGGAGTCGATTTTGGGCTTTACCTTGTTAGGATGGATATAATTCCGAATTTTAAGTAACAAGGATTTCTAGTGTATTCAGGTATTATTGAAGTAGACAAACGATAGTTTAGATCAAAAATTAAATTTTTTTTTATAGAATTGTAATCTATGATGGAATGCGAATTATCATAGATTAGAATTTACTAAAAAATTTTCCATTTTTGATTTAAATTTTAAACTATCGTCTATTTACTTCAGTTAGGATAATACTCTACTTAGCAGTATTAGCCAGGGTACAGTAACTCGGCTATTTTTTTAGTCTCCTCAAACAGTTTTTAGACGCCAGAGGGGAATTGTGCTTTAATTTATTTGCTCCTTCTGAGGAGGAAGCAGGGTATAAAGTCGGTTGCCTATATGTAGGAAATTTACCATGGTGTTACGAATGTGTCTACGTGCTACGTACTGATACTGCATTACGTAAGCATGTAAAGTGTTAGATTTGAATTCCCCGACAGGCCAGATGTTTATTTTTTGCGGGAAATTCAAATCTATTTATATATATATATATATATATATATATATATATATATATATATATATATATATATATATATATATATATATATATATATATATATATGCTTATATAAAAATATAGAATTAAAATTAAATGTTACATAAATAAAACACATTTTTTTTTTTTTAAAAAAAGTTTTTTTGAATTAATATATATTAGATTATATTACAAAAAACATTAACAATTAAATAATGTTAATAAATATCACAATAATTACACTACAAAATATAATTTTTTTTATTTTTAAGCAGAAATTGTCCGAAAAATTATTTGCTGATTACAAAATAGGGAAAAATATTACATATTATTATAAATTTGTGGCTTTGGATTCATTTTCCTCTCTGTAGCTTAAAAATTTCATTAATTATGATATAATAATATAAGCATTTATACAATTTTATAATTATTATTACAGTTATACAATTTCATAATTTTTATATTTGAGCAAAAATTGTTGGAAAATTTATTTGTAGTTAATAAGATACCGGATATAAGATTTTAAAAATAGTTAAAATAAGTTTTTTGAACACTAGCTTATTTTTTTTTTTTTTATTTGTGTTACAATTTAATTCCTATTCTTGAGCATAAACTATCAGAAAAATTATTTGCAATAATATCGGGGAAAAAATTACAATTCACTATTTTGTGGGGACTCATTTTCCTCTTTGGAACTTAACAATTATATTAATTATTGTTAATTAACAACATACCAGCTATAAAATTTAAAAAATAGATACAATAAGTTTGCATTATAACTTAAAATAGTAATATTTTTACAAAATTTTTTTGAATTCAAGCTTTTTTTTGTTTATTTTACAATTTAGATTAGTATGATTATTACATACGAACGCCTTTTTTAAAAAGGATCTTTTTTATTTTTTAATATCGGAAAGGCAATACTAACACATAATTTATAACTACTGTAGAAAAAGTAATTATATATTTTCTTGGACGAAGATAAACTGGCTTCATTGACCTTTTTTATTGAGTAATTTCAAATCTGACTTCCAGGTCTCTTAATGATCAGAGTAAACTGGCTCCGAATTTTGCTTGGGTTTAATTTACGTTTTTTTTATTGAAATAGTAAAAAAATGAAGAATGACATTGACATATGAAGATATGAATATACACTACCCTCTAAAAATCGATGAACATCAAAATTATGAATAATAATCTAATTTGCAGATACTAAATGCACGTAATATTTAAATATTTTTGAAAAAAAATTACAAAAATAATAATAATTAATTAAAATTTATAAATACCATATAAATAGAGTGTACTCTTGTACTGAAGTGTACGTGAGTACACACTACATATCGCGCGTACTCTTTCTATACCTCGTATCTGAAAAGTCCCAATTTTTGGAGACACAAAAAAAACGTATTTAAATCTGTGTTTTCATCATTATGAACTTAAGATTTATGGTAATTACACCCTTTGATGTTGGCTACCTACATATATAAATATATATAGATAAGTATATATATATATATAATTATATATATATATATATATATATATATATATATATATATATATATATATATATATATATATATATATATATATATATATATATATATACAGGGTGTAAAATATATAAATCTCCGAAAAAATAGGGGAGAAAGGTCTCAGTTTACTAATTAAGTTTTGCTAGTTAATTTGTCCCGATCAAGTTTCATTTCAGAAATATTTGATCGTCAAAAACGTGTTAAAAAATGGCCCCAAGAAAAAAAACCTTAATCAGGCTCTGACTGCCTAACATATTTTTTGTTTTTGGTTTTCTGAATGTTGAATTTTTTGTCAACAAAATATGTTTATGTACTTATTTATGGAATCTTTTGAAAATACTTGTACAGCAGCGTCCAAAAAATTTTTAACAAAATTTGTAGCAAAACAATTTCACCTCATATTTCATACCAAAATACCAAATTTAGTTCAGCATAAGTTAAAAAAAATTATTTGAAATATTCATATAATAATAAATTATAAATTAAATGAATTACTATGCTTTAAAATAGATAAAAACAATTATTATTAACCAGTCAAAATTGAAAATTATACCGAACATTATAGTATTATTTTTCTGTTTAGTAGATAGTGTCTAATTGTTAATCATACAAATACTCACAGGTAATGCAGTTTCTTTAAAAGAATATTTTTTCATTATTCCAAAAATAAGATAAATATTAGTTTTTCTTGTTAAAACTTTCATTTTAAATTTGTACCTATTGATACAAAAGTAAAGAAAATATAAGTATATTGCACACTAAAGATTTCAAAAGTTTCTATAAAAACACTGATTTTAAACAATTTGTTAATTAGAATCTTCCTTAAATTTTTATGTACGTATATGTGATTACTGTTATAAAAAACTTTACAATACATATTTGGGTTAGTAGGATACCTATATTTATGACAGTTTTTAGGTCAGTAGTAGCTACGTATATTTATTTAAAATGTAAGACAACTGATACTAGGTTTGTTCCAAAATCCATTTTTCGACAAGTATAAAAGATGTATATGATTTATTTATGCCCATGCACGACAATAAACAATAACTAGTAAATATAACTTTTAGTTTAAAAGATGTATATGTTTGGTGCGTTTTGTGTTTTTTTTGTTTTATGTTATTTTGTTGTAAATATAACAGCATAGTTTTGTGTTTTAAAAAGGATTATTGTGGATGGACTGAGATAATGAAAAATTGCTGCAATTAATCTAATTTTATAAATCAAAATCAGAAATATGGCAAATTACCAATAAATTTTATTATAATAAAATTAAAGGACAGGATGCGCGGAATTTTCTACTCTCTTTCTACTCTCGCCGAACGGGAACTCTCACCGTTCAGAAGTGAAAAGGATAAAGAAGAAGGCTGAGCCTACTTCGGGAATTATTTTGTTAATTAACTGCCTAGAAATTCGAAAAAGATACATAAGGCTTTTGTAAAAATGTCTTGTAGCTAAAACACATTATCGCTAGTCTAACGTCGACGTGTATACAGTCTATGTAGTTAATAGCTCGTTTAAAAAATTCGGGCTAATTTGGAAACTTAAAAATTCTAAATCTTCCGATGACATACGGTAAAAATTTTGAAACAAATCACTCCTAAGGTCTGTTTTTAAGTCTGTTAATAACTGTATAGAAATTCTTATTTTTAAAAAATTAGATATCCAAAATTTATGTTTTCTTTTTCCTTTTTTGATGAGAGATTATTACGAACGACAAAGTGCTAACAAGAAGTTCTTTACTTGGAGTCATTTTTTATATGTGGTATACATATGTATTTATTTAGAGATATAAAAATACGTTTGTAATTGTTTATTCCGTGGAGACAGTATGTTGGCAAACAGTTAAAAACAATTGCAAACAATAAATTAGAAACATTTGAAGTAAATGTTTTTTTGGTGTATCCGCACCTTAAGAATTAACAATTTTAAAAATATTATGGACGGTATACATACACAATTACACATCACCAAAACAAAAAGATACCACCACTTAAAACTAAAAAATAGTGATTGAGCAATGCGTTCCCTTTGTACTTTGTTAAAATTAATGCAATAAAAACGAAATTTAGTTCTGAAATAGTTCTGATTGAATTAGGGGTATTCGTTTTAATTCTGGCAAAGTGAATCTCAGATTGCAAACTATGTATATGTGTATCTATGTATGTATATGTGAAATTAGTTATTTTCTCTTCTGTTGATAATACGGTACTTGACTGTAATCAAAATTTGTTTTAAATGTTGAATAATTTTATGTATTATCCTTAAATGTATTCAATTTTAGCAGTGACAAATAAAAATATTCTTTAGTTTTTTAAAAGTTCTATTTTGAAAATTATAAATTTTTAGCCTTTATTTAAATGACTAAAACGCACCGAGATATTAAAATGACGTCACGATTTATAAGCTTTATATATGAATACTATAGACAAGATAGACAATATTTATATAAATATGACTACCCTAGATAAATTGTCTATGACAACCAGTCATATACATGTTAATTATGTTGGTAATGCTTTGTACAAATATAGAACCATAGATATAGAACCGTGTACAGATGACTGAAGTGACATCTGTTTGAGTTAAATCGTGACGTCACTGCCAAGTCGTTTTTCGCGCCAATTTGTTCATTTAAAATTAAACGGTGGTTTTTTGATAATTTTTATAAAATTTATGAAAGATTAACTAATTCATACGTAAAAACAAACCATTTTGAATCTTTTTTTAATAGCAGTCAAGTACCCTATTAAAAGAAAAATGTTTTTGATTTTTGAAAAGTTACTTTGTAAAGTCATTGACGTTGTAGGATGCCAAATAAAACCTGACTAATTATTAAGTTGTTAAAACAGTGTATCAATTGGCCATTTCGTTATAATTTTTCGTGATTTCATCGTGTTAAATTTGTATTATGTAATGCAACAATATTTTTATACTGTCAAAGTTGTTTTTTGTAATAATCTTAATGTTCTGTGATATCAGAAACCACAAAAGTGGGAAGACTAAACTAATATTTCATAAACATATTTTAATCGGAATTTGTGAAAAATTCTGTTAACTTTTTTCTGAACAATATGGTACAAAATAGTCAAATAGATAGTAAATACGTACGGATGTTTACACAACATGATAAAAAAAACAAGTATCTATTTTTAATTTTTTTTTATTTATATTCTAAAAAATTTTTTACTACACAGGGTGTACATAACTGTAGTTTAGTCAGAGGCGTATTCAGTGAAATTTATATGAAACGATGAGCTGGCTGAGATGCGATTTTTTCAAATAGCGAATTCCGAAAAAAATTTATGTCTTCGGCAATTATACACCGAGATAAACCATCTGTTAAAAGGAAGAGAGTTATTTACTTTACACCCTGTATATATATATATATATATATATGTGTATATATATATATATATATATATATATATATATATATATATATATATATATATATAATACGATATTTAATGTTTTTTGTGTGTCCTAAAACATGCAATTTTTGATATACGAGGTATTGAAAGAGTACGCGCGATATGTGCTTGTCTCGTGTACTGAAACTTATTCCTGTGCAGGTTTAAGAATGGCTCCTACTTATGGAGATATGGAAAAGACGAAATAGGAATAGGGAAAAAGGTCTCGAAAACGGAGACTCTAGGCTTGCTTATGTTAGAAATTCAGACGTGATTCCGTAATACTCTCTTTTGAAGTGTAGATCGAGTTGATCTCAATTATAGAGTCGTGCAGAAAAGTTCCAGTAAATACTTAACAAAACTAATAATAATATTAAAACACAAAATATTATAAAAATATCATTTTTTAAGTTAATCGGCATTATTTGTTTCTAAAATTAGACCAATGTAACTACAACAATAAAAGTGCCAATTAAAAATGAATTTTTTCTTAGTAAATTACGTATTTTAAAAAAAAAAAATAATACTGAATTTGACAGGTCAATGAATTAAACGTTAATAAAAAATTATTTGACATAAAAGTGAATAATAATTTTACGTTTTATGTACAGCAGTGATTCCCAAACTTCTTTGTCTCATCGATCCCTTGTCATGATTTTCCATGATTTTAGATTTTAGATAAACCCCCTGATAAATTCACAAATTCAGTAACATCTTGGGAAGCATAATTCATCCGATGATCTTTTTTTTTTTTGCTCTTGACGTAAATATTAATGTAATATAACTGGGTCTACGAATCTTATTGACCGTTTCGGGAACCAATTTACTCAAGTAGGAAAAGTCAACGCGGTGCTCCTGAAGAAATTAGAAACCAGTTTGCTCCGATTTTTCTTAACTAAGATATTTTAAAAACAAGACATGATTAACTTCTTCGCTACTGATGCACAATATGTACATCAAATTTAGGGGTATGTTAACATGATTTTTTAATTTTGAAAAATTAAAAACTTCCTAATATTATTTAAAATTATTAAATTACGTTTATTTAAAAATGTAAGATTACAAATTTTAATTAAAATAAACGCTTGTTTAAAATAATGTCTAATATGCTGAACAAAGGTATACTCATTGATGTAAAAAATTTTTAAAAGATCAGTAGCGAAGATGTTAATTAACAAAATAAGTGATTTTTTTTTCTATAAAAACTCCTGTAGTAAACTTGTAGGGTGTTGGAGTAGCAGGAACCAAATTAGCAGGATCACATCTGAAAAAAATTAATTTTAATTATTAAAAGTACAGTTTATTGAGTGATTTTTTTTCAAATTCAAAGACTTATGACTTAACATACATACTATTCCCTAAATTTCTTTAAAATATTACCAAATTCTTATTTTCCTCTATTTATTTATTTTTAGTAACTGTATTAATAATAATAATGTGGGTTAACGTTCATTTTTAAGACACTCTGTCTATAACAGACGCCACCAACATCATTATTTGTATACTTTATTTACAATTTACACATTTTACACATGTTGCGTTATACAATTTCTGATGTGGGTGGTAGTTGGGACTCATATTATTTATAATTACCTTTGCAAATTCCGCTGTCTCTCTTTACTTGACAATCTAAACATTTTCAGCACCCCCATATCGCACCTGAAAATGTAAATACATAATATAAATTTATTATTAATAAATAAAGAAACCGAAATTTTGTAATTTATAGCAAGCCGTTCATGATTTTATTTGCAATTTCTTTAAATACTTTCTTTATAAATAACTTATTGTCACTATTATTTATAACAAAAATTTACCATATATGATTTAAAAAAAAAATTTTATGAAATTTCTGAAAAACATATACAAATATAGTAGCAATTTCAAGCCGTCTAGTAACCAATAGAGATACTAGTACGAGAAACAAAGGAACTGAGTAGGAAGTTAATTTTTTTGATCGCTTAATTAATAACATCATTCTTACATTAAAGGAAATAAATTTTGCTATTGCATTATTCAAAATTTAATAACTATTAATATATCAATTATCTATGTAACGCAAAATTTGACCATTTTTGACGACCTTCGTCCCCGTCGTCACGCTGTATCACATTTTGTCGACCCCCCCCCCTCTATCTAATATTACGTCACACTGACTTAGACAATTTGTCTGTAATTTGAAATATTTTTTGTTCGTCGACTATATTTTGGGTCATTCCATGTCAAATCATCTAGGAAGTTTAAACTCAAAAGCCCACCAATTTTATTTTACCATTCTGTAGCGAATTTAATCTAGCTTTTGGTGATATGACTCCAAATTTGGGTTCAGGAGTCAGATTCTAGTTATTGACTAAGTTTTGAACACATGTAAAATTTTAGAGAGCGGTCTAAATTTTTACTTTAGGGCTCAAATTAAGGAGCTTAAATATGGATTTAGATTCAATCTATTACACATTTTACTTCAGAATTTTATTCTGAAAAAAAATGGTACAACTTGGACCTCTATAGCTTAATAAATAACAGATTTATTACCAAAAACGTAAAACGATGCAGCGTTCCGAAGCGACTAGTGCCACACTATTAACGAATTTTTTTTCCAAAACTTTGCCTTTCTATAGCTCAGAAATTAATCCAGATATTGAAAAAAAATTTGAAACTGGGGTCATTCCAGTTTCAAATCATCCAACCAAAGAGCACATTGACACCCAAAGTTGTCAGAATTTAATGAAACTTGGTGAATTCGTTCAAACCACAGATGTAAAGAACCACACCAATTTTTTTTTTTCAGTATCTTGATTAATGTCTGAGTTATAGAATGACAAAGTTTTAGAATTGGGAAAACTTGGTCAATAACTAGAGTCTGACTCCTGAACCCAAATTTGGAGTTATATCACCAAAAATTAGATTAAATTTGCTACAGAATGGTGAAATAAAATTGGTGGACTTTTTAGTTTAAGCCCCCTGAATGATTTGACATGGAATGACTCAGCGATATTTTTGGGTTTAAAATCAACGTTTTGAACTTACTGGATTCAAATAAACAAACGGTCCTGTTCTGATGCCGCTAAATTCAAATCATTACTAATATGATGATTATATCCAAATGATGTTGAAAGTCACTGAATTCAAATATGTACCCAAATGATTTTGATATCCGTAATGTTCGTAATTATACCTAAAAAAAGAATAATTTTTAATGTATTATTTTATTTTAAAGGCATAAATTTCTATTTTTAAATAGAGCATCTATATTTTCTATCAGATAAAACCAAGACACATTAAAAAGAAATTTATATAGGTACATTTGTATATTCAATATTGATATGGAACATTTGAATTATTGTAAAAACGTTGCTCATAATATATGCTAAGGACTGAAAAAATCATTTTTATAAAAATCTACAAATTATCTAGTCTCAGAGATTTTCATCCTATTAGCCAAAGAGTTAATATGCACAAATTAGAGTAAAAAGAAACGTATGAACATTCCATTTGCTCTACTTTATCAGTACCTTGTTACTGGAATATACCAAAATACAAAGGTTAATTATTTTTACTTGAAAAATGTATTATTAATATTATTCTAAAAGCAGAATTTATTTTATTCATAAAATACAAGAGTAACAACGAGTAATAATTATACAAAAGGCAAAAAAAATTAAGAAATTTTAGAAACCAACTTACCTTTAAATAAAAAGCCTCGGCTTTCTCACAAACACTATTAACAGAAAAAGTATTCCAAAAGAAGCCGTAAAAATTTAAAATAAAAAAAAAACTAATATTAACGAATAGAAAGTAAATTATTTCCCAAAAACAGTAAAAACTTGTGATGATAAAATGCTTAAATTGATTGTTAGAAAATTTTATAAATGTGGCGTCTAATAAAACTTACGAATCACGTTTAAAAATAACAAACAAATAGGTACCGAAGTAGATAGAATTATAAAAGAAATAAACCGCGATAATTAATTTTTGCACAAATTTAAACAAATTGCTAATTTAGTTATATATTTTAATTAAACTATTTATTTTAAATCATTTAAATACAAACGTTTGTTGCGTTTGTTGTATTTGTTTACAAAAAGCACGTATGTTTATTGTTTGCTAGTGAATTTTAATGAATTTACCGCTAGAGAGCAGACCAGTTCGTTCGTAACACTCGTAACGCTTTACAAATGAAGAAAAGTATAAAACAAAAAGTGTGTTCCAGGAATATTGATAAACATTTTAAAAACATTACATTTTGTTCCTGCTGGAGTAAGGGGATTGCAAGGTACATTTTGTTTTTATGTAAGTTCCATCCACCTGGTATTAGCTATAGGCTGGGTTCGTGATAGCAACGACATCTATAATATACATTTTTCCGGGCTCATTAACGAATATAAATAATGGTAACCGTGGAAATAAATAAATTTAAAATATTTTTAAACAAACCGTAAAATCTGAATACGAATGTTTGCTATTTACAAATAATTTTTTTTATAAATAAATTTTAATAATTTGATTTGTTCAGTTTGAACAATAAAATACTGGATGAGGTATAACAGTTATATTAAAAAAGTAATTAAACAATTTTCGACGTTAATATGGATATAATTATCAAGACAGTATTTCCTTCCAACTTGGACTATGCAGAGGAAAAAGTTGCTGGTGCCGGTGAAGTACGTCAGGGAAATTCGAGAATTAAGAAATTCTGACATAAGTCATTTAGTTTAATGTAGAGTCACAAGACAAATATCAATAACTTTAACTCCTTATGAAACATTATCTCATGTGACTATGTGAGTTAAAATAACATCAAAAATTTTTAATTCTGTATTTATGGATTGACGTGTAGACGTTAATACTGTTGACAGATAAATAAGGAATGACATACTAGTTGCAACTGCGTTTATAATCAAAGTGAATCAATGTAAATATTTTTATTTAATATTTTTTATTATACTATAAACACATATGAGCCCGTATTAATGCTTGTTTTCTCCACTACTCACGCTGCAATCGATTTAATTGTCCTCACCATATACTTCGCACGTTGCCTATACCTTTGCAAAACATTACCAATAAAAACTATAAATACTTAGTAATTACAGTTTTGTCAATTTTAATTGCGGAAATAAAATAATAACCTTTTCTTATTTGAATAATTTTTATGGACACATTTTCGTCCGAGTGCACCACAGGTAAATAATTGTTTAATAACTATAGGGTGAAAGCCCTCTTTGTGGAACGGTATCTAATACTGGAACAGTTTTGACATTTACATATTTATTTCTTTAATTAAGTAAGGAAACTTTAAATGCGAGGTGAATTTCAATTGAAAAAGAATCATTCTATTAATTATAATTTTTGTTATCAAACGTTTCTTTCAGAAATAACTTCATTAATATGTAAATGTTCATAATTAGATACCGTTCCACAAAGGGGGCTTTTACCCTAGTAATACAGCTTTTTTTTTTTAAAAAATTATTTTAACGCAGTATAGACCAGGAGCCAAGTGTTTTTTAATGGAAAAAATTCCGACCAAAATTTTTTTTTCCATAAAATTGTTAATTTAGGTGTCGTTAATAAATAATGAGGTTTTCTCCCTCCAATGAGATTAAGACAATATTTTGCTTCGTTAAAAATACCTATATAAATATAAAAATAATAATAAATAATCAATAGGGTAAGAGACCCGATGACCGATCACTATTTTTAGCTGTATCATTAAATTAGCTTAAAAAAATTAAAAAATAAACAAAACACCCATTTTTTTTTCTTAATAAGTATGAAACCAAGTTTTTTTAATCCAATGGATATGTTTTTAAGAAAATATAACCCAAAAATTTTGATTTATTAATGTTTTTGTTTTATAATTTGTTGACGTCTATGAAAAAGCGGACAGAAAATATTAACCTCCTTTGAAAGATCAATACACTGACCCCTATGAAAAATCGCGCATTAATGTACATGAAGTACCTTCTACTATCGAATATTTGAACCATTCTCTTCCAGCCACTTTGACACTCTATCCACTACCAGGTGAGGCTCTATGTCATAGAGTATTATCATAGAGTGACATCTAGTGAAACATAGAACGTCAAAGCAAAAGCCAAGAACGGTTTAAATATTCGATAAAATAAACCATTAAAATCACAATTTCGTTTCGCTCTCTGCTGATCTTTTAAAAAAACATTGTATAAGATCTGACTTAGCCGTTAACCATTGTGAATTTTTAAACAGTTAAATTTAGTTTATATTGTATTTGTATGTGTCGTTTCAGATGTAATACATACATATCATACATATTATGTTTGACGTTTTTATTTGAAAATACCTATATAAATAACAATTTGGAAGTTTTAATTCAATATTAATTATTTTTCAATTGATTTTACGTTCTGAAATAAATAAAATATTAAAGTAAAATTATAAAAACGGTTAGTTAAGTGTTTTAAACCCAAAAATTAATTAAAAATGTTTATAAAATAGGTATGCAATATATAATTCTCAAAATGCGGTACCTAACTGTAAAACTCAGATCCCAAGAAGAATCAGTCATACAAATAATATTTAACGCATATAAAATTTAATTTAGCTATCCTAAGTGGACTAATAACAATTATTTGTATACTTTTATTATGCTAATAACTTTAAAAATTCGGTGAAAAATGTTACAATTTATAACTCATGTGTTTTGAATAATGATCATCCATCATACTAAAAATTCACGAATTCAACAAAAATTTTTCGATATATATATATATGTATTTCTTAAATTAAGTGAGGAGGCATTAAATGTGAGGTGAATTTAAATTGAAAAATAATCATTCTATTAATAATAATTTTTTTTATCAAAGGTTTCTTTCAGAAATAACTTCATTAAGATATAAATGTCAAAACTGATCGGACTTATAACCCCGATCGACAATGGGGTATTATATTGACAATATATATTTTATATATATATATATATATATATATATATATATATATATATATATATATATATATATATATATATATATATATATATATATATATATATATATATATATATATATATATATATATATATTCAGTAGGTCTGAGAATAGGTTGTTATCTATTTTTTATCTATGTTTTCTATTTTTTATATGTATTCACCCGAACGGGACATATATATATATATATATATATATATATATATATATATATATATATATATATATATATATATATATATATTGTATATATGTCCCGTTCGGGTGAATACTTACGATTTACATGTTAATTGATAACATTGGAAATGGATAATTTTAATAAAAATTTGAATATGAATAAATTAGTTTTTCCTTAAACTAATATATGGATTGTTTTCGGCGGTTAGCCACAGTAATTATATTTTCAACTTCTGTCCTAACTGCAGTAGGTGTCTTCTTATGGTCATTATTTACCCATTTATATCTTTTAAAATTCTCTAAAATACATTAAATTGTTCTGAGGCACGGTATCGAACGATCAGGATAATTAACACTGAATAAGTCTCTGGTACTACGCAAACTATTTCCTTCAATCTTCCACCAAATTACCTGCACTATTTCTTCAACAAAATATTCTATCGATATTTTTATTATTTTAATATTTATTTCCAAAAATATAAAAAATGCCTTTTGAATTTACAGAAAATGACACAAATATTTTTATTTATGTGAAAATATGAATTACTTGAAAATTACGACATTCATTTTTTTATTTTACTGTATTATTATTGTTAAAGCGATAATAACTATTCTAAATAACTAATACAGATGTCTCTTAGAATATTTTCAGCATTTATTTGTATGTATCTATCTTTACATCATCAATAATATTAACGTCTTTTGTCGATTATTTATTACTATTTTTTATCCATTTATTTTTCCTGTTATTCTTACCGTATAGCTCCATATTTAATTTTAAAATTTTTGGATAAATAACAGAATTTTAGCAAAAATAAACACCTATTCACTAAAATTCAGAAACGACATTTTATAAGAAAAATTCACTTACACTGAAACGTTTACTTACGAAGTAATCAATATCAAGAAATAGTAGTAAAACTTTTATATTCAACTAAAAGTTAAAACTGTTTCTGTATTGAAATTGACTTCAATAAATAAATAAATAAATAAATAAATAAATATATATATATATATATATATATATATATATATATATATATATATATATATATATATATATATATATATATATATATATAATTATCTACATGCCCTCTTTTATTTAAAGTTTTAGTACTTATGATCATAATTTTTGAAAGGTTTGTTGGTGCGGTTAAACTTTCCGACGGTAGTGTATAGACTAGCTGACCCGGCCACGCGTTGCTGTGGCTCAGTAGTTATAATTGATTGAATTAATTTTTTCTTATCATTTTGATACAATCAAATCAGTATTTACTAATAAAGCTGAAAATAGCTTAGCCAATTTTAAATCATATGGGATTGAAAATAGGCGCGAGAATAAAGTGCTTCGCTTTGCTGGCTAAACAGTTCAAAATTCTATAAAAGGTTAATTCCATGTAATGTTTCGCTCCGCTCGCCATACGATTACGAAAAATAAAAAAATAAAAAATTATCTAAAAATATACCCTTATCACTTAGGGGTATAAAAAATAGATAACAACCTATTCTCAGACCTACTGAATATATATATATATATATATATATATATATATATATATATATATATATATATATATTTTATATATATATATATTATATATATATATATATATATATATATATATATATATATATATATATATATAAAATATATATTGTCGATATAATACCCCATTGTCGATCGGGGTTATAAGTCCGATCAGTTTTGACATTTATATCTTAATGAAGTTATTTCTGAAAGAAACCTTATATACGAATTTATATATATATATATATATATAATATATATATATATATATATATATATATATATATATATATATATATATAGAGAGAGAGAGAGAGAGAGAGAGAGAGAAAGAGTTAGTGAATAAGTGCGAAAGATTTCTGAAGTTCTTTTATGTAAAAAAGTTCATATAAACCCAGGTCCGAAAACGCTTAGTTTACAACAGTGGTTCTCAAACTCTTTTGGCCCGCGGACCCCTTTTCATAGTAAAAACTTGCTCACGGACTCTGGGTGAAAAACTACATAAATGCATAATAAACAAATACAAATTTAATTTTGATGTTTTGAATGGTAAATGGTGGGGTAAAAATAAAATATAAATAAAACATTTTGTTGAAGAAGTATTTATTGAAATTATAACTTTTTTTTCAAAATACCAAAAAAAAAAATGACTTGGATAAACCTGATGGGACGTTATGAGTGTATTTAAGTACGGTTCAATGTTTGTGAGTAGCAACCGCAAATCCTCACGAGTACTAATTTCTGTACTAATTTCTGGTCGGTTTTTTTGTGATGAGGCTTATAACGGCACTAAATTCACGTTTTACCAAATAGGAAGACGGAAAAGTAATCAACCGCTTCTGTACAATAAACCATAATGCTCATTCAATGGATTGGGACTTCTTAACTTATGATATTTAGTTCGAATTCGCTCACACACACACACACACACACACATATATATATATATATATATATATATATATATATATATATATATATATATATATATATATATATATGTGTGTGTGTGTGTGTGTGTGTTAGAAAAACTTACAATCCCTTCTTCGGTTTTTAATAAAAAAAAGAGATCTTTAATGAATGTTAAGGGCTTACTGTATTGATAACTATGATATATAATTTTTTTAATCAACTTAAACAAGAGTATAACTTTTCTTTTATACTTTACTTAGGATGTAAAAATCGCTAATAATTTGTTCATTGTTATTTAACTTCCATATTAATAAAAGGTTGTCATAATGTTTTTATTTTATATTAAACCTTGCGCGGACCTCCTGACGTTGTTCAGAGACCCCCAAATCAATCTTAATTTTCCACGGATCCCCTGAATAATCTCGGGGACCCCTGGGGGTCCGTAGGGACCACTTTGGGAACCACTGGTTTACAAGATAGAGAGAGCATGGGCTATCAGATAGCCCATACCGGTTTTGTGGTAGGAACAGTAATTGGAAATTATTTTTTATCTTGAAAACGGCTACATAAGCGACAAAATACTAAGAAGTCATTTTTGTCAACAACTTATGAGACATTTGAAAAAGCATTTTCAAATTGAAAAAAGTCATTGGCTTGCCTTTTTTTTCTTCAAAAATATGTCATCACATGGCTGTACGGACGCCACTGGTTTGAGTGAAAATATTCGGTCTACTTCAGAATATGGGTATTTATCCTGTCATAGCGTGACCCAAATTTTGAGTCATATAGACATAACAATGATACAACTGGCTATTGCCAAAAAAAAAACGATATTTGTCTCAAAAGTCTTCAAAATTCTTAGGATAATGTTAAATTGACATACACAGTATCATCTGTTAATTTATTAAAGTAGTACCTAGATATTAAAACCTTATTAAAAGTTCTTATTCATGTATTTTTGCCAGTTAAATTACAAGGCAATTTACGTATTGAAAACCTTATTAAAAATTATTATTCTACAGATTGTGAGCAAAATTTAGAATACACACCTCAAATTAGCCGTCCAGTTTTAAGACCTTAGGCTTTAAATTACAACTTTGAACAAAAACAGGTAAACCAGTATTTTTCATGTAGTTTTCATATGCGCTATTCAAATTCTAATATACCAAAGCATATTCACCCTATTTCAAAATTTACCCCCAATTTAACCAAAACAGCCCCTCCAGTAGGTCCGACCCTGGCTTTATATATATATGTAGAAAGCTCTCTAAAAATAAAATTGTTCTGTCAATTTAAAATTTTTCTCTATTTGCCGTAGTTTTCAAGTAATCAAGCAAAATTGAAATTGTACCCTAACTTTGAGGAGTGATTTCACCCCTTAACTGCCGACTGTGGCAGATAAAAAAAAATACGGGTCCGTTATTTTTGCTTGTACTCCACGTATACGAAGTTTCATCAAAATTGGGAATTGACAGTTCAAAACCTTTCCTTGTTAGAACTTCGGTTCCAATGGTAAAGTACTAGAAATGGGCCCATTAACCCACCAAAAAATTTTGTCGATTTTTCTACCAAACACCCTGTATAAAGGTAAAAATTTAATTTCATTAAAAATGTGACCCGTCATATTTTGCATATAGGATGAATAAAAACAAATCAAAAGGGCCGGCATTCCTTTATGTAGATAAATAAGACCGATTATTGCCGACAATTAAAATAAGAAAAATCCAAAAACTTGACATTATAATTTATCAATGGCGACGTGTGAAATTATTACCTTGGTAGGCAGTCTTTTTTTACCATATTTTAAAATAGACTTATTTTGTATCTATTTTTATTTCGAAATCTGTAGTCTTTCTCAGCCTTATTAAAGTGTTTTTCTATAACAGACCGTCTGACTCAGCACTTTGATTGTAAAATAAAAATGTCGAAATTTTTGACCAGCCATTTGTGGCTACTGCGCTAAGAGTAAAAGATATTAAAATTTTTGTTTTGTTTTGCGGTTAACCTGAATTAAAGGTCTTCAAAAAATTAGAATTTTAAAATAACTAGTTTTGAAATTAGTCCTTAAGGCTGCCTGTACATGATCAGTAATACTGTCAGTATTTAATGACAAAAATAATGAATCATTATTTTTATAATATATATTATAATACGAATATTTCAGTATGGGCCGGCTGCGCGACGTTATTGCCACCTAGCGTTTGCAACTTTGTCGGCTTTCTCCATACTTACAGTTCAGTGGCTTTTTTAAATATTTCCATGTGGACAAATAATAATAGTAAATATCGACTGTGACTGGATATTATGTGCAATTTTAAGTGACTGGATATTATGTGCAATTTTAATTTATTATTATTTTTTTTTTAATATTTGTCAAATGTCATTTCTGTTTTTATTAAATAATAAATAACAAGATGAAAGTTGTCCGAATCCAGAGTATGCAATGTATTTTCGTTTTTAGCGCTAAATAGTGAGTGCAGTAATTAAGACTGACTTTCAAAGTATTACCCATAATATAACTTTCCAGTCTCAAGTGACACCGAAAAGCAATCAATTGGTTTCTGTACATGTGAGAAATGTAAAAGAGCTATGAACTAGTGGCCAGAGTTATTTGACACAAGCCGATATAACTAGACAACTTCTATTTGACAATTTAAAAAAAAAATTGGAGTCGTAAAATTTCTAAAATACACCATTCATGTGAAACGAAATAAATTGTGGGGAATTTTATTTAAAAATTATTGGTAGTTCCAGTTTTATATGTTTTGTCTTTCAACATGAACTCGAACAATATATTGTAGTATATTAGTTCTTTTCCACTTTCGTCTAAAATTCTTTTTATTTTTAATTATTCTTAAATCGGCTAGAAATCTGTAAATTTACATTTATTATTTCTTCTTGTATTTTAACAATAAATTTGAGAACACAATTATCGTAACCCATTTCGAAAATTAGTTACTGCCAAATTTACTGAAAGCAGTAGTTTCGCTTACGATCTTACAAAATTTTATCTAATTGGATTTACGTCCTTCGTTAAAGTTGTGTCTTATAAATACTATAGAAATTAGACCGAACTTGATTAACTTAATTTTTTACCACCAGATAGCGTAGCTGTACTAAATAGCAAGAGCCGTCCAAATTGCTCATTTCTGCCAGAGCAAGCGCTGCGATCGCTTTCGTTACCCCTACTCTGTAGTCTGCACCCGGCCCATTATCAATCCAGGATCAGTAATAATGTAAATATTTCTAAATACTGACAGTATTACTGATCGTATACAGGCAATCTTAGATATATTGTAGTTTTTAAATTAGATTCATATTTTATTATTTCTCATTTAACATTTACTTATTAACATTTTCACTGTGTTTCTTAGTATGTAGGTATGCATGATACGTGCAAGATTGTCAGATTATTTCATTGATGAATTTCCAGTGTGACTAATATAGATGTCCATACATTTCTCGGTTTTTAAAATTAAATTACTAAAATACTGAACGTCAGAATTTGTTAATTGTGTTTTTGAAATGTTCGTAAAGAATTAAATATTTTTTAAATAAGTTTTTTATTATTTTTATTTTTTTTATTAGAAGAAGATGTTAATTTATTTGATTGAGTGTTTCCGGTGCATTTTAAAGGATAATCCTATTACCTGTATGTTAAAAAAGTAATTTTTAAAGTTTTTATCTCACTAACTGTACGTGAGAATTGGTTTAAATTTTAATATTTTGTGTATTAAATACTGAAGCATAACATATCCAAAAATCATCCTTTTATTTTTCCAATGCTCTAGCGCTCTAACTTAACAAATAAGTACATATTTAACATTATGTAGATACATTTCTTTCTTATTGGTTAATTTAAAATTGATTGTTGGCTTTGGACGTTGTCTTAAAACACGGTAGCTTACATTTGAATTTTATTTGTTGATTTGAAACTGATTGTTGAGTTTGATTATTTTTAATAAGGACAACAAATATATTCTTTAAATTTAATTAAGAAAAACCCCCAAATTCCCTCAGTTTTAAAATTTCCATCCAAAAATCCCCCCAAGGAAACTGTCCCCCCAAAATTTCCTTCGGCAATTCGAAAATCCCCCAATTTTAGGGGGAAAACCTCCAATCTGGCAATACTGATATTAACCAGGCTTAATATCCATCCATCTAGTAAAAAAAACAAAAACTTGGGTAGAGAAGACGTTTGTGCGTAAGTTATCGGTTAGTTAGTAATTCATTTAATAGTGTAAGTGTAGTTTAATAGGTAATGATGGGAAGGTTGCGACAAATATGCGTTAAATACGAGCAAAAATTTACCATATTTAGTAATGTTTCACAAACATTCGATAATATTTGAAATTAAAATAACTGCTTCTTGTATCAAAGAGAGTAATATATGTACAATTGAATTGTTATCGGGCTGGAGTGGTTCTCGAACAAGGCTAGTTACCAAAAGATTTTGGATTCTAGTCCCAGTCTATTATGCAGTTTGATAATTTTTGAATCACTATGTGCTTTTTGGTTAACATATGGATCGAGTGTTCAAGTTTCAGTTTGGCTGAACGTTAAGTGTGTAGGGCTGGGAAAAATGATTCATAGAAACTATTTAAAATAGAAAATGGAAACTGGTTTCCAAAAATGCATTTAAAATATAAAATGGAAAATAGTTTTGCTGAATATACTTAAAATGGAAAGTACCTATTTAAAATGGATTATAAAATGTAAAATGCTATTATTTTTTTTTTTTTTTACTTTAAATTTATTCTATAAATTTTGTATCATTTTTTATATTAATAAAAAAAAGTTACTAAAATGTTAAACGTACTGAAATTAAATAAGGGCAGCCTTTTTAAAATTTCTTTTAAATTTTGCATTATATGAAAACGAAATTTAACTCTTGAAATATTGTTATAATCAGGGTTAGCAACCGTACTATAATTATAGTAGACATACTATAATTACATCCTTTTTACTATGTACTATCATGCCTTTACAATAATCCTTAAATCTACTATAATTTCTTAAATCTATTATAATTTTTATAAACCATATTTTTAGACCGAAAAAACAAATTTTTCGTAATTAATTTCAAAATGTTTCTCATTTGGCGCCGAAATGATGACTGCTGATACAGTAGATGACTGCTGATCAATCGTGATTTCAATATATACCTATATAGTCCTCCGGCATTTTGACAACTGGCGAGCAAAAAAAAAAAAAGGTCGCCGCTCTCGCCTTCCGATATAAAATGCGATAAAATTGAATTTGGCGGTTATTTTTTCTAATCTGCTATAATTTTTTCAAATTTACTATAATTTTACGACCCTAGCACAATAATTTCACTCTTCAGGGTTGCTAACACTGGTTATAATTTATAACTCAAAAATATTGTAAAATTTAACTTAGCCTTGACATACTCACCTTGACCTTGACGCTACGACTGCGACTTCTAAATTATGAAAATCATCTACTTGAAATACCAAAACATTTCTTATCGACGTGTCTTAAAGATAATAGCACACAACTTCAGTCACAAAAGTTTGATTTGAGAGAACTGCATCTCTAGTAACAAATTTAATTTAAGTGACATTGCAACTCGAGTTATGAAAAATTTGAGTCAACTGAATCAACTTACATTTAACTTACAATTTCTTAGATTGCGTTCAATTCGAGTTCTGTGATTAATATAAGTTATAAATGTCATACATATACTCATAAATTTGAATATACATGCATGTTCGTTTTAAATACAAAATGAAAAATGGTTTGACCCAACTTATTTAAAATAGAAAATGCAAAATGCCATTTTTTATTTTAAGGGGGTATTCTAGTCTAGAAATTCAAAAGATCGATTTTTGTTTTTTTTCACATTTGTAAAGTTTAGACCTTTAAGAATAAGCCTCTAAAAGGATTTACGGAAATTCGAATTATTTTCGGATTTATGGTGATTTCTTCCCTGTGTACTGTGTATCTTTTCAGTGTTAAATTCAAATTTTTAATATAAATTACTTGAAACTACTTTTTTCAATACGGTTGATATGATATCTCAAGTTCTAAAACTGAGCGTCCATTAGGTCGGAAACACGGCGCGGTTCTTACATCAATAAGATCTTCGGGGTGGTACCGTGCCACTCTTTCGACCTAGTGGACGCACCTATATTTATTCAGATGTATTTATCTGCGAGAGCGGAACTGCGCCGCGTTTCCGACCTAGTGGACGCTCAGCTTAATGCACCAATTTACTTGAAATTTGGTACAGACACCTTTTTTTTGAGTCCCTGTACACTTTGTCTGCCTGTACCGATTTCAATTTTGAATTTTTTTTAAATTTTTGTACGTTTTTATACTTTTTAAATATCAAGAAAAAACTGTTAAAAAACGAATAATAAAAATGTTTACTTTTTTTTTATTACGCCCGTAAAATTACCTCAAAATCGAGGCTAGACTAGAATACCTCCTTAAATAGATATTTAAAATGAAATCATTTTAAATAGTTCCCAGCCCTGCAAGTATGAATATGAATACTAACGTTTGTTTAAATACGAATAAAAGTTCGTTATACGTAATAATGTTTCACAAGCACTCGTAATATTTAAAATTAAAATAAAAATTGTTCTTCAGAAAGAACGATAAAATTCACTTTTTTATATTTTAAGAAGAAAATCTTAGTCAGAAAGTTGTGAATCCTGAGACCTATGTGATTTGTTTAATTACTTATAACATCATTTTGTTTCAGATTATGACGCAGTTTCGTGTATGGTGTTTTTACCATTTATTGCTATGTATGGTGTTTTTACCATTTAATGAAGAGACTTCAAGAATAAAAATATAAATTTTGATACTCGATTATAATAATAACGAAAAAGACACATCTTTGTAACGAAAGTATTATGTACATATTTTGCCAATATGTACTAACTAAATAAACAGATAACTCTTGTCCTTTTGAAATATGTATGTAAATTTTTACATCATATATTAATTGAAAATATAGAAAGAAAACGAAAAACAAAACTAAAAATTTATTAAGTTATAAAAAAAATTTTACAAAAAAGTATTTAATAAATAATCTTTCGAAATTTAATAATAGGCGTATGTATGTTGCAACAATGTATGTAATAACTAATTATTTGCATATTTTAAATAAATACTGTCGTATTAGGTATTTTATTTTTTGTTTCTAAAATTTTTATATAATTTGCTATTATTAACTTATATGGTCCGCATATTTTCACAGTAAACTTTTCTACAGAAGCCGGCAATATTTTTGAAGAATTAAAAAAAAACTTTATATAAATAAATTCACGAAATGATTCAACATGTGCAAACATATACATTTTTAACAAAAACATTAAGATTGTATTGAACTGTACGCACTTCAATACAATCTTCTATAAATGTTATCTGTTATTCTTCTATAAATGTTTACGAAAACCAACACACAGGGAGTGTTTATTGTAAGTCAGTACCTGCTTACCATAACGTTGCACACATGTGTGATCACTGATCGTGATCGGTCTCGACGACTATTGTGGCTATTTACAGATACTGTGAACGCGGACTGTAAAGTGTTAAAAGGAAATAGTAACGTCCGATATACATGAGTTATTTATTTGTACTTAAATATAGAAGAAATCTAAGAAATGCAATAAAATATTTCCTTCTCCAGTACTAGTTGCAAGTCTTAATCAAGGCGAACCAGTCAAATGATGTGAACTCTCGTAAATACTCAAATAGATAGTTGCCCGTCTTACTTATGCACTTCTTGGAGGGTGTGCAGTTCTTAGATTTACTCTGTATAACGCAATATTATTTTATTGTTTTTTTTATTTTTTATTTTTTGTTTTTATACATCTTACTATTGTATTTTCTTTCTATTATTTACAGATGTTGTATTAATAACAATTTGAATGGTAAAACTAAAATGAAATTGAAGGAAAAGTTCTAGGTAATCTTTGGACTTGTAAATAATATTAATTCTTTAAAAGTGTATGTGATGTAAAAATAATAAATATTCCAAATATTTTTTGCTTTATTGAAATTTAAAATTTTTTATAATGGTAATTTCGATTAAAGTAATTTCGTAAAAGTAATTTCGATTATTTTAAATAAAACATAAATAAATAGTATGTTATACTCCAAGGGACTAAAGTGTGAGTTTTAATCCCGAGTGTAAAATTTGTTCCCAGAAGGACAACAAATCACGCGAGGGATGAAAAAAACACTTTAGTCCTGTGGTGTATATACTATTTTTTGAAATTCTGGATAATTTAAAATTATAGAAGTTAGAAAAAATTACTTAAATGTCATTCAAATCGTATGTAATAATATTCCATCAAGTATACTTTGGATAAATCAATCGAATTGTACAATATAACTGTTTGTCTTTATCGACAAGTTTGAATTTGTTTATTATTTTCAGTTACCTAGCTACGTTATTTAACCTACTTAATTCAAGTTAAATTTCTGTAAATTGTGTTTGCTGATTGGTTTAAAAGCGGGAGCAAAATAATTCTTTAGTCTCTTGGGACTAAAAGTAGCACTTTACTCTCTATTATGAGGGACTAAATCATGTCTTTTAATCCCGGAATTGCAAAAAAGTTATTATGCTAAAAATTTTATGTACAAATTTTTAAACTGATACTTTTTCTTATTTATAATTTTATTATATTAACGCTTGCATGGAATATTATTTTTTTATTGATATACGTACATATGTACACATTGAGTAACAAAATAGGGTACCTGATTTATTTAAAATTTGTTTTAAATATTAAGTAATTTTATGTATTACTCGTAAATATTTTTAATTTTAGTAGTGACAAAAAAAAATAATTCTTTAGTTATTTAAAAATTCTACTTTGAAAAAGATTAAAATATTTAACCTTCATTTAAATGAGTAAAAACGCGCCGTTACATTAAAATGACGTCATATTTTGTAGCAAATATGATAAATATCATAGATAAGATAAGGAACATGTGAATGATGTAAATAGTTACTGCAGTTTGATGCATAATTTTTACACGTGTGTTAAATATTATTTCGACTGGACACAATAAGTAATTGTAAATATTGCAAAACAAAAAGACTAACATCTATTGAAAATATATTTTTGTTGAAAATTTTATGTTGCAAAACGTTTCCTAACGTTACAGTAGTGCGAACACATTAATATTTGCTTGCATCAAAATGTGACGTCATCGCATACGTCACCATGATGGATCGTTTTTCGCGCCAATTTACTCATTTAAAATTGAACAGTGTTTTTTTTTTACGATTTTCAAAAATTTATTAAAATTAATTAGTTAATACGTAAAAACAACATTTAGAATCATTTTTTAATTGCAGTCAAGTACCCTATTAACAGTCAAGGCAAGAAAAGTGGCATCAAGCTTAAATATCCCTGTCGCAGCATTTGAATAATGTAGCGAATTTCCAAAGACTGGACACTGGCGGATCTCGAACAGTGAAAAATTTTCTAAATCGGTTGAGTAGTTAATTTTTGGCGCTTCTGGGTCCCCAGGACTCTAGCGGATCTCATATAATATAGCCTATATCCATTTAAAGTACTTGAGCTTTTTAACGGTGAAAAATTTTCAAAATCGGTTGGATAGTTTATTTTTGGCGCTTTTGGGACTCCAGGACCCTGGCGAACCTCATATAACATAACCTGTATCCATCTAAAATAATTTAGCTCTTTCAAAAATTTTCCAAAATCAGTGATGACACGTTCTTGAAAAGTTAGTTAATTTCGTTTTTCTCAAAAACTATTTCACTTGGAACAAAGTTTTAAAAGCTTATCTTATATAATTTTTTATACTTTTCTCGATGGTGTTAAAAAAAAATTTAAATTTTAGCTTTTAAAAATCGGATGTGGATTGCTAACGAACTCATCCAAGGATTTGGAACTTTCGACCTTTTCACCAAATTTCGTAAAAATTGAACGCTTCGTTCGAAAGTTTTTGCGCAGACACATATGCATATATATAAATTTTAGTGAAGGTCATTTTCGGTTTCTCGAGGTCTCAAAACAAATTTATGTCATAATCCCGGGCTCAGGTCTTACCATGAAAGCCGCTGCAATAACTGAATTTCGAGAATGGAAATTTGCCAAAAAGTATCTGTTCTGTTTTGAATAGTACAATTCCATGGAGTTTGTAGGTGTCCTCCCCTGTTTCAGTGTTAAACTAGCAAAGATAAGTAATTACAAGTGAATCACGTATATTTATAAGAAAGGAATATTCCATCTACAGAAAGGGTTAGGGTATTTAAAGTTGTGAACCTTTTTTTACATTTTTATCTAGTTATACATCCTGAAAATATTTTCTGAAAACAAGTTGATTCTATAAAAATTTGGATGAGCGGAAGAGAACATTTGCAAAGGAAAGTTTGCTTCATCGGCATTGATGTTTTGGAAGCGTTAACATCCACAGAAGGTCTATTATATGGGTATTAATCCTACACTTTGAGCAATAAAGAATTTTGTGAGTTATTTATCAAATAAATTTTTTAAATATTATTATTAAATTAACTTTGAAAGTCAGTGATTACTAGTTTTTGAAAACTAAGGAATCGATTAATTTGAAATTTTGAGGATATCTTTTAGACATAAGGTACTGGTGTTTATTCTAAGGATTTTTCGATTTTTTTTTTATAAGAAAAAGCATATGGGAAAAATTTTTAACTCGAAAAGCCGGACTTTATGCTGCCAGTAACAAGTACCATAAATAACGTCAGAAAAAGATAGCAAATCTGTGATGCCAATATTAAAAAAAATTACTTAGCCTAGTAATTGGCAAGATAGAAATTAGTAGCAAAAGTAAACTTTTAAAGATGTATCGCATATTTATGTATTTGTTTAATATGAGCTTATGAATGACTTGACCAATTGAGGTCGTATTCACACAATATATTTGTTTTGTCCATACGGTGGTTTATAGCTTTAATATATATATTTGTGGCCTGAGAATCCGCGGCTGAGAATCGACGATTTTTAAGTATCCAGGACTAGAAAAATGAACTTATGGGCTGGGTACAAATAAGTTATTTTTGCAACCAAAATACGATAAAAACATTGAAAATGAATAAAAAGTATAATTTATTAAAAATTAAAATTTTAATAAAAATGAATAGCAGACGTTTATAAGGATCTGTTTCCATAGAGAAATTTATTTACTAATTGAGGTAAGCAATTACTTACGTGCTTATACGAACGTAAGTAAACTGTTTTGACTTATTATTTTTCATTTTATTATAACTACAGTAACCAGAAAATAAAATGGTAAATGTTATTACATTAGCCACTATGAAACTGTGCACTATCAAAGTATTACAACCAATAATTCTTTCACCATTCTGGTGTGACAAACACAATCAAACGTTGCGTATAAGTACACGCAGAATGTTTGTTTTGTTATTGTCGTAGTACAGGTACATAGCAGTAAACTAGTTACTGGCGTCTACATGTTTTTTTTTTTATCTCACCATGAAATTGTGGTTTTAGTCCCGTGCTGTAACACTTTTAAAGTGCCGACTGTATTTGCTATGTAAGCGTTAACTTATGATTCAAGTGGTTGAAAATATTACGTAATTGAGATTGTAAGTTGCATATTACACTTGAATTACGTACTATACTTTATCTACGACTAATATGAAATTCACAATAAAATAAATTTGGCGCGAATATAATACATTAAAATTATGTCGAACTTGAAATGTACTAAAAATAAACGCTAACTTTCGGTGGTTAAGTAAAATTTTTGCACAAATTTTATTATAATATACACTTATACAGTATAAAGATTAATAAAAGTGTAGTAAGTTGTGGTTCTTTTCACATAGTGATGTATAAAGTACAAAATTTCGCATAGCTGTACGTAAAACATAGCTTATCTAGATAGTATTTTGTACAGTAAATAAGCAATTTCACAGTAGTCGTTGATAAAATTTATTAAATTAATATATTATATAATACATTTTACACTTTAAATAAATTTGGCGTACTTGCGCACTACTGATTTTTAGTTATGCAATTGTTTAGTCGTTCGCAAGATAGGTACAGGAGTCGAGTTGCGCATAAATAATAATCCAGTTTTAGCCCGATTAAAAAAAAGTGTAATTCGAGTAAAATTAATATAAAAATAATTTGGAGAGACAGGTCTACCCACATTGTCAACTTCCCCTTTTTTAAATTCAGGGGCCTCCTCCCCTGGGCTCTCAATAGAGGCTTTGCCCCTTGCACTACACTGGGAGCTTCGTCTTCTGTGCCTAAGGGTGGGGGCTCCACCCTTATCAAACAAATGATAACATCATTTGTTTTCAAGATATGCGAGACTAAAAATATTTCACAAATTTTTTTTTTAATTTTATAATAATTTACTTGCGTTTTTAACACCAAGGAAGGTTCTTAGGCCATTATATAATAAAGACATGGTTAAAAATTTATATGATGTATGTTGTAGTAATAAAGTTAATTCCGTTTTTTGTACCACAAAAAACAAGCCACTAATCCGAGTTTGATGAAAACTTTGTCCGGTCTTCATTTTTTAATTACGTATCTAATGAAATTAGTCCAGAGTTGATATCATCATTTGTTCTCGAGACATGCGAGATCGAAAAAAATTCACGAACGAACTAACGCACACAGACATTACGCTAAAAACGATAGATTGGGATTCTGGTGATCTTGAAACGTGGAGATATGTGCAAATTAGTGATTCGCAAAATCGGACCCATTACAATAACTTCCAATGGGAAGTTAATAAATTTAGTCTGTAATCGTTAATCAAATTCAACTAAACTATCGTTCAACTAAAAATTGGTAATGTGCGGGTGGTCTACTCGGGACATTTGATACAGATACTTAAAAAAGGTATTGAGATACTGACTTAAGATACGTAAATTTGTACAGTCGAATGCCCGTTATAAGAGTAGTCTTGGGGACGTAGGGGAATTTTTTTTCGGAATTTAAGTGCCCTCATTACCGCGCACTTAATTTTGTCGCTCGACTACTCCTTATAAGACTATTTCATTTTAACGTTGCATTCCTATAATCAGTTTATAATTTTGACAGTTTTATAATAAGGAGTGGTCTGGCACAAAACTCGAAAAAGTGATTAAGTGGGGGAAGTTTCAACTGCTGATTGAGAGGAAGAGTCTTATAAGGGGCAGTCTTATAACGGGTATTCGACTGTATCTAGATACTACATAGCACTCTTCATGTGTCACTGATATTTAACTTATGTATTCTATGTTTTTGTTTTTATATGTCGAAAATAGCTTTGCTCGACAATAACTTAAATTTCCTTAACCTTGACATATGTTAAGTTAGATTTCCACGAGCAAGTATACTTGCATAAAAGTAATGTTTTGCGGGAGTGTGGCTGTTTTTATGACAATATACTTGTAAGGCCTGTTACATGTAAACCATATAAAAATACACTTGTATGCAAGTAGATGCCAAAACATGTTATTTGAAAGTATCGCGTCGAAAATGCCTTGCTTTAATACTACTAACTTTATCAAAATAAAAAAATTAGAATCTCGGAAAAAAAAGACAGTTTTGGGTAAAAGAAACTAACTAACAAATATATTTTTAATATAGAAGATAATTTGTTAATATAAATATCAAACATATCGAATTTTAAAAATTTCTACAGAATTAATCATAAAAAATATAAAAGTATTTACATTTTAATAATATATTCTACAATGGGTTAGTATGTATTATATTAATGAGTTTAAAGTCTTTAAGTAATTTTCTCTTTTCTTATAATATTTTCCTAAATAGTTGGCCAGCTGTTTCCATATTAGCCTTTCTTGTGTGTTCATAATTTCTGTTGCATTTTCCCATGTCTTCTGTATTACTTTGGCTAGTATTTTTCTGTCGTTTTCCATTCCCCTACAATCGTTTAATATATGTTCTTCACTTTCTTCTTCATTACATCCAGAATCCATTGTCATTTCGTAAACATTGTTGTTGTATTAATTTATCTTCATCCATTTGCAGCTTAATATAATATTTTACTCTGTTCTTTTTGATTTCGTACTCTACTGGTATTGATCTCATTTCCATTAGTACTGCACAAATTGGCGTTGATTTAATTCCTAAGTTTTCTTTAAAAAGTTTGGCTCTTGGTTTTTCTATGCTTTCTGTCAATCCTTCCTCCATTCCCCATATTTGACTACCGTATAGGATCATTTTCTTCACAAAAATTTATTAATTGTTTCTTGTTTCGATATTATTAAACGTTTGTTTGGCAGTTTTTCCGTTTTCGCCTTTTCGTCCCTTTAAGTGGGGATTACTTTTAACAGCAGAAGTGGAAATATTTTTTACTTATATAAATAAATTTGTATATTACTGCACAGTATTTTAATGCAATTACACACGAACAAGTAGGCTTAATTTTTACTTAAAAGTGTATTTATATGCAAGTATACTCGTGGAAGTTTTGCTTTATTTATTTATTTATTTATTTTTTTTTTTATAAAAGTATCTTTTTTAAAAAAAATATTTTTAGATACAATTTTGGATATTCTATCGAAATTACTTTTACTTATTTAAATTAATTTTTATTTAGTAAATTATTTAAAACAATTTTGTTATACAGTTTTATACATTTTATTACGCACACAAACATATTTCTTTGTAATTCAAGTCAAGAAAAGAAAAAAACGTTTGCAATAATTTATCTTGTTTAATATTTCTTAATTGTATTTAAATTCATTATAGTAAATTATTTCAAAGTGCTAGCAATTATAAATATGAAAATACATAAGACTGTAAATCCATATAAAAATTTATCTTCAAAGTTTTATGTATTTGTACAAATAAAACAAAATTTATATAAATATGTTTTTTATTTGATGTTTAATATTTTAATATTTTATAAATATATATATATATATATATATATATATATATATATATATATATATATATATATATATATATATATATATATATATATATATATATATATATATATATATATACGAGGATGGTCCCATAAATACCCGGCCTAACCTAGAGATCGAGGTAGCTGTTTAAAAAATATCATTTTGTTAGAAAGTACACAATCTATAAAGCATTTGTTTCAAGTTTGAAGACGCTACGTTGTTTAGTATTTGTTTGACAGCTATCGATAGCGAACGTTTTTAGTGAATTTGTGAAAATGGAGAAAATTGGTCATCGTTACCTGATACAATACTTTTATTTGAAAGGCCTCAGCCCAACCAATATAAAAGCTGAACTAGATTCTACTCTAGGTGAGTCTGCTCCTTCGTTTACAACTGTAATAGTAGCACTACATTCTCGCGAGGTCGCCTCGACGAGACGTTCGTCGAGGTTTTGACGAGGCGAGACAACACGAGTATGTACCGATGATGTACCGTCTACACTCTCGCTCATTACTCAGTTATTCATACTGCTCATACGCGTTCGTATAGTTTGAAATGTCAATCATAGATGGACAAGATGGGTGATGTCGGTGACATGGATTCAAATAACTGCTGCTGCAGTTCTATATACTGTTGAATCCTATAATTTTCTTCATGCATATTACACAAAAAAGTTTAAAATAACGTTTTTGTAAATTTAAAGCATGATTTTAGGTTATGTATGAAAACATAATAGTACGCAGATATGCAACATATGCAATATCAACACACGAGTTTATGCGAGAGTGTAGTTGATCGCCTCGCCTCGTGTCTCGTGTCCTTTGACTTGTGACAAAAAACCGACTCAGATCGGAGACCTGACGAGGCGAGGCAAGGCTTGACGAGGCGAGGCGAGGTAACACGAGAGCATCAACTACACTCTCGGCCTCGCGTCGCCTCGTGTTGCCTCGACGAGAGTGTAGTGCTACTATCAAATATTGGGTAGCAGAGTTTAAACGAGGCCGTGCAAGCTGCCAAGACGAGCATCGCAGTGGTTGAGTAATCTCTCAATGAGGTAACGACTCCAGAAATGGTGAAGAAAATCCATAAAGCGGTACTGGATGATCGTCGACTGAAAGTGCGCGAGCTAGCAGACATAGTAGGCGTTTCAAAAAGTGCGGTACATCGCATATTAGCTGAAAATTTGAACATGAGGAAGTTGTGTGCAAGATGGGTGCCGCGTTTGGTCACACTCGAGCAAAAACAATGTCGTGAAGATGTTTCAATTGAATGTTTAGCGAAGTTTCACAGCAACAAAGCAGAATTTTTGCGCCGATTCATAACCATGGATGAAACATGGGTCCATCACTTCACACCCGAGACAAAAGAACAATCAAAACAATGGACTGGAAAGGGAGAACCGGCTCCAAAGAAGGCGAAGAACATTCCATCTGCAGGCAAGGTCATGGCCTCGGTTTTTTGGGATGTGCGTGGGATAATTTTCATTGACTATCTTGAAAAAGGAAAAACTATCAACGGCGAGTATTATGCAAACTTATTGCAACGTTTGAGTGACGAAATCAAGCAAAAACGGCCGCATTTGGTTAAGAAGAAAGTGTTGTTTCATCAAGACAATGCACCAGCTCACAAATCCGTTATTGCAATGGCCAAAATTAATGAATTAAAGTTTGAATTGCTACCTCATGCACCCTATTCACCAGATTTAGCCCCCTCGGATTATTTTCTGTTCCCAAACTTGAAAAAATGGCTCAGTGGTCAAAAATTTTCCAACGATGAAGAAGTGATGTTGGCAGTTAATGGCTATTTTGAAGAGCAAGACAGTTCTTATTATAAAAAGGGTATCGGACTTATTGAACATCGCTGGGAAAAGTGTATAGAGCTGAAAGGAGATTATGTTGAAAAATAAATATATTTTTTTCCAAAATTTTTATATTTTCTTGGTTGGGTCGGGTACTTCCGGGACCACCCTCGTATATATATATATATATATATATATATATATATATATATATATATATATATATATATATATATATATATATATATATATATAAATATATTGGACCGCTCGTTTGAATATTAAATATACGATTGTACAGTACTTCTTAAAAAATTCTTTCTCGATTATACATTCTGCGTTAGAAAAGGATAGTATAATTAGTCTAATACATCTTTTTTAAAAACAAAACAAAAAAACCGATCTTTTTTAAAAACAAAAAGTTACATGGTAATAAAATAAATAATTTATTAAGATGCGACTAACGATACGTTACCTGGTCACCTACTTTCAACAACACTGCGGAAGGAAACACAATTATTTATTTCGAGAATTTCGGGACTCCGCAATAAATAATAATACAGCCGATCGATAATAAAAGGTAGGTAATATTTTATTTCAGTTAATTACTTTACACAACTAATTGTATTTTATTTTTTATTTACAGAATACAAAATAATAATACATATACATACAGAATACATAAAAGTAAATTTTTTACTCACCCAAAATAAAATAAAATTAAATATTTGGAAAAAGAAATGGTTTTGAAAACATAAAAGACCCCTGTGGCGCAGGTAGCAATAACAATGACTGTGTTACGCATACATATGCATGCTAGTTTGGAACCAAAATATGAACACAATCCGTTTAATCTCTTAAACATGTACACTATTAACACATATACATGTACGCATTCTGAAGTTTCGTTCAGAAATATTGTACTTGATGAATTTATTACAAACATTTTATTTGTTGTTTAAACCAATATTTTTTTTGTTACCATGTGTTCATTGAAATTGTTTGCCGCTATGCTAGGCCAAACCTAGTGGTAAATCCAATCCTGAACTCAATACGATACACCGATAGAAGTAATGGACATCGAAAGCTCAAGGTGGTACTCAAGTGCTTACTATTGAACCAAGAAAATTAATCCTCGATGTGACGGGTGATCATAATCCATCGATATTTCAACATTACTGAGATCATTACAGGAGATAGACATTCGTTAGACAGATTGTAACAAAATCAATTGTGTTCCACTCAAACAGGGTTTGTAGTCGAAATCGAAATCGAAACTTCAGCTTTGGTCTTAGTTTCGGCCGAAACCGAAACCGAAATTTATTTAGACATGTTAAAATTTCAATTGTATGCTGAAATCTAGTGTATGTACGAGACACGAACTTGCTCGAACGAAGCGTGACAATTCACAAACATTGCGTTTCGGTGCGGCCGAGGTTTCGGCTGATTTTTGGCCGAAACCAAAACTATGGCCGAAACCGAAACCAAAACTATGGCCGAAACCGAAACCATTAAAAATAAAGAAGTTAAAAATGGAGAATGGAAAACTAAATACCCCTGTCGCAGCATCTGCATAACATAGCGAATTTCCAAAGATTGGACACTGGCGGATCTCATATAACAACCTTTTTTGTGTGGGGGAAAATATTTAGTAATACGTCTAGCTCCTTGCTAGACGAGTTGGACTCTTACCAACTAAAAACCCCCACTTAGCCTCTGACTTGATTATGATCGGAACTATTAAATGGACATAACATCGAGACGTGATCGGGCAAAAGAATACAATCTCGCCTCCAACCTCCACGTTTGTTACGAACATGTTAGGGCGTTTCACGAGATATTAAATCGTGTATTCTTGGCATCGCGCAGAGATTCGTAGGTGTTCCCTCCGTTCACTCTGAGATTTTAAGTCTCGATTAAAAACTGATTAGATAAAAAATATTATCGCTTACACAGTCTGTCAAACAAGACAAGAATTAAAAACAAAATTTGGACTAGACTGCTTATTAATTGACATTAAAAGTTCTGCTATCATTAAGTGCTCGTATTCCTTTATTTGTTACCCATACTTCAACTCTGTATAATGTACAGAAACATTTTGTATCCGAAATTTTCCTAATCCAACTTCTTGTTGACAGCCATTCATTGTTAAAGGACCCCTTCGGATAAGATAGGTGAATCTGCCTAAGGTCCAACCTGGGTCGGGGGTGCCATGGTAGGGCTCGCCCTTGCATATGTATTCCATAGCTGCAATATTAGGTCAAAATTGCTTTGCGTTTTCGAGTTATAGCAAAATGTTCAATTTTCCGATCTTTTCCAGACTTTTCCCTATTTTCCACTTTCCTTCCCCCCAAGTGCATAAGTATTATATATACGGATGTAGGGTTCTAAGAGTTCCATAAGACAGTGCATGCAGCTCTCCAAAACATGGTGTTTAGAAGAAGATATTTGCAAAAATTTCTAACTGACCTATAAAAACACATAAACCGCGACCTTGGAACAAAATGAGACATAGATTTTTGAAATTTACGCCTTTGAATTAGTAAATATATGTCTAAAAATATTCCGCAAAATTGGGCCAAGTAAGGTCGCCTTAGTAGGCTTGTTTAGCCATAAAATATGGCGACGCCTTCCTCTCACCCTTAGAAAAAGCAAGCGTGTGCGATTAAGGCTCATTACCAGTGTTTTCATCAGTATAGGAAGGACTCACAAAATATCATAAATCAAAAAACATGACTTTAAAAAAATTTGAAGTATCTTCACCATTTTAGTGCCCCTCGAATTACCTTTTTAGCGCTCCTAAAAGCTTCTAGGGGGCGCGTGCCCCCGTTGCCCCCCTCCAGATCTGGCCCTGAGTGTAAGATTTCGTGATATTTATATAAACATTAATAAAATTAACTGATTATGATTAAATTATGTAATAACTTGAGTCAGTTTTTCTTTTGTTCTTTTGCTAGTGGAAGATTTCGTGATATATAAAAATTAATTAAATGATTATTATTAAATTATGAAATAAGCAAGATTAGCTACGTGATTATAAAGTAAACAATATCTTATAATAATAATATAATTTAATATATAGGATGAGTATGTAACTCCTCCCTCCTCAAGAATGGAGTTATGACCAAAGAAGTTTTTCTTCTTTTGTTGTATTGGAATCAGGTTTGAATGCGACTACGGTGGGAACTGTAGTTGAAGTTACTTTTCGTTTCCTTTTAAAAATCTATAATCCAATTAGTATGATAATTAATATTATGATGATAGTATAGATGGTTGATGCATGGATAGTTCCATGAGTTTTGATTTCTTGGATTTTTTCTCTGTTCTGGATGTGATATGAATTTAGCTTTTGCAGGTCTATTCTCTGTTCTACTTTCATTAACTTGAAGATTATGCAGTGGTAGGACGTGAAGTGGTTCTTCGAAGTTTTCTTGAATGTTTTGGTAGTTTAGATCGTGACGGAATAGTTGCTGAAGTAAATAAGTGTGGTCCCGTTGAATTTTCTTGATTGAATTCCTTCACACGTAGAAGATATTTCAAGGTTGAAGGCGTTTTCGGTGATAATGTGTTGGTCGGTTAACCTTTTTATTTCTCTATGATTTCCTGCTTCTTGATATGTATAATTACCAGGAAGTCCTCTTAGAATCCATTTGAAAGATTGATCGTGTTTTAGTTTGGCTTGTTTGTTCTTTTGGCAGATGAATAGGTTTTCTATCTTCGGGCATTCTGCTTTCATGAAAAAGGTTTGGTGCTCATTTAAGAGGTTATAGGGATAATTTATTTTAAGGATTTTGTTCTGCAAGGTAGAAATAGGTTCTATTAGATTGTATTGGAAGTTGTTCTTTTGAAATTGGGAAATTTGGATATTGAATATTATTTGTGTATGGTTACAATAGGCTTGTGACGAGAGTAATTCGTATATTTGTTCTAGGGAATTGATTGGGATTCCTTGTTTAGAAAGGATTTTGTAAGCATGGTCTAGTTCCTCGGGCATTAGGATATTTTTTAGTATAATGTTAAATTTTGCCAAGTTTATGGATTCGGTAATATCATCAAGGTGTGAGTTTAGTATTTCTATGTTATATATCAATTGATAAATGTATTGAAGATAATATTAATAGATTTGAGCGTTACTTTTTGAAGATACGTATTGAAGATATTTTAAATCTTCGTTTTCGTATGTACCTTTGTTTTAAAGTTTAGTCCTCAAATGTCTTAAAAATTTGTTAATTGTTTCTTGTTGTGAATTAATGTGATCAGTGATCAGTGATATTGTTAAATTGTTCTATATCATTTGTTCATTAATTTTGACCTGCTTATTGCTTTGAAATACTAGGTTGTGTTGATTTAATTTTAAAGCTTCTATTTCTTTATTTATTTGTATTGCATCGTTGTTATCCATATTTCCTGTTATTGTTTTAATGATTGAGCCTAGTCCGTCAATAAGTCCTCTTTTAACTAGTCTTTTTGGATAAATAATTTTGAATGTATTTTCTAAATATTTGTATTTGGTTTTGATAACCTCGTTCAAACTACTTCATTTCCTATGGTTTTTCATTTAATTATCTCTAATGACTTTTTGATGTTGTTAATGTTTTCTTTATATTGTTCTAAATCTATGATGTGTAGATATTTGTAATATTTGTCGATTATTTTTTCTGTACCTAATTTAACTGCTAAAAGTCCCGGATTGTGGGTTAAATCTTGGATCTCTATGCTTTGTGGTTCCGTCGGTTGTACCGTCAGTAGGAGTATTATTATTGTTATTGTGATAGTGTACCTGTAACATGCGGGGAGGTCGTTTTAATTTTTGTTTGGGTATCTTTCTGTTTTTAGTATCTTTGACGTTAGTTTTATGGTTAGATTTAATTGTTATTTGCTTAAATTTGGGGTGGAGTTTATTATTGTGTTTGAATTTTTCTAATTTTTTCTGTTTTTGTTCTGAAGTTTTCTCATTTACTTCGTTAAATAATTGGTTTTTCTTTTCTTGTATATCGGCTATTTCTGGTTTTAAAATTATGTTATATTTTCCTCCGAAAAATAACTCAAATGGGGTATGTTTAGTGACAGAGTGAATTGTATTATTATATGTAAATACGGCTTGTAACATTTTTGAGTCTGGGCTTTGTTGTTTATTTTGTGCCTGAATTATTCTATAAAATTCACGTAGTATTGAGTGGAATGTTTCTATTGGGGAGTTTGAATAAGAGCTTCTGATTGCTGTTATATGTAACTCGATATTATAATGGTTGCAGAACTCGTTAAACTTTATGGAATCAAATCCTTTTTCTGAATCTACAACAAGGTATTCGGGTTGGCCATAACTAGCAATAAATTTAGCTAATCTTTTTATTAGATCTCCACTATTTCTTGTCTAAAGCATATAGGCTTGGGCAAATTTCGAGAATTTGTCTATAATTGTTAAGAATGGAGTTTTATCAATATAGAAAATATCACAGTGACATATTTGTAATGGTCTAACAGGTGTCTGTGTTAGTTAAAATTTTTGAGTCGGTGGGTGTCGATCGTATTTGTTTTCATTACATAACTTAGTTATTAATGAAGAATGTAATTTTGGATTTTAAATTTGGGAAATAATGTTGTCTTCTGATGTGGTTGTAAGTTTCGTTTATACCTCCGTGGGATGTGTTTGATTATGTTGTCTTGTGATTATGTAGGATATTGTTTGATTATGTTGTCTTGTTAGTCATCGTTTTCGATGTCAATTAGTAATTGGGTGCATCTAAAGATTTTAAATCGTTTTCCTTGTGAAAAATATTGATTGTAAACGTCCTGTAGTTTATTGAAGGTTTGATCATTGGGACAATAAATAGCAATTAATTTATTTGGGGGTAAGTATTGTTTGAAGATTTGTATAAGAAGTCGTTCATTGAAATCTGGTGCGGTAAATGTCTGTCTACGTTTAGTTATGAATAAGATTTTAAGTTGTCTTTTGACTGGACCTAGTTTTTCAGTTATTATGATTTGTTCTTTAAATTCATTCAGTGGGTTTTCTGATATTCTAATGAAAGAATGATCGTCTTCTTCACCACTGTGTGCAGCGTTAGTTGATGTACTGTTAGCTGTGCTTCTATCTTCTAGATGGTTAGTTTCTATTTTTATACGGGATAGGGCGTCTGCATTCGTATTATATTTTCCAGATTTATGAATTATTTGGTATTCGTATTCTTCTAGTTTTAAGTGCCAACGTACTAGTTTGCTATTTGGTTCTTTCAGAGACATTAGCCATTCTAAGGGTTTATGATTGAAGGAACTCGCTTTTGTCTAGTTGCACTTTTAAATTAGCCTGCTTAAGTTTTTCAAAGACGTGAGTTAAATTTTCGATGTGTTCTTGTAGTGATGTTGAGAACACAATGATATCGTCTATATAAACGAGACATATTGTGCCTTGAAATTCCTTTAAGATGTTATCCATCACTTTTTGAAAAGTTGATGGTGCATTTTTTAATCCGAAGGGCATTCGAACGTATTCATAGTGTCTATTTTCGACAGTAATTGCTGTTTTTTGAATATCGCGGGGATGGACCGTAATTTGATGGAATCCGCTAGCTAAATCAAGTGTTGTGAAATACATACACTTGCCTAATTTGTCTACTATATCGGAAATGTTTGGTAGAGGATATTTATCGTCAATGGTTTTTTTTGTTGAGATTTCGATAGTCAACGAATAACCGCCATTTTTGTTTTCTGAAGGCATCAAGCTTTTTTGGTACTATCCAAATTGGGGAAGACCATGATGAATAGCTTGGCCTAATGATTCCTTGTTCGAGCATTTTGTTTATTTGTTTTTTTACCTCGTCTTTATGAATATACGGGTATCTATATGATTTCGAGTAAACAGGTAAGTCATCTTTAGTTTTTATCTCGTGCTTAATTTGATTTGTGAAGGAAAGGTCTTGCCCTTCTTTGAAGAATACATCTTCGAATTGCTTACATAGTTTGATTAAAGCATGTTCCTCGTTATTCAGGTGATCGACTCTGATTCAATTTTCTATTGAAGGTAGATTGTTATAAGTCTCATTGTTATTTATTTGGTGAGAGTTAAATTCTATTTTTTCATGTAACAACAGTTCAACTCTTAAGGGTTGTTCAGTATAAAACATTTTGTTTGTGCTCCGTTATGTTAGTAACGGGGGCTAGGATATCCCAGTCTTTTGCTTGGTAAATTCCTTCGTAGACGAGTACATGGCTCGATTGGATGTCTACGGGTAAGCGTAAAATTTGTTTTGTTGTCTATTAGATGGGTTCCTGAAGTGAAATTTGGTTTAAATAAGAGTCTGTTCGTTGAGTATGGGGTGATTAATTTTTTTTACTAATGTCGATCTGCGCTTGTAGTTTATTTAAATTGTTTAGACCTATCAAGCTATCAAAGTAATTGTGAAATCTAAATATGAGAAAGTCAGTAGTGCCTGGATAGTTTAGTTCTGTTGGGGAAGGGAGTGTGATTTTTGTATTTATTTGGTGTACGTTTAAGATTGTTTTTATTTCCATAGTTTTAATTTTATATATTTGCTCTGGATATATGTGCTCTGGGTTAATGAATGAATTCGATGATCCTGTGTCAATTAAGAATTTTAGTGGTTTTGCCAGAAGGATGTGATATGTGGATATAAGGAAGTGTTGTACCATGAAAGTTATTATCTATGTATCCGCGTGATTCGGGTAAGTATATTCAAAATTCGAATTGTCAAGTCCGTATGGGTTATTAAGGTTGCCGTCATTATTGTCTTCTATTTCGTTTTCGAAGGTTTTGTCTGTTTCGTTTACATAAGAGTCAACGGAATTGCCTAATTTTGAATAGTCGTCTGTTGTTTCTACATTGTGCACTTTTCGACTAGTGAAAGTCGATCTACTTTGGGGTTGAAAATAATTTTTAGGTGGTGGTGTACTTTGGTTTGATTGGCGTATACTAATTCTATTTGAGCCTATGTCCATTGGTGTTGGACGTGGTCCATTTGGTCTAAATGTGTGGTTGTTGATGTTGTTGTTGATAATTTGGGGATGGATTACGGAAAATTTGGTTTTGAGGAAATTGCCTATATTGAGTTGGTTGAAATGTGATAGGTTGGTGAAAGAAATTTTGTGTGGGTTGACCTGGTTTCTTTTGTTGTGTGTTATGTTTTTGTATTGGTGTTATTTTATTTTTCAAATGTGAGGACGTGAGTAGTAGATATTTTGCTCCTTAATGCAAATATCTTAGGCTTCTTTTAAGGTCTGGGAGGGCTAGCTCTAGCTACTGGGTCTACAGGATAGTTAAGTTCAGATAGAAAAGCTTCTAGGCAGATCTCTTTATAAAATTGCGTTCTGTAGTTAGTCACTGCTTGATTGTCACTTAATCTAGCCAAGTTATTTAATGCTGATAAAATATCCATAATTTGTGCATAGAATTCATCTACTGTATTGATTTGTTTTAAGGAATGTAAATCCCTAATGAGATTTGCCTCTGTTATTTTGTCTGAGTAGTGGGAAATCAAATCGCGTTTTATTTCGATCTAATTTAATGGTGTACCATATGTGATGAGGACTTCGTTAGCCTCTCCTATAATTTTATTTCTAATTTTTTGGAGCCATAATTCTCCTTGAGGTGTGCCATCAACGGCAGGTGCTAATGATAAAATACGTTCTACGTTTTCTATGAAAGCAAATAATGTTTTTGGGTTACCTCTAAATTCAGGTAATTATTTAATGGGATATGGTATCCAAAACAAGTTATTTAATTCATTATTTGCCATTTCAAGAATATTATTTAAATTATTAATTTCGTTTACATTTAAACTGTTAATATTTTTTTCAGAATTATTTGAATTATTTAAACTAATACTATCTAGCTTGGAACTTCAGTTACCGTATTCTCCGGTATTGAAGTTAAAGACTCACAACTTGCGTTTATCGCGCCGGAGTTATGAGGGAAGCTCTCTAGTGAAGAATAGTGAGGATTTCTAGACTTTTTAAGACGGGAAATTTTGGGCATTAAACGAAAAGCACCAAAAACCAGTTTCAGTACTTACAGTTTGCCTAGCATCCTTGTGTTGGTCCGATTTGGGTCCAAGGGATTGAAATCCGCCAGTAAACGACTGTGACTAGTGTGAGCAGGAACAGCCACTATGTCCGATAAACCATCGGAGTAGAAGAACTGTCCGGTAAACCGCTGAATATTTCTTCTGAGTTGAGTCACTTAACAACACACTTGTCCAAATGACTGCGCCAGTTAAATTTTAATTGTTGCGAAATCCCAAAAAAATTTATTTATTGTTAACAGTTAACTGTTACAATTACTATTCTTACAGAGAATACTTCAGAGAAACTTCCACGAGCAAGTTTTAGATCATTGCTTTTATACTATTTGTAATGTCTTCTGATCACATATAGCTGATTCAAGAAATTTGAGTCAGCTTTTCTTTCGTTCTTTTGAATAAATTGCTAGTGTAAGATTTCGTGATATTTATATAAACATTAATTAAATGATTTTGCTAGTGTACGATTTCGCGATATTTATATAAACATTAATTAAATGATTATTATTAAATTATGAAATAAGCAAAATTAGCTACGTGATTATAAAGTAAACAATATCTTATAATAATAATATCCGACAAAAACAGATATTTGGGAATATCTGTAAAAAATGGCGCCAAGAATATTATGTATTTGTATCTAAGAAAAAAAAATAAAGCTTTAAAAAATAACTGAAATCCATTGCTATGCCAAGAACAGATATAATTATAATAACTAAGCTTACGTACAGATGGTATTTAAAAAAATAATCTAAAAAAAATTAATACTAATTTTCGGAATAAAAACTTTTGTTGTACTTGGCTCAAGATTTAACTTGATATTAATAAACAAAACAAAAAATCTTGAGCCAAGTACAACAAAAGTTTTTATTCCGAAAATTAATATTAATTTTTTTTAGATTATTTTTTTAAATACCATCTGTACGTAAGCTTAGTTATTATAATTATATCTGTTCTTGGCATAGCAATGGATTTCAGTTATTTTTTAAAGCTTTATTTTTTTTTCTTAGATACAAATACATAATATTCTTGACGCCATTTTTTACAGATATTCCCAAATATCTGTTTTTGTCGGATTTCACATATTTTTGAACTATGGACAGTGTTCCGTGCGCCAGTCTAATTATTCCTTAATACCTATATTCCAGTAGTTTATGTCTACTAACAATCAGTTCGTATTTGGTGGATATAGTACACCTAAATCTTCTATCCGCCTTTTTTTGTGCGACTTTTTTATGCGATTTTTTATACGGTTTTTAAAAAAATAAAATCCACAATGTGAATCAAAATCAAGAGACAGTCAGAAACTTAGATATTAACTATCATTAAGTTTTTTTACAGATGTATTTTTCACAATTTTCCTAATATAATAAAAATGAAATAAAATGTTCTCATGTGTAAGTTAATGGTTTATCTTTTTTAGAAAAGCAACTAAGGAAATCATGAGGTTTTGAGTGTTACCTGTAATTTTTAAAATCTAATGTTTTTTGTCGTTACCTTTAAGTTTTTTTTCACTGACAAAACCATGTTCAGACCCATTGTTAAATGTTTAGTGTTAGGGGGTAATATCAACTTGTGTTCACTAAATTTCATGTGAAAGGAAAGAGATAGAGATATGAGGTTTTGTGCATATGAAAGTACTAGTCTTTAACTACAAAAAATATGTTTTATTTTAGTTTTAAAATGGCGGTACAGTAGCGCACACAAGGAAAAAAATCTCGGACGGTCGACATGGGTGTACCGCTACACAATTTTTAATTTGGAAAAAATCAAAAAGTTTCTTAAAATATAGTCCAAAATCTAGCGAACGTCGTAGGATTTTTTCTACAAATTGTTTTTTAAAAAAGGGCATTAGTTTGAACTTTTGTTTTTTTCGAAAAAATTGACCAAAAATCGCTTACAAAATCTATAAAAATCAATTTATTAAAAAAATCCTACGACATTCGCTAGATTCTGCACTATATTTTAAGAATATTTTTGGTTTCATTATACAGTCAAACCTGGATAAGGGAGAACTGGCTAAGCGAGAAAACTCTGTAAGTGAGAGTAATTGCCAGGTCCCGTCACTTTACCACTTTAAAACCTCTATGAGTGAGAAACAAAAACCTGTATAAGTGAGAGTCGTTTTTCGCTCGTGGACCTCTATAACTGAGACTGAGAATTGCCTGTACCTCTATAAGTGACAGTTAAACGTATTTAACATTTTCTAGTTATGACTCATTCTTAAATTTCAAAGAACTTCTACATATTTTATTAGAAAGCCTGAATGGACTTATGTTCTTGTTTTCTTATAATTCACGGAACTTTTCTATTCAAATAGCCAAAAAGCATGTTTTTTTTTTGTAAGCTTATCTGTGTTCAAATATGTATATGTATATTATTCTAATAAGTAGTATCCATACAATACATGCATGTTTCTCAATACATATTGGTTGTATTTTTTCTAGACCTCTATAAGTGAGATAAATCTCTCCCGTACCTGTGTAAGCTAGAAACTCGGGTTAGTGAGAAACCTCTATAAGAGAAAAATAGATCGCGGTCCCTTCAACTCTCGCTTATCCAGGTTCAACTGTATTTGGTAACATTTGGTAATATTGAACAAAATAATTTTTTAATGTTTCGAAAACATAAAAGAAAATAATTTTCAGTTTTTTTAAATCTTAAAGTTGGTTTCTAATGACACAACTTAAATATATGAGCAATTCTCGCGTGACGCACGGGACATTTTTGCAACAAAAACATTTTTTTTTTTTTTTTTAAATGAAATTAATAACAAATAAAACAAAAAGTTTATAACATGGGGCAACTGGATTAAAATTTTTTAAGCATATTTTAATTTATATCTGAAATGCAGTACTCCAAATATAAGACATAAACTTCGTTTTGTACGATGTCCCGTGCGTCACGTGAGTTTATGCCTTTTATATATCTTGAGTACTGGACTGCAGATAAAAATTATAATATGCTCAAAAAATTTTAATTCATTTTCTGCGTATTATAAACATTCTGTTTTGTTTAAACAATATAGTGTGTAAATTTAACACAACTAAACAACAAACTTGGTCAATTCAGGACATGGTTCGCACAAGATCTTATCAACATTATTTTCTTCTTGATTCTGATTGGTTGATACCGGATATTGTCGAGTTTGTTATGACATGGGGCTTGTAGTATTGTACAAATACATTCATACTGATTCATACACATATCCCAAAGATCTATTTTTTTTAATTGTAAACAAAATAATAAAGTGGCCCCTACACACTCAGTAACATTACACAAAATCTGATCTTATACAATATTACCGATCAATTTATTGTAGATTATAATAAAGGCTTGTTCGACATTCAACTTTGTTTAAAATATTAATTTGTAAAAAGTAATTGAAGCGTGTAAGTAGCAAAGGCACTAAGTATCAATTCATATATTTTGAGTTACTACACAAATAAGGAATAAAAACTCCTTAGATATAATACATTATCCAATTTTTTATTTACTTATTATTACACGAGAGGTTTGTATTTTTTCGAATAAATTTGGGTTTGTCTAACGAAAATTTGTTGCCTATACCAATTTAACGAGAAGAACTGTCAACTAACAAAAACGCAACAGCGGAGCTGAAGCGTTTTTGGGTTGACATTTCTTCGAGTTAAATTGCTTTAGGCAAGAAATTTGAGTTATAGAAAACGCAAATTTATTCAGAAAAAATATAAATCTAAAATGTAATACAGTAAGACAATTTAACGAATAAAATAAATTAGTATAATTCATATTATTAATTAAATTATTTAATACATTGTTACCATGATTCTGAAATCATTTAAATTTACCAATATAAATTTTTGTTTTGTTTTTATCGTGTTTACCTACAACGAAATGACCAATGAAATATTTTGTACTATTTTTTTCGCTGTAAAAATTTTGTCGTAACTTTTTTCCACGGTAAAAGTGAAAAAATTACAATATTCTTATGGCACTTGATACACATGAGTGAAATTGTCAAGTTAAAAATTAAAAATATGATAAATATTACTTCTAACTTTTGTTTGGGTTTTGGCGATGTCATATAGTACGTTTTGAAGACTAATTTTTAAAAGAAAAAAAAGCTATTTTTTCGCACTTAGTGCCTTTGGTACTTCCACACGTCAATTATTTACTCCATCGTAGCATGTTTATCAGTTAATCACTTAACATTTTGAATCAAAAAACAACTCTATTATCATCTAAAGAGACTTTAATAAACTGCACAAGCTGACTGCATAATACTATTGAGCGTGTGCTTATACTTAAAGGTGCTGTAAAGAACGACCTTTTTACATATATACATACACATATATACGCATATTGTGTATATGTATACATTATTGGTAACAGTTTTAAAACTACATATGTATGTGTGTATCTGTCCTTTCGTCCACGCTGAGGCTGTGCTCGGATTCTCAAATCTATACATATAAGAAGATTGTAACGAGACCATTTCTGTACATGGAATATTTTTTGAAAATTGTACTGATACTGTAAATAGTTATCGATGTAAATACCAAAACAGCGATTTTTAGAATTTTTGTCTGTCTGTCTGTTCACGCATTACGCAAAAACTATTGGACGGATTTTAATGAAATTTAGTGTGATAATAACTTATTACCTGGGTCAACATCTAAAATACTCTTTACTCCGGGAAAAGTTCTCATTCCCACGGGAAAATGGAAAAACCATTTTGAGCATGTTCACATAGTAGGCAAAAAGTATTGGACAGACTTTAATAAAATTTGGTGTGGTGATAACTTATTATCTAGGGCAACATTTAAAATACTTTTTACTCTGGGAAAATGCCTTATTCCCACGGGAAATTAGAAAAACCATTTTGTGCATATGCACGTGTTACGCAAAACTATTGGACGGATTTTGATGAAATTTGGTGTAGTGATAACCTATTACTTGGGTCAACATTTAAGATACTTTTTACTCCGGGAAAATTTCTCATTCCTACGGGAAAATAGAAAAACCACTTTGAACATATGCCTGCATTACACAAAAATTATTATTCTTTACAAGTTCTGTATAATTATTACACTTACATACTTCTTATTGAGTTACGGGTACGGCTAGTAAATAAAAAAAATTTAAAAATTCGAACTCTCTTTTTTAAAAAGTATCGTCTATTCTTCATTTACGGATATTGTATAGGGTCCTAAGTTTCTGAAAAAAGCAGTTCGGGACCTAGGTTAATAATGTGTTCAAATTTCCCAGACAAAATATCGTTTTTTATTTATAGTACATAATTAATAGTACATAATTTTTATAGTACATAATTAAAATGTGTCTCTCTCTTTGAAATGTTCACATTTCAAAGAGACAGACACGAGAATATTAGAATATTATATGACTAGAATAATGTAATTAAGCATTAACAATGGCCATTAGACTCGTATTTGATGTCAGCAATGCCGAAACAAACAATTTTTACATTAAAATAGTTAAGTAATAAGTTCGATTATTATACAAGATTAAAAATCGTCAAATGTATGGTAAAACATTTTCATCTATGACTACCAAATTCAAAATATTATTGACACCACTCTACTTGATATTAAATACAGACTAATAATGTTGACAATCCGTGCACTTTTCCTTGTAAAAATTAAATTTTAAAAATGAATGTAATGTAAATTTGAAAGATAAACAAGAATGACTTCATATTCAAAATCTATGTTTCCTTTCTGTCTAAAAAGGGCCCATCTAAAAATATGTAGCGTGTGAAGAAATCCTCATATTTTTGTACATAAAAACAGAATGTTTTACTAGTGTTAGATACTGATATTTAAGAACAGAAATAGTAAAAAATATGAAAAGCTGATCGGACATATTCTCTCAAGTTAAGATTTTATCACACAAAAGTCTTTTCAAATGTATTGTGGGCGGCGCTTATAATTTAGATAAACTAATTTCTTTAAAGACATATTATTTAAAGTCTATTCTCCAACCGACTTTACGGCACGTATGCGGTGATGGTACAAATCAAGATTTGATTGGGATATAGAAAGAAGTTATTTTTCTGTTCGTTTAGACTGTTTTCGCTAACTCTAAAGCAAATTTTTAATATTCTTGGCGCGCAAAAGATATCTTTTTTCTTGATATAGGATGAGTATGTAACTATATGTATAATAAATTTTAGTAAAGGTCTCAAGCTCAGATTTTATCATGAAAGCTGCTGCAATAGCTGAATTTACAGAATGAAAATTCGCTAAAACACTTAAAAAAGATATATCAGAAATTAGAAATTAGAAAATAAAAATTCAACCAGTGAAAATTAGAAATTTAAAGAAAACGTCATACCTTTACAAGGCGCACAGATCCTTGGGTTTTTCTTTTTTGTTCAGTTGGCGAATCCTCCTTTTCGGGAGTAAAAATAAGTAATTTTTAACATTATGTTCTTTCTCAGAAGAAAACATACACAGCAATGAATATACGACAACACAAAAAAATTTATTGACGTCGATCGATTATGGAATAAAATAGATAAAAAAGTCACTAGATAGAAAGCCAGGGAACCCAAAATATGATGTAAAAGTAGTCAAGTATGTTAATTAAACCTTCTTCCTTTTCAACGAAATTTTCCAAATTAAAATTAAATCAAAGCAGAACAAACGTCTTTCAAAATATCAATTCAGAATTAATAAAGTAAATAAATATTATTAAGAAGAGAGTCAGCTCCAATAGGACAACTATTGAATAATTCAATATAGAACTATTGTTCCGTAGAATGTCAAAGGTATCAGAAAATAAATAGCAGCAAGACACACGAATCAAAATAGCATCTAAGATACCTTGGAGATATAAATCAAAACATCTAAGATCCTAATAAGTTAAAGGTTCAGGGGATAGATGGACATTAGGGTGTTTCATTTTTCCAAAGATGTGGTTTTCATATGACTTTGCTTACGCCCCGAGTCTCAGTGATATAAAAGACATATATGCCAAATTGCAAGAAAATTGGATAATATTTAGGGGTTGCACACATTAATCACTTTTTTCTCTAACTAATGAAATTACTAATATTGCAGTACTTTGTACTAATGGAATTCTCATGTACTAATATATAAATAATATTGAAAGGAGTGTCTGAGAAGTGTGCTGTAGCATAGAATCAAGTGGTCCTAACTTTTGGGAAGTTCCAAAGTCTGTGGGCTTCATTTGACAAGGAGTCATATACGACAGTGCTGGATGAGGAAAATCGCATTCAAGGTTTTCTAGAAGAATAACAAGTCGAAATGTTTAACTACATTCAAAATGTCTTAAAAAATGGAAGTTATGCAAAAGAAGGCTACAAAAAAATTATAATTAACTCTCACTCCCGTACCTCGGTGACTGGTCTAAAAACGACTTCAGTTTCAAGATCCCAGTGGCTCTACATCAAGTATGGTGGATGGTAAAGGCTAACTATGCACTTAAAATTGTCCTCTTCACTAAATTTCATTCAATTTCCAAAAAGCTGAATATTCTTTCATGATAATTAACCCTTTCGCGACGTGCTATTTTCCTATTAAGTATGCCCATAAGATGGGCAGTTTTCGAGGTCTGCGGAATCGTACGGTCTTCTAAAGTACAATATAAATTTGGTAATTAAAATTATATACTTGTAAAAAAATACTTTTTGGAAAAAAAAATTCTTTATTATAAGTCGGATAAATACGGTCTTCGACTATTTGTCACATTTTTTTATCACGGGAATATACGGTATTCGGTGCGAAAAGGTTAAAGGAATGAAACGTGTTTGACATTTTGTCAGCTTCATTTCACTTTGTGCACGAGGCAATTGTGAGTCGATGGGCTCCAAATAATGATTTGGATACGCTAGTTTCTGAGCACTTACTCAGATGTAGATATTAATAAGTGCTCTCATATTTGCTAATCACCTAAAGCATCTTTCGAATTTGCTGGAAACTTTCTTTGTCTTTTGGATTTTTTGAACGGACGTTTTACTCAGACTGATAAGTAAAAAATGACTAAAAATTTAGAAACCAAACCTACAAAGAAAAAGGAAATGAAACGATTAGAGCCATGTGAGTCTAATCGGTCAGGGACGAACAACAGAAACAATTCTTTACAATACTTTTACAAAACTGATCAAAGTGTGCAACCTCTAAATATTAGCCAATCTTCTAGAAATTTGGCATATATATTTTTTATATCACTGAGACTCGGGGCATAAGCAAAGTCTGCAAAAATTTTACATTTTATTTTTTTTCCTTACAAAATGAAACACCCTAATGGACATAGTTGGTTTAATTCCGAATCAGTCGTTAATGTTGTTAATGAAAAATCATTACAAACTATCCTAAGCTGTTCCCTTTCTTCTGTTATTTATTATTGGCATTTATTTTCTTCTTCCTTTTGTGGTTATATTAAAGTTTATCTCCATTGGTGTTTTTAATCTATTGCAATTTGTCATGTTTTTGTCTAGAATTTTCTGAGTTAAGCTTGTCTTTTTTAATATTATTGTATCTTTTTCTCTTTCTATATTCATTCCTAAAAATTTTTTTCCTTCTCCTAGATCCTTTGCTCTAATTTCAAAAACCCCACATCTACACCAAGAGTGATTTGTAAAAAAAAATCGAAAAACGATTTTTCAATAAATCCGTAATATTTCTTTTGAAATTTTATAAAAATCATTTCATTGTAAAAATTTAATTTAAACATGTTAAAATTTCATATTTATGATTAAAAATATGTATTGTAATACATTTAATGATAAGCGGGTTTTGATACTCAGTTTATGTTATAGTGGATTTTGTTCTCAACCTTCTGAAGTATAGCGGGTTTTGATACTAATTAAATAATAGTGACACAGGAGTGTATTGAGGACATGTTTATTTTAAATATATACAAAAATAAATTACAAATTCTGTAAAAAAAGAGATCATATTTAAAAAATTTAGAAACACTACCATTTTATATAATTATAGTCTTTATATGTTCTTTTTATATATCAAAATAATCAGAAACTTTTTGGACGTGCTATTTAAATTAAATTTATACTCTTCTCGGGTATACAACTTGAATCACCTAAATCCCAACCTTCAAATGCATCGTTTTCATTTATATAAATTAAGTACTAATTAATCTTGTTGGACACTTCATGACAATAATTATATACACCGCTCAGGGCCAGATCACCGAATAGACAAATGAGACAAACGTCTAGGGCTCGATTCTTTGAAGGGTCCGGTTAAACTATTTATTTTGAATATTTGAATCAATATTTACGATTTGTTTTAGTTTTTCACACAATAGAAGCCGCATAAAATGATAATGAATCTCTTAAAATAGGAGTAGAATAGAAATAATAAATGTTTTCTTTTTTGCTCTTCAATTCTACTTTTCGGGGAAATTTTGACAAAAGTAGTAGTGAAAATCTTTCACCTGAAAAACGCCTCAGGACCTCCCATAGGTAAATCCGGCTCGCGGTAGAGAGAAAGGGGGTCCGGTAAGAAGAAAATGTCTAGAGTCCGAGAGTGCAAGGGTGCCCATACTCGGGAGCATGGGAGGCCGCAGCTGATCATAGTTGGAGAAAAATTTCAAAAAAGGAGCTGGAAGAAAGCAAAACGACGTTTTTTTTGCACGTGACTGCTATTTTTGTGGAAAATATGCACTATTCGTAATTCGCGGCCCCCACTAGTTGGTTATGTTTACTGTAAAATTTCGAAAAAAAGGGCTTGGAGAAAAGAAAACGACTTTTTTTTATTTGCTCGTCAGTGTTATTTTTGGGGAAAAATTTCGGAAAAACGGACCCAGAGAAAGGGAAATGAGTTTTTCTTTTGCTATTTTTGGGGAAAATACCGAAATTTGGGAATTTTTATGGCTACTTAAAAATTAGTTTTCGTCATTCAATATTCCTTACCCAAGTTCCAGCCCATCCCCGCTACAAATTATCATATGGGCGCCCATGTAAGAGTGCGTTAATTCGGCTCTGATCTGAGTCACTTAAATACAAAATAGCAAGTAAAAAATTTTTTTATGTATCATATTAATTTTTCTTTATTTTTATTAAATAACTGATTATTACTCAAATATGAGCTTTTTAAACACATTGAAATGAAAATAAAGTAGTAAGAAATTGCCTTAAAAGAAATTTTCGGTTTCGGTCGAAATTGACATAGCGACCCGCGACCGAAATTCGATTTCGGTTAAAAAACTAGTTTCGGTTGGACACTAGTAATAGTAATTTAATACGGAATGTAATGTGCAATGATTAATATATTTCTGGGATAAATTTTTTTTTTAACAGTGGACTGTATTTTTGAAGCGACATTATATTTGGCTATTTTTGGGTTATTACCTAAATAATTTAGTTATTTTTGGGCTACTCGAACGCCACTTATTGGAGGTTTTTGTTAAAATTCTTCTGGCAACGGTGTTCCCTTGAAATTAGTCATATCAGTTGTAGAATAGATACACGTTTAATTTTAAATTCATGTTTCATCGTCTGCTAAATTTTTAGTACATATTTTAAATTAACCTAGTAAATTACTTAAAATGTCTGCGATCGGCTGTCGAACTATTCGCGATTAACTGGTCCATCGCGATCGACCGTTTGCCCACCCCTGATCTAGTCTGTATAGGTTTCTCTGTAATTTCAGTACTTTCTTTTCCTTGAGTGATAATCCTTGAGGTGAATTTATGTAGATCTTTGATTTTATTTTTCAGGAACCTGGTTGGAACATTTAATTGTTGAATAAGTAAGTTTTCATTTACAGCTTTTGATATTAACATTCTGATTGTCGATGCTCTTGCTACAGATGAATAAAAAATATTGTGTTCATTTCTTTTCAGTTGAAATCCTCGAACTACTACTAGTCTTGCTTTCTTTGTTCCGTCTTTTTTTATTTTAAAAATTTATTTTATGTCAATGCTTTTCTTGTCCTTTGATAGATTTACTTCTTGTCAGTTATCTAATTCTTGTAATGCGGTTACTTCTTTATTTATTGCTTGCTTCCATTCTTTACTTTTAATTGCATCTTCATACGTTTCAGGTACATCTTCTTGGGTTATTAAACAGTAAGAAATATTGGTAACATAGTCTTTCAAGTAGTCAGGTTTTTTAATTATTGTTCCCGATTTTATGCTGTTTTCTTCTATATTTTGATTTCTTCCTTTTATATTCTCACTGTTTTTTTTTTTTTTTTCATTTCTATCTTCTGCATCATTATCTGTTTCTTCATTTCTTGTGTCATCTTCTGCTTCGTTATCTGTTTGTATCTGCATGGGTATATTTTCATGGTTTTCAATTATTATTTTAATACTTACTGTCTTCATTATTTCTTTCTCCACTTGGTTTTTTTTTATTTAAGAACTCTACATTTCTTCTTTTTAAAATTTGTTTTTGTATTTTGTCCCATAGCTTGTAGCCAGTAGGTGTATATCCAATTATTATGTATTTTTTACTTCGTTTGTCTAGCTTATGAAGGTATTCTAGGTTTTTACTGTATACATTAATTTCCAAAGATTTGTAAGTATTTTAAATTTAGTTTTCTTCCTGTCCATTTTTTATTGGTGTTTTTTCGTATCCTTCTACAGACATCTGGCTGTTTTCGCGACTTCGCCCCAAAGTTCTTCTTCAACGTTTGTTTCATACATCATGGCGCTTATCTTTTCCACAAGCGTGCGATTGTATCTTTCAGATTTACCATTGAGTTGGGGGCTATATGGTGTTGTATAATTCAATAATATACCTTTTTCTTTACAGTATTCTTTCATTATCCTACTAGTATATTCTCCACCACAGGCACATCTTATGGTTTTTACTTTTAGGTTTCGTTGTCTTTCAGCTTCTCTTATGTAATTTTTTAGATTTTCGAAAGCTTCACCTTTATTCGTAAGTAAATTTTGGTATAATTAGTGTATTCATCTATGGGCCTTTTCATGTCAGTTCGACCAGCCTCAAAAGTTAAGTACTCAAATTTTTTTCATGTTCACGATAATTTGTATACCAGTAGAGCTATGTCAAATTCTAATATTAATTTATCCAAATTATTTATTACTTAGTCTCGAGATATTTAGCTCCGAAAATTGTGGTAATTATCACGTTTTTTTGCATCTTTTTATGAAAAATTCTATATCTTTCTAACAAGTGATTTGAATTGGATGGTTTTTTGTGAGTAAATTCATGAATGTCCATAGTCCATAACGACACATGGAAATTTTTTTGCTTCCGAGGCTACTAAAGTAGCGGAAGCATTGTGACCACTTTTGAGAAATAAACAATTTTTTCCCTCCAAAATAAAATTTTTTACACACATTTTACGCTTTAGAGCTTCCTGAACAATTTTGGTTTGATGTCTGACAATCCGTCCGTTGTGTGTCGCCAGTTTGCACCAAGAGACATAATTTCTCAACTATTCGATTATTTTTAATGAAATTTTCAGAAATTATGCAGTTTGGTTTCGTAGATGGTCCCCTATGAATTTAATCGAAATCGGAGTAACGGTAGCTATGCCGCTACCATGTCATTCCATTAATATACTAAATTGCACCAAGTGGCATAACTTCTGAACTATTCAATTCTTTTTTATGAAATTGTCATAAATTATGCAGTCTAGTTCCTAGATGGTCCCCTACAAATTTCATTGCATTCGGAGTAATAGTATCCACGGCGCACAGTGGTCTGAAAAATCATTCTAGCACGACAAAAATAAAAAAATTTTTGTCGCGAATTCTAATGATCATTACAGAGTCTTATTGTCAAATGGTTAAACTAACTTTTTCCAACCATTATTTATCCAAGAAGGTTAAAACCTTTTGTTACGGCAATAATAAAGTTGTTCTTTTATTGGTTGTGAATGATAAAGTGTCATGAGGCTGTTTATACAAATATTTGTTTTTATTTTCTTTTTAATATTCCGTTGGGTAAGATGGTGGTATCTATTTATCGTTAATATTCGTACATTCTTAGAGTATTTTGATGTGCATTTGGTTTATTTTAACAGTTAGGATATAAGTGGCAGCTCGTTGAAGATTTGTTGTTTTTTCACTTTAAAAAACAAAGAAAGCAATTTTTACATAAGCTTTTAAAAAGTGTTTTAAGAGGTTTGAAGTTCTAGTTTTGATTAACTTATTCCTTATAGCATAATTAAAGAGGTGAATTAAGTTTTATATCCGTCGGTGTCCGTCCGTAAATTTCACAGCTCAGTAACCAATGCTGCGAAAGTTAGAGTCGTGATATTTTGATTTTGTTTAATTTCTTGATTTTAATATTATGACAATTTTTATATTATTGATTAGCATCCAATTAACTATAAAAAACAGTATCACTTACTATTTCCAAAAAAAGTAAAAAATTGTGAAAAATTTTCAAATAAATGGTTATTAGTCTATGATTTTCAGACATTTTTGAAATTATTTCCTCAAAAACGAGTACGTAATTCGTAAAATTTTTTCTTATATTTTTCCCAATTATTAAGATAAGAAAAAAGCTATTAAGCCAGAAAAAAAATTTTTTCGCGCTAAAAAAATTTTTCAGACCACTGTGCGGCGTTACCATGAAATCCCATTAAATTTCAGTATCTTATTTACTGCTAGTTCCACTTCGCTTAAATTTTTAAAGTATTTTGGGGGTTAGTTTCTAACATATTTTTGCTATCATTTTATAATTTAACCTTTAAATATTTTGAGTTACAACAATTTTAAGGCGAAAATATAATTTCACGGTATATATATTTGGTGGAATACTGTTTTAAAGTCTTTACGAGTACGAGGAAGCTGTGTACCACATTCCATTGGCAGCGTATTTATATTTGTAATTTATATTGTAATTGTATTTACTTAAAATAAGAGTAATTATACAAAAATATAAACTCGTCTTTATTTAAAGAACGAAAAATTAATATAGTTTCGTCTATCTAACCTTTGGTTATTATTTATGCTAGTCATAGAAATTTAGTAAGCAAATTAACTTTAAATTGAGCGTATTTTTTGGGTATGCTGGTATCGCTAGTACAAAGATAGACTTTGCTTCTTAGTGTTCTGTGGTTTGACTAGTGATATAAAACTTGCAAATATATAGACTTGTCATGGAGTCCCACAATCCCTCTTCTTTTGTTAATATGGATGTAGATGTAGATGCATCGGAAGAGCTGCTGTCACTTAATTTACCCACATTGATTTGAATGTTTTCTATTTCTTGTATTGCTGCCCACCTCATTAGAATTTAAATATGGATTTTTGAACCTTGGATCTAATAGCATTGCAGTAATTAGTGCAGGATGACCTTTAACATATGCAAATCGTCGATTCCTTGATTCGTGTAGTGATGTTTTTATGTTTCTCATTATATCGCTTTCCTTTTCATCCCGAGTTTGCAACTATCGATTTAATAGTGATATCGAAGGGATAATAACAGATATGCATGCGTTGTCAAAAGACAGATCGAGGGTGGTTTCGTAAAAAAATCTCAGCACATCTGTAAGATTTTATTATTATTATTATTATGCTGCGTTAACTGCTATGGTCATCACGCAGCAGTAAAAAAAAATATGTACATAGCATTGTAATAAGATGTGTAATAAAATTGTAATAAAATAAATATAAATATAAACAAAATCAACTATGTAGTTATAATATACCAAATCTGAGTTGACAATAAGGGCAATAAAATTTTACAAGTCAGTTTTACACTGGAACAAAATATTTAGTGAATATATCTAAACATCGTTTTTAACGTTCCTACATGAGTACATGTAAGTAAGATAAAAAAGTATATACAAAATCATAATTTTGTACTTTCCCATATTTTTTTTTTTTCATAAAACTGAATGCGTAAACTCGAACCCGCAACTTATATCAAATTTCAGTATAGGTGAAATAATTGTAATATGCAGATGATTTATATAAGTAATAAACCTAATAATAAAATTGAGTTGTTGGTATGAATGGATGTTGGATGTTTTTTTTTCCTTATATTGTGGTTTTCGATATGATAATGTGATCGATTAGCAAAAATAAAATGGGGTATGTGTTGTCAGGCATTACATTGTTCTTAACTGCTCTAAAATTACAGTCACTACGGTAACTGTTTGCTACGATTTTGTATTTTGATTTTTCTGTTTATATTAAAATATATTTCGATTTAAATGTGCTATTTATTCTATCATAATTCTACTTACCTTTAAGCTACATTTTTTAATTCAAATGTAAATATTTAAACCAAATACAGAAAAAAATGTATATTTAATTCCAATAAATCAATTTTTGTTCCTGTTTTGTGTTTATTTTCAAATTTATGGTTAAATTTTAATTTATGCCACATAAGTGTCAAATGTATTGTACAAATTGTATGTATGTGTACAAATTTATTTTATTAATTATTTCTTACTATTTTCCAAAAATTTGTTTTAAAAACCTTTAACATCAGTTTTTGAATGTATTTCATTTCTGCACGATTTTTTTTTTTGTATGTAAATCCTACTTTGGAAATTAGGTCAGCTAGACAAAGATGAATTTATCTGATTTGCCATCTTCGTTGTCCTTTATTACTAACAGCCAATCATTATTTTTAAAATTTTATGGCCAGTCAACTTTCTTCTCGAAGTTGGTGGATTATAGATATGGAAACAATAATGTTATTTTGTATATAGGTATGTAAGTATTATTATGTAAGTTATTATATTGGATTCTATTAATTAATAAAAGCTTTTTTAAAAAATCGACTTCAAAAAGTAAAAAATAATTAATAGCACGAATTTTGAAGTCAGGCGGGGTGTCGTATAAAAAATTGCGATTTACATTTACTAAGACTTACAGTTATTAAGACATTTTATTTACTAGGACTTTATTCCTTAATGTGTTAAAACGCTAAGCGTGCCACTCTAGAAGTTCTCAGATGGTGCTATAGTCGTCGTAAATATTGTGTTAATTAATTTAAAAATGTTTCTATGGTATTTATATAATATATAAGAATGTCGGTGAACCAAAAAAATATCAAAAAGTAAAAATTGATTCAAAGACTAAAGTAATTTTAAATTTAATTATAGACATAGAGATACAGAGATAAAATGTAAAGGCAAATAGTGGACCTAAGTTTGAATTTTTTTGAAAACAAATTAATATGTATTTAATATTTTGTGTATTACTGTTTTTCAAAACCTACATTCCACTTACAATATTTAACTATTCTTTCTAGCTTATTAAACTTATACTTCTTACCTTATGATAAGTTGTGGAGAACTAACCACTGAGAAGGCTTGACTTAATGCATGTCCGACTTTTTTATTGTTAGAGGATTAACATCTATTACATCTATTACAAGTTTAGATTACTCAAATAAGTAAATTAAAAAAAAAAAACTAACTCAGCATAGAGGCTATAAAATCATAAGAAGAGCTAAGACATCATCTAATTTTGGCTCCCTATTTGGATAATATGATATTTAGTTTCCTTTTCCATGGTTTTAAAAGAAATGGCCATCATTTTTAAGGCTGGAGGAATTAATTTTCCGTAGCGAGTGAAGCATACATGTTTGCTTCGCAATAAGGTTACTTCACAAACTGAATACAGAGAAAGAGATGGAACGTTATTTGTTTACTTTATCACACGTTTTTTTTTGCTAAAATGTAGTGTATACAGTATGTTCCTTTAGATATTTTAATTCAAAATTTTTACTTACAAAAATGATATCATTATAATGCAACTTTTTAAATAAAAGAAATACGTACATAATTTATGTATCCTCATGTAAGATATGCCATATGTATATTCTGATTTATTTAAACATTAATTGATAGACTTTTAGTCACATATGTACATATTATTTTCAAATCTTCAAATTGTCATATGTTTATGTATTTTTTATACAAAATTATAAATTAATATATTAGATAATTAAATACATATTTAGTTTTGAACAGAATGCGTGCGTTTTTCACGATGTTTTTTCTCAGAAACGATATCATAACATGAATATTTAAAAATATTTTTGACTCTAAAAAAATGATATTGTTATATGTGCATTTATTATTACAGGTTTGGTATGTACAAAACTTTTTTTATTTTATTTTTTATTTTTATCACACTTATGTTACCGTTATTGCCTTTATGTGTATATCTAAAAAATAAACTCGATAGAAGTTTATGTTTAAAAAAAAAATTTATTTTCACAAAAATTACAAGTTGAAAAATAATAATTAAACAATTTCAAATTTTATACAAGTTAAAAGTATTATAATAATATTTACTTTACCACCGCGCGGTGATCGAGTTAATACGTAGTTGACTCCGGTGAGCTTGGCTTGAACGACTGTTGTTTGTTCTAATTTTGTCTTGACTTATATACAGCTGAATTTCCTGTTACTTTTTGAAATGACATTGGTTGTGTACCCTGTAGGTATATTTAATGAATATTAGTTCATGCGTTGACTAGCTTTCTCTTGAAACTTGTATGACATTGGTTACATATCCTATGGGTGTTTTTAATGAAATAGTTTGAAGATTAGCTGATGTTCCATTAAGGTGGTTAGTCCAGAATTCATAACTCCTCCCTTCTTAAGATGGGAGTTCAATTTTAAAAGGGAATTGGACGACTGCATTTTCCACTGGTGGTGCTGTAGGCGCCATCATATACTGGACCATTTCTGGAATGTTTTCTTGTTTCTTACATTTTCAATATGTGGTACATCCTATGCATGTTGCTATTAGAATTCCAATGATGATGGCTGTGATACTGATGTGCGTGTAATGTTGTATTTTCATAAGTTGTAAAGTGTCTGTGTTTTCCAAATGTTTTAACTGCAACAAATCTAAATTAATGTTTTTAGAAATGTCAGTAATATTAACTGTATTATAAAGGATTTGTTCCAGGATTATGTTGTTGGTTGAACTGCTTAACGTTCCATATGTTACTTGATTGATTGTGACGTAGCACAGATTTGTTATGATATGGAGCTTGCCAATAAAATTGGTGATGCTTTTTCCGCAATTATTTGTGATGTTGATTGCGTGGTTGGTTATTACAATGATGTGGTTTTTTTCTATTTCTTCAATAAATCCTTCTTCCATGGTACGATGTAAGGTACATTGGGCTGGCATATTTTCCAATATCTTGATTTCGCAGGTGTTGGCTCCCTTTGGTGTTAACTTCACAGGTGGGCAGATATATTCCTGTTCTATTTTGTCGCAAGTCTTTTCGAGGAATTGGAAGTGGGTTTTATTTTGTAGGATCAGATTGGTTTTGGGTTTGATTACTTGATGATTTTCTGGGAGTGGACGTATTTTTACAGTGTTAAAAGTATCAGATTTAAATTGAGGGATCATGACTGCAAATATGATGTTAGTTCCGTTGTAATAAGCTTTTAATTTTAATAATTCATATAGGTGTTCATCGCTTAAAGTTTCGATATTTTCTTTCAAATTGGTATATACTAATTTTAGTTCGTTTCGTGTAAGAATGTGTTTGGAAATTATATTTAATTTAGCTAATTCTATTGATAATACTATGTCGTTAATATGTTGATTCAAATATTGCAATTGTGACTGAACTGAGAAGTAATATTGAGATTGAAATAGTTGTTGTTCAATGTGTGGGTAAGTTTTCATTGCGTTAGCAAGGATTTTTAATTTGGTTTGTTCAGCATTAATGAACTCCGTGACATTATTAAAACGTTCTAACATTTGCGTATTTAATTTATGTTGTTGATTTATTCTGTCTTTTATTAATAGTTCATTATTTTTTAATGTTTCTATTTGTTTATTAATTCTGATTGCATCATTGTTATCCATGTTTCCCGATATTGTTTTAATTATTGAACCTAACCCGTTAATTAAACCTCTTTTATTGCGTTTTACTTTAGGTTCCAAGTTATCTAAATTTTGTTCGATCCTACTGTATAAATCCTTTAAATTCTTGATATTGTAATATAGTGTTTCGTTAAACTCAATATTGTAAATATTATACTTTAAATGTTCTAATGTGCTTCTAATACTAGTTAAATTAACAATATGAATTAAATTATTGTAATGTGAAACTATCCTAGTACTACCTAAGTTAAGTGCAATTAGTCCTTTCGTGTGGGAAATGTCATGGTATTCTATTCGTTGTGCGTTCGTCATCGTTAAAAACCTGTAACAATATTATCTTCGTTTAGGTTTTATTTTTGCCTTGTGGTATTTGTATTTCTTGGTCTGGAAGGTTAGTTTGTTGTCTTTAGTTACGTGTTTAGGGTTATAAGGGGGTAATAATTTAGTATTTCGTTGGTTGTTCTTAACGTATACTTTGTTTCCTATCTCTAATTGGGGTGGTTCTTGTCTTTGGTCATTATTATCGTTTAATTTTTGTTTTTGTTTTTCATTTTGTGTTTGTATAATTTCGTTAATAATTTTTATTTCATCTTGTCGCACTTTAGTGTATTCTGTTAATGCGTCTCTATTGGGTTGTAGGATTGTATTGTCGCGAACTCCTCTAATTACTTCAAAGGGTGTAAATTGTATATTAAAATGAATTGAATTATTATAAGTAATCATGGTTAAATCTAATAACTCATCTAATGGTAGTTTTTTCTTTTCCTTTAATATTCGTAATATTTCTAATATAGTATTATGTAGTTCTACTGGAGAATTACCAGTTGAATTACGTGCAGAGGTAATATGATGTTCAATACCGTACATTTTAAGAAATTCCCTAACATCTACGTTTGAAAATTCTAAGCCGTAGTCATGAACTATTTTTTTGGGGATTCCGTTCCTAGCTATATAATTTTTAATTACTTTCAACACTTCTTTCGAATTTCTAAAGGGTATTATGGTACATTCCGCATATCTACTAAATTTATCTGAAATAATTAGTACATTATTTTTCTCTATGTGAAGTATGTCTATATGAAGTAATTCGAAGGGTTTAGTCGCTTGTTCGGTTTGTTCTTGTTTCAATCGTAATGGATGTCTTTCGTATTTAAATTTAAGGCAAGTGTCGCATGTATTTATGTAGGTAGTTATTTTTGATTTAATGTTATCGAAATAATAATTTTGTTTTAAATGTTTTAACGTTTCTTCATTTCCGCGGTGAACTGATATTTCGTGTTATTCCTTAATTAATTTGGTCTCTTCGTCTATGTCCTGTATGTCAGTTAGTAATTTCATGCACCTAATTATTTTATATTTAGAAAAATATTTATCATATACTTGATTTAGTACCCTTATTGTGTCATCGTCAGTTAATATAGCATTAAGTTTGTTTGGTGAGAAATATTCTTTTACTAAATTCATACACTGTTGTTCTGTTGGTGTTTCAATTACTTCAGTTGTTGTTCGTTTTCTTGTTTTGTAATAATTTTCGGTGTATACCTTTTCTCGTAGTCCTGTACTGATGATCACTTGGTTGGAAAATTCGTTGAGTGATTGTTCCGAGATGCGTATTCCATCATTCAAATTTTCTTCTTTTGAATGGGCCGTCTCGACTTCGTTAGATGTTAACGCATTTAGCTCAGTTGTTTGTATTCTACTGAGTGCGTCAGCATTGGCGTTTACCTTCCCTGGTTTGTAGTCAATATCAAAGTTGTAGTCCAATAACTTGATCTTCCAACGTACGAGCTTTGAGTTTGGTTCCTTTAAGGAAAATACCCATTTCAACGGTTTGTGGTCGGTGTGTATGTTGAATTTTTGTCCAAATAAATATGGTCTGAATTGCTTACATGCTCATACTATTGCCAATAATTCTTTCTCAATGGTGCTGTAATTCTGTTCTGCCTTATTGAGGGTTCTGGATGCGTAGCAAATTGGTTTATCTTGTCCTATTGGTCCCTGGGATAACACAGTTCCGACTGCATAATTAGAAGCATCTGTCGTTAAAATGAAAGGTTTTTCAAAATCTGGATATTGTAAAATTGGATCACCCATTAATAATGTCTTGCAATATTCAAAACACTTAACATATACTGGACCGTTTACGTTGATTTTGACGTCCTTGCGTAAGCATTTGGTCATCGGTCTTGTAATTTTTGCAAAGTCCTTTATGAACTTTCGGTAATATCCCAATAATCCAAGAAACGATTTGATTTCTGTTGTGGTCTTCGGTAGTGAAAATTGTTTGATAGCTTCGATCTTTCGAGGATTAGGCTTGATTCCTTCTGTAGTGACTACATGGCCCAAGAATTCGATTTCTTTGTGCAAAAATTCGCATTTATCCAATTGTGTTTTGAAATTGTGTTGCCTCAATTTTTCGAAAACTTTCCCCAACATATCCATGTGCTCTGTTAATGATGCAGAGAATATTATTATATCATCCAGATATACTAAGACGTTTTTACCGATATATTCCCTCAACATATTATCCATGACGCGTTGAAATGTGGCTGCGGCATTCTTCAACCCGAATGTCATTCGTGTGAACTCGTAGTGACCATTGTCTACGGTGAATGCTGTCTTGGGAATGTCTTTGGGGTCCATCTCAATCTGGTGATAACCTGATGCGAGATCCAAAGTAGTGAAATAGTAACATTTTCCTAGTTTATCCAGGATGTCGTTGATGTTTGGCAACGGGTACTTGTCGTCTATGGTCTTTTCATTGAGTTTTCTATAAGCGATAACTAGCCGCCATTTCTTCTTTCCAGAAGCATCAGTTTTCTTGGCCACAATCCATATTGGTGATGACCATGGAGAGTTTGATGGTCTGATGATATTTTTCTCGAGCATTTCGTCGATTTGCCTTGCTATTTCTTCTTTATGAACATGTGGGTATCTGTAACTTCGTGTGTATATTGGCAGGTCGTCTTTCGTGGTGATTGAGTGCTTGACATCAGATGTAAACGTCATTGGTTGATCAGATGTGTAAAAGATGTTCCTGTAGCCCATACATAGGTTGATTAAAGCATCCTGTTCTTCTTTGTTTAAATGCTTCATTCGTATGTTGTCGGTAACGAATTTATAGTTGTCAGAGTAATCCACATCCATTGGTTCGTGTGTATTGATATTGTTGATTTCCATGTAGTTATTTAACGATTCACTTTTCAGTGGTTGTGTTATGATAATGTGTTGTTTTTCATTAGAATTATTAGCGATAAATATTTTTGTTTTATTATTATATGCTGTATATATTCCATTAACAGTTTGTACGTGATGATTTAACTTAATACTAGGTACTAATATGTCACCATTTTTAACTAGTGTGGGTACTTCTACTAATCGCTGTTCGCGTGCTTCAAGTGTGAATACTAGCGGTGTGATACACGGTTTATAATAGAGTCTATGTACTTTATTACCGGACTGGATAGTATGATTGTCGTAATTTATTTTTGTCTGTAATTGTAATGTCTGGTTACCTGTAATACCGTCAAAGAAATAGTGAAATTTGAACACAAAGAATTCCAGTGGTTCTTTGTTGTTCAATTCTTTTAGGTGTTGTACACAAATTTTGCTGTTGATTTTATGTGTGTTTAAAGCAGTTTTTACTTCAATATCAGTTGGTATTAACGTCATTTTGTCCGTATGCTTAGGGTCGATAAAGTTATTGTCCGCTCCGGTATCAATGAGGAATTTGTGTATGTGTGGTCCGTTCCTAATTAATATATAAGGTAACGTCCCGTTTTTTGTTTGCTGGAGATTTGACTCTGTGTATCCGGCAGATTCGAGGCTGTAGGCAGAAAACCCTCATCCTCTACGTAATTTATGTTATTCAAATCTGTTTGATCAAATTCAACGGGTTGAGGTTCCTCGTTGAACTGATACTCGAATGAGTTTAATTGTTTTACCATCTCGTCATCATATTCTTGTTCGTCATAATTATTTTCTGTGTTAAATAATTCTTTAGATACTACTCTTGGTGGTCCTATCTGTCTAAACATATTATTATTGTTTGTATTAATGCGTCTAGTGTTCCCCGAACTAGTATCCATTGGTTCGGGTATGAACCGATTACTTTGTGGTAACTGTTGTGGACGGACTGAACTTTGTGACGTACTTGGGTTATGTCTAATCGATTGTTGATTGAAATTATTGAAATTTCGCTGATTTTGCGGTACATATTGTAGTCTAGGGCGATTTTCGAATATATTCTGTGCTGGTTGGATATTTTGATTAAAATGTTGTTTAGGTGTATATGGAATTTGGAGTTGTGGTTGTGTTTGTATATATCTTATAATTTGTTTTGGTGGTTGTGTATTTGTCTATTTTGCTGGTCTGTCCCTATTACCATATTGGGTCTGTTTATAATAAACCTTTAATTCACGTTGCACACATTGCCATGCCTCTCCCAAAGTTTTGGGTTGGAAGGCCCGTACTATATTACCTATATTCCTATTCAAGCCGGTTAAAAAGCAATCTAATGCAGCTTGGTTGTAATGTTCTATTTTCATTCGTTTTATATTTTCATCACTATACATTAATGAAACATGTAGCGAGTTATGATTTTAATGTAGGCCATGCCTAATTTTTGAAACTATGTACTTTTTGGCTTTTGTTAAAAAAACAGTCAAGATATATTTTTGTAATAAGACGCACGCATAAAATTTTAATATATTTTTTGTAATTGAAAATAATATTTTAAATATAATCAATTTGTGCTAATCATTGTCTTTTTCTATTGCATAAATAAATAATTTAGTAGTGAATTGAATATTTTTGTTGAAAAAGGAAAAAATTAATAATCTTTAAAACTGAAATATCACATCACTACAATTGGCGCCTATATGTTGGACCTGGAAAAAAGGTATATATAAGAATTCACAAAAAAAGAAATTATTGGTGCAAACTGTTTTTGGTTGTGTGATTGGATTATTTATTTGGATTCTTACGGTATTAAAGTGTTATATTGGAATTTTTCGATTGAATAATGCCGCAGAAAAAGGATTCACACAACATGACACTTTCTTTTACAAATGAACAATTTAGTGCTTTATTACAAAGTATAAAGGAGTCGAATGTTACTTACAATGAAGAAATATTGCGAAATATTCGAGATAGTAATTCTGTTACTCTAGACCTGAACAAAATATATCTGGCGGAAATTTTTCTAATTGTAATTCTCGTTTTAATGGTGGTAAAGATAGTGATGTTGATGCATTTCTAGATGCGGTGCAAACCTATAAAGATTGTTGTAATGTTAGTGACAATAATGCTTTGAGAGGTTTATCATTGTTATTGGAAGGCGTTGCAGCTACGTGGTGGCAAGGCGTCAAGGGATCCATAACATATTGGGAAGACGCCGTATCATGTTTGAAGGATGCGTATTCAAAAAAATTACCGCCACATCTTATTTTTCGAGAAATATTTTCTCGCGAGATGAAGGAAGAAGAAACGATGGAACTTTTTGTTTGTCGTATACGTGCTTTATTGGCTCAACTGCCATATAAACTAAATGAGTGCGTAGAATTAGATATCATGTATGGTTTAATTTCACGCAAAGTAAGAAAACGTGTTTCACGTAATGATTTTTTGAACTTTAAAGAGTTTCTGCAGAAAACTCGTGATATTGAACAATCATTACGGATATTAAACACCGATACGTTAGAGAAGACGACAGTTGAACAAAGTAATAACGTTATAAGTACTAATAACGATCGAAATCGAAAAAAACGGGAAAAAAGACGTTGTACTTTTTGTAAATTGTGGGGCCATACCATCGATAACTGTTCTAAGTTACAAAAAAAAGAACAGAAACTAGAAAATAGTGAAATACCGAATCCGAACAATTCAAATGGGAATAGTAGCACTTTGTCATGCTATGGTTGTGGAACACCAGGAACAATAGGGTCTAGGTGTACAGTATGCAAAAATAATCAGGCACAATCTTCTGTGACCACAAGTGATAAGGTTTGGGCATTGAAAATCAAGCGATAATAAAGAAAAGTTAAGACTTACAACAATAGAATCGATGATCTCCACATATTCCAATAAACCAGCGTACGTGCAGTTCCAGACGTTAACAGAACGAAGCCAATCTTCTCCACAGTAAACCGCCGTGAATGGATAGTTCGTTATTGGTTCCCGATAATCCGTCGAGAATGTCGTTGTCTGAGATATGTTGCTCCAAATCACTGTTGCTGTTCCAGTCGAGTTGTATTTAATTTATTTGTTTCGTAGGTTCGGCTCCAAAGACACTCGTAGTTTAACCGTCGCGTTAACTTTACGATGAGCGCATAGATAGTGGAGGATTACGAAATTTTCCTGCACTTATCCTACCGGCTGCGCCAAAAATAAATTCGATAGAAGTTTATGTTTAAAAAAAAATTATTTTCACAAAAATTACATGTTGAAAAATAATAATTAAACAATTTCAAATTTTATACAAGTTAAAAGTATTATAATAATATTTACTTTACCACCGCGCGGTGATCGAGTTAATACGTAGTTGACTCCGGTGAGCTTGGCTTGAACGACTGTTGTTTGTCCTAATTTTGTCTTGACTTATATACAGCTGAATTTCCTGTTACTTTTTGAAATGACATTGGTTGTGTACCCTGTAGGTATATTTAATGAATATTAGTTCATGCGTTGACTAGCTTTCTCTTGAAACTTGTATGACATTGGTTACATATCCTATGGGTGTTTTTAATGAAATAGTTTGAAGATTAGCTGATGTTCCATTAAGGTGGTTAGTCCAGAATTCATAACTTCTATATATGTGTACATTTTGAACACCCTACAGGCTGAGTTTTTCGAGAGTTGCCATTTTGATTACAGCCAAACCGTTGATTTAATCGAAAAATTGTTCAAATAAGAGTTGTAGACATCGACAGGGGCATCCGATTGCTATAGTCAGGAGCTTTATAGCTCTTACGGTTTTCAAGTTATGATACAAGCTTATAGTTTTTTAAATGGAAACGTATGTTTAAAAGTTTTTCAAAAATTTGTTTATGATTCAAAACTACCAGTAACATTTAAATTTTCATTATTTTATCTCATATTTTTGAGTAATTACGTTTTAAAAATGACACTTTTAAATTTCGTACTCAAGTGCTTGCAAACGATTCGGATTTTACGTAATTTAAAAAGATGCTGGCTCAATATGGTTGCCATTTTTGACAATGTAGTAACGAAAAGTTAAACGATTATTACGTTTTCCATCGGAAATTATAGTTGAAAAAATATTCCCAGACACTTTTGTAGATTTCCTTCTTTTTTATCCTTGTCGTACATTTTTCAATACTACACCAGTGTCCTTAATCAGAGATTTTTATTTAGTTTTTTAAATATTTGACATAATAATATTTCATCTTCACAAAGTTAAAAAAAAAAATGATGCAATACTGTAAAGTGAAATATGTTATTTTCAATTAGAATAAACTATTTTCGTTTGATTTTAACTGATTTGAAAATTATAAGCAGTACATATTGACATCCACTGATTTTTGTTTTTCAAAATTATATTTTTAATAATATTAAATATTTTGCAATGAATCCAGTCATTCAGTTATTTTATGTATATGTTTACAGTTAAGTTATAATCAGACTTGGGAAAACAGTGGTCCCTAACAGAATGGTCATATAAAATATTTTGGATTGAGGGGCTATAAATTTTATTACATAGCTGAGGATTTTCCTCTGGATTTGAAGATTAGCCTAAGGAAGCTTTTGAGAACAAATCAGTAAAAATAAAAAATTACCCATTTTTCATAATTTTAATATACAATTATAATTTTAAAAATAATTTAAAAAAATTAATGCTGAATAAATAAGTGGTCAACTGTAATAGAAATTAATTAAGTCGAATTGAAAATATTTATAATATAAACATATCTCTATTTCCTTTGTGATTATTTAAATAATATGTATATCTCACCTTCTTTATACCTGCTTTAATGTAAACAAAATTCATTGTATTAGTAGATTGTATCACACTAGTAGGTCGCTTACAAGATTGAACATGGTTTTGTTTTTGCATTAGAAAAATATAAAGATATGTATGTACATATAACAAGCAAAATGATTCATAATATTGGCAATTAAAAAACACAAACAGACAAAAAACAACATTAACGATGTGGTAGTAATGGTAAAACGTCGTAAAACTGATTTTTAAAAAGACTGATAATATTTTTACATTTTATGATAGCCCTCCAGCTCTATTCGGAGCCCCTCAGTACAAAATATTTTATATGGCGATTCTTTTAGGGACCATTTTGTCCCATGTCTGGTTATAATATATCATTAATGTCATTTGTTTTTGGTTTCTTTAAGAAATATTCTTCTGTAATCAAATTATTATTGAATAAGCAGAATTTACGTAAAAATATAAAATAGTGTTATTAACTTATTATTTATTATTATTTCGTAACCTAATGTTCAATTAGTACCCTATGCACTATTTATTTGTTTGACTGGAATTAGAAAAAGACAATCATACGTTGACAAAGAAACTATCAAAAGTGTCTGGGAATATTTTTTTAACTATAAAATTATTAAATAGATTAAATTATCATATAAAAATGATAACTAAGTATAATAAGGAAATAAAATTTCAGTTTTAATTCATTGAAAAATAAAAAAATTATTTTTCTGAAATCTCACTGTTTGACAGATGCATAGGCGTCTAAACATATTTTTGTAGCAAGTATTTTTAAAGGAAATGAAAAACTTTTTGTGAAAAAACTTCTCCTTTTTAATTTGGTTTGTAACAGAAAGAAAATACGATCGAATTTCAAATATTTTTACACTATTTGAGTACATTTATTAATAATATTTTCGTTCTCAATTAACCTCACTTTTCTACTATTAAGAAACGCTAATGTCATTTTGATTTGTATTGGATATGTACATTTATTTCACCTGCCTCCTGTCGTTCTATAAATAAATAAAAAATAAATATATTTTTCAGTAAATTAATGAAATACTTCAAATTATTTTAAATTTTGTTACTTTAAATACTGATCTTTTAAAATAATTTGATTTTATTATGCAAAAATGTTAAAAACTTGAAATATAGCCCGACATCTATACTCCAAAATCTGAATTACTATACCATCTGTATTACAGAGAATCATACATAAGTTTCTTTTCTTGGATGTAATAGAAATGTTAGCCGCTAAAACCTCTGTCGGTTGAAAGAGCTTCAAACCCCGAGCTGGTCTAGTGTTTAGCAACTCCGCTCTTGACTGATAAGATCGTGAGTTCGGAACCGGCCGGAGGAGATACATCATCATCAGTATCAATCATACCGCACCATCTATAGCACATCAAAACCAAAAGCAATAGTACAACATATACCAAACGATGCATATCACCTTAGCTGTGGCGTATCTAAAACAATATAAAAAAAAGAGCTTCACATACATATGCATATTTCTACCACCTAATTGCTAAATTAAAGAAAAATTCAAAAAATAAACTTGGGTAAAAAATTTTTTTTCTTCATTTGTATTTTTAATTGATGCATTAGATCAATTTTAATGAAAAATTAACATATAGTCTCATTTAAAAATCTATAAGTTTGTATAATAACTCGAAAACTATAAGAGGTATAAAGCTTCTGACTATAGCAATCGGTTGCCCCCGTCAATATCTACAACTCTTATTTGAACAATTTTTCGATTAAATCAACGGTTTGGCTGTAATCAAAATGGCAACTCTCGAAAAACTCAGCCTGTATATATGCTTCACTTATAGTAACATAGAAAGAGACAAATCTTTCTCGGTGTACCGTTTTGCGCGGCATTCGTGTAGTTGTATTTAATAAGGTATTTGGACAGATGCGATCTAAGAGTGATTTCGCCCAATGAAGCGGCTCTGTAGCAGTTTCTGTGTACCACTTATAGATTGCGTGGATATCTGTGATCGTAACATAAACATCTCAACCAGTAATTCAACACATTACTTTTTGCTTTGATCCGTGGAAAAAAGTAAGAAACTACAAGGCCACTTCGGATAACATTACCCTGTGTAAGAGAAAAAATCGCTTGATTAATTAAAATTTAGAAAAAGTAGCTTGGATTTTAAAAAAATGCCGTGAGCAGCGGGGCCCCATCACGGGAGTCGAATTTTTCGCTGCATCTTCGGTATTTTCAAGATATCTAAATGTGATTGAAAGAGTACAGGCAGATTGTCATGTAGACGAAGTGCTAAGTGACATTGAGTATGCACTGAAAGAGGTATAGATTTTGATCTTTGATTATTGTTAGGGGGTCTTAGGTGAGTATGAATTCCCATGTCGTCGACTTGGTGGTCGATAAATTGAGGGGAGAGTTTCGGAAAAAGCCGATCGGGAGATCGCTTATATCTTGTTTATTATTGATCGTAGTGTGATGATTTTTTTTAAAATTTATTAGCAATGAAATGATCTAAAAATTTATGTTATATGCAAATTTTTGATATACCTAACGGTTTTCGTGTAAAAAAATGAAAAAAGAAGGCAACGGTAAAATTTAAGTATTTTTAGTATACAGGGCTAGACAAAAGTTTAAAAAAGTCAAAAATCTCAACGGGAAAGCATTTTTTGGGATAAATGATGAAAACAAAAGTTTCACCATTTGTCACGGCGCACCCGACGATGACCTTCACCTTGACCTCAAAGTCAAGGTTCAACGTCATATCAAGGTCAAGTTTTTTTATATGGCAAGCCCCACTTTTGACTCCGGAAATCAGTGGCGGATTTACCCAAGTGCCGCTCTAGGCTCCGTGAAAAATGCCGCCCCTAAAAAGGTAAAAAAAAATATTTTTCATTTTTGCCGCCCCTAAAAATCTGCCGCCTTTCTTGAAAACGTAAGTGACGAGCAAAAAAAAACTTTAATTCTATATTTTGCCGCCCTTCTTAAAAACCGTAAGTGAGAAGCAAAAAAAAAACTTCAATTCTACATTACCCCGCCTTTTTTGCCCAAATCTGCCGCCCTAGGCTCCAGCCTACTCAGCTTGCTGGTAAATCCGCCACTGCCGGAAATGGAAAAAGCGGCAGTAAAAATCAGCATTTTCCCTTGAATTGACCCTGATCATTAACCTTGAGATCATGATCAAGCTCATATTCGGATGCAGAATTTCCGAGGTCAAAAGTGGAGTTTGCCATATAAAAAAACGAACTTGACCTTGATATGACCTTGAACCTTGACTTTGAGGCCAAGGTGAAGGTCATCTTCGGATGCGCCGTAACAAATGATGAAACTTTTGTTCTCATCATTTATCCCTAAAAATGCTTTCCCGCTGAGATTTTTGACTTTTTTATACTTTTGATTAGCCCTGTATACTAAAAATACTTAAATTTTAACATTGCCTTCTATTTTAAGCGATCTCCCGATCGGCTTTTTCTAAAACTTTCCCCTCTTACCAAAATCAAAAAAAAAAAAAAAAGTGCGTTTTTATAAAACACTAAATTCTAAACTGAACTTCTGTACCTATAAGATTTATGACAGATCACCCTACAACTCAAGGACGCCCATTCTCCGGGAAGGCCAGCTTTAGGAAAAGAATAAAATATATAAATGTTTATTTTTTGTATTTTTAATTGTATTATGTTTGGGAAAAAATTTTAAAAGAGTGAGAGGAATAGGATTTTTTTTTTTTTTTGATAAATGCTTTGATGAATTTTTTTTACTTGAATTTTTGAGAACAAAAATATTGGAAATTTTTTTTTTGTGCCCGGGGCCTCTTATTTTTTTCGCCGGCCCTGAATGTCAGAACTGAAACTTTTTATGACTACTTACAAGTCGCCATTCGTCATCCAAAATATTAAAAATTTGACAAATCAAATTATATATATATATATATATATATATATATATATATATATATATATATATATATATATATATATATATATATATATATATATATATATATATATATATATATATAATCAGACTTTTTTTTATTCAAAATCGTGTTTTTATTCGTTTCGTGAAAACGGATAACGCCCCTACTTTTCGCTCGTCCTGTTCTTATTGTATAGGCTAGGGGTCGGCAATCTTTTGAGTCGGAAGAGTCAAAAATTGCAATTTACAAAATTTCAAAGTTTTTAAAGAGCCACAAGGTTTTCCTTGCCAGTTCAAGTGCGAGTAATAAGTAGTACTCGCATAAAGTTTTTTGATAAAAAAAAAACTAATCTATTTATTCATAAAAAAAATATCTATTGATTCATACACAGTGCGGCAATTAAATTCCGGCACTGAAGCTGTATCTCAGCAACCAGTAGCGACATGTGTTTAAATTTTATATCGTATGAAGTTTGGACATATATGAACATAACCTAAAACTTTTATTTAAATCGGTTGACATTGTTTTTGATATTTTGTTTATCAGTTGATTTTGTTACATGTCGGAAAACACGATAATGTACCGAGTCACACATCCTTGATTGTTCGTCAATTTTTGGCACGAAATCAAGTCTGTGTGTTAAATCATCAGCCGTATTCCCCCGATTTAGCACCATGTGACTTCTCTCTATTTCCAAAAATGAAAATGAAGTTGAAAGGACGCATTTTTAATGATATTGAAACCATCCAAAGAGAGTCTACGCGCGTATTAGAGGCAATACGCGCGTATTTGAATAAAATTGTTTTGTTTTATTTTCATAGATCCAGTCGCGGAATTTAATTGCCGCACTGTGTATATAAGTAGTGTTTTTCACAACAATTTAGATAATTACTTATTATTTAAGTAAAAATTTAAAACAATTACCCATTTACTTACAACACTAACTTGTACTTCAACAACAAACAATTGAGTAAACAAATTCAATGGGACCGATCTTTGCATGGTTATTCAAGATAGAATCGGTGCCTAATCCTCGTCGTTAATCGATTCAGAACGAATTTTTAATTTTTTTTTTTCAATAAAATAAATAATATTTGCGTATGGAACTAAAGAGCCGCAACTTCACGTCCAAAGGGCTGCATGTGGCTCGCGAGCCGCAGGTTGCCGACCCCTGGTATAGCCTGTATAAGTCTAATTTTTCAGTTGAAAAATCCGAATAAAAATGTTGTACATATATGTGTGTATATAATAGTCAACATTAACTATAATGATAAGCATGATATGATAAGTATTATCTGGTATTATGCATGCATGAATGTACACATAAACATATGTACGTATGTTATTTGTATCAAAATATTTTTAGTCGTTTAATTTTTCTACATAAAGCATGTTCTTTAATATTGTATGAATTTACATACTTGTATTTTATATTGATTGAATTGTTTTTTTAAATGGTAAGGGTATTTAATTTCTTTTTAGTTATTTATTTCCAATTATTATTTTTATTTTTATTTTTTTTTATCATTTATAGAAGAACTTTACATTTCGTGGCCTTATAGCGCCTGTTTTTACTGCCTTTCACAATGACAGGTAATGTACATAGATACATAGAGATATATCAAACTGACACAGTTTGCTAGACAAGTAAGCCAGATATATGTTATTATCCAATATTTATGTTTCTTACAACTTACGATAGACAAGCCGTTTCCGTAGTTACAGTAGTAAACAAACTTATAATAACTATAATAAATACATAAAAATACTGTCAGTGCTGTTAGTTTCATATAATCCACAGACCAATGAACATAAATTATATGTTTAATAGACTGACTGTCTTAATTAATAAATGAAGCAGCTACATACGCTCAAGATACGGTCGACTGCTGTTTTGTAATATTGTAGGTAATCAATATAGTAACCGAGGTATCCTTACTAACTTTTTCAAATATTTACTGTCAAAATATAATAGTGATAATAAAATTTAATTTTTTTGTTTTGAGAAAAAACTACAAACTTTTGAAAGAAAAAAGTGGTATTTTTTTTATTTTCAAAATACGCACGTATACAAATTATTTTCTGCAGTAAATATAGTCCTGTTTATTGCAAAGTAGACAATACATTATGTTTGTCATATTTCGCCTCGTTGCCTGCCTCAGGAAAACTACGTATAAACTTTATGCTTTGTTTAGCAGTGTAATATAATAATGTTTATTGGTCTATAATATAATCATATAATTTATTTCAATATTAAATACTAGCATCCCGACCTGGTTTCGGTCAGGTAACTCTTCCGTTTTCATTTTGCTTTGTGTATTTTATAGCTCTGAACCGCGGGTTTATATGCGTAAAATTATCAGAATTATAGGTATTAATTACTTTTATGTTAAAGGTCTTGTAATTTTGGTTATTTATTTATTGTGATCGGCTTCGCTCATCAAACGACTCTTAAGTGGAGATGTTGTCAGGAATAACTTTTTGTCCCATTCCCACTAACTCCAAAAATTTCCGCCCGTTCCCAATCCCAAGAAAAATTGTGAAATCTCGCTCAGTCCCACTTCCATTCGATTTATAAATTTTAATCCCGTTCCCGATTTTTAGTCCGAGTCCCAAAATATAGTTATCTTCAATCCCACTTCCGTCCGCTTCTAATTCCGTAAAAAAATTCTCCATTTCCGCCTGTTTTCAAAAGTCAGCCCGTTCTTCAAGTATCTAAATGGCGCCCTTCGAGTCCGGACCTGACATATTAATTTCCCACCCGAACAACATTCCTACCTTCTAGTAATCATATTCATATTTCGAAAGATTAGCTAATTTTCATGCTTTGAGACCTTCTTGTACATACCTTTAACCGTAGTTTTAGTAGTACATTGATTTTGAGCCTTTCCTGGAACACCGAGGCCCTGGCGAACAACTTTATTCACACTATCATCTTTTTAGGAATCCCAATAGTGTCGCGGAAAATTTGTCAAGAACCATGTAGCTTTTTAATTTTAGTCTTATTTGTTGACAATTTTAGTCTTATTCTTGGAGTTAATTTTGAACTAACTCCACTTTTTATTTTGATATTCTGAAATTCTCTACAAAATAAAGTGTTTCGCTTCGCTCGCCCAACAATTCTAAAAGTAAGCAATATTGATATTTTAATAGCACATCCAATTTTTACAACATTGTGTCGAGACCCGTCTAGCTGGTTTTAGGTTCTTTTGAGGGTCCTAGTGTCCTGAGTGATAATTTTACTTCTCACGTTACTTTTAAATCAGATATTGCAAAATTGTGTACAAAATCAGTATCTAATTTTCATTCAAACAATAATAGTACAATTATCTGATGTCAGTTGTTCATAGAAATGAATAAACAATTTTAATTTAACCTATAATTTGTCTAACCAAAATCTACAAATTTGAAGACCCGTAACTTAAAAATGAAACAAAATCTCAAAGTTCGGGCTCCGTTGTGCCACCCTTGGGGTGGCCCTCTATTGATAGAAACCTCATTTATCAAAATCCGTTGAGTTATCTTGGCTGTGTGCTTGTGACAATACCTTATAAATTCTTTCCTAATTCTATTATTAATATAGTATGTAATTTGTATATCACATAAACACATTTACTTTGTAATTTTTTGATAATACCTATATATTTTTTGATAGTATATGTTTTGATAAATTAAAATCGAGACACAGGCTAAAAAAATTACGAAAACAGGATTTTTATACATTTTAACATTTTGATATGGAATTCTGAACTAAATAGTTCTTCGAATCTTGACTTGGTGGCTTGTACGCAAACATGAACTGGGCTCTTTGGGCTGCTAGTTTACCATTTTCTTTAATATTGATTATTGTTTACTTTTCAATTATTTATTTTATTTATTTTTACTTACAGTTATTTATTAAAAGGCCTTTACAAAATTTTCGTTAAACTCACAGTTACTGAGGTATTCGAGAAATCAATTTCAACCTTATTCTAATAGATGTGCATGACCCATAACACTATCAGTCCCGAAATCTCAGTTTTACACTCATGCAAAAATTCCCTGCTTGTTCCAGAAAAAAAACCAACCTACTCAAAATGCACAATTGGTAATTTCAATATGATACTTACTGAACTATATTGTGTTAATGTGCTATTTACTATTCAAAATGAAAAATTGTGTACCTATAAGGTGATGAAAAATAGTTTAAGAAAAAGGGAGAAATGGACGACTCGAAAAAATCTATAGGGACAACGGAACCAATTCGGGAAAACGGACACGTATGAATATCCTAGATATGAGTTATACATGCATTTGCAAATTTGGATAATAAAACTAACGAATCTGGCTAACTTATCTAGTATAATATATGGTAACTTCAAAAATGTAAACTTTACCACATCGATGCAGCATCATGATTTTACTGATGCGTCTAATACTACATGATGCGCTGCTCATGCTCTCTTGAAATTTGATGCACATTAGATATTTTTGAACGGAATATTGGCATCATTTAGCCACTGATTTGGCTCTAGATAAAACAGATAATGTAGTATGATAGACTATAGATAATAGTCCAAGAGCCAGTGGTCGGCTACCTGTATGTATTTGACCAGACCTAGATTTTTGTGCAGTGAGTCCCCTATACCTACCATACATGAAATGGGGACTCGCTAAGCCCAACTCGGTGATAACAGCTGGAGCTCAGGTAGGCCAGGTATCAAAAACAGACGAAATTCAAATGTATTTGACCACGTCTGCCATTTGAAAATTTAAAAATACATTGTTATTATTATCGGAAAATGACAATGGCAGACCATTATCGTGCGATTAACATCGTGGCAGACGATTTTTAATGTGCCAAAAAATATGCAATTTTGAAATTAATTGATCACGTCTGCCGTTGATATATTTTGTTTATTATAAGTAGTCTTGGAAGTTTATATTTTTCACGGCAGACAATTTTAATGTGAGCAGACATCAGTAGTCAATAAAATCTTAGCTACTGCCCGAGCAGATTTATGTACAGGCTGCATGCTGTCTCACATTTATGTTTATAAATATTGATATTATTATAGAAATTAACATATTTAGGATATAATTATCACGTGTTGTCACTAAACCTTTTTTGGCCATTTAATGTCGAAATTACTGTATAAATAAATTATTAACGTAATGATATCATAAATTCTGTTCGTGTAAATGTCAAAGTTAAAAAATTCTATGAAAATATTATTTTAACATTAAAAGTTTCTACACAATGATTAAAATTGGAAATGGCGAAAAAAGTACTAAAATGGCTAACACCGGCACTTTTACCCAACTCCTGTAAGATGGATGATAAAAAAAATAGCTCAATTACGAAGTAAAAATAAATAGAAGAGTATAATAATGATAACAAATTATACTTGAAATCGAAGCTGCAAAAATTATAGGTAACATTAAAATAAATATTAAGGTCCATTATTATTTTTTCAAGTATTTTTTAAGTAAAACAAATACATTTTATAGGATTATAGAAAAAATTATATTTATAGTAATTCGAGCACAAAATAACAATACCGCTCTCATGAGAATAACGCGCGACGCCGTTAGGCGGAGTGTTCAACATTATCGAGCGGCATTATAATTATCATTCATCGTCTTCGGAGTTCCACGTCGTGTGACTGATCTTCAACATCCACTGCCTTAGCTCCTGTAACAATAAAGTTTTGAAAATTTGATCCAAACACATTCCAATACAGAATTTATTATAATCGACTTACCAGGGAAATCGCTAATATTAAGTCTGCTTTTGGAAGGCGGTACCACACGTAATTACGTATTAGAATTACCACACGTGGTAATTATATCCTAAATATGTTAATTTCTATAATAATATCAATATTTATAAACATAAATGTGAGACAGCATGCAGCCTGTACATAAATCTGCTCGGGCAGTAGCTAAGATTTTATTGACTACTGATGTCTGCTCACATTAAAATTGTCTGCCGTGAAAAATATAAACTTCCAAGACTACTTATAATAAACAAAATATATCAACGGCAGACGTGATCAATTAATTTCAAAATTGCATATTTTTTGGCACATTAAAAATCGTCTGCCACGATGTTAATCACACGATAATGGTCTGCCATTGTCATTTTCCGATAATAATAACAATGTATTTTTAAATTTTCAAATGGCAGACGTGGTCAAATACATTTGAATTTCGTCTATTTTTGATACCTGGCCTACCTGAGCTCCAGGTGTTATCACCGAGTTGGGCTTAGCGAATCCCCATTTCATGTATGGTAGGTATAGGGGACTCACTGCATAAAAATCTAGGTCTGGTCAAATACATATAGGTAGCCGACCACTGGCTCTTGGACTATAATATAGCAATACAGTCCTTGTATAGGTATATTTGAATTTCAACTTGAACTTACTTGAAATTGAAAATATTGAAATTATTTGAATAAAAAATATTACATACCTATTTTGTATTTAAAAATATTAGATACCTATTGAGTGCAAGATGTATTCAAATAGTTTAAACAATTTTAATCAAAGGTAAATACATTCATCTTTTTCAACAATTTGTCTTTCGGAATTATTCCTGTTGGCGTTAATACCTACATAATATGGCAAGTAGTTATAATTTTACATTATACACATGACATGTATCTTGGACACGCATCACCAAATTTCTTGATGCCTTGTTTTGACGCATCAAATGCAAAAATGAACTTTTGATTTTCCGTTGTGATGCGTGTGATGCATTTTTGAACTTTTAACTCTGCCTCATGCAAGCAGTGATGCATTTTTGAAGTTAGCCATACTAATCAATCAAGTGCTCTTGTAAGGTATATATCTATCTAATAGTAATTAGTGGACAGTTGTTTAACTTTTTGTAAGGCAGCAGAAAATCGATTTTTTCGAATTTCTAGACTAGAATATCCCTTTAATGTAGAATTTTAGTGCCATTTCAAATATATGAAGTTTTAGAAAGTATAGGTCAGGATGCTCTCGGTCTCTTTTCCTTTCTGCTATTTTTATATTACAGTAACTATAGTAATTTAAAATTAATTATACATCTAATTTTGCTTTATTTGCTAATGACGTTAGACCATTTTTGGCTGATTTCACCTACAGGTATTCATTTATAATCTTAGAATATAATTAGCTGTCCATTTTGATAAAAATATGTTTTCAAAAAAATTAATTGTATGATTTCTAAATTATCTTGATATTTTATGGACCATATTTCTGTTTAGTATAAAGCTATTGATTTAACTACACTATTATAGAGGTTTAGGATTGAGTTAAAAAAGCTTGTTTGTGATTTACATATTATATATTCTTAACTTTACAGAAAGCTTTTTTTATCTTTGGAAAATTGCTATTTCAATGTGATGTTTGAATGTTCCTGTACAATGAAAATGAATGTCAAGATAACAAAAAGAGTTAACATTTTCGATTACAGTACTATTTAAGGTAACAGTGTCAAGATATTTTCTATCCACAGATCTGAAATACACGACCTTAGTTTTTTTGTCGTCAATATGCAAATCTAGATTACTACAATATTTATTACCGAACATCATTATGTTACCAGTGCAAGACAATAAAATAATGTCTAGTGTCTGCGAGTCAATATATCTATCATACTTCCTGAAATCCCTTATATCTAAGAGATGATTCCATATCTGACAATTTAAAATCTATACAATTCAAAAAGAAGTGAACTGCAGATTTCTCTTTGCAATATGCGTTTAGAGATTTTTAAGTCGCACGTTTTAGTACCATTTATTTTTATTAATCCTGCGCTAATTTGGTATAAATTTTTAATAATACGAATAATTTTTCTACTGACACCTAAATTAAAAAGTTTTTTCCAAAGTTGCAAATGGTTTATTGAATTAAAGACTTGTTTAAAATCTATAAGTAAACAACGCAGTTTGCCTCTTTCTAGTCGATTGTTAATTATTGCATTGAGCATAAAAATGTTGTCTAAGCAGCCTCTGTTTCTTTGAATCCAGACAGGATTTCAGGTAAAGAATTAGTTTCTTTTGTTCAGTTTCTTAATCTTAAAGCAATTATTTGCGTCAACAATAAGGTTACAGCATTTAAAAGTACTACTGGACATAATTATAGGGATCGTCTTTACTACCATTTTTATACACATCTTTAATTCTGTAGAGTCCTATGATTTTAAAAACCTTGGTTAAATATTTTTTATTACTCATGCGAGAGAAGTACTAACTTGGAGCACACATTTTTGTACGCAAAATAGCTGTTTTATCACTCTACTATTCCCACATGATTTTTGCGTGCGGAAAATATACTTTCCGCATGCAAATTGACAATAAAACACGCAAAATTTAATCAAAACACGCAAAGCTGCCTCTTGATTTTTCATTTAGTAAATATTTCATAATTATTTTTATGGAAATCACCAACAAAGTAATCTAAACAATATTTAATGAAGAAAAAAAAATTATTTTAAAAAGTAATAAAAATGTAAAAAATAGTAACAATAATAGAAAAGGGTATGTGAAATTCGTAATAAAAAATAGTAGGTGCAATTCGTGCGGGATTGTCGATTGTCGATATTCTCAACTTAGCATATGTTATTGTAGAAGGAGAATAAAGTTACAATTATTGCGGACAGGTAAATTGACGGACAGATTTGGCTTATGAATAGGGTTTTATAATATGTAGGTACGTAATTCTAAAAAAAAATATTAATGTTCATTTGAAAAAATTGGAGGCTGTAAGTTTACTAAAATATAGCCATACATGTACCATATCGTCGATGTAGTGAAATAAATTATGAGAAATTTTATTTAAAGTTTGAAAAAGTTTAATTCTTTGTATAATTTTTTTGACATGACTTCTAACTCGAGCAATTTGATACATTTCTTGAGCTTCTTCTGTGGAAAATTCCGATTTATTTGTTAAGAATGATGGCATAACGATCAATATTTCTTTTCCACTTTCATCGAAAACTCTTTTTATTTGTGGAAACCCTTTATCAGCTAGAACTACGTCCCCCGGTAATCAATTAATCCAGATTCCACAGTCATTTAGGAGTCACTCTTTCTTCCATCAGCTACGTTTGATTTAAAGGAAATAAACCCTCCTGGTGTAATACCTATGAGTACTTTTGCTGTGAAACCTTTTTTGTAGTGCGAGTTACAAAAAACACGGTCATCTATTTTTGCTGGAGTTTCTATTCTGAATTCAGTGCAGTCAATGGTTACGCGTGTTTTGCTGTACTCTGGATAGAAATAGTTGGGCATTGTTGCTTGAACACTAGCCTTATTTGGCCAAAACACTAAATTAGCTGTTCCAGAGGATAGATCTTGTAAAGCTGAGAAAAATGTCCTTGAAATTGTTGTCTTATGAACGCCAAACAGAACGCCTAATGATGAAAATGTTAGGCCCGTTTTTATTTTCATAAAAAAAATTAAAATCCTATTTTTTTTTTTTTGCAATTGTGTACTTTTTAATCGTTGTAACTTTTTTAACCAAAAGCTCGAAATTCTGGAATGTCACAACAGCGAGGTCGGTAAGCTGTTCGTCATTTTGAATTGATCAAATACCAACAAAATTATGGCTTTCTGCTGTGCTTGATTGGTCAGCATATGTTTTAGAATCAGTTCCACACCTTTGATCTTTTTTACCCGAAATTTTACTTCGAAAAATTTTTATTTTCTTTATAATGGCATTTACCTTAAAAAATTTTTTTTACCCGTTAATTGCCAGAAAATTGAGCATAGGATCTCTTTCTCATTTTCGCTTGCTATTACCACTTGAAGTAACTACTAAACGCCATAGTAGCAGAAAATAGACGGTCAGTCGTTTTCCTGAAATTTTATTTCGAAAAATTTTTTATTTTGTTTATCATGACATTTACCTTCAAAAAAATTTTTTACCCGATATTTGTCAGAAACTGAGCATAGGATCTCGTTCTCATTTCCGCTGGTTATTACCACTTGTATGTAGTAGCTACTAAACGCTATAGCAGCAGAAAATGCACGGTGAGTCCTTTTGCCGAAATTTTACTTCGAAAAATGTTTTATTTATAATGACTTTCACATTTAAAAAAATTTTTTACCCTTTAATTGCCAAAACACTGAGCGTAGGATCTCGTTCAAATTGTAGCTGGTTATTGCCAGTTCTGGGAGCCACTAAACGCCACAGCAGCAGAAAATGGACGGTGAGTCCTTTTCCTGAAATTTTATTTCGAAAAATGTTATATTTTGTTTATAATGGCATTTACCTTCAAAAAAATTTCTTACCCGAATTACCAAAAAACTGAGCATAGAATCTCGTTCAAATTTTTGGTGGTTATTACCACTTATAGTAGCTACTAAACGCCATAGCAGCAGAAAATAGACAGTCAGTTGTTTTTTGAATTTTGGTTTCTATTTTACTTTATTAATTGGATCAAGTTTTGATGTAAATTTTAAAATGTGGCTAGTTATTTTTACATTTTTTGGATTTTATTTTAAATAAAATTATTTGTATGATTTTACTTTCAAGGTCATTCAGTGTGTTATGAGTACATACATAGGAAACGTGATGTTGGTAGTGCAGTCAGTCGATATGTCCTAATTGTTCTTCTATTCAAATATCCTTTTATTATACTCAAATACTATTTTATATGCATGGTTTTGACGCTGCGATTTTTTTCTGCTAAATACACCATGGTATTTCTTTTTCAAAAAATATTTTTTTACAAGTATATAATTACCAAATTTATATTATTTAGTTACGACGAATACCGTACGATTCCGCAAACCTCGAAAACTGCCCGTCTTATGGACATATTTAATAGGAAAATAGCACGTCGCGAAAGGGTTAAGAATAAAAATTCAGTCTAGCCACATAGCTTCCAAAATATACTCCCTTTGGATAGAGTACAATCCCATCACTTAAGTTACACCAGATATCAGGATCATACTACTCGAAGAGTCGTGTGCGATTTCAAAATAAATGAGAATATTCCGGCATAATATTTATTCCATCTTACTATTTACCTTCATGTAAACCTAATGCACATATAAGAATTCATGGAGGGGATGGGGCGAAAATAAGGCCTTATCGATACCCCTCCTTTTTCAGTTCTTCGCAGTTTCTTTCAGAGTAGAAAAACTCTTGAAAAATTTCTCATATACCTCAAAAATGGTGAAAACCAAAGATTTTTCTTATCAAAATATTTTGCGTAAATGGACTAGTTACTCTTTTATCGGGCTACAACGCACCACTTTCAAGATAGAAGCGAAAAGGAACCGTCTCTGTTTTCAACTTATAATAACTAAACTTGAACATCAAGCAGTTTAGTTACATAAGGAAGGGGGAGGATTTAATCTATTGAGGCCTGCCCCTATTTGCACTTGTCAGATTTTGATAAAATTTCACATAAAAACTGTAGATAAGATGCTTATGTAAATTATAAAATTTTTTGATTCTTATGAGAATCCTGACATCGTTTTTAGAATAACATCGTAGTAAAGATCGTCTGACGTATTTATGTGATAGCTCGATAATACCAAAAAAGAAAATTAACCGTAGGCGATAAATGGCGCAATTATTAGTATTTGATGTCAGAAATCTAATAGAAAACTAATTGTGAAAATCCATTCAGTGTATAACTGGTTTCGAGGTTTTCCATTTTTTAGACACAATTGTATTGGGCTACAAGTGGAATGTTCGGTAACAGGCCATTTTTTAAATGCTTACTAAAATTCAAATTGAAATGTTTTAATAATATTTGTTTTACAAAGAGAAAAAAAAAGTACAAAAAAGATATTCCATTGCTCTTGATTTGTATTTGAAACTTTGTAAAAAAAGTATACACATAATACCGTAAGAGAATTATATTTGTAGATTTTCCTACGGTATTATGTGTAATATCATGGGTCGCAAGAGGTTAAGCAATTGTCTAATGATTTAATATCCGTTATTGTTATTTTTTTTTATTTACTAATACTAGTGATGAGCAAATGCAAGACCAAGACCAAGACGTGGCAGTCTTGGTCTTGGTGTTGGTCTTGTTCTTACATTAAGAATCTTGGTCTTGGTCTTGCTAGAGCAGTTTGAGTCTTGGTCTTGATCTTGGTCTTGCAAAATGCAGTCTTGGTATTGGTCTTGGTCTTGGTATTGCTAAAAATCTTGCACTTTCTTGCATTTTTTTATTAGCGAATTTTTTCCTTCTAAAATCAGAATTTTCTCTCTTTACGGTATTAATTATACTTTTAAACTATTTAAATAATTTAGCAAGAGTCTTGCTTTTTTCTTGCTATAGTCTTGGTCTTGCTCACTTGAGTCTTGGTATTGGTCTTGCAGCCATACTTATAGTCTTGGTCTTGGTCTTGGTCTTGCAAAATGCAGTCTTGGTCTTGGTCTTGGTCTTGCAAAAAATGCAAGACCAAGACAAGACTGCAAGACCAAGACTAATTTTGCTCATCACTAACTAATACAGTAGCCGTCCAAGATAGTCACTTCCGAGATAGTCACATTGCGAGTGAAATAGACATACACATACGTCATCCACATACTATGTTTGCTCTTGTCTATACGCACATATGCGTCACATGTAATATTTGCTTATTCAGCAGATTACATACCCCGTGTACCTGCCGTGTGGTACCTTGTGAGGTAGCTACTGTGTAATGTGTGTCGTGTGTGATACGTGTGTACATATATTAGTCTACATATACTTCTAGAGTGAAGACATTGGTCCGTACAAACATGATGACCAATTTTTTATAGTGGGCTCTAGCACACACTACGTCTACACACTACAAGGGTCTCATAGACTAAAAATTTTTAAATTTTATTGCATACATATATGCACATATTCTGCATACGTAATATGCAAAATGCAAATGTAAAATGAGTAACGTAAAATTCTAGAATACTCTAATCGTCAACTAGCAGAGATATCAAAAAACAAACTTCACTATTGAATTGGTCACTAAAAGTGAGATTAATCAGCACAGTTTGATAAAAATTCTAGAATGTTCTATTTGTTAACTAGCAAAGATATCGAAAAATCAATTACAGCATTTAATTGGTCATTGAAAAAGAGGCCAAACAGCCTATCTTGATAAATGTTCTGGAATATTCTATTCGTAAACTAGTAAAGATATACAAACACAGATGTCGCCATTGAATTGGTCACCTAAAAAGAGACCAAATAGCACATTTTGGTAAATGTTCTAGAATATTCTAATTGTCAAGTAGCAAAGATATTGAAAAATTGATTGCACCATTTGACTGTCCAACCAAAATTAAACTAATATAAACTAAATGTTCCATTTTGGCCAATATTCTAGAATGATCTGTTCGTCAGCCAAAATAGAATATTCTAAAACATTTATCAAAATGTGATATTTCGTCTTTTTTATGACCAATTAAGTGGTACAGCCGGTTTTTCGATATCTTTGTTAGTTGACGAATAGAACATTCTAGATTTTTTGTCAAATTGTGCTGCTTAATCTAATTTTTAGTAACCAAATCAAAAGTGAAGTCTGTTTTTTGGTATCTCTGCTAGTTGACGAGCAGAATATTTTAGAATTTTTGTCAGCTTCGGCTATTTGGCGTCTTTTACGCTGATGAATCCGATAGTGAAGTTGGTTTTTCGACATCTTTGCTAGTTTTCTAAAAGTCGCACTTATATTCATTAATATAATATTCAATTCCGTTTATCTATAATACTGAATTTTAGGTGTAAATTGTTTCTTAGAATAGTTTTGTTTTAAATAAATTCAGATAAATAATAATTACCAACCCCCCGCATAAAAGTTAGCCGATGCCCCTGATCTTCCAATTTTACGTAGTTCCCCTTAAATTTGCACCGACTACTACGTAACATTGGATTCCTGGTGTAAGCGTTTACCCCACCTGACGGACGTCTATGACTTCCAAGATAGTCACTAGAGGAACATTTGTGTGACTATCTTGGACGGCTACTGTAATTAATTATTAATAAATAAATTGTATAATATTGCATTTTTTTTAGCTCTCAGAGTATTAACACGGACATCATTCCGCAATATTCTTCCCTTTTGGCAAAGGCAGATATAAAAGGGATATTAGGTAAGCTATGAATTACGTAATCGTCACAAAACGCATTGATAAAATCAAATACCGTCAAACTACTTAATTTTAACATACTTTTGGATTCATATTTGGATAAAATGGAGTCAAAATTAATTTAGTTATATTTTGATTCTTTCAGTGAAATAACTGATAAAAAGTTTTAGTTTTAAATTACTAGTCAAATTAAAAAAAGGAAATAAACACAATAATAGATTAAGCTGCCAACAAATTCTTTAATTTTACCTACTCATGTTTTTAAGATTTTGCAGTCATAATTACGAAATCCTTATAGATTCGGTTATGTCTGTCATCGCATTAGTTGATTTACCAGCACTTAACCACTTTTTAAGAATCAGTGACCAACCTTACGCAATTTAATAGATAGTGACGTTTTTTAAACTATTATTGAAAATTTTGACTCATATACAGGTGTTTCATTAGTAATTAGAAATATTTTAACTGGGGAATCCTGGGCTCAAAATATGAAGATTTAACCCAAATCACTAAGGTAAAAAATGTTTTTAAATTTTGTTCATATTACTTATAAATGATCGAAATGCAGGGCTTTATGTCTAACTTTAAATATCTCAAAAAGTAATGATTTCGGATTCTTAAATTCTACGCCACTGGTGGAAACAATTCAGCCAGTAGCGTAGAATTTAGGAAGAGTTGTCCCTCCATTTGCCCTCGTTGTATGCCTCTGGCAGTAGCTAGAAACTTTTATTTAACATAATTTAGTATGGTGTACGGTGTCTACACTTTCTGTCAAATATGATAGGGATGCGTCAAATAGTTTTAAAGTACTGGGTAAAAAGAGTTTTTAAATTTTTAAGTAAAACACCCTGTAGCTCAGTAAGGAATCACATTTTATCTAAGTGATTTGGGTTAAATCTTCATACATATTCTGAGCCTAGGATTCTCCAGTTAAAATATTTCCAATTATTAATGAAACACTCTGTACATAGAAAAAATTGCACTGCAAAAATTGCAATGTCACTGCAAAAAATTAACATTTTTAGTAAAAGATTTTCGAAAATATGAATTTAGCTTCTATTTTTACATTAGTAATAATACAGTTTTTAAATTATATTTAAATCAAAAATCAATTTTATTCTTACACTGACGAGCACAGACAAGGTGTGGCTATACAACTCGTCCGAGTCTATATTGACTTAGACAGACGTGTAAATACACTGCTGAAGCCGGATGCACTGTGACAATAGCCTAAGAGATCTTCATTTTTTGTTCTTTTACACTTATACTAAACATTACGTATATTAATACTGTTGAATAGTACGATAAATTAATAAATTACATAAATTATTGATTATTAGTAAATGGTACTAGTGGTGAAGGTATGTCAATGAATACCCAAGAACGTCAAATTGTAACAGAAGCATGGGCTAAGGCTTGCAAAATAAATCAGCAATGTTTGATGGTTCAAATTGGAGGCACTTCTCTACCTGATGTTTTGCATTTGGTAATTTTTTTTATGCTAAAAATAATATTTTATAAAATTCTATGAAACCAGTATGTCTGAAAACACTTCCCTGATGGAAAATTTTATAACTGAAGGGCTTTTTGCAACATAATGATAAGCCATATTTTCATAGAATACTTTTTTATTACTTTGTTGGGCTACGCAAAACTATGATAAGCCACAGAATAGTTTGGTACATATTTTGCTAAGAGATGGCACCTTTACTCCCTAAATCACATTGTTGAAATTTCAAATTTTCAGTTAGGTGATTGTTTAAAATGTGACAAGACACATCAAAATGGCTGCTAGTATGGATACAGTTGTCCTTAAAAATGCAGATATGAGTGGAAATTCGAGTTCTAGTGAATTTTTTTTTGGCAATAGTGATGATAGCATCAAAGATAAAGATTTTGTGTCTAGTGACGGATGGACCGACGGAAACAAGTTAGGTAGGAATTTTTATTTTTGTGGCTTAGCATGTTCTTAAAAAAAATTACCAAACCGTATGACAAAAAAGTGATAAGTCAGGCGGCTGTTTTGTGGTAAATTCTTTTTTTTTTTTAAATTTGGGTTTTAAGTAAAACATTGTAGATAATTTTGAATTTATGGAAATTTTTTCAGGTTGAAACTCAAAAAGAAAGAAATCCTTCCGACTCGAAGATAACAAGAGCAATCTCCAGAAGAACGTATTGCAACCAGATGGAAACTTTGGAATGAAGAAAATTATGACCACGTAAAAAGAAAAAGAAGACGCAATTTGGGAAATCAATATATACCAAAAAGAGCCAAAAAAATCGTTGAAGTTCGCGAGATAGGACCACCTTGTCTTTGCAAAGACAAATGCAGACAAAAACTTAAAAATACTCATCAAACTCTTTTTCATAAATTTTGGAATTTATGATCATTTGATCTTCAAAATAGCTATCTTTTCGATTGCCTTAGAATAATACCCAAGAAAAGATCATATAGGAAAAAACAGAAACGTAAAGAATCAAGAAGAAAATTTACTGTTTAGTACATATAAATGTTAATGGTGAAGCTATCAAAGTATGCAAAGTGGAATTTATGAACGTCCATGGTCTTCAGAAATCACGCGGAAGGACTAATAATCTTGTAAAAATGAAATCTATGGGTGCTGTGTGCTCGCTCAAGATGGGCGAGGTAAACACAAGAACAGACCTAATAAAATTTCTGATGAGCAAGTGCATACAGTGAAAATACAGATTGAAATGATTCCTAAATATCAAAGCCATTATAGCAGGGCTTACAATATGAACAAAACCTATTTAAATTGCGACTTGACTATTTCGAGGTTATACTTGGACTATTATGTTCCTTGGTGTGAAAAACAAAATATACCACCTATTAAAGAAAGTGCATACAGAAAAATATTCTGCACTAATTATAACATAGGGTTCAAATTGCCAAAATCTGACAGTGTAAAACATGTGAAGAAATGAACATTAAAAGAGATACAGAGTAGCAAAATAACAATAAAAGGCAAGTTCAAGAGCGAACAACTACACTAAATTTACACAAGACTAGAGCCACAGCAATGCAAGACTTGCTCAAATCTGAAACAGAAGATTCTAGAACTAGTGGAAATAAGTTAGTCATTTCTTTCGATTTACAGCAAGCTATGTCTTTACCGAAGTTAACAAGTGGTTCTGCGTTTTATTCCCGTAACATCTGGTTATACAACCTTGGAGTCTATGACTGTACAAATGAGAAAAGTTACGTGTATGTGTGGACGGAGAACACAGCTAAGCGAGGGGCTGACGAGGTACTGTCAGCGATTTTAAAATTTTTAGAAAATATAATAGATATTTGAAGAGCTTGTTTTTACTGACAATTGCCTGAGACAAAACAAAAATTGGCAGGTAATGGCGTTTTAGTTGCAACTTGTAAAATAGAACAGGTTTAAACGAATTACACACTATTTTCTCATAAGTGGACACACCCATTTACTATCTGACAGAGATTTTGCAAAAACTGAGAAGTGACAAAAAAAACACGCTTCTGTAATATATTCACCAAAAGGTTGGCATAAAGTTATAAGAGAAGCAAACAAAAAGAATCCACTTGTCCTTACAATAATGACTCAAGATGATTTTTTTCTTTTGACCCTTTGCTACATAATATTAACAAAAATGCACGTTCTCCTAACAACATAAATTTAAATTTCTCTGGGGTCTACATTTTTCATTTTAAAGCAGAGGAACCTGGATTATTTTTTATTAAGCATTCTATAAATGGAGAATATGAGGAAATTAGCGTTCTAGAAAAAGGAAGACCGGCAAGTTTTAATTTATCTAATGTTAAAAAAAAATACATTGAGCCATTAAAAATAGCAAGCAATAAACTAAAGAACATTCAGTCATTACTACCATATATACCGCCCATTTACCACTCCTTTTACACTCAGTTAAAACCAACCCTTGAGTTACCAAACCCAAGTGTAGACGTAGAAGTCTTAAAAGACTAAATTTAAAATATGACTTTTATAAAACTTTTTATTGTTTTACAAAAATTTTTTGTATTATTTTAATAAACACGACTTATTTTTTTTTTTTTGAACTGAATCTTTCTTTCTCACCAAAAAAGTGAGATAAGCCACATTTCTCATGAAAAATTTATGCTGGGGCGAAATTGCAGTTTTTTTTCACTCATAATATTAAGTTAAAACTTTTCTAACAGCAAAAGTAGCCAAAAAAAAAAAAAAAAAACGACGGGTTGCACTCCGGGAGTGCCGGCAGAAGTGAAAACTTGAATATTAACGTTGTGCATTTTTGATATTTTGGAATGGTTAGGGAATAATTTTGCACGAATTGCTTTAATTATCAGTATAAAAGTATGATAGTATAAAAGAATCATTTATGTGGTAGAATACAATTATTTATTTATTGCGCTATCGTACACAAACATGATTCATCGTATTCTGTGAACGATATAAAAACCTTTACATACACACAAGCACACGCCGACACACCTATACATAAAATATAACCTGTATACAACCGCAGTTCTTAGCAAAGGGAAATAACTATACTGAACTAAGGTAATGTACGAATGAGATAAATGCGAGTAATACGAGTATACGACAAAATATGTATCATATGTATATCGTTTTTAATTTTTGCCTTTTAATTTTATTAAGTAATTAATAAATGAATTAAAGTTACAGGGGAAAAATTAATTTTGTATCCATCATTATAATACTTCATTAAAAAAATATTTATTTATTGCGCTATCGTACACAAACATGACAATTTATATTACATTAAAATGTTTATTGTCTGCTCTACTGTACTGTCTACTCTCCATCCGTCTTACGAATTTTCGATCAGGTCACGTGTCCTGACGCGAGTTTAATATTTTTTACCCATTACAAAAAAAGTGTACAATGCCGCTAAAGAAGTTTTCACTTCAAAAATTTGAATAAAATGTTAAATAGTATTAACTTATTTTATAGATTTTTTTGAAATTTCAAACGCTAATATCTCAAAATAATGTTTTTGTGGCTTATTATTATGTTGCAAAAATTCCTTCAATTGTAAATAGTGACTCATTTTCATGAACCATTATAAAATACCTACTTTACCCGCCAAAAAGGCAGATATTTTAATTTCACTTAAGGTCTTGATGACCTTGACGGAATTCACATATCTGATATTTACGCATAATAATATTTACATATAATTTACATATATTAATCTACACTAGCGGAAAAAATTAAAAGGTCAAAAAAAATTCTAAATTTTTAGCGATTTTTTCGAATGGCTGTATCTTCGTTAAAAATGGTCGTATCGGAGTCGAAAACAAAGCAATTTAAAGCCGACTGTTTCTAGTTTTGAGATCCTGCAACAAAAAAATTCCAAAGCAACGTGTATCGCTCAATCCTAGTAAATACACTGAAAAAAATTTCGAACTTTTTGCGTTTTCTTTTTTTGGTCCACGGACTTGGGAAAAAATTTTTCGGACTTAACCACCATATAGACCGGATAACCTGTTCATTCAGCTTTAATTTGCTTAGTATTTAAAGTAACTTAATTTAAAAAGAATTTGAAGTTATTCATTAATTTACTGAAAAATATATTTATTTTTTATTTATTTATAGAACGGCAGGTGGAAATAAAAAAAATGTACGCACGGGCGCAGGACAACTGCACTCGGGACCCAAAAATAATCCTGCAATAAATTTTTATGATTTAAATCTCATGGACAACTGCACTCGTTTTAGAGAATCAGAATAGGAGAAATGTGTACCCCCTCTTAAATACATTAAATATGTATGTATTAACAAATACAACGCGTGTAATTCGGTTTAATATCAGTTTAATATAATTTTTTGATGAATAATAAGTTAAATAAAAAAAACATATTTGACGCTTATTGACGACCAACTTTTCGACATAATTTTTACATAATCATTGCTTGAAATATCCGCTTGGGTGTACCTATCTATTGGTTTTTTGTCGAAAATGTTCTTTTTTTTTAATTCTACTTTTTTTCCGAACTTTGAATTTTAATATATGTTTCTGTTCGGATGTTTCTTGAAGCGTCTATAAATACATATAAGGACGAATGGCTATTGTAAAATTTTTGATTAAAATGATTGTGGAACGATTCACACGCATTTGTAGATTTGTGACCATCTGCAGTCATAGAACCCCAAATATATGGTGAAAAATTTGCTTCTTCATCTACATATGTTTTTACCAAGTAGTCTAAGTAAGAATCAATCCTCTTATCAACGGGTTTTATTTCCATCAATTTCATAGTTAAAAAATTTCCAACTTCTTCTGGATTTAAAAACATAACTCCAAAAGTTAATCGTAGCCATTTTCCAATGTCTGAGTCGCAGTCTCGATATTTCGAAATCAGTCTAGCGTTTTGTATTTTTCGCCACCAGAATGGCTAAGGTGAAAGTGATAACCAATTATATTCGATTCAAGAAACACTTCATTAATGGCCTTTTGAATCGCCTTCTCAAAATCCATTACTTCATTTTGAGGATTCCAAACTAAATTATTTTCAGCACATATATTTTTAATTAATGTCAAACAGTTTCTGCTGCTTTATTCCGCAGTAACTTTTTCTGACAACCTTTAAAGTTGCGAAAAAGTATATGAATTTAAGCTTCAATGCAGATGTTGCAAATGAAAGTCAGTTTGTACCATTATTTAAACAGATTAAATTAAATGGACTAAAAGCAACTATTTTGCCGTAAAATGATATTAAAATATTTATTACTTTAAAATTAGTTTTTTGAAGAAAATTTTTTTTTGTTAGAAATGGAAAGATCATATATAAATTTTATAAGAAAACTTTTTTTATTTTCTTTTTAAACGTGATAATTAAGAAGTTATATTAAATTAAAAATAAATTTTTAAACTTAGAACCGATAACGGGCCGATAGTTTCCGAGCGCTTATATGACGTAATAAAGGTTGGCCTGAACATAGCTACATTAGTGTCTTTTTATTTTCAAATAGATTATATTATAGACCAAGAGCTACTGGCCGATTTGCGATGGTGATTTCAACACGCGTTAAATTGAGAAGATAGAATCTTTTATACTTCTCTACATAGAAATTCAGTTCTGGCAAGCCTACTTGGCTGGATTGAGTTCATCCTTAACGTTCAAAAAGTGTAAAATATAAGGTCCAATTTATATAAAGTAACAGTTCCGAAATTTTGATATATGAAAGTCAAGAATATTTTTTATCGATAAAAAACGTTCTGGTAGTGTTTTCACTTCACCAAGGTACCGCCAGAATAATCTAAAGTTGTGACAAATTTGATAATTATTTTGACAAATATCAAAATATTGTGTATCCGTGGTAATGTGATTTAAAAAGAAGAGTGATTATGAATAAGATATTACACTGTTAGCTTATAAAAAGTTTCTCATTATTATTGTCCTGACGCATATTTGTCTAAATAATTTAAAATAACAAAATTAATTTATTTACATTTAATCTTCTGTAGTTATACAAGGTGTAATTTCGCAAGTGACGCTTAATTTTTTTTAATTTTAATAGTATTTATCGACTAAAATTTCAGTAGATAACAGAGTCCAGTTACTTACATTTCGTTTTAACGAATTTCCAAATTTAGCAATTAAATAATATTACCATGGATACACAATATTTTAATATTTGTCAAAATAATTATGAAATTTACCACAACTTTAAATGTTAAGCGTGACTCAACCCGGCCGAATAAGCTTGCCAGAACTGAATTTTTGTGAAAACGCGTGTTGACATGACCATCGGAAATCGGCCAGCAGCTCTCCTACTATTATTGTTGCTATGAAATTATTGTTACTATGAAATTATTGTTGCTCTGAAATTGTTGTTTCTAACCAAATTATTGCTTGCTATAAACTTCACTGTCGAAATATCGAAACTAAAGAAATATCGAGCTTGTTTTGTACCACTTTGTGATAGCAATACAAAAATAAATCCGGAAAAAATGTCCCTCAAGATTTTGAACGTCGAAATCAATGAAATAACCACCAGTAATTTTTCCTACTAAATTTTAAAAATTTTGACACTTCTGACATATTACCTTTATGACGTCAGAGACATCGCGATCTTTTGTAGTGCTGTTTTTAACCAAATGATATTTTTTAAAATTTTTCAAGTTTTAATTAATTTATTATTTATTATATATCATATTTAAAAAATTTTTCGTATCGATTATCAATATTATTCATGATATAGATTTGAAATAAAACAAAAAAGTGATATTTATTTTTTATTCAAAACCCCAATTATTGAAGTTGGTGCGCATTTCTGTAGTATGTAGATCAAAACGAATAAAAAATGATTAATACGTAATAATAATTTCGACGGCAAAAACTAGGACATTTTAAATAAAAGTTTGAAATATTTGTGGTAAAAAAAAAATATCTATAGTAATATCCACGATTTAGAGTGATAGCAGTGATGGTTATATTATTCATAATAATGGGCTATTTGACAATTTTTTAAAAACCATCTTAGTGTGTTTATTACTTTTTACTAAGCTCATAATACACATTTTTAAATTATTTTGTACTATATTTTTAATAAAAATCACCGATAAAATTTCAGTTTTTAAAAAGACCGCAAACGATGCTTTCTGTCTCTTTCAAATCGTATGACGTCATTGGCTCTAAAACATTGAGTAATAGTAGTAGGTCTAGTAGGTAGTGGTTTTACGTGCGACATTTGTGTTATTTTTAGAATTTAATTTTTTATTAATAAAAAAAATGCGGTACAGATGGTGTATAGTGCGACCGTGTAGAAACACAAGCAAAAAACTCCAGATAACCTATTTGTGTCTGTTCCGAAAAATGTAGAATTACGGAGTGTAAACACATTTTAAATTGTCAAATAATTTAAAAAAATTAATAATGAAAAATTTCTTTCATAGTTACCAAAAAAGTAAACATTTTTTTTCCTAACTGCAATATAATACATATTCGAACGAGCTTGTGGCGTAAGCTGCTTTTGCTTGATGTTTTTGATTACGTCATTTTTAACGTAAATTTTGTAATTTTATTTAACTTTTATTTAATTTTTATATTTTTGAATCAAATAACTTGTAAAAAAACAATATTCAGTATTATTATGACTGGAGTAATTATTTAAAAATCAAAATAAATATTTTTTCAACCATTGTCAAATACCCCATTATATAATATCATAACAAGAGAAACGAAGTGGGAGTAATTTTCCCCTCTTTTTACTTATGTAAATTGAGTGCAGTTGTCCTTTTTCACTAGGGAGTATATTCTGAAGGCAAGTGCAGTTGTCCATAGTAATTAACATTATTTTACCTGGCCGAGTGCAGTTGTCCTGCGCCCGTACGCACCCAGTATAAACCAAAGTGACATTGGCGTTTCTTAATAATAACAAAGTGAGGTTAATTGGAAACGAAAATATTATTAATAAATGTACCCAAATAGCGTAAAAATATTTGAAATTCGATAGTATTTTCTTTTTATTAAAAACCAAATTAAAAAGGAGAAGTTTTTTCACAAAAAACTTTCCATTTTCTTTAAAAATACTTGCTACAAAAATATGTTTAGACGCCTATGTATCTGTCAAACAGTGACTTTTCAGAGAAATTATTTTTTTAATTTTATTTCCTTATTGTATTTAGATATCATTTTTATATGATAATTTAATCTGTTTAATAATTTTAATTTCCGATGGAAAACGTAATATGTAATTGTTTAATTTTTCGTTACTACATTGATTAAAATGGCAGTCATCTTGAGCTAATATCTTTTTAAATTACGTAAAATCCTAATCGTTTGCAAGCACTTGAGTACGAAATTTAAAAGTGTCATTTTTAAAACGTAATAAATTACTCAAAAATATGAGATAAAACAATGAAAATTTGAGTGTTACTGGTAATTTTGAATCATAAACAAATTTTTGAAAAACTTAAACATACGTTTCCATTTATAAATTATTTAAATTTATAAGTGATGCAGCATTGTTACATTTCAGTGAAATGGACCATACTTTTGTAATATCGATAGTATTTTTAAGAAATATTCATATTTGATGTTTTTGTAGAAAATGATATATCAGTTTTACAACGTTATTTTTGTTTTATAAAAATTGAATATTTGATAGATATGTTTGTAATCAATGATCTGGTTAATTGAAAAAATTTCATAGAATATTGAGCTGGTGAATTTAAGAATGTAAATAGCGCAGTAAGATTTATTTTGGAATATTGTTTTTCACGGGATATTGAAATTTGGTTTATGTTATTGGATTAAAATGGTAACTTTGAGTTATTTCAAATTCAGATTCAAACTAATTTGATGAATCTGAATCTGAATAAATATATGGGACTGAAGTAGTAGAATCTAGATGGGACGGGCCTGGATTTTGATGGGAAGGACCTGGTTCTGGAAATGAAAGATTTGGTAAATTTTCTCGGGTTTCGGATAAACTTTCTATTGGATCAGTGTATTTTAAATTTTTAACAATATCCCAGAATAAATCTATTGGTGTGATCTTATTTATTTTACAATGTTTGTAAAACATATCTTGCGCTAAATATGACGTAAACAAATTCTTTCTTCGCCCACCTTTAGTTGAGCTGGATTTTACTGCGCCCCAGGAGGCTTCTATTGCATTTGTGTGGGCCCCTTAAAATTCACCTGGTGATTCACGGTTAGATGTTTATATCCTTCTTTCTCGATGTTGAAATATCCCCTCCAACAATCGGAAATAATGGTGGTTCCTGGTAAAATCCAGGTTTTAATCAATTCTAATATAATTTTTTCATCTCTAGATTCTACAGGAACCATAAACACTTGACCGGTACCCCTCTCAATCCCCTCTCAATCCCCCCAAAAACCCACTACCCTTCTACATATTTACCTTTGTCATATTTACGTTTACCGAATTTGCTCCCGTCGGTTTCTACAATCTTGCCATCCCCTCCGATGGGCTTTAATAAATTGGGCGCCAATAAACATTCAACGGTTCGGGAACTTGCTACTGTTTTAAAAGTGTTCATGGCCATTTGAAATCGCTTGGCTTCGTAAAGAAGCTCGACGTTTGGGTACCGCATGAGTTGAAAGAAATTCATTTGACGAAGCGCATCAGCATCTGCGACCAACTTTCCAAACGCGAAGAAAATGATCCGTTCTTAAAGCGTATGATCACAGGCGACGAAAAATGGATTGTGTACAACAATGTCAGCCGAAAAAGAAGTTGGAGTAGACGAGACGAAGCACCGGAAAGGCAAGCCAAAGCGGACATCCATCAAAAGAAGGTTATGCTGTCAATCTGGTGGAACTGGAAGGGACCAATTTTTTGAGCTGCTTCCAAAGAATAAAACGATAAATTCCGATATCTACTGCGAGCAGCTACAGAAATTAAGTGACGCCATCGCACAGAAACGTCCCGAACTTATCAATCGTAAAGGTGTGGTCTTTCACCATGACAATGCGAGACCACACACCAGTTTGGTCACTCGGCAAAAGTTGTTGCAGCTTGGTTGGGATGTGTTGCCACATCCACCGTATAGTCCAGATCTTGCCCCATCAGACTTCCATTTGTTTCGCTCCTTGCAAAACTCCTTGAATGGTAAAACGTTTGCTTCTGAAGACCTCATCAAACAGCACCTTGACAAGCTTCTCACAGAGAAAGATAGGAAGTTTTATGAACGCAGTGTTATGAAGTTACCCGAGAGATGGCAGAAGGTCATCGAACAAAACGGACAATACATAATTTATTAATGTTCATTACGTATATTAAATAAACGCACTTGAAAATCAAATGAAAAAAAACGCATTTACTATATATATACATATATATATATATATATATATATATATATATATATATATATATATATATATATATATATATATATATATATATATATATATATATATATATATATATATATATATATATATATATAGGTAGTTGCAAAGTTTCTGAGCGACTAAAGTCCACTTCCAGTTTTACTACAGTACTCCGTTAAATAAATGAAAGTAAGGGTCTACACCATTAAAAAAAATCGTATTTATAAATACCAAAATATGTTATTATTACTATGTAAAAGTATTATCATAAAAAAATTTTCCTGTTAGTATTTAATATTTTAAAATTGGTAGCGTTAAGTCGTTTTGAAACATTAAATTTCTTATCATAGGTATTTCTAGTTTTAATTATATTACATATTTCTTGTAGTTTAGAAACGTTTAATTTTTAATATTTTATACTTTCTGAACAATTTACTAAATATTGCAAATAATAAAACGATCTACAATTTTCTCTTTTAAAGTCTGTACTTTTCAGTGGTTAATTAATTGAAATGTATTCAATTTTATTGAACTACTTGATACAGTCATAAAACTTGCATAAATCCTACCTTTGTAAATATTGCTATTATTATGAATTTTTCAATAAAATCTGTTTATTAGTTTTACAAAATTTGTATGTTTACAAATAAATTTGTAATTTTTAGAATCAGTTCTTTTACTTAGCTTTGGCTAGTCAAGTGCTTTACCTGCGAGATACAATTTTCGATATTTTAACAATTTTTTTTTAACTTATCGTATTCTTGATTATTATTATACTTTTTTATACCCTCTATTTTAATCGGGTTTTTATCTATTGATATTTAATTCATTTAAATATGGAAATGAATACGAGTATTAAAAATAAAATGTTAAGTCCACAAGCAAAACTTATCATTTTAAATGTGTTAGTGTTTATGAAAAGTGAAAGTGATGGTGTGAAAATCCCATTAACTCAAGTTAAAAATCGTGTTACTGCAGCTACGGGTATATCGCTGGCAACTTTAACTAGAATAGCTAGTGAAGCAAAAAAAAATGATGGATCGGAAGCTATTTTTGTGTGTGATGAAAGTTCAAGTGATAGTGACTAACAATAAGATAACAATAACAACTACTTCATTTTTTTACTTCGAAGTATTCAGAGTTAGTAAAGGTAATTTCTTAATATTATTTATTTAATTTGAAATTACTTATTTAAGTAGGTACATCATTGCATTACTATATAAATAAGCAAACTATTTCAAAATCGATTACTTTTTTTTACAACGTAGTGTATTTTTATACATTGTATGTATCATTCAATATTACCTGAGTGAGAGATATAACAACTAATAGGGGGAGTTTAGACATAATTACTCTATATCCATCTTTATTGCAAAAGTATTTTATCTTCTTAATATAATAAAATATGTATATCTCTTACTAAAAATACATCTTTCCTTTTTGTTGGACTTTGATACCTCAAAAACTCTGCAACTAGTTATATATATATATATATATATATATATATATATATATATATATATATATATATATATATATATATAAATAAATAAGAATGTGCTTCAAATCATGTAAACTCAAACAATTTTTAACCATTTAAATTTAATAATAACGAGGTTACTTACTTTTACTTTTAAAATATAAAATTTTCACTTTTACACTGTTAGAAATAGCTTAAAATCACTAAAACGTATTATTTTATATTAAAATTATTTTCAAAAAAAATTATTACTAATGTTTTAAATATGAACATCAAAATGTGATCTAGAAATTTTAGAGTCCGAATTTACATATGGCCTGACATTTATTCAAACTAGAGAGAAATAACGTCTTGCTGATGTAGATGGCGGTAGCAAATTTCTTATAATACTAAAATTTAATTATAAATAATTTCAATATTTTGTTTATATTTTTTAGAAAAGTAAAATTAGACAATTATCTTTTAATTAATAATTTATTGAAATGCTTTTTTTATTACACACTTCAAATCTTTCTAACACTGGTTTACTATTAACTAATATTTGAACAACTAAAAAAATACGATGATTTTTTAATTATCAAAAAATTTATTAATTTATTATTTTATTATTAAATTGTTATTTTATTATTTTATTTTTAGTTTGTATTAATTTATTTTTCAATTTCACTTTAAAAATTAATTTTATAAAAGAAATATAGTGAAAATTAAGTAGAACATAATTTGCATTTTCAAAACAAGCATTGCACAGTGATATTTTTATCACTTTAGCAATCAAAATTGTATTTATAAATATTTACACATGAAAATTAGTCTAATTATATAAGTTAACAACTAATTAAACGTTTGGTAAATAATAATAATATGTGACTAGAAAGTAGGAACACTGAGACACAAACTATTTAGTTTGAAAAGGGTATTTAAAAAGAAAAATTCAGTTAAAAAAGGAAATTTCTCTTGAACACACAATGTTCAAATAAGCATTTATTAATTATAAAATAAAAATAAACTTTACAAATCACTTTTAAACGAAAAACCATAGAACTCACAAACTGTCACAAAATTTTACAACAATCGGAAGTAGCGTCCTCTTCTTAAATTTAAATATGTGATGTAATCATGACGTAGTTACAACTTGCGCAGAAAAAGTTTATTTTTGTCTCAAATGTAACGTACCTTTATTTAATGTTAAAGTAACAAGCGGTAAATTTCGAATTATTTTTAAAAAAAATTCTTATAGTATAAAGGTAATAACTGAAACGTTTAAGTAATTATTAGTCACAATACAATTTTTTATTTTATTTTTCTTTCCAAAAATCTAAAAAAAAAAAATTATCTAACAAAATTACAATTTTAGTATAACCAATTTTGTTTTGATTTTATTAACTCATAATTTTTTCTTAATCGCTTACAAACTTGCGTTTACCATTTAGATAATATACATGCTTACGGTAAATGTATGTAAGCAAAATATTTAGCCTCATATTCTGGCAATTTAAAATATTTATATAAATTGAGAATTTTTATTTTGTCTTTTTGACTAAATTTTGCACAATTAAATTGCAATGTCGTTATAAGTAATGTCGGCGAACAGCCGTTAACATATATGCAAAACTAACTAGTTTCATTCTATTGTAATAATTTAGTTCTTCCATCCAAAACATTTTGCGTATCTGGTATGGCCAATATTTAATTGGTCCAATAGCATCTTGGATATCCAACCAATAATTACTTTTAATAAGTAAATAACAATTTTTTCTTTTTAATTTGAGAAAAATATACTGAAAAAAAAAAAACAAACAAACAATTTAATTACTGTCGACTTTTGGAGATTGTCCATCAAACGGTTCAAAGTGGGCGGGGTGGACAATCTGCGAAAGTGCATGGCCGTAGACATACATAAGTACAAATGTACCTATTTGTTTACATTAAAGTATGTATTATCAATTCATAAAATCATATTCATAAGTGATCTGTGGTATCCGTATCATACATAAAAAAAGAAGTACACAACTACACATGAATATGTACAGTGTAAGCAATATCATGTTTATGTTTTATGTACGTATATAATAATACATATTATACGTGCTAAACGTATCTGCATTTGGAAATAAATAAAATCAATAATTAACTAAATAAATGTCTAACTTGTCCTTAAAAAGAGTCGATTAAATGTGTGTATTTTATGGAATGTGTTTTATCTATCGTATTAAGTTATAACTTTACAAAAATATCTGCTGACATCTTAGAAAGAAATTCTATTAAATACTATAATTACCAGTAAAAAAGAAAAAAAGTATTCTTACCAGATATGTAATAAGTAATAACACTAACAACAATTTTAAGAAATCACAGTTATTGTTTACATTTTGAACGATTGCAGTGTATTTTTTCAGGACTTAGCAACATTTAAAGTACACATAGTTAATAAAAAATAAATTTTAAAGTCACTTTTTAACACTTCTCTTCTGCTAGTTTTTTTAATTCCTTTAATACTTCAAGATGTTTGTCTTGGCACTCTTTTTGACTTTCCGTCCATTTTATTACCTCATTAAGATGGTATAATGCTTCACTGGCAGATACGGTGCTGGAAGTAGTTGCAACATTACTTATGCTTTTACAATTCTTCATCATTACTTTCATATTATGGTGTTTTTGGCCTATTTTGTATTTGCTGTATTATTTCTGCATCACTAAGCACGCTAAACCCTGTGTCATACTTATCACACTCTATCCATTCTTGGACATCATTTTCTTCATGTTCTGGTAAAAGGAGATGTATTTCTTTATCAATATCTTCTGGTAGTTGATCGGAAATTAACTCCGGGCATAAATTTTCCCACCCATCTTTTAAAGTGGTTTCTTTTATATTTCCCCAAGCTTCGGATATTAAATCAACTACGTCTTTCAAATTGATTTTCTTTATTAAATGTTCTAATGATCCTCCATTTTCCTTTAACAGTTGTTTTAACAAATTTTTTCTATAAAGTTTCTTAAAGATTTCTATTACACCCTGGTCCATGGGTTGTATTAGTGACGTGACATTTGGTGACAGAAATAGTACAGAAACATCTTCATCAATTTTATTTAAATCGTCCTCATTTAGATGAGCTGGGGCATTATCCAACAACAGTAATACTTTACCAGAATGTTTTTGCTTTATTTCAGTAATAAAGATGTTTTCAAACCAATTTATGAAAATATTACTGTCAATCCAAGTACCGTTTTGAGCTCTATAAGCAACTGACGTTATACTGACGTTTCGAAAACACCGTGGTTTTTTATATTTGCCAATAACAAGTGATTTTGTGAGAACCACTTGCATTGGCACATAATAAAACAGTAATTCTGTCTTTTTATTCCAGATATTGTTTTTTCTTGACTCAGCACTAATGTTCTTTTTGGCAAACATTTCCACCATAGTCCCGTTTCATCAGCATTATACACACAATCCATCGTATACCGCATTTCTTCTATTAAACCTTTAAATTTAGTTATAAATTCCGAACTAGCGTCCGCATCTGTCGATAATTTTTCGCCGTGAATAACTAACTGTCGTATACCATGCCTCTTCTTAAATTTGGAAAACCAGCCATCACTAGCCTTAAAATTAGATTTAATACCTATGTTTTCAGCAAACTGAAGTGCTTTTTCACGCAGCATTGGTCCAGATATGGGTATTCCAATACTTCTCTTTTGTTGGAACGAAAGAAAGAGGGCATTTTCTAATTCTTCATTTTGTGCATATCTTTTAATTTTAGGTGAATCAGCATTTGATTCACCTTTTTCACTACTTTTTGCAATAAATGTTTTTATATTTTCTTTGTTCTGAACTAATCTCCGTATTGTCTTTTCACTAACACTGAAACTTTTAGCTAAGTCCTGAATATTTACCCCACTTTCAATTTTATTTATAATTTCAAGTTTTTCTTGTAATGTTAAAAACTTATGTTTTTTCACATCCATATTTGAAAAATGTATAAAAATTTTACCTAATTAAATAAATGTTTCTTATAAAATATTGCCAACAATTACTTCCAAATTAAACATTCAGTATTTTTATTAAGTAAATTACAACTATCGCTTATCATTCACTGCAACAATGCTGAAACGTAAATTCTCTTCAATAGAAACATTTAAAGGGAACGCAACTGAATACTACTGAACATCAGAGATCATGTAGTGGCCATACATAAAAATGCTTATTAGAAAAAAATATACATAATATAAACATTAATTAAATTATATAAACAAACTTAAAAATTGTACATAAGTATATAAATTAGTTTATATGTAGATTATAGGTCATAGACTGTCATAGAGCCTCTAAAAATTTGTATTATATTGAATAAATAAATGTTACGTAATAAAAAAAATTAAATGTTATGTATGTGCAAATAATCTGCAGTAATAACTAAAAATAAAAAAATATTATCTACGCCTCTGTTCAAATGTTCACAAATACAGTCATAAAAATTGTGTTGTTGCAATGTACGTGTGATATAAACATGTGACGTCTAAATCCCTACCACTGCAGTACGGACAATCTGCGATCGGACAATCTCCGAAAGTCGACAGTATCGTATTTACTTATTACTAAATAATATAATTTCTAAGAGGAATAGTAAAAAGTTTAAATCTGCTTCAACATGTTTAAATCTGCTTCAACATAAATGAGCAATTCCATGTATAAACCGATCACCCAAAAATGGCATGTTCTCCAAATTTAATTTCCCTGCGTATATCATAAGTTTAAGTGGTGTTTAGCTATGTACTCGAATATTATTGAATTATCTTCTACTTTGTCGGAGTTATAATTATTCAAAGTTGCGTTCAAGGTCACAAAATGGGGATTCCCCAAAATATTTTATTAATTTTTTCAGAGTCTAAGAATAATTAAAAAATGATTACATGTGGCATTGAATGTACTTTACATACACTTTCAATCAGACCGATTTCCATTCCAATACATGCACATATATTGAAGTAATTGCAAGCGATTTTCTTTAATCGCTTATACTGAAAATACCTTATCTTCGATTTTCGATTTTCTTTTTCTAAATTAAAGTACTCAGTCCCCTCTATAACGTGGTACTCGATTTTCTTTGTTTTTTTTAGTTTTACGGATTTTGCGAGGCTTAGTTTCAAAAATACGTGAATATTTTAACTAATTGATCAAATAAAGTATTAATTGTAACATTACCCCACCTTGGATTTTCGATTTTCTTTCTTCAAACTAAAGTACTCAGTCCTCTCTTTAACGTGGTACTCGATTTTTTTTGTCTTTTTGGGTCTTACAGATTTTATGGGGCTCAGTTTTAAAGAAATACGTGAATTTTTTAACTAATTATTAAAATAAACTAGTAATTATAATATTACCCCAACTTTAATTTTCGATTTTCTTTTTTCAAATTAAAATACTCAATTCCCTCTATAACGACGTACAAGATTTTTTTTTATCTTTTGAATTTTACGGATTTTACAGGGCTCAGTTTTAAAAAAATACCGGAATTTTTTAATTAATTGATAAAATAAAGTATATTGAAGTAATTGCAAGTTTTATTTTTTTCTTTAATCGCTTATACTGAAAATACCTTACCTTCGATTTTCGATTTTATTTTTTTAAATTAAAGTACTCAGTCCCTTCTTTAACGTGATACTCGATTTTCTTTTTTTTTTCTAGTTTTACGGATTTTACGGAGCCCAGTTTTAAAAAAAAATACCTGAATTTTTTAACTAATTGCTAAAATAAAGTAATAATTATAACATTACCTCACCTTTGATTTTGGATTTTCTTTTTTCAAATTAAAGTACTTAGTCTCCTGTTTAACGTAGTCTCGATTTTCTTTACTTTTTTTTTTTTTTGAGTTTTACGGATTTTACAGGATTCAGTTTAAAAAAAATACGTGAATTTTGTAACTAATTTTTAAAATAAAGTATTAATTTTAATATTGGTTCATCTTTGATTTTGTTTATTTATATTTTAAATTGGAGTTTAGAGTCCCCTCTAAAACGGGTTGCTCAATTTTCCTAATTTTTTTGTGTTTTACGAAATTTACGACACTAAATTTTAAAAAAACACGTTCATTTTTTTACTAGTTGAAAAAATAAGGTATTAATTTCAATAGTACCTTAACTTTGATAAACTCTAAGAAAATCGAGTAACATGTTATAAAGGGGACTCTAAACTTCAATTTAAAAGATAAATAAGGAAAATCAAAGATGAAACAATATTAAAATTAATAGTTTATTTTAAAAATTGGTTAAAAAATTCAGGTATTTTTTTTAAAACTGAGCCCCGTAAAACTCAAAAAAACAAAGAAAATCGAGTACCACGTTAAAGAGGGGACTGAGTACTTTAATTTGAAGAAATAAAATCGAAAATCAAAGGTGGGGTAATGTTATAATTATTACTTTATTTTAACAAATAGTTAAAAAATTCCTGTATTTTTTTAAAACTGAGTTCCGTAAAATCAGCAAAACTCAAAAAAACAAAGAAAATCGATTATCACGTTAAAGAGGGGACTGAGTACTTTAATTTGAAAAAAGAAAATCGTAACTCAAAGGTGGGGTAATATTCATTTTAATACTTTATTTTATCAATTAATTAAAAAATTCTGGTATCATTTAAAACTGGGCCCTGTAAAATCCGTAAAACCCAAAAAAAAAAACAAAGAAAATTGAGTACCACGTTAAAGAGAGGACTAACTACTTTAATTTGAAGAAAGAAAATCGAAAATCAAAGGTGGGGTAATGTTACAATTAACACTTTATTTTATCAATTAGTTAAAAAATTCAGGCATTTTCTAAACTAAGCCCCGTAAAATCCGTAAAAATCAAAAAACAAAGAAAATCGAGTATCACGTTATAGAGGAGACTGAGTACTTTAATTTGAAAGAAGAAAATCGAAAATCAAAGGTGGGGTAATATTATAATTATTACTTTATTTTAATAATTAGTTAAAAAATTCACGTATTTTTTTAAAACCGAACCCCGTAAAATCCGTAAAACCCCCAAAAAACAAAGAAAATCGTGGTACCACGTTAAAGAGAGGACTGAGTACTTTAGTTTGAAGAACGAAAATAGAAAATCCAAGGTGGGGTAATGTTACAATTAATACTTTATTTGATCAATTAGCTAAAAAATTCACGTATTTTTCAAACTAAGCCCCGTAAAATCCGTAAAACTCAAAAAAACAAAGAAAATCGAGTACCACGTTATAGAGGGGACTGAGTACTTTAATTTAAAAAAAGAAAATCGAAAATCGATGATAAGGTATTTTCAGTATAAGCGATTAAAGAAAAAAATAAAACTTGCGATTACTTCAATATATGTGCATGTACTGGAATGGAAATCGGTCTGATTGAAAGTGTATGTGAAGTACATTCAATGCCCCATGTAATAATTTTTTAATTATTCTTAGACTCTAAAAAAATTAATAAAATATTTTGGGGAATCCCCCTTTTGTGACCTTGAACGGAACTTTGAATAATTATAACTCCAACAAAGTAAAAGATAATTCAATAATATTCGAGTACATAGCTCAACACCACTTAAACTTGTTATATACACAGGGAAATTAAATTTGGAGGACATGCCATTTTTAGGGATCGGTTTATACATGGAATTGCTCAAATTTAAATAGAATTTGAGTACATAATCTAAAAAAAAGTTTAATTCAAATAAGTCTGCGTAAATTTTAAATTAGTTTAATAAAAAAAGCATACTTTAATTTCAAATATTATCGAATGCTTGTGAAACATTACTACGTATGGCGAACTTTTGTTCAAAGATAAAACCTAATTAGTTTTTATATCAAAGTCGAAATATATTATTAACACTACCTAAACAAACCTAATCTCCAGGCAAAGAGTAACCTTAAGTAACCACACCACCTAGTTTTTCTCAGTAAAGTCGAAGTATATTGTCAAAAATAATTAAACTAACCTAACCTGAACTAACTTTACCACCTAGTTTTTATATCAAAGTCGAAGTATATTGTCAAAACTAACCTAACCTTCGAGCAAAGGTTAATCTTAACAAACCTCACCACTTAGTTTTTATATCAAAAATCGAAGTTTATTGTTTTTTATATCAAAAATCGAAGTATATTGTCAAAACTAGCCTAACCTTCGGGCAAAGGGTAACCTTAACTAACCTCACCACTTAGTTTTTATATAAAAAATCGAAGTTTATTGTCAAAAATAGCCTAACCTTCGGGCAAAGGGTAACCTTAACTAACCTCATCATTTAGTTTTTATATCAACAATCGAAGTATATTGTCAAAACTAGCCTAACTTATAATATTAACGATGTTTATTTTGTTGTGCGGTTATTTTGTCGTTCGGTTATTTTGTCGCGTTTATTTTGTCCACAATTATTTAGTCGCGGCACCACCAGTTCAATTTTATAATTTTTTAATTACTAATGATTTTTAATTAACACATACTTTATACACTTTGGATAAAAACAAAACCACTTTTCTAGACATTTTCGGCAAAGTGAAATACTAATTATGAAGATAATTAATATTAATGTAGCTTTTAATTATCATGAAATTTAGGCAATGGAAAATTCTACTCCAACATGTGATTAATTTTTAATTCACTACTTTTATTTCATAAAAATTTAGGCAAAGGGAAATACTAATAAAAACGCTAATCCAGTGGATGACAAAAAGTGTTTATTTTGGTAAGTTTTACCAGAACAATCATTCAAATTATGACGATCAGAAAAGTGGTACGTTTACGACTTCCGTGACGTTTCCATTTGGAAATCAATGTCGATAAAACATCTCGAAATATGACCAAAATGAAGATTAAACTTTTTTGTTGGTATAGGTATTATAAAAAATTGCATAATACATATTTTATAGTAATATAAAAATAAACTTAAACTTACATTGACTTTATTTTTTTGTATTGGTAGCAGCAAATACGATTAATAATAATTTACAGCAAATAATAATTAAATTCAAGTAAATTCACATAAAAAAAATTCAAGTGAGAAAGGTCGGAAATATTGGTAAAAAACAGTATGTACCAATTGTAGCAATAATTATTGCTACATGTGACGAATCAATTCAACACATTATTTATCCCATTTACTTTGGAAAACGATAATAAAACATTAAACTAATTAATAGAAATCAATTTGTAAAAAGACGTTTAAGTAATGACATCTAACATCTCTCATTTGAAATAAAAGAAAACCAATATTTACGATGTCAAATTAGAAATTCAATAAACTAAAATCAGTTATATACTAACGACATCTAGTGTTATGCTTTCAAATTGATATTTTGGCGTAATGTAAAAAATTACTTAGACGTTTGCAGAAATCTGAAATTTAATTAACTCTATAACAAGTGCGTACATTATTCAATTAAACTTTTATTTTTCAAAAAATAATTAACAAAAACAAATTATGTAACAAACTAATATAGTAAACTATATAGTAAACTAATTAAAAAGGACACACGAAACAGATAGAGTAGCTCTCTTCTCAAGTGGCCGTCTGGCCGCTAACATCAAAAATGAAAAAAAAAATGTATTTTAAAATTAGTTTAAGTATTATTGTTTAAGTGTATTTGTTGAAAAGGAGAAATTCCTCATTGTTAAGATAAGTATTATTTTATTGTAATTGGTATTTGGAAATTTACTTAAACGTAATCAAAAAATAATTTATATTTAAATGACTAGAAAATAATTGAACGTAGTATGTAGGATAATTTAAATATTGAAAAATCGTATAATTTATTTAAGATAATTTACATTTAGGAAATTTATTTAAACTAAAATAAAAGATGATTTATATTAGATATATAAAGGAAAAAAATAATTAAAAGTAGCATGTAAAAATAATTTACATTTAGATATTTAACGTCGTTTGTACTTTCGCATTCATCCAGATTTCCAAAAGATTTTTCTGGGGATTTAGCAAAAAAAAGTCTACGACTAAAATTTAGATAGTTTATAGTTTAAAATATGAATATTATAGTTTAAATTGATAAGTTTATAATTTATTTAATTCATTATTAAGTAAGTTTTCAAATATTTAAATATTGTGTTTATAATTTAATGTTCTTTCAATTACGTAATTATTTCCGGTTTAAAAAAAAAAAAACAAACTAAAAGCACGTGTGACCTTTGCGAATATTTCGATATCTGCTATAATCCTTTAAATCGTATAATTTATTTGAGAAATATAACTTACAACGTAACTTTCGGCATTATTTCAACCCAGTTTTAATGGTAATTTTGTAAAAAAAAAAAAAAATAAATAAAAAAATAAAAAAAATTAATATAGACTAAGTTACAATTTGACAAAGTTTGATATTTATAAAAACACATATACATGTTATTCTAATCATGATTTCAAAGGGTAAAATCGGTGCAATAATAAAATTTCAAATTAGCGAAATTAATTTAAATCTTGAATTCACTATTTGATACCATATTTTCAAGAAATATATTTTGTAACGATATTTAAAATTATTCCATAAATTCGAAACTTTAATTTTATATTTAATTCAAAGGTGTATATTTTTACCGATATGTGTGGTGATACATTTCCATAGATAGTACACGCAATATACTTAAATATTGTACGTCTCGTTTGAAAAGTATGGCCACACCAAAAGGCTAAGATGCGAATTCTATTTTAAAATATATTATGTAAATTAATTTAAAATTGATACATCAGTCATTCAAAATAGCAAAGAAATATTTATACAAAATCTCAAAACTTGTGATAATTTATTGTCGAAATTTCTATGTTCCAAATATTGTAAGCCAAAAAATTGTTTCGAGTCACCCTTTTATTGTAATAAATTTGTAATTTATAAACTTCGTATTTCTAATTCAAACCCCCCCCCCCCCCCCCTTTTGGATGTCGAAAAGAATATTTCAGGTTATTTGGGGATCTTGTGGTTTTTGGGAAAACGATCCGCGACCATAGCTTTCCACTGCCATACACTCGCTCGTCTCCGCAACACCTGGAGAATGCTCTGCTGATCGAAACCCCAACCAAACCCCAAAAAGGAATAACCAAATCAACCCAAATAATATTATATTATTTACACACCCAACCTCAATTAATAATCAATAATATTAATTTAAATTTTTAATTTTTAATTTTTGCTACACAATAGATAGTAGAAGGAGTCCGGGAGACTTGAACCGCTTTTTATTTAAAACATCATAATTTCTTATAAATAGGGTTTGGAGATTCGATTATAACTCATGCAGGCATAATTTTGCATCATAATTTTTTCAGTATCATTATACTGTAAAAAGATATAGACATTTTAATAAAAAACATGATATGAGTCAAATTTCCACACCATAAGGGACACTTGAACGGGGACTAGGGAGAGTTGACCATTCGTTTTTGAGGAAGGGAAAAAATATGTAAAGCTTAAATCACGAATTTATTAACTTAAATATCACAAAATAAAATTACTATTAGTACTTCTTGTAAAAAAAAAAAAACTAAGAAGTTAACAATATTTCTAAACATTCCTAGTGTTAACAAAATTTTCAAACATGGTGTATCAAGTTAAGAAAATTAAACATTTTAATAATCAGACTTATTGGTCGTCCATGTCAGAATTTTCTTCAAAATCATTATCTGTGGAACTATCAGCGTACGAAATATCTTCATCTTCACACTCCGTTTCACTGTCATCGTTCTTATTTTTACCTTTTTTTCCTTTTCTAGTTTTCTTTTGGACGAACTTATTTTTCTTGTCTTTTTGTCTTGCATCTTGCTTGGGCTTCATTATTTTCTTTCTTTTAGTTTTTCCTTGAGTCTTTTTAGTCTTTTTATTAATATAATTTTCATTTTCTGATTCAGTGTCACTTTTTTCAAAAAACTCTTTTCTTAATATTATTCATCTTTTGTTTTTGTATCTCATCATTCTCTATAACATTTGATTGAGTTTCCTTCAACGTTCTTTTTGATCTTTCGTCGTCATCACATGTGTTATCATTAGGGTTGGGGTTTCTTTTCATTAGAGTTTCTGTGAGACATTCACTACTACCATTTTTCTTTTCAGGTGTCATTGTTAATATTTTGGTCTTGCCGGGCTGGCGGCCTCGTCAAGTCGCCATTTTTCTTGGAGGCGCTTTCGGAAATGGTCTCACTATTTCTGGAGTCACTATTTTAGCGTTTGAGGAAGATTGGGTTGGCGAGAAAGTACACGGCTCAAGTGTATTTTGCTGTGCAGCAGAAGAAGAACATTGTAAAACCATATCTGGTTTTTGCTGAATCGGCTGATCAACATTCAACGACTCCAGAGAAACAATCGCGATTGTAGCGTTCTGTTCAATTTGACACGATTCTTCGAGGTCGGCAGAGAATACAAGCTGACTTTCTAAGCGTATTGGTGTACTTGTTGATGCCTGTTCTTGAGGCAAATTTCTATCCGTTATAGAAGACGGTAACAGAGCACAAAGTTGTATCGAGATTTAAAGGAGGAATAAACTGCAACATCAAGTGGCTGCAATTTATTACTGCAGTAAGGGGGAAGAGTTAGCAGCGTGATTCGATTATTTCTAGCAAAATTAATCGCATCAATGTTTACAGGACTCTCATGATTATCTAGTATTAAGAGCACGCGATTGTTCTCGGAGGCATGAGAATATTTCGCAAAATGTTAAAGGAATTTTGCAAAACTTTTTGTGGTCATCCAACCACTTGGATAAGCGTCTCCGGATGATCCTTCCGGACCTTCAAATACGAAATGATCTTGAAATGAATATAAAGAAGGGAGGTATCACGTTTCCAATCGCATTGACAAAGTGTTACTGTTGTTACTCTATCTACAGACGTGACTTGTCCTACTTGTTTCGATTTTTTACTAGCAGTTAATTTTGGACATTCTTGTACAGTCGTGCAACCGGTTTCATCACAATTGTATATATTCTGAGGCTCAAAATTATACTTCTCGCGCACCATCTTTAAATTTGTAAAAAGATCGCCAACATTTTTTTTTATTAAAACTGGTGGCTCGAGATAAGCTGGCGGCTTCGGGTGTTCTTAGACTTATTTCTGAATTTCTGGAAAGGAAACCGCGAAACCAATCTTTTCCGGCGGAGTTTTTCGTTGTCCAGCTTTTAGGAAACTTCTTTGAATTCACTTTTGCAAACTCAAATTCCAATTGCATTGCTCGTTTTCTAGTCAAACCATAATGCATTTTAGTACATGACAGTAAATACAGAAATCGCTCAAAATAGGGAATAGTAAACAAGTCACTTTCCGTATTTTAAATGTTATATACAGAGTGAACTAAATATCTATGTATATGGATATATATTTACTAAGTATAAAAGAAGTTGTAATTATTGTAAATCAGATATTAATTATTATAATTAAATATTTGAATAAGTATAATTTTATAAATACCTTAATTAATAATCACAACCACAATTTGTATATTTGGTATAGTTATAAAACTGAAGTTTTTTTTTTTTTCAAATGGGTTGGTCCACATCAAATCAACCAATGTTTAAAACCTTATGTCTTCAGATCATTATAATATTTCTTTTATGCGGTAGTACTTGCTTTGAAGATAACGAATATAAATTTTTATCTTTTTATTACCATTATTTTTATAGTGATAACAATTTTTAAAATCCAAAAACTGCAATTTTTCGGAGCGCTTTGGAATATTTAAACACATGTAGCTCAAAAACTATTTGCCTTAGAACAAAAACAGGTCGATTAGATTTTTTTACGTATATTTGAAATCTGTAAACAAAATCTTAATATATTTAATTTTTAACCTCCTTTCGCAAAATTAACCCCCAACTACCTCTGTTGGTGTAATTTGAATAAATTGCATATCAATAGATAGCTCTTTAAAAAAGACCAATATTGTCAATTTAAACTTTTACTCTACCTCTTCCTATCTCTTACCGTTTTCGAGATATTTGAAACATTAAATTTTACCCCAATTTTTGAAGAGCGAATTAATCCTTTCAAACCGTTTTTCTGAAAATAAAAAAAATACGTGTCGCTTATTTTTTAGTGTTCTAGAACTTATTCAAGTTTCATCAAAATCGATAGGTCCGTCCTTGAGATCTTTACTTATTAGTAACATATACTGTACTAAATGTACCAGAATTACACACGTTTTAATTCAGATAAAAATTATTTCAGTGTGTTACCATTAGAATGTCATCATGAAACTTTGTATACAACTCACTTAAGAGGTTGGGTATAATATATATTTTTTTCAAAAGAATTAAAGATTCCGATTTTGGAGTTTTTATAAAAATTAGTTTTTTGGATTTTGGAGAAAGGGTTAAATTTGAACTGCATTATCATGTTATATGTCAAATTAAAGCCCTTTTAATACTTAAATTAACGGTGCCAGTTTCAACTTTCTAAGACAAATAGTTTTTCAGCTACATGTGTTTAAATATTTCAAAGCGCTCCGAAAAATTGCAATTTTTGGATTTTAAAAATTGTTATAACTCAAATAGGAATATTCAAAAAAATATAAAACTTGGTATTTTTGGCCACACTGATGTGAAGAAACTAAACCAAATATCATGCATTTTGAGAACATTGATGTTTAAAATCAGGTTTTTATTGGTTGATTTGATATGGACTTACCCAAATATAATTTATAATAGTATAATTTATAAAACTGTTTTTTTTTTCAAATGCATTAAGTTTATTTCACGATTCTTTATTTTTTTCTGCCACGACTTTTTTATACGTAATTTCTTTCACCTCATTTAAACAGTTTAAAATGTCTTTTGTACATTCAGGTTGTACCTTGAACCATAAAAAAAAAACTCAATAAAAGATGAATATGCGTCCTCTGCTTTCATTGTTGACACTAATTCACGAAAATCGTCATCTGAGTCCGAATGATCAATCTCATTATTTAAAACTGTTGCAACGATTTTATCATCACTTAAAAACTTGTACCCAACTTCACTAGCATCACAGTTTAACCAAGAACTTACATTGTCTTGTAAAATGTCTTTATATTCCGCCACACAATTCAGTTTTTCAGTGAATGTTTTTTCGTTTATATCATCGTTATAGTCTGAACTTGTTGTAGGTTCATCACTTATTGGCAATATGTATTTCCATACACTTTTTAAAGTGTACGGTTTAATATCATTCCAGGCATCGGTCATTAAGCGACAAGCATCATCCAAATGGACCATTTTAAAAAAAAGAAGTGATTTTATTCTCGTCGTCCTGCATTATTAGTTTTTCTAGTAAATATTTTCTATAAATATTTTTAAACAATGCTATAACACCTTGATCTAAAGGCTAAATTAAAACCGTGACGTTTGATGGTAAAAATAAAATTGAAAACTGTTCATCAATTTCATTTAGCCTATCACTGTCCATATTATCAATAATTAATAAGGTGCATTATCAGTAATTAATAAGGTTTTATTTTTATTTCCTGTTGCCTCTTTAAATTTTTTTACTTCTTTAATGAAGATATTTATGTACCAATTTAAAAATAAATTGGAATCAATCCAGGCACTTGGTCAGCGTAATGTATCGGCAACCGTTGAATATTTTTTATGCAGCGTGGCTTTTGTGATTTCCCAATTATCAATAATGTCAACTTATGTTCCCCGGATGCGTTGCTACATAATAAAACTGTGACCCTGTCCTTTGATACTTTTGTTCCGAGTACTTTTGATTCTTCAGAGGAAACGAGTGTTTTTTTTGGAAGAAGTTTCCAGTACAGGCCCGTTTCGTCGGCATTATAAATATCTCGGTAACTATAATTTTCTCGGGAAACTTTTTCTTGAAGCACTTTTTTTAAATTCACTGGCACTAGCTTCATCTGATGAATATTTTCCACTTGTGAAACTTAATTGTCTTATATTATGTCTTTTTTTAAATAAATTTAACCAGCCTTCACTTGCTTTAAAGTCTTCTGAACCACCAAGCTTTTTGTTAAAATCTAAAGCTTTTTTCCGAAGCACTGCGTTAGATATTGGTTGGTTCAAGTTACGTTTTTGTAAAAACCACAAATAACACGCATCATCCAATGCTGTATTTCGCGGTTCAGTGGATGTTTTCCGAACTTTTAACAGTTTTTCAGAATTAATTTTTTCTTTTAATTTTAAAATTTTCTCTTCATTTTTTTAAAGTCTACTTTATCACAGACACTGATATACCGTAAACAGAAACTAAATCAGACCTGCTGCGATTTTTTTCCAGTTCTTCTAATATTCCTAATTTATTTTCTTGTGTTAGATGTTTTCTTTTCTTAACTTCCGTCATATTAGAAATATCAAAATACACTTTATTTACAATAAACTAATAAGTAGCAATATTAGATAATTTTTTGTATTTAAAATAACGATTATAATTACTTTAAACGATTAATATAATATAATAATAAGAAAATACGTATGCATACGAATTCGACTGTTTCAAGAATAATTATTTTTGCTAATGTTTAAATATGGAACAAAATGTAAGGGAATGTCCAAAGAAGCTATAAATTTTAATTTCTGCCTACTTCATAATGTCCCAAATGTGTAAAGATTTTGTTACATATTCAAACTGGCTAAGCTGGCTACTATTGTGAGAATTAGTTGTTGAATTTGTAGGAAAGAAAATAAATACAAACATATTGATATGATGATATGTATTAGTAGACTTGCCATACGTCCCGGTTTCGCCGGGACAGTCCCGGATATACTGGGTTGTCCCGGTGTCCCGCCCGGTTGTTGAAATTGTCCCGGTTTAGATTCAGGGCACAGTTTCTTGGAAATAATTGAGCAAAATTATTAGATCAGAGAATGGTTAATCTGCTCTTGTGTGATCAGTAACGTTTTGGTAAATAACACAGTAATACAAATTTACAGAAGTCGGCAGCAGAGAAGTCCGTTGGAGGCGAAGCCTGCAGTCGACGTAACCTTGAATCAACCAATAAGCATCCCGCCCTCGCGATGATTGTCATTGTCAATATGTTTCCCCACTCTAGCAGCGCCAAAATATACCTAACCTTACGAAACTGCCCGACTTGTACCGAGCACTAACGGAATCTCGCGGTAGTCGCATCTCCGACAGTCCGTCAAACACGTACTACAATAGCGTGTACACGTGTGCAATATTAGTTATTAATTTATTAATAATATTAAGTATTAACTTTTCATCGTCATTTCAGTGTGCTTTACAGGAGTTAAATATTATAGCCTTATTCGATTTAATAACTATTTGTACAGTTTTCCTTGCATCAAGTAGGCAAAACAGTGTAACAGTTTGTGTGACAGTGTGACTTTGTGTTTTTATCGAGTAATCTAACCTCAAAACCATGCCGAAAAGAGTCTGCAAATTTAGTGAAAGCCTTCAGAGTAAATTTCCGTTTTTAAAAAAGGTACGTACGCATGATGATAGAGTCAAATGTGAACAATGTGGCTCTGAATTTTCCGTTGCTCACGGAGGACAATCTGATATTAACGACCATTTGAACTCAAAAAAACACAAAAATAGCTTACTAAGCCTTGCTGGATCGTCAAAAATATCAACTTTTTTCAAAAATACAAATCCTCTTGATTCTGAATATGAAATAGCTGCTAAAGAAGCGACATTCGCTTATCATACATCAAATCACAACATTAGCTTCAATTCCAACACATGTTCCTCTAGATTGATTTCCAAATTTTTTGAACCAAAATTTTCATTGGGAAAAACCAAATGTGAGGCTATAATATTAAATGTAATAGCACCTTTAGCGCTGGAAGAATTAAAGAATGATTTAATAAATGCAAATTTTGTTGCGCTAAGTATGGATGCTTCCAACAGAAAAGAGGTTAAACTTGTCCCCATAGTTGTGCGTTATTTTAAACAGGAATCTGGAGTGCAAGTCAAACTACTAGAATTCAAATCTGTACCTGGTGAAACTGCAGACATATTAACAAGTCATCTTATGACAGTCATCAAGGAAAATAAACTGGAAGATAAAGTAGTGGGCTTTTGTGGTGACAATTGCAACACAAACTTTGGTGGAGTCAAGAGGGCAGGGAAAAACAATGTTTTTACTCTTGTAAAGAATGAACTGGGGAGAACAATAAATGGTATCGGTTGTGGAGCTCACATTGTCCACAACGCAGTCCAGACTGCAGTAGATGTGCTTCCCATTGAAGTCGAGGCCCTCGTAGTGAAAATTTACAAGTATTTTCACATCTATACAGTAAGGGTCACTCAGCTCAAAGAGTTCTGTGAGTTTGCAGATGTTGAATATCGTAAGTTATTAAAACACGGTAATACAAGATTCCTCTCCCTCATGCCTGCAATTGAACGAATTTTACAAATATTTCCTGGTTTGAAGGAGTACTTCTTATCTCAAGAAATGTGTCCAGCTCTTATAAAAAACTTTTTTGATGATGAATGTGGTGAAATGTTTCTTTGGTTTGTGCATGGCCAGCTAACATTGTTTAATAAAACAATTTCAGCCTTGGAAAAAAGTAAGTCCAGTGCTACTGATGTTGCTCATTTATTACAGTTGTTGAAGGAGAATTTAAAAGAAAGAAAAGAGTCAAACTTCGTTCCCCAGGGGGCTAAATGTCTCTTAAAATCATTTCAAGGGAAAGACAATGTAGACTGCAACCGCATTGCCAGTGACTTTAGCGCATTTTACAGTCGGTGTATCTCTTATCTTGACCTCTGGGAAGACAGTTTCGGTGAAGCACGAGACTGTCTGGATCAATGAAAACAACATTTCATGGGAAAACGTTGAAAGAACAGCAGAGTTGATAAACAAAAATCTCGGAAAACCTAAGGTTAACACTGACGAGCTTTTTGATGAGGTCGTTCTTGCCAAGAAATTTTGGGCTTCTAAAGCAGGTGATTGGGAAAGAAAAGAAAAGGAAAACGATCGTAAAAAATCAAGCGAAGAAAAATGGATGGAGCTACTCTCTTCCTTTAAGCAACAAAACATCGCAATGTCTAACCTTGGAATGGTTGTTGAGTACGTGTTCTGTCTTCCTGGAACGTCCGCCCCAGTTGAGCGGGTTTTTTCGATGATGAACAGTACCTGGAGTGATGAACGGGGTTTGATGCATGAGTCCACAGTCCGCGGTTTGATGGTGTGCAAAGTTAACTTCGGGCTTAGCTGCACTGAATTTTATGAAAAAATTAAAGAGAAGAAGGACTTATTGAAAAAGGTTCATTCAAGTGAAAAATACGAGTGGTACAACAAGTAGAAAATTGTTTTGTTTTGTAAAAATATCATGTTTGTGTACCATTATGAATAAAATAACAAAGATTATCTATTCTATATTTTAAGTGTTTTTTACATTACTGTTTTCATAACCCCCTACCCTCCCCCAAAACCGACATCCCTAAACCTAAAGTAAAAAAAGACAGAACTGTCCCGGTTGGTCCGTGAAAAAATATGGCAATACAGTATTAGAACCACTTGAGTAAGATTGATATATAGATCATATGTATGTATGGATGCATGCATATGCATTATGTTTATGTATGTGTGTAGGGTTGTGTGGACGTTTAAACCGTTTAAACATTCCATTCCAACCTCATAAATAAACAAAAAAGACGTGCATATGTGCATATATCAACTGCATAATTTTTAATTTTTATGAACAAATGATTAAAAAGTTCATGAACACTATTATTTTTCACACCATTTATGTTGTTATTTTTTATTTTTTTGACAACTTTTTTGCCTGTTTTTAATATAAACATGTTTGAATGTGTGTGTGTTTGTTTACAATATTTCCTTATTTTAGGTTTGCTTATTTTGAAAGAACGGTGTACGTAGCTTTTCTTCAGAAATTGTAAATATCTGCGATCCTTTATATTGACTGTCTTTTTCTTCAAATTTATGTAATTTTTAGTCGAATTTTCTCCGAAAAATTAGACTTATGCAGTCTATACGATAAGAGCTGCGAGAGGCGAGAGTAGGGGCGCTATCCGTTTTCGGACCCGTAGAACACGAATATGTAGAAAAAAAAAATGTCTGATATATATATATATATATATATATATATATATATATATATATATATATATATATATATATATATATTTTCCCGCCACCTTTTAATTTGTGTAGGGCCCCCCTATGGAAGTTAAGAGATGAAATTTGGTAAATGGGGCTCATTTTCGAGGCACCTCATACTATCAAAGTGGGGTCAAATTTTGGGCAAATTTTTTTTCTGACCCGACCTTTAAGGGGGTGGTGGGGGGCGGAAAAGCAATAAAACTTTTCCAAACCGGTTTTAAATAATGTTTCGGTCAATTATCTACAACATATCCAAAATTCAGCTTCCTAGGATGATATGGTGGGAGTAGAGGGGGGAAAAACGATTTTCGCTGGATCTAACAGGCCCCCAGCCCCCCAGAATTAACGTAGAGGGTTGAAATTTGGTGTGTTGATAAAGTTCGTACCTAGGTTGTGCTTTTTGGAAGTTTTAATATTTTACCCCCACCCCCCTCATTTTTAAGCTACAATTTCATGCATTTTGGACTTTTTCGAAGTTTGTACCACTCGCACAGGTCACCCGAATAAACCTAGAGGGCTGAAATTTTGTATTCGGATTGAGTTAGTATCAAGGGGGTGCCTTTTGGGGGTCTCGACTTTTAACCCCTACCCCCACCATTTTTATACCCAAAAGAACATGATTTTTCTTGTTTTTTAACAGTTTCGTTCGGGTCAAAATCTCCCCAAATAAACCTAGAGGGCTGAAATTTGGTGTACAGGTTAAGCTAATAGCCAGACACTGTTTTTTGGAGGTTTCAACTTTTAACCCTTACCCCCACGATTTTTACGCCAATATTTCCTTAATTTTTTTGCTTGTTTTCTAACACGTCTAGAGACTCCATAAGGAAACCTAAAGGGCTGAAATTTTGTACGTGTATTCAGTTAGTATCCAGCTAGTACCTTGTAGGGAGTCCGCATCACTTTTCCCCCCACTTCTCCCATTTTTATATCGGAATTGAATGCTATTGTTAAATGTGTTTTAAAAGCATTATGTTTATTCTAAATACAAGTAGGTGAATAGTAATTTTAAAAAATTAAAAAAAAAGTGAACTTACTTTTATGACAAATGAAATACATACATATTAAGTAATTTAAAAATGTTATTAAAGTCACTGTTTATTTATAAATTAGGAATTTTGGATTTTTAGTATTTATAAAATAGAAATTTTGGATTTTTTTGGAAAGAAAAAATATCTTTATAAAGGCCTTCCAGTTTACTATTTAAGGTCCTTTTTTAATTTTTAAAACTAAAACATAAAGGCAATTAGCGGATAAACATGGGCAGGAATGTCCTCGTACGAATTGTGTTGGCTTTTTTTCTGCTACCTGTTTTCGGCACAAAATTGAAATTTACTGAGATACAGCCCTTAAATACTTAAAACCTTTTTTTAAAGCCTCGATCAGCCGAACACTCATCACCAGTTTTGAAACCAACAAAATGATAATTCGGTTGTAGACTTTCAATCACATTTCGCTTGTAGACATTCAATACCGAAGATGAAGGGGAAAATTCGACTACCGTGATGGGGCCCCGCTGCTCACGGCGTTTTTGTTCATTCAACTTATAACGTCTTAGTGTACTTCGGGCGATTCCATACTTGATGGATGTTTTTCTAATAGAAGCGCCTTTTTTCACTTTATCTATGGCATTTTCTAATTCTGTTTTAGTATATTTCTTCCTTTTGCGTGTATTTTCTGGGGACTTATATTAGAATGGCATTGTTTCCTGCAAATAAAAAAATATATACCTAAGATTAAAACATAAAAAAACAAACACTACCGTTTATACCACAGAGGGAGACATGAGCCATGGAACATGTCTCCCGCATGCGCCATGGTTCAAGTCTCCCGCACCCAATACTTTGACATTTAATTTTTGTCAGAGAAAAAACACTTAGCATACGTCAAATTACAATTACTAGACAATATAATAGTAATAACACACAATACATACCTTAATAAATACGATGGATCTTAAAATTACTAAAATTTAAAAAAATCACTCCACAACGACAAAAACACGTTTCACACTCTGACAGTTGAACAAACTAACCATCTTGCAAAATGGCGGCATACTTGAGATCGGCTTCCTGCGCGTGACCAGTGATCATATTGACGTTTCATTAGCGCGAAATTGAAATTGAATTTTAGAAGATGGTTCAACTCTCCCACCTGGGCAAGTCTCCCGGACTCCCTCTAACCATAGTTAATTTAATTTTTAAAATTACAAAAATAATTTTTCTCCAAATACTTAGTAACTAACTAATTTGAATGTTTTTTTTTAATAAACTATCTACAGATAGCTGTATACAAAAATTAAAAATTGATATTTTGTAGTTTTTCATAAATTTCTATGGTTAAACTAAAAAATTTTCAAAACCCTTTATTAGCAACCCCCAACCCGTCAACGACTTACGTATCAAATTTTAAAAAATTTTGTACTTAAAAATTTAAAACCAATCGGAGCACTCTCATTTTCGTAACTCCAATCGAATGTTTAAAATTACAATTTTCGGTTTACAAAGATATCACTGGAGTACTCCACTGTTACTATTGCTAGGTAGATCGAACAGAATCAGATAAGTTACAGAGTTACATTATTTATACATAAACAAAGGGATTGTTGAATAGGCAAAAATGAGATAGATCCAAAAAGATGTAACTTAAAAATGATATCGTAATTCTATTGTTTTAATACATTGTAGCAGTTTTGATTATTAAGCTTTTTTAAACGGATGCAAATGTTAATGATATTTAGTTACATGAGAAATAATTATATGAATTTCCTATGAACTTCTCAATTATTACTTATTATCTAGATACATTGTACATTCTTAATATTACAAAATATTGATTAAATATATAAAAATATAATATGTGTTGATTAAGTATTAGGGCGGATGTGCCTGTTACATGACTCCTTCCCTCTGAGTATCTGGTCTAGACAGGATGAGCCTTGGTTCATTGGAATGGTCAGATGGCAAATAATTTATTTTTGTTGTTGGTGATGAATTGTTCGATTTCCAATTGTTTCTGATATATTTGATTATAATGAATATAATAAATATTATTATTGCGATGCCGAATGCTATATACATCCCCGATATGTTTAGGGTTGTTTTGGATTTGAATTCTTCTATTTCTTGTCTGTTTTCGATATGGTAGGAGTTGAGTTTTGAAGATTGATTTTGGGTTATAATTTTTGTTCTTTAATTTGGAGTTCGCGTAGAGGTAATATATGAAGTTGTTGTGTTTTGTTCAGTTCCTGATTTTTGTACACGACGTTGTTTATAACAATTTCACATTGGTGAAAATAGATGAGTACTGTTCCTGTTACAAACCGCTGGTTAATACCGCAAGTGGTTGAAATTGATTGATTTTTAACGTTTTTCAGTATAATGTGCTGTGGTGTTAGACGTTTAAATATTGTTTGTTCAGTATGGGGGTTACTGTCAATTATAATTCGTGAGAGGAAGTCTGCGTTAGTATTTTGTCGACCTGGTTTGTGTATAATTTTGTAGTCAGATTCTTCAAGTTTAAGTCGTTATCTTACTAATTTACTGTTTGGTTCTTTAAGTGACATGAGTCATCTGAGTGGTTGATGGTCAGTAATTATTGTAAATTTTCGTTCGTATAAATAAGGTCTGAAATATTTAGTTGCCCATACAATGGCCAAAAGTTCTTTCTCAATGGTAGAATAATTTGATTCTGAGTCCGTTAAAGTCCTAGAAGCGTAACATATTGGGTCATCTTTACCAATAGGTCCTTGGGAAAGGACTGCTCCGATTGCTACATTGCTTGCGTCCGTTGTCAACAGGAATTATTTGTTAAAGTCGGGATAGGCAAGGATTGGGTCGTTTGTCAAGAGGTCTTTACATGTTTCAAAACATTTAAGGAACTCGGGTGTGTGTTTAACCGTTTCACCTTTTTTCAAACATTTAGTCATTGGTTTTATTAACCTAGCGAAGTCTTTAATAAATTTCCTGTAATATCCAAGAAGTCCTAGAAAAGATTTAATATCTTTTTGTGTTTTGGGTACAGGGAATTTCCTAATAGCAACTACTTTATCAGGATTAGGTTTTACACCTGTTTCTGATACTATGCGTCTGCTAAAACTTTATCGAGATTAATAACCTGCTAAAAACTTTATCGAGTTTAATAATATGTTCTTGAAGTGAAGTGGAAAAGATAATTATGTCATCCATGTATACAAGACAAGCTGTACCCTGTACATCTTTTAGAACGTTATCCATAACTCGTTGAAAGGTTGATGGAGAATTCTTTTATCCAAAAGGCATGCGAACATGCTCGAAATGTCCGTGGTCTACAGTAAAAGCAGTTTTCTCAATGTCCCTAGGATGAACTTCTATCTGATGGAAACCAGATGCTAAGTCTAGAGTAGTGAAATACTCTGTTAACCGGACAGCAGTGTTTTGCAAAAATTTGTCCGGCTAACAGAGGTGTCTGCTTAACAGGGGCAGATTGAAAAACACCATTATTTAATGAAACAATGTAGTATTCATAACTAATTTTATTCAAAAATTATTTAAATACAAATGTTACACAAATTCAACGTATCATTCGAAACACGAAAATTTAATCTATTTGTTTTTTTATTTTTAAAAGAAACATATTTATTGCAAATTTGTAAATATGTATAAGATACATAAAAGTTTCAAAAATAAGTGCAATAGTTATAAAAAACAAAGGTAGTTACACAAAGCTAATTTCACTTTAAGTATTTTATACAATGTATAAATAAAAAAAAAAGTATTGATTCCATTTTTCAGTTCAGAAATTGTTTTGAAAATTTCATTTATGTACTTTTAGGACTAAAAAAATCTTTAATTGTTGTCTGTTTTTTTTTTTTTTTCTAAAAACAGGATGCTGTCTTGAATATGGGAACAAAGGTTATTAGTTAATTCTGTACCAATATTGTCACTTTTATTTGCAGAAAATATTTGTAAGTCTTGAAGACTACGGTACACATCACGATAAGATTTAAAGTTTGTTTCTTTAATCACATGTGTCTCTAAATCCGTTGGATCAATTTCATCTACATTTTCTGCTTCGTCGTTTTCATTGAATGTACTAACACTCAAATCAATTTCATTGTCCTCTGTTATTACATTGTTATCAATTAATTGATACTCATCAAACGTAACATTTACACCTATTTGTTTAAATAAGTTGTCCGTTGTTACTAGTGTAGATAATGGAACTTCATCTTCTGGATCAAATTCATTATCAATTGGAACTGGTCCTAAAGGAAATCCAGCTTTAACAAAACATTTTTGATTACTTCGCCCGGAACGTTATCCCAAGCATTTTTTATAAAATATATAGCATCCAGGACATTAATACTGGCAGTTAATTCGCTAGTAGATGACATGTTTTCCATATAGGATATTATATGTTTTAAAATCAATGTTCGGTAATTACCTTTAAAAATTTTTATTACGCCTTGATCCATGGGTTGAGAAACTGATGTTGAGTTTGGTGGTAAAAATATTAATTGTATATTTTCCAGCGTTATGTCTTGGGGGTGAGATGATGCATTATCGAGAAATAGAAGGATTTTTTTATCTTCTGCTTTCATACGTCTATCCATTTCGTGTAACCACTCTACTATAATATCATATGTCATCCACGCTTTTTTATTTAATTTCTATTTAACTTTTCGGAAAGCTCGAGGTTTAGCTGCCTTACCTACAACTAATAATTTTTCTTTTTCACCAGCCATATTTGCACAATGTAATACTGTTAATCTTTCTTTAGAGAGTTTGCCACCAAGACATTTTTATTTTTCAGGGCAAATGTTTTTGTTGGCAAGGCTTTAAAAAATAACCCGGTTTCATCCGCGTTATAAATTGTGTGTTCGTTATAATTTTGTAAAATAGATGGTAACGTTTCCAAAAAGTTTCAACTTCATCCATTTTAACATCAGCTGCTTCGCCAGACATGGTTTTGTGGCTGATTCCATGTCGCTTTAGAAATGTAAACAGCAATCCGTTTGAGGCACAAAATCCTTCAATTCCAATTTTTTCAGCAATATTTTTTGCTGTCTGCTTAATAAGGGGTCCAGAAATTGGAATATTTTTACTACGAGCCTTTATAAACCATTGAAATGTTAAATTATCAATATTTTGATGGCCAGGTTTAAAAACTAATCTTTTAGAAGTGCCACAATAACTATTAGGGTTCCATAGCTTAATCAATTCTTCTTTTTTATTTATAATGTCAGCAGCTTGAGTTTTACCAATTGAAAACGTTGTTGCTAATTCGCGAACACTTTTTTTTGTTTTTTCAAATTCTCTGATTACATCAATTTTTTCTTTTAGAGATAAATTTTTTTTTGTTTGCCATTATTTATAACTATTAATTACTCTATTTAATCGAAAAAGAAAAAAGTTTTACTAATGTAATACGCACGAGATTCCAGATAATACTGATCTATGTATTACATAAATGTAAGCAAGTAATAAAGAATAAATAGTCAAATATTAGATACGTATACATATATGTATATCCAAGCTGACAATAAGTATATTGTGACACGATGAGCGAATTTAAACTACACAGAAACATAACGTTTACCAAAAAATGCATAGCCAACCAGAGTTATTGCAACAAGTTAAAACATGAACAAATAAATATACGTAAGTTACATAAGTATACATACGCGGTAAATGTTCTCGCGTCCGGTTAATAGAGGTAATAATGTATCTTCATCAATAAATATCGTGTCCGCGTCCGGTTAATGGAGGGTCCGTTTAAGAGAGTGCCGAATGTATTGGTTTTAGTATAGCCTGCCACCGTCATGAAGAATCTGTCCGGCTATAGGAGCGGTCCGGTTAAAAGAGGTGTCCGCCATCAGAGGTTCTACTGTACATGCATTTACCGAGTTTGTCTAGTATATCTGTGATGTTTGCGATTGAATATTTATCCCCTATAGTTTTTTCATTAAGTTTTCTATAATCCACCACTCATCGCCATATTCGTACTCCACTTTGGTCTAGTTTTTTAGGAACTATCCAAATTGGACTACTCCACGGAGAATAGCTCGGTCTTATGATGCCTTGATGAAGCATCTTATCGATTTGCTTCTTAACCTCATCCTTATGAATATAAGGATACCGATAGGATTTGGTATAAACGGGTAGATCATCGGTGGTTTTTATTTCATGTTTTATTTTATTAGTAAGTGAAAGATCCTGACCCTCTTTATAGAAAACATCCTCATATTTACGACAAAGTTTAAACAAAGCCTGTCTTTCTTCGCTATTTAAATGTTCGGTCCTAATAAGGGATTCGATCGGGGGTAATTTCGTATCGTTAACAGTTTGAAATTAGTTAAAGTTACAGTCAATAATTTCATGATTTAAAATTTATACTTTGAGTGGCTGTTCAATTAAAAATTTTTGTGCACTAGTTGTGTGATTTAAAACAGGTGCGATTGTATGCCAATCTTTAACATTGTATACGTCAGAAGGAATCGAAAATTTATTTTGAATTTTAATGTCATGTACTAATACGTCGCCTGATTGTACGTCTGTTGGAATTTTGACTAATTGTTTGCAGTTTGGTTCAATTATGTGTATGCCACTTGTGATGTTGGGTTTGAACAACAATCTGTTTGTAGAAAATGGTGTTATTAATCGCTTACCGGGAACAACGCCTCCTACATAACAAGCCATGAGGTACAATTTGACAACATTGTATACTTTCATGTTGGTAGGCTGACGTTTACCACATTTATCATAATCAATATCACCAATCAGGAATTTTGTAAATGCAACTGAATGTAAATTAGGGAATAAGAAAAACAAATTTATTATAATAAAATGTATTTTATAAAAAAATATTTAGAAAGATAACATTTTCAACTTAATTTTTGTATTTTTCTTTTATTACAATTATTAATTGTTTGGTTAATATTTTTACAATAATTGTTTAAAATAATATTTGTAAAAACGTAACATATTTTTAAAAAAATATTTCTGCTCTTTTGACCACATTTACAAAAATATTCAAATTAATATTAAAATTACTCTGACCTACACTTTTAATTGCTAAATCAGATAAAATATTTTTATGATTTTTTAAAGCAAAAAAATCTTTTTTTATTAATTTATTTGTAGTAATTATAAAATTAAATACTGCCATTAAATGGAAATACAAAAATTTTACATTTTCGGTGGGTATTGTTAAACCGCCCCTTTGTATTTTATCAAAATAGACGTCACCTATTTCTACCGCTTTGTCGTCAACGATTAGTTGCTCACATGACGTGCAATTCAATTTTTTTTGTACCACGTGGGCGGCATAAACACAGATATAAATCTGTACCGATTCATCAACTTCAACGATTTCTAAATAATTACTATCCAGTACACAGTTAAATTGAGTAGAATTTTCATTTTCTAGCTCAATATTGTCCATTGTATCTTTTAAATCTTTAATCTCATTTGGTGTTAACTTTTTGAATAATTGCTTTACTTGAATCTTCTTCTCAGCTTCCAATATTTGATTCACTGAAATGTGATAATTAGACCCAGACAAACATCTGTATTTCCCAAAACGTCTTTCTAAATTGTCACTTTGAAATTTCCCGGGCAATATGTATTTAATTTCAAAATTTAAAAAACAATATTCAACTAATTCAATAAAACCAGTCGTACTCGTATAAATAGCATTAAAAGTTTCCTTACTCAAACCGGAGCTGTTTAAACTTTCCCACGTTTGAACCCAATTTGAAAATTTTCTTAGAAAATTAATATTTTCATGGTTAATGCTATTTACAGGATTACTCCATTTATTTTTTTTACATATTCCTTTGAACATAGTTTTTACATTCATTACATCCCACCATACCCTAATTATTTTCAAAAAATTGGCTGTATCTCTGTACTCGTGATAAGTTTCTAAGGCGGAAATTGTAGTTTCATGAAATACGTTTTCCACTAATTGAACATTTTGTCTCTCAGTAGTATTAGGGTACAAACTTTTATAATTGAATTTAAAAGCTTTTTTATTTAAACAGTCCTTTCCATTTTTATAAACGTCACGCAAATGGTTAAATGAGGCTTGCTTTAAATTAGTAGTTTCAAAATCAGGATAAGTAAATATTTGATTATTTTTGGAGTTTAACCAATTATTTCTTATATTTTTAAATATATGAACAAAATCATATAAACAGAAAATTTTTTCATTTTCGAAAGAGGAGTTTGGAAAGTTTAAATTACCATTGGTCAAAAGCTGAAACAATTTCTGATTAATTTTACAATTATCGGTAAGAATGGCAATTATTTTAAATCCAATTTCTTGAACAAAATGTGTAACATTTAATGTTAAATTTTTCAGAAAGTCCCCAGAAAGAGCCTGGACTGGTGTTAATTGTACAATTTCTTTAAAATTGGCAAAACATGAACTTACCATAAAGCTCAAGACTGTTTTGGCAATGCTTATATTGTTCGATGAGTAGCCAATTACGTTGTTTACTTTCTATTCTAACTTCCCATTGACATATACCTCATCTGTTATTAAAATTACCAATTTTTCTGTTTCTGTCAAATCTTTTACAGAAATTTGTAAATAACGTTGATTTTTCATGTCGTTATTTGGTACTTCATTTAAATCAGAGGATATCTGCTGTAGATACCTTTTATTTGGTAATATAAGATGTTCACTTAATATACTATAAAAAGAAGAAGAAGCAGAAAAAACTAAAAATGCTAAAATAATAGTATTAGGATCATATTTCCTTCTCTTAGTAGTTAATTGTTTTATTTGGTCAGTTACAAAATTAATAAATTTTCATTTTTAATTTCTTCACTATCATAGTACTTATATGCTAAATCTAAATAAAAAATTGACTTTTCTAAATAAAAATTATAATTGTCTCTTTCAAAATGTACACTTTCCGTGTTCTTATATCGAATAAGAAGATTCTCTAGTTGAGACCACTTACAAATTTTTTGTGATTCCGGTAAAATCCACTTTAAATCACTACTGGACAATTCATTTTTTCCAATATATACTTTTACCCGAAAATTTTTTTCAATTATTATACTTGCCTTCACCGTCACTTCACAATTAATATCAAAATTTAAATCAATATTTAACAAATACAAAATCACTGTGTCATTTTTCACTTTAAATTCCATATTCCCAATATGCATTTTTTTGGTAGTTTTTCCACAAAATCACTAAAATTGTTAATTTCATCTTTTTTTAAAAAGTTTGATATTCTTTCCTCTTTTTGTTTTTGTTTTATTGGTCTTCGCTCATCTGGATCGGTTCTTTTATATATCTGTTTCTTCGATAAGTATTCCGGTAAATTCGGAAATATAGTAGGAACAGCATTTGGTTTCAATTTATAATCCTTTGAATCACAAATGCACGCAAATGCATGTAACTTTTTTTCAGCCTATCTACAACGTTGCGAAATTTCATACCTCATGGCTTGTTATGTAGGAGGCATTGACCGAGAATATCAATTTGAGCTTGAAGTTGGTTAAGTATGTCAAGTCCAATAAGTCCGTCAAAATAACCGTGAAATCGTAAAAGAAGAAAGTCTATTGTACTAGTTTGATTGAATTCACTAAAAATGGGTAATTTTGCTTTTTTTGTAACGTTATGATCCTAAAAGTGATTTAATAGTGGTAGGTTTAATTTCGGTTGTAAGGTCTGTATGAACTAATTCAGGATTAAGCAAGGAATTTGAGGAACCAGTATCAATTAAAAATTTTAAGGGGGTACAGTCATTTTGGTCAGTAATATGAATGTAAGGTAAAGTAGATTCGTGAAGATTTAAATCTATGTACCCAAATCGTTATCCGAGATTAACCGAAAATTTTGATCATCAATCTAATTTTGATTATTTTGGTCTGTCTGTTCGTATTCGTCTACCAAATAATTGTTTTCGTCATAATTTTCCTCGACTACATATTCATCTAGTGAACTGAATCCCGATGCCTCTGTGTTAAAAAGTTCGTTTGAAGCAAAAGTTGGTCTACTTTGGGATTGGAAAAGATTACGTCTACTTGGTTGTTTTGGTTAAAAATTAGGGCGTAATTGTTGCTGTTGTGTGCTAGGTTGTCTAATGCTTAACCTATTTCTGCGTATGTCCATGGGTGTTGGTCGCGGTAATTGTTTTGTGTGTTAAATTGTCGTGTTTGTTGATTATTATTTTGTGTATAAAATGGTCGCGTTTGTTGAATATTATTTTGTGTATTAAATGGTGTATGTGTAATAAAATGTTTTTGATATTGTGTGGGATTATGAAAATTGTGTGATCTAATCGGTACAGGTGCGGATGTTGGAGGTTTTACTGTAATGTACTGATATGATTTTTGATGGTAATGGATATTTTGCTCTTTAATAGCGTATTCAAATGCGTTTTGAATTGTGTCTGGGTTTCGTGCATGGACGACTGACCCGATAGGTTGTCTAAGTCCAGCTAAAATTACTTCTTTGGTCAAATTTTTAATAATTGTAATTTAGAATTTATTGCAATTGAATCATTTTCGTTTAATTTAGTAAAATTAACTAATGAAGAAAGTATTTCGATTACTTTCGCATAAAATTCTTCCATTTTCTCATTTTGGTTTTGTTTTAAGCTGTAAAGTTCCCTAATTAAATTTGTTTCGTTTCGTTTGTCCGCATAATGTGAAATTAAATTTGATTTGATTGATTGCCAATCTGTGGGAGTACCATACATATTTAAAATTTCGTTTGCTTCTCCTACAATTTTATTACGGATAGCCCATATCCATAATTTACCGCATCCTTGTGTCCAATCGACACTTACACATGCTATGATTTCATCTACATTTTCAATAAAATCATGCAATGTTCTAGGATTTCCATTAAATTCAGGTAGGGAATTTAATTGCATCTGGTATTCTAAATGCTTCGAGCACTTGTGAGAAGCCACTGACTGCATTTTCGTTGATTTGCATTTTTGTATTGTAGTATTTATTAAAATCTAAACTTTCTAAACTATTTGAATTATCTATATTTGTGTTTAAATTATTAGATTGAACTGTTTCAATATTACTATTACTAATTAAATCTAAGTTAACGTTGCCTATCGTATCCTCCGATATGCTCACGTTTGACTTAACTATTGCGTTTTCTGCGCCGTTTAGTTGAGGGATTTTCGATCTAGGATATGGTCTGTGATAATTTGAACAATTTTGATTTTACAATGAAAGACATACGAAAGGAAAAAGCAGGAACAAAAAATAATAAGCAGCGAAAAATATGCAATTTACTTACAGAATGTTCCAGTAAAATTCCATTCCTCGCAGATTCGTTGTTGATTGAAGGATTTGAATCCATGCACTGCTGACCATAGTATACCACAACTCTTAATATCCCGTTAAGATTGAATTATTTCCTTGAGAAACCGTTAATTCCACAACTTACGATAACACTAATATCGGTAACAATGCTTACAACAATCCGAACGACTGCGCCAGTTACGTTTCGTAACAATTAAAGTTAGTTTTTAAAAAATTTTATTTAAGTTTAAAATTACAATTTTTGGTTTACAAAGATATCACTGGAGTACTCCAGTGTTACTATTGCTAGCTAGATCGAACAAAATCAGCTAAGTTACCGAGTTACATTATTTATACATAAATTAAACAACGGGATTGCTGAATAGGCAAAAATGAGATAGATTCAAAAAGATGTAACTTAAAAATGATATCACCGTAATTCTATTGTTTTAATACATTGTAGCAGTTTTGATTATTAAGCTTTTTTAAACGGATGCAAATGTTAATGATATTTAGTTACATGAAAAATAATTATATGAATTTCCTATGAATTTCTTAATTATTACTTATTATCTAGATACATTGTACATTCTTAATATTACAAAATATTGATTAAATATATAAAAATATAATATGTGTTGATTAAGTATTAGGGCGGATGTGACTGTTACATGACTCCTTCCCTCTGAGTATCTGGCCTAGACAAGATGAGCCTTGGTTCATTGCAATTATCAGATGGTAAATAATTTATTTTTGTTGTTGGTGATGAATTTCCCGATTTCCATTTGTTTCATCCGCCCTAATACTTAATCAACACATATTATATTTTTATATATTTAATCAATATTTTGTAATATTAAGAATGTACAATGTATGTAGATAATAAGTAATAATTCAGAAATATATATATATATATATATATATATATATATATATATATATATATATATATATATATATATATATATATATATATATATATATATATATATATATATATATATATATATATACTCCTCAAAACAAAATAAGGGCCACTTGAAAGTTTGTATTTTAAAACTGATTTATATCGATCCACGTCAAAATAACTTTTCTAAATGACTGTTGTTATGATATTAAGTGGTTGAGTAAATGGTACCAGTTAGGTTTAAGTGATATTATTGTTGAGGGGAAGATTTAAACGTTTTTTTATCTCGCACAGCGTCAAGTGGTTAGTTTTACTTATTTTTTTGAATTTGATTTTAAATCAGTTTGCGCTAAATTATTGATTGCTGAGGTTGTTTTTTGAAGTTTGGCGTGTTATTCAATCATTTATTTTTACAATGCCGAGAATTCGACACCATATGGACGAAGCTACTGCTACCATAGCCGTAACGATGATTGAGGGTGGTCAATCTGAACGTTCCGTGGCACTGCAGTTGGGTTGTTCACGAAGGGCTATTCAAAATGTTTGGAATCGGTATCAGCAGACCGGTAGTGTATCCCCGGCGCCGTGGCTCAGGAAGAGTTCGTGCTACCACTGCCCGTGAAGACGATTACATTCGACTGTGTGCACGACGTGAGCCGACTGTTACCGCAGGTACTCTGCAAAATCGCTTACATCGATCTACTGGTACTGTTGTCAGTAATCAGACCATACGAAATCGTTTGCATGAAGACCAACAACGTTCAAGAAGACCAGTAATGCGTATCAAACTGACCGGAGCGCATCGTGCAAACCGTTTAAGATTTGCACGTGAACACCTTCAATGGGGCTTGGAGGAATGGCGTCACGTACTCTTCACGGATGAGTGCAAGATGAAGTTTTTTAGTGATGATCGACGTGTCAGAGTGTGGAGAAGAAGTGGTGAAAGGTTTTCTGATCGTCACATTCATGAACGCGACAGATTTGGCGGTCCTAATGTCGTGGTCTGGGGTGGAATTAGTTTGCAAGGCAAAACTGAGTTTGTTTTCCTGAACGAGGGTACTGTAACGGCTCAAAGTTACATCGAACAGGTTGTCAGACCCCATGTGATCTCCTTTGCACAACGAGCGGCCAACGGATTTATTCTGATGCAGGATAATGTCCGAGCGCATACCGCTCGAGCGACGACAATTGTCCTTAGGGAGGCTAATATACAGGTTTTTCCGTGGCCTGCAAATAGCCCTGACTTGAACCCAATAGAACATCTTTGGGATCAATTAAAACGGCGAGTCAGAGCAGCCGGAGAGGATGTGCACACCCAACAACAACTGATTGATGTCTTGAGAAGCTGTTGGGAGGAGATTCCTGATGAAACCGTTAGGCATCTTATTGAAAGCATGCCGAGGAGGCTTCAAGAATGTGTTTTAAAAAGGGGAGGGCATACTCGATATTAGATCACCGAAAAGTTGCATAATGTGTGCTTTTACTCAAAGCGTGAACGTTTGTTGATGACTGTAAAAATGAGTATAAAAATGATAAAATCCTAAAAAAATGTAATTATGGATTAATTTTTTATTTAATCTTATTAAAATTAATTTTATTTAGTAAAAAATTAGTTTCTTAATTAAATGTAAGCATACCTTATACTGTAACTTATATAAAAATAAACTTATGCAGCAAAACATGAGTGGCCCTTATTTTGTTTTGAGTAGTATATCGTTTTTAGCGTGATGTCTGTGCGTGCGTTCGTTAGTTCGTTCGTGAATTTTTTTTCGTCTCGCATATCTCGAGAACAAATGATGATATCAACTCCGGACTAATTTCATTAGATGCGTAATCAAAAAATGAAGACCGGATAAAGTTTTCAGCAAATTCGGATTAGCGGTTTGTTTTTTGTGGTAAAAAAACAGAATTAACTTTATTAAAATAACATAGATTATATGGATATCCGAAAGTTTGATTGCAAGCACGGTTTCCAAATATTTATCATTTTTTAAATTACATTTAAAAAAAAAAATTAAATTAACAATAAAACAGGAAAAAAGTGGGCCAATCTAACCCAGCCTCAACTAACCTCACCACCTAGTTTTTATATCAAAGTCGAAGTATATTGTCAAAACTAACTAAACTTACCTAACTTTAAGCGCCCCCTTCTCCCGCGATATTGCACCAACCTAGCCTCCAGATTAACGTTAATGTAAGGGATGTAATAAATCATTATAAACCGTATAAATGTACATTATTTTATATTCAGAAATTATGTATGAGAATATAAAAATCAGCTGTATAATATAACATCTACTAATTCTATTCTTTGGTTTAATGGCCTGTGTGGTACAAACTGATCATTTATAAAATAATTGACTAACGTTTTCTAATAATTTTTATTTACATGGTTTGTGAATTCTGTGATTATTTTATTTGATTTTATTAAATTATTTATTTAAAACAATTTACATAATATTTTTTAGTGGCTTTTAATTTGCGCAGTAATGTTAATTACTATTCCCTTATTTACTTTTGTATATTAATTTATGTGTATTATATATAAGGTATGTAGTATGTAGTTAAAAACACATTATGTCTTAACATCATAGCAACTTTTACTATAACTTTAACGATCGATATCTCGAAAACTAAGGCGAATATCAAAATGTTTTACTCTTTATGTTTTGTTTAGAATGCCAAAATCTATCAGATCCGCTTATCAAATTTTGTCGCCTCGGATATCGTACTCTCCCCAATTGTCGCATCGCAAATTAAATTATCGTTGCTTTTTTTTTGTTCCTGCGTAATAATTGCGACAACGCAAATAAGGGTAATTGTTTCTGTAAAAAATTAAAATTTTTGTAAAATTTTTTAAAGAAATTCTAATATTAACATTGTTATCTAAAAATATAGAATACGTACCGTAAGTACATCGACATTTTGCCACCACATTTAGGGCATGTCGCTTCTCTTTCGAAGATTTGTTTATCCTGAAGAAATTCTATCATTCTTGGGGTGTTATTCCCCAACTCACAATAATCGTGGTATTTCATCATAATAATATTTTAATAAAAAAAATTTGGGGGACAGGTCTACCCACACTGTCAACTTCCCATTGGGTGTCCTTAAAGACTAGAGACTACTGTACATAAATAATTATTTTTCCATTTCGGGCAACTTCTCCCCTGGGCCCCTTGCACCATACCGGGGGCTTCGCCTTCTGTACCTAAGGGTGGGGCTCCACCCTTATCAAACAAATGATAACATCATTTGTTCTCAAGATATGCGAGACAAAATATATTTCAAAAACAGTTTCTTATTTCGATTTTTTTTTAATTTTATAATAATATACTGGCGTTTTTAACGTCAAGGAAGCTTCTTAGGCCATTATATATTAATGTGCTAAAAAATCTATATAATCTATGTTATCTTAATAAAGTTAATTCTGTTTTTTTACCACAAAAAACAAACCGCTAATCCGAATTTGCTGAAAACTTTATCCGGTCTTCATTTTTTGATTACGCATCTAACGAAATTAGTCCGGAGTTGATATCATCATTTGTTCTCGAGATATGCGAGACGAAAAAAAATTCACGAACGAACGAACGAACTAACGAACGCACGCACAGACATCACGCTAAAAACGATGGATTCGGATTCTAGTGACCTTGAAACGTGGAGATATGTTAAAATTAGCGATTCGTAAAATCGGACCCATTACAATAACTTCCTATGGGAAGTTAACGAGATTTTCAATTAATTTTTTTTTTTTAAAGCAAAAATGTAAAGTTTCTATGTCAACGAAGCGAGACAAGTTAAACTGATCGTCTAACGATTATATTGGAAATATAACAATAAACGCCTTTTTACTTATAAGGAACATCACGGCGGTGTACCCCTCCGATTTCGTTTATTCGGCTTATTTTTTTTAGCGGCTGTAAAACGGTTTGAAGGGGTGAAATCACCCTTCAAAAATTGGGGTAAAAATTTAATTTGTCAAATGTCTCGAAAACGGTAAGGGATAGAGCAAAAATTTAAATTGGCGATATTGCTATTTTTTAAAGAGCTATCTATTGATATGCAACTTGTTTAAATTACATCAACAAGGGTGATTAGAGGTTAAAATTTAGGGGTAACTTTGTGAAAAGAGGGTAAAAAATACGATATATTAAAATTTTGTTTACAGATTTCAAATCTACGTGAAAAAATCTAATTGACCTGTTTTTGCTCAATTTTATAGTATTAAGTTTAGGGGTAAGTAACTAGAGGCTGGCTGTGTAGTAATCATACTATTTGAGTAATTCAGGAATTTCTTCATGGAAAATAACTGAAAACAATTATAATTAAGTAAAAATGATATAATTTTTAGTATTAGTGTATATATATTATATAGTACTTAATGGTAGCAAGTTATGGGCATTCCAAACGTATTACTACTATCAAAATATAGTTTCCATTATCGAAAATTATCGGTATCGAAAATAAGGATATTTTAAAGATGAATAATACATACGATAGTGTAACTTCCGAAGCATTTATTTTGACATTATTATCCTCCGCCAGTATGTTAATAACATAAATGAGTGTAACACAAAACGTAATGTAATTTAGGAGGGTGACTCCACCCCCCTTCCAATGTTGATCAAACTGAATTTTGAATTCGAAAATATCATTTTTACGTTTTTAGAATCATTTTAAGCTATTTTCCATGAAGAATTTCCTGAATTACTCAAATAGTATAATTATGCCTACATAGCCACCCTCTAGTTACTTACCCCTAAACTTAATATTATAAAATTAACCAAAAACAGGTCAATTAGATTTTTTCACGTAGGTTTGAAATCTGTAAACAAAATTTTAACATATTGTATTTTTTACTCTCTTTTCACAAAGTTAACCCCTAAATTTTAACCCCCAACTACCCTTGTTGATATAATTTAAACAAGTTGCATATCAATAGATAGCTCTTTAAAAAATAGCAATATCGCCAATTTAAACTTTTGCTCTATCTCTTACCGTTTTCGAGATATTTGACAAATTAAATTTTTACCCCAATTTTTGAAGGGTGATTTCACCCTTTCAAACGCAGTCCGATCCTAAACCTAATCGAACACGTTTGGGACAATCTCAAGAGGAGGGTATGAAGTCGGATTCCGGCTCCTTCTTCCATTAGTGAGCTGAAGATTGCTGTAGTTGAGGAGTGGAAAAATATACCGCAGTCAGACATTCAAGAAATAATGGATGGTCTTCCAAATCGACTGGAGGAAGTCCTAAGAGCCAGAGGAAGCAATACCCGATATTAAAATTTAGGTTGTTAATGTCAGCAGTTTAAGGTTGTTTATCATAACTTTTTTTTAGTTTCCAATTTATAAAAAATTTTATATTGGTACAAACAAAAACAGTTATGATTAAAAAAAGGGTATAATACAGGGTGACTTCCGGGAATCGTACGAATTTGAATCAGCTGTTGCATTGTTGTTTCTCGATGTGGGAGAGATTGAGGTTATATTAATGTTTTGAGTGTGTCCTACCATTTTAGTCACACTGGATCAGTGATCAGTACAGCATCGTGTGTTTGCATACGACACGTTTGTTAGAGCTGAAAGATGCAATTACGGAAGAGGTGAATTTGATTGGAGAAGAAATGTTGACCCGAGTCCGTAATGATTTTCTACAGAGGATGGAAATCTGCATTCAAGTGGATGGCCATCACATGCATGACGTCATCTTCAAGAAATGAAGACAATATAGTACACTTAATGTTTCATGCAACTTATGTTTTATGAAATGGTATGTTTTCAGCATTATATCTTTATCAATTAAATAACATTAATAAGTAAATCAACTTTGTACTGTTCATTTAAAAAAAGTTCGGTTCCCACGACTCACCCTGTACCTTTGAATTAAAATATGTGCGGATATGATATAATTAGGATTTTTTAATTCTCAGCAGTGCTTAATTTCAGCCGGAACGCGGTTCTCGCACTTTCCAGATTTTTTTTTTTTTTTTGATTAGTAATGAAAATTTATTTATTGGTTTTATAAATTTGGTTGGAGCTCCGAAAATGGCAATTCTCTGATTGGCCTCAAATTCCACGTAGACGTCTCACTATAATTTTTTGATCGCCATGATTTGAATGTATGTTCTGGTAAAACTTATCAAAATAAACACTTTTTTTCATCCACTTGATTAGCGTTTTTATTAATATTTCCTTTTGCCAGAATTTTTATGAAATTAAAGCAGTGAATTAAAAATTAGTCACCTGTCGGAATAGCATTTTCATTTGCCTAAATTTTCATGATAATAAAAAGCTAACTGAATATTAATTACCTTGATAATTAGTATTTCCCTTTGCCCAAATTTTTAGAAAAGCGGTTTTCTTTTTATCTAAAGTGTACAAAGTATGCTTTAATTAAAAATCATATAGTGATTAAAAAATTATCAAACTGAATTGGCTGAAATTCGAACCCAAGGTTTTCTGGTAATTAGCCAGGTGTCTTTCCAATTACTGTATATGATTTTTAATTAACATATGGATTTGGTCATACATACCAAAGAAATCGAGTGTTCAAGTTTTAGCTTAGCTAAACGTTAAGTGGGCATATGAATAGTAACGTATACTTAAATGCGAAAAAAAGTTCGCCATGCGTAGTAATGTTTCACAAGCACTCAATAATATTTAAAACTAGCTGTACTCGCGACGCATTGTTATGAAATCAATGAGAAGTACTTATATCAATGTGACAATTATACAGATCTTGCATAGAACAATAGTTTTTACTTAATCCATGCTCAAAATGGTTTTCATATTTTCCCGAGGAAAGGAGACATTTTACCGTAATAAAAAGTATCTTATATATTGAGCCAGGTAATAAGTTAACACAAGACCAAATTTCATAAAAATCCGTTCGATACTTTTTAAGTAATGTGTGCACATGCTCAAAATGGTTTTTCTATTTTCCCGTGGGAGCAAGACATTTTTCCGGAGTAAAAAGTATCTTAGATGTTAACCCAGGTACTAAGTTATCATCACACCAAATTTGATCAAAATCCGTCCAGTAGTCTTTACGCGATGTGTGAACAGACAGGTAGACAGACAAAAATTTTAAAAATCGCTGTTTTGATATCTACAACGATAAATATTTACAGTACCAGTACAACTTTCAAAAAATATTCTATGTACAGAAACGGTCGCGTTACAGTTTTTAAAGTATAAAATGGTAAAATATTAAAATTTACATTAACACTTTCAGTCCCACGGTTTCGGAATCCGAAAATAAACAACGCAGAGGCTGAGCGCTATCAATATTTAGAATAAACAAAACACTTAAAAATATTTATAAAAAAGATTTTATATTATTTCAATAAAAATAATTTATTACTACGCACCGGACACTTTTCATTTTTTGTACATATAAATATGTTTTCTCATCAAAATATCCAGCTTCATCTTTTATTTACAATATTTTTATACACATATGTATGTACAGTAGCGCTCAAAAGTATTTTGACAAGTCTTCTTTTGTTATTATCTGGTCTCCGTATATTTTAAAATAAGTGGGGTTTTTTCTATATTATTATTTACGACGTGCCTGTATCTATTATGAGGAACAAGTTAGAACTTGTTGGTTTACTTTATGGGTAAACTCTAAAAATATTCAAACTTGCGCTCATAAGTATTTTGACAATCGTTTAGTTTCTAATTGTCAGCAATACCGTTCGCACTGCAACTGGATTTTTTTGTTAAATAGTTAGTTATTATTTATTTATCATGCCCAAGACTAAAGAATATTCAATTGATTTTAAAAATGCTGTGATATCCGCCTTACAAAGTGGAACACCGCAATCAGAAGTTGCTCGAAAATTTAAGGTGTCTCGACAGCTTGTCAGTGCATGGAAAAAGGTTTATAATAAACGTAAAACTGTGAAAAATAAGCCTCGAAGCGGCCGTCCCAGAAAAACTACTTTTAGTGAAAACCGCTTGATAAAAAGGTTATCGACGAGTGATGTTCGAAAATCGGCCGTGCAAATAAAAAATGAATTACAAGGAAATTATGACGTGAATGTACACGTTTCAACTGTGAAACGTCGATTAAAAGAGTTCAGATTACATGGACGACGTCCGTGTAAGAAACCCTTGATTTCTGTAAAGAACAGGAAGCTGCGTCTTGCTTTCGCTAAACGACATAGATCATGGACGAGTTCAGAATGGTCGAAAGTGTTGTGGAGTGATGAAAGTAAATTTAATTTAGCATCATCTGATGGCATTCGGTATGTGCGACGTCCTGTAAACAAAAGATTTGATGTTAAATACCAGATACCCACTGTGAAACATGGAGGTAGCAATATTATGGTTTGGGGATGTTTTTCTCGCCATGGAGTTGGACCCTTAAAGAGAATAGACGAAAATATGGATCGTTTTATCTATGCGGAAATATTAGAGAAGCATATGCTACCGTATACTACGGCAAATATGCCACCTGGTTGGTATTTTCAACAAGATAACGATCCGAAACATAAATCTAAACATGTAAGTGACTTCATGAAACGCATGAAAGTCAACCTCTTGGAGTGGCCAAGCCAAAGTGCCGATTTAAACCCAATAGAGCATCTTCGGGAAGAACTCGATCGCCGCGTAAGATGTCGAAATTATTCAAATATAGATGATTCATGGGAAGCATTACGTAACGAATAGAGCCGAATCCCCATTGATCGTTTGCAAAAGTTAGTTGACTCAATGCCGGCACGTTGTGAAGCTGTCTTGAAGGCCAATGGATACGCAACGAAATACTAGTTAAAAATTTCGAAAATAACCAGTATTACATAAAATAAAATAAAAACTCTTTTAATTGTCAAAATCCTTTTGACCTGTCGTTATTAAGACTTAGTTCGACATTTTCTTTTTCTTTAGAAATTCATAACATTTAGCGGTCCTAATTTGTAAAACATATCATCACTTTAAATACATTATTTGATTCAATACAATATTGTTTTTATTTTTTGTAATATCTAATAAACTGTACTTGTCAAAATACTTTTGAGCGCTACGTATATGTGTGTTGTATGCTTGTATGTATATGTTTGTTTTATCAAAATAATAATAACTATGTATTCATCTTTTGGATATACCTATCTGCATAACGCATACATGTTGAATCATTTAGTGTTCTGTGGAATCATTTTATGTATTTGTTTACCTAAATTTCTTTAAAAAATATTACCGGCTTCCGGGAAAGTTTATTGTGAAAGTGCTTGGGCTTCATAGTGTTAATATTAAAGGATTAAAATGGTAAAATAAGTTAACTAACTATCTAGTACCAAATTCGATATTTGACGGGAAATTGCAAAATTAAAGATACCGTAAAACCGTCTAAACCCGGACACTTTTTTACATTTTTTCGGTTAATTTTATGTTTATACATGTTTCCGTCATAGATATCACCAATAAAAGTATAACCATTAGAAAGAGTGTATATTATTTGCTATATTCCTGACCCATTTGTTTCACTATAAGTAAAAATAAAAAAAATAATTAGTAAGTGTCCGGGTCTATACCCTAAATCCGTCTTGACCCGGATACTTATTTAAATAATGTAATAACATGCAAACTAACCTCTCCCGTGGGGGTTAGGACAGTGTTTTATATCGTATGATGTCTTTGAACCTCTCAAAGGTTTCAAAACATTTTGTGGGAAGGGAGAGCGGTCAATGGATAGTATGCATCTCTATGAAGTAAACATGCGATATGACACCAGAAGGAGGTATAAATCGCGTAATTCTGGCGGGAATATCGCGGCCATAGTGTAATAAACTGATGTGTCCGGGTCTAAACGGATATATGTATATAGCATGTATTTTTTTATATATACATCCAATATAACTTCAAACATCATTAAATGATGCGCGATAAAATTCTGAACACATAAATATCAAAACTAAAACAATATGACAGTTATGACGAAAATTACATGTCTAAGTTAGACACATTTTATTTCTTTGAAAAACTGTAGGATAGTAATCCTGTAAAATGAAATAGTAAATGTTGAAATCCGTACTTTTTATTGGTACAGCTGTTTAGAGGATGTTTTTCTTCGCTCTCTGATGACGTCAAGAACAAATGTTTATTGTTGCAGGTTAATGTAAAAATTATTTACTTTAAAGATTGGTGCAAAGTGTCTGGGTCTAGACCCCCTCTCCGGGTCTAGACGGTTTTACACGGTAATTGAAAATAAATGAATGAGAATATCACATTAACAATATAAAATCTTATTCTAGCAATACACTATATGCAAGTCGGTAGGTTTCATGAAGTTTTCTATCATTTCTGTATTCATCAACGTTAAACTAAATTCTCTGTTAAACGGAAATTCAAGTACAATACCAGACCAGATTGCATATGTGTAATATTAATCTTAAAATAATTAGGGAAGGAAAATCATATTACATACACCTCTTCCTGACGATTCATGTTCACAACACAAAACGATTAAAATACATCTTTAAAGATACATAACTGAATTTATTGAACTTAAAATAACTTACTCAACTTATTCAACTTATCGACTAACAATAAGTGGAATGTATTAGATTGAATACAACTTATTTTACTTATTGGAAGTTTAGTTCCTGCACTTATACCGTTCGATTGTATGACTGCGTGACGACTTCCACTGTTAGGACCTTCGAAGCTTAGGTAGTGTCACTCATCGGGTTATTGAAATGACCGTCTGACTATCAGTCTCTAAGCCACATATTTCTTCCGTTTCTAAGAAGTGGTACATATTATAACGTAGACATATTTACTACTTATCGTTGAATTGTGTATTATTACAGAATTAATACAGTGGTAGACAAAAATACGTATACTTACACATTTGCAACATACCCGCCAGTAGAGGCTGTGGAAACGCCCAAAACCGCGCACATTCAAACTGTACCACCAAAGATTGCGTCCTTTATATATGTATCTGTGTATTTTTTAAAAAATGATATAACATAAACAAATAATAGCGAAGATCTAGAAGAAAATAATTGTATAACATTGCATGTTTTCTTTGAAATTGCTGAGGATGGTTGCATTTTTTAGAGAAAAAATTAAGAATACAGTTGCTTATTAAATAAACTATGAAAAATTGGGTGCTTTAAAAATACCAGAGTAATAACTACTTTTCTGTTATAACAAAAAAAATACTGCGTACATTTTTAGTATTGATAAAGTTTATTTACGATTTAAAATACTTTTTGTCTGTTTAACCTTTTAATACTGATCATTCTAAAGGACTTCCTTTTCGGTATGTCATCTCCAAAATAGAAGGTTGTGTTTTGACGTTTGCTCATCCTTTATTTTTAATTATCGAAGGAAGAGAGTAGAGTTTTGTCGTTGTAAAAAATGGAAAAGTAGAAAAGTACTCTAGGAAAGTACTTTTAACAGCATCATACATAACCGTTATCATTAGTTTTTCAGATTGAAAAATTTCGTTCAAAGTAGTGAACTTGGGTAAAACCCATTTTAAAAAAAGATAATACAACTTTACAATCGAGTTATTAAGATAATTTAATATTGTTCCAGCTTCATATACTTGATTAGTGAAATATGTTTTTAATGCTACCCATTATTCTAGTAATCTCAAAACTACTGATGATAATGATAACCATCGAGTTTGAGAAGGGTGTAAAATCTTGTGTACTTCAACATCTAAAAACTCTTGAAACTCGTTTAAATGAAATTGTCGTTTAGCACTTGCACTAAAAGAGTTGAAAACATCACGCGCCAAATCTTCACATTGTCTGGGTAGTTGTTTGCAAGCAGTACTTGCGCACAGATGCAAAGAATGACATATCGCGAGCCTAGTGTTACACTGTTCCATGTCGACTTTTTTGAGATTTGCACTTTTTCACATATTTGAGTTCCCCATTTCATTGTCTATATAAATTTAAATTTAATCAAAATTCCTTAGAGAACGGTAGAAATCAACAAAACATCAAACTTAAAAGTATAAATAATTTTATTAAAAGTTTTGTTTCACATAAAATTTGGATGTTCTAAATTATTTTTTCGTTTATTATTGTTTCACATAGTATTTTGATTTACTGTAATTTGTCTATACCTGCTTCTTTGTAAATTAAAATTAATTCATATTATATAAATTACATTTTAAAATATGTCAAAACTTCAAACTCATTTCTCTCGAGATTTTAAAAAGTCGCATGGAACAATGTAACACTAAGCTCGCGATATGCATTTAAAAATGTATATATTAGGACATAAATCTTGAAATCGAGTGGCAACTGAATTATTGCACCCCATCATTGTGTTGCAACCATCCGAAGCAAAACCAATGATATTAGAGTAGGGGATTTGATATTTATCAAATGATAATTTCACAATACTGAAAAGATGTTTTGCAGTAGCTGCATCGACTGAGTGAGTATCACTGAAGACTTGGTAGAGGTCCCAAAAACGGCTAACAATTTTATTAGCTTCACAATCATAAAATCTGCAATTAAAAAATTTAGAAATATATGAGGGGCTCAGAACTATAGTGGTGTAAGTCAAAATATGTTGTTTCAAGTTATTTAACGTTAAAGTTTGAGTGAAGAATAGTAAGTATATGGAACTATAGTAAAATAATGGTCTCTACCGGCTTTATTGTATAAGTAATGACTTTGTCGTTTTGGCACTGTATAGGGGAGATCCTTGTACCTGGGGACACTTTCGTTTAAAACTTCATAACTTGAGTAAAAATTTATGTATGACTTCGAATATTGAAAATTCTCTAAGCACACAATAACATCTTAATATTATGATACAATATATCACGATATTGTGTTTCATTTTTGGGAAAACTTGAATTGAATAATCGAGGATATGTGTCCCAAGGTACAATCACAACTTGTACCTTGGGACACCAATGGTTGTACCTTGGAACAAACTATGCGATACATTTTAAGCACTGAAATCAAAATATATAATTATATTCTATGTTTTTTAAAAGCAATAAAAATTGTTTGATTTTACTTGCAATCTTTTTTATTATAGAAAAAAGTGACCATTTTAATGGCATTTTTGATGTTTTCTTCATTAGCCTTCGGCCGGGTGACTTTGTTCTTACTTCGCAGCATCTGGATAGATAAAGACAAATATTGAAAACAAGTTTACCTATAAATCTCTGTAAAAAAAAGCAGTGCCTTGTCCCGAGGTACAAAAAATAAACTGTACCAAGGTACAAATTTCAACTGCATACAATAAAGTGTGGTTATATTTTTTAATTAGGGAAATCCAGTGATATACGTCAAAATAAATAGTTACGAATATGTATAATAACTATTTGTATCTTTAATCATTTACTCACCTCAAAATATTTCGAGTAAAATGATGATTTATATGGATTACAAAAAAAAAAAACGACCTGGCAAAAATCTCACAACCTTGCACATAGAAGTAACGAGTCAAAATGGTCGAGTTCGTTGCGTGTGTTTTGAGTGTTTGTGTCAAATACTCATTAAATGTCACTATTAATCATTTTACAATACATTGGTTCTCAAATTATGGGCTTGTCCCGAGGTACAAGGTGTACCAAGGTACAAGGATGTCCCCTAAAGATTGGGTAAAATAACAATAATTTCACAATATCTCCAATCTTACAAAAATTGACTTACACCACTATAGTTCTGAGCCCCTCATAAGTAGGTATGGGGTCACTTGGCAAGGTAATGTAATTGCCTATATTGCAGGGGCAGTTGTATGTGTGTGAAAAAAATTGCATGTATTCAGGGGCGAGGCTGCTTCGGTGACGTCACCCGTGCAGACTTTGCGGGCCTTCGACGGTGAGTCCCGGTCGGATTCATCCGCCATCGTTTGTGACGTCATCCGTGCAGACTTTGCGGGCCTTCGATGGTGAGTCCCTGTGTTAAGATGTGATTTTTCTTTTTTCCGTTGGTTGTTGGATTTGAACTCGCTTCACTGTGTATATGAGGCCGACGTCTTACCCGTTGGTCTACAGACGGGGCCGTCTGTAGTGTGTTAAAGTTTCAATATATATTTTGCAAAGGAATTGGCTAATTTTAAATTTGTCATTTATGAAATTATTATAGTAGAAAATACATTAGATTTTAATGAGCCATTTGTGATAAAAGATAACCTTATGACCCTTAGTTTTAAATTTAGATGTTTTTATCAGTTTGCGGTGTAAAGTTAATTTGTATTTGAATTATTTATAAAAATTTTGAATTATTTCTTATAAAATATTTATAATAAAATTGTACTATAAACGAAGCGGATGACTTGATTACCGGGCTGTAGCCGGTTCTTATGGATGTATACTTAAAACTTGTACATAGGCTACATTTGCCGATCAAGCAACTACCATACATGATTGTTTTATTGTGAGTATATGGAAATTCCCAATCTAATTAAAAATTCAAATACACACCAGTGACTTGTAAATTCTTCTTTTTTTTTTTCAAACAGAAATGAATTTCATAGGTAACAGAAATACAAACAAAAATTTATATTATTCTGATATTTTTATTTTTTGCTAAATTTTTTTCCTCTTACAATTTACATACATACATATACATATATATATATATATATATATATATATATATATATATATATATATATATATATATATATATATATATATATATATATATATATATATACAAGTTCATATATTTTTATCCACCCTCCTGTATATTACCACCCTTCTCCTCTCCACCCTCTTATTCAACCACCATCGGTACACCATTCACCAACTCCTTTTCAAGTGCTAATGTAGTATATTCAACAGTAGTGTAATATGGGGGCTTCTTGAACCTCCACCTTAGGGAAAATTAACATGGCCTCCACCCTCCACCTTATGGAGAAATAACATTGTCTCCACCCTCGAGCTCGTTCACTTCGGCTAGCTATTTTTAATGACCCGGGCCAATTTTCAGCAATTTTTGGCAATGTCGTTCACTTCGACTAGCTATTTTTAATAGCCCAGATCAATTTTCGGTAATTTTTGGTAATCTTGTTCACTTCGGCTGGCTATTTTTAAGACGTCATTCGTGCAGATTTTAAGGGGTCTTCGATGGTATGTCCCAGTGTTTGGTTTGTGACGTCACTTGAGCAGACTTTGTGGTGTGCTCCATGGATTTTTGGTACTTGGTTCTTCGGTGTTGTGTATGTTGCCTATATTTATGAGTAATTAAATAAAATGCTATCTGGTGTGTGTGGATTAGAACTCGGATCCTTTAATTTATGAAGCGGGTGACTTGATTACCGGGCTATAGCCGGTTCTTATGGATGTATGCTTAAAATTTGTACATATTCTACATTTGACGATCAAGCAACTACGTCACACAGCATACATGATTATTTTATTGTGTGTATATGGAAACTCCCAATCTAATTAAAAATTCAAATACTCACCAGTGACTTGTCAATTCTTCTTTTTGTTCTTTCAAACAGAAAGGAGTTTTATAGATTAGGCGTAACCTTGATTACACACGTTGACACCACATGATTTTCTAGAACAATTACTGGAAAGTTGTTGTTTTGTGATCACATGCATAAACAACGTCACGTTTTTCTATATAAGTGCTTCATTACTTATGATTTTTATTAGTAAAACTGTATTATAATTTTTCCAGTTGACGTAAAACTGAAATCACACATTGTGTGCATGTTGTGTTCATGAGGAAGATTGATGTAAATTGAAATCATATGTTGTATGCGTGTATTATAACCTTTGGCCTTGGAACCCTTTTAAAAAATAAAAGAACATTCATTTAGTCTTAAAACATTTTATTAACAATTGTTACATATACAATTACTGTATCAAAAATCATGTATGCTGAATATTGAAATTTTCTTGTAACATTTTGTACACAGCCAAATAATTCTGTAAGTTCACTGCTGGCCTTGGATCGACGTATGGTCTGCTATCCCAACCAAAATGGACTGTTCCATTGGCGGTACCTTTTTCAATATTCTGTAAAATCCACTTTAACAGTTGATCGTCTTCTTCGTTACACCTTGGATCAAAACTAAGTGGAGGAAGATTGTATTCTCTCGCAATTTCTAATATAGAATTCAAGAGTTCCGGTCGAACATATCTTACTACTGTCCAACAATCCATAACTTACAACAATCCATAGTGTAAGATAGTGCGTCATCATTTCAGATCCATCTATACGGTCTTCTCTAATATCAGATTGAGTAAAAGTATAGTTGAACAACTAATTAAAAATTTCCATAGATGTGTTCCATTCAATAGTCATTGTTATTTTTCCAGGATGAAAAATTTTAATATCTCTTGTTGCAATGGATTTAGTCATCTCCATATTGCGTTTTGACTTCATCCAACATCTTATTTAACATTCGATGTTTTACTATCATGTTCCCTTTAATTTTTTCACTCATTGTTATCTCCACCACTGTTGTGTTGCCGACAAATGAATAAAATCTTTCCCATTTTTAAAAATTATTCAAATTTATATGCTCTTGCTATTTTGTAATCAAAACAAGAGTTTTCTCATATTCAGTGTCGATAAAGTTTTTATTTAATATCTCCTATACGGTTTAAGATATAATCCTTCGCCAACAGTGTTATTCTCAGTATCAAATTCGTCTTCAAGGTCAGTAAATTTTTCTGTGTTGGTCTTTAGTTTGAAACCCAACTGGCGAAGAAATTTTTTGTTTTCTAATGTTAATGGTGGTTGCTTCCTTTCCAATTTAATAGGAAGCTTTAAATTGTTTGCTTTCTGATCGGTAAACACCAGCATGTTGGCCAAAATTAATTATAAAATACCGTATGACCAGATGATGTTTTCACTCCAGCTATCTTTTCGCAATTGACCATTAATTGTTCCCATATGGGTATTTAAAGTTTTAACGCATTCTGTATGGATTGAGATAAAGGCCTTCACCAGCAATATCACCTTCAGCATCAGATTCATTAGTGTCGGTAATATTATTTTCATTGTCATTGTCATCGTCATCATCATTATCATCATCGCAATCAATTGCTATTTTTCCTAACACTGGTTCAATGATATCAAATTTTTCCAGTTCGCAAATAATTGATATAATTTGCTGTGCAATTTTTGTTTTCTTTAGTTTATTAAGGTTTTGCTTTAGCTCGTTACGTTGTTTTTCATTTTCTACATAATAAGCAAAATTAGTATTCTTAATATCGCTTCCATCCATTAAATTACGAATTATTCCAAATATTTGATCTCCAGTTTGTGTGGTAGTCATTAAAGTTTTTAATTCATTTACTAAAGTGTTTGGGTTACGCCAATATTTTCTTGTAACATAATGTTCATTGTCGAAGTTACTATACTTCATATGTTTAGCTTTCACGTCTTCAGTTATCGAATTGGGTGCTAAAGGTCGTTTTTGTTCTATCCTTTTATCTTCTCTATTATCTTCTTTTTTTTCTTCTTCTTCTTTTTCACTAACATTCTTTAATTCCTTGATCATTAATAGATCTAGAGCTCTTTGTAAAAGTCCAGTTAAGTTTGGTGTCCCAGTGTAATTATTCAATGTTGATAAATCTTCGAGATTATTTTCACCAGTCCAATTATTTTTCCCATCTTTAGATTGTACCATGTTATGTGAATTTTTTAAAGTGTTAAATTTATTTTTTATTGCTTCTGCTACAGCCATCATGCTTTGATCAAAAGGATTCAAGCTCCGATTCATTTCTTCTACGTGTTTAGTTTGAAACACTGGTGACATCCTTTCTTCTTCTTCTTCTTCTGCACTATTTCTTTGAAAGCTATAGTCATTTTCGCCATCACTACCTTCGTAATTAGATTTCGAGGATTCTTGTTGTCCTAGAAATCGTCTGTTTTCGGCGTCGCTTATGTAAGTGTCATTGTTTGCCTGCTGATCAGCAGTATTTTCACACTGATTGCTCATGCTCACGTTATTGTATGATGAAAATTCCGGCATATTTGAAGGTTTGTGTATCGTTCTAATGTGGCGTAATAGAGAATCTTTCCGTTTAAAGTTTCTACCGCATCGTACACACTTAATCATTTTGACAGATGTGAATGGTTCAGCCGATACCATAAGACTGGTTAGTTTACATATCAGTAAAGACTTACATAGATTAAGACACCCACCACCACCACCGCCGCCGCCGCAACCACCATCGTTGCAACCACCGCCGTTGCAACCACCATCGCCGTCACCATTGCCGCTACCATCACCACCATCGCAGTAGAAACTCGATTTATACGCTTCTCCCTCACCCTTTTTTGTTCTTAAATTGTTTAACTAATTGATATATCCATTAAAATATTATGTTTAGAACACGAAATATTAAAAATGGATAGATTAAATGTACCACCGCGTACTAACATCCCTGTGAATTCATTAAATTCATAAAATTTATCTTTATTGAAAAAGTATAGATAACCGTTATTATGTCTAAACACTGATTGTGTATTAGGAGGTATACCGCGAAAAAGATCTGATGTAAATCCTTGTTTAACTATTGCGAAACCGCACTAGTTAATTTCAGAATAGTATAAATTATCATGAAAAATATTCGTTTTTCCTGTGTACGTATTTACTATTCCATTTATTAAAACAAAATTTGAAATACCATTAAAAACAGAAGATATATTTTTATGCTTAGTGTACACATGTAAGTCACTTGCGGAAGTTTTTGTAGAAACTACTTGCGCAAACGTGTCCACATGTTTTATACTTTCTGCAACTTAACTAATATTTGTAAAGTCAATATGAATGAACCAAGAACTGTATTAATTTATTTATCTGACTTTCCAATAACAATAAATTCAAATAATATTACTTTTAAATTAAATAACATCATCCACAGATAATTGTCGACTCCAGTTTGATCTGTAGAGTGCGTATATAACAGACTCATTGTTAGTTATTATTGTGTTTGCTTTCGTTGTTATAATTTTTGCTTCGGGGATGCACACATATTAAATAGAAAACAACATCATATACATACATATCAAGTGCATATAAGAAACAGTTTTTATACATTATAAATTTGCAATTGATGAAAAAAGTATGTACTTTATATGAATTTATAATTAACTAGAAATTTTTTTACATGTTTTATTTACAAATAAACACTAATTTGTACTAATATATTATATATAAGTATCTCTATTATTTGTCATTTTCTTTCTCTTCCACCACCATTGGTACATCATTCATCAGACGTAGTTTTTATTTTCTTCCTTATTGAATAAGTGTGGAAAATAGTCCTTTTTTTGAAGATGGTGGCAAGTCGAAAGCCTTGGGGAGTGTCGCCAACGCCATCGGAAAATAATTAAGTGAGTCGATAAAACGCACATTATCGATGTCCAACATTAGAATTTTCGACCCTCTCATTATAATATCCGGTTGTAAATGTGTTTTTTCGATGATATATTTTAAAATGAATTGATGGTCAAACGCTTGTCCATTATGGGCGATACAAATAACTTTTTTAAATTTCTTTCGAGCGTCCAGAATTTGTTTCATAAATGTCTCAATAACGTTGTTTTTTATCACCCTCTGTCGTAATCCACATTTTTCACAATATTTATTCCTTTCATTGTCGCTTTCTTCTTCTTTATTCATACACACGCTGCAACGTTGTAAATATACACATAAATTTGCTTCATGTATAACAGTGTCGCTACCCTCATTCATCGGTTTTTCTTGTTTTGTTTCCAGATCGAAAAACACAAATAATGTGTTGTCCAGCTTTGGTCGGCCCGTATCTTTATTTATATAACAGAAATGATTAGTTGGAGCGTAGCGGTCGCATATCTTGCAAAATATTTCACCACACACATGCCTTTGTTTTCGTATCTTCATATTGATAGTTTTGAAACAATTATTGCATCGTTTTATTACATTACAAATAGAGTTTCGATCCAATGATCCTTGATTACGATGCTTGTCAAAACATTCTTGGCTACGGAACTCTCGATTGCAGTCATCGCATTTAACTTCATTTGTTTTTGTACATGGTGGAGCTTGTTGACAACATGGACAGGTGGCGCCACATCGATGTTTATTTCTTGTGTTAAAGGGTGTATGGCATGCCTCGCAATAGTATGTACAAACGAACGCCGCAGTTAAACTGGTGATTACGCTATACGCTGTCCGTGTAAAAGCAGATTTATTTTGTAAATTGCGTCATCATTATTACCTTCAAATATTACATCTCGACCCTTAGTCTGATGTTTATAAACGGTGATTTTATATTTCCGTAGATGTCGCTGTAAAATCTGTAATTCTTCAATCCCAGCTCCCTGTTCTGGAATCACCAACCCTGTTTTCTGAAGCAATTTATTCACCTTTTCCATTTGCATGTTATGATAGTTACAACGAATCCTTTCAAAATTTACATCTTTATTGACATGGGCTTTTGCAACTACGATCGCTCTAAGAAGACACAAATTATCGTCGTTTTTAATAAAAATTATTCCACGCCGTTTTTTACATTCTTCCTCGTATGTGTTAAAAGTGGCAGTTCTTACTTTTCCACTTCCTCTAGGCATCTTTACATATGTAGCAGTCAATCGGAATTTGTCCGTAGCCAAACCATTTGAATTGCTCTGGAATATGCCCCCAAGTAATTTCCAGACGTCTTCAAAGGTTACATCCTTACCGTCGCGAAAAGCCATCCAACCCGGACCTTTCTCAAAATTCTCGCTGGTAAAGGTGAAACCAACCTTGTCCTCCGGTTCGACGTCTGATGAAATCCGTTGTATAATTTCATTGACACCATCTTTGACCCAGTTCAAAGCATCCTTACCACTTGGTATATCCTTTATTTTAAAAACTATTCTTCGCCCGTTTAAATTATACCGCTGCACTTTCGAATACGTTTCGGAGAGTATCTCGAATTTGTCATCTTCTTTCTCTTCCACCACCATTGGTACATCATTCATCAATTCCTCTGCAATCGCAGGTATACCCTCTACCAACTCATTCAGTACATCCCACGAAATTTCATCACTTTCCATCTCCTTTAACACTTCCTCCATTGCATCGTTTGAATTGATCTCCACCGTTGGAATGTTGCGCACTAACTCCTCAACAACTCGGTCGGAACCAAAGGTGTTGGTTTTGTTTGATTGTGTTGTGTGAGATTCCATTTTCTTGATGAAAATTCTACAACAAATAAAAATACATAAATAAATTATAATAGTTACAATGTAAAATAATTAAAAGAAGTTACAATAAATGGTAATTTTGATATAAACACCTGGATACTTGTTATTTTCACAAAAAGATTAAAATGTAAAATAAAAAAAAAAAAATAAAAATAAGAATAAAAATAAAAATAAGAAAATAAAAATAAAAATAAAAATAAAAAATAACAAAAAAGTAACAAAACAATTTGTACTTACCAAATATTTTAAAAATAACACACACAAAAAAAAAACTAAAAGGTAATTTGATTAAGTCACAATTAAAAATAACTGAAACACTTTACGTTTTTATCAATTTAAACGACTGAATAAAATTGTGGTTTAATCTAATTGTTGTGGTCTTATATAGGCGCAAAACGAGTGATTTGATTTGCGTCAATCAGAAAAAAATCTTAGTCAGCATTGCAACAGAATTGCAATTTCTTTGGAATATTTAAGGCCAAAGGTTATAATAGACGCATACAACATGCGATTTCAATTTACGTCAATCTTCCTCATGAACACTAGATGTTCACAAAATGTAATTTTGATTTACGTCAGCCGAAAAAATTATAGTACAATTTTATTATAAATATATTATAAGAAATAATTCAAAATTTTAATAAATAATTCAAATACAGATTAACTTTACACCACAAACTGATAAAAACATCTAAATATAAAACTAAAGGTCATAAGGTTATCTTTTATCACAACTGGCTCATTAAAATACCGGGACTCACCATCGAAGGCACCGCAAAGTCTGCACGGATGACGTCACAAACGATGGCGGGTGACTCCGACCGGGACTCACCGTCGAAGGCACCGCAAAGTCTGCACGGATGACGTCACAAACGATGGCGGGTGACTCCGACCGGGACTCACCATCGAAGGTCCCGCAAAGTCTGCACGGATGACGTCACAAACGATGGCGGGTGACTCCGACCGGGACTCACCATCGAAGGCCCCGCAAAGTCTGCACGGATGACGTCACAAACGATGGCGGGTGACTCCGACCGGGACTCACCATCAAAGGCCCCGCAACGTCTGCACGGATGACGTCACAAACGATGGCGGGTGACTCCGACCGGGACTCACCGTCGAAGGCCCGCAAAGTCTGCACGGATGACGTCACAAACGATGGCAGATGACTCCGACCGGGACTCACCATCGAAGGCCCCGCAAAGTCTGCACGGGTGACGTCACCGAAGCAGCCTCGCCCCTGAATACATGCAATTTTTTTCACACACATACAACTGCCCCTGCAATATAGGCAATTACATTACCTTGCCAAGTGACCCCATACCTACTCTCATATATTTCAATAAGTTATAATTGTGTCGGTTGATATCAAAGTTGGTAAAATCCAAAATAGGTAAAAAATATTTTTTATGGCAACACGATTAAAATGTTAATATAACACCGGATGCACATTTCAAAAAAGGAAAAATCCATCGTTTTACTGTACTAATTGGTGTCAGAAGTTTGACTTTATATCAAAGTCGGCAACATCCACTCAGAACTTTTTATCAACAATGGCAAAATCCGTTACACCCAATCATGGTGGTGCATTCTTTTAAAAAGGTCAATAGTTTACATATAACGGTAGAAGTGGTACGAGTTGCTTAGCTTGTTTTTATTAAATTTTGTTATTAATTTATTGCTTTGAAATGACTTCTATACCAAAAACTACTGCTGATAAAGCAAGGAAACGAAATAGTTTTACAGCATCTAAAAGGAAGGCGAAAGTGAAGGAAAAATTGTAAGTTAACCAACCCACATTGTCTTGATTGTTTTGTAATAATGTGAGATTGCACTAGGGATGTCACAAATTGTTGCAATATTGTGAAAGTCACTTTGTAACTACATGTTTAGCTATTTCAATTTTTTAAATAGTTTTTGTTCATACTTATTATTTTTTTATAGAACAAGACTCTTTTTATAAATATCTAGTTTTTTATATTAATAGATTTGAGCGTTACTTTATGGTATTCCATATTTGTGAATAATAAACAAATATTACTTTGCAAAATACCACTTTTATTTTTGAAACTGTGTCAATATTGTTTCGAACCGTTAGTTCATTTTCAACCTAATTTTTATTTTTTTATTATGCTTATTTTACTGAGGGCTTGTAATTAGTAACTCGCAATAAATTAGAACAGAATAAAATAATTTTAAGTAATTATTCAATGCAAATTGACCGTGCGTATACAGGTTACTGATGTAATAAGCGCACACTTTTTTTTAGATATTCTGCTCCAGGTTTACCTATAAAACCTACGTGTGGACACAATACAAAAAGCTATAAATGCAGTATGTTAAATTCAAACGACGTTTTCATGTTTTATAGACATTTTTACAGTAATTTTTCTAAAACGGAACAGGATGATTACATATTAAAATATTGTCAAACAAATAAGATACAAAGAAAAAGACCTACAAAGGGTACAAGAAATTCCAGAGAATGTGCCACTAAATACCACGCTTGTAAAGCTCTGAGCAAGCAGTTGGTCCCAATTTGTTTTAAAAGTTTTCTTGGCCTATTGAGGATAAAAAAGGAAGAGTACAAGGTGTACTGAAAAGAAACTTCAGAACTGGTGGAATGGCCAAAGAAACTCGTGGAGGGGATAGAAAAACATTTTCTTTTGCGGCGCGAAAAGAAGCAATAGAAAAGTTTATACAAAAATTTAAACCTATGGAGACGCATTACTGCCGTGGCAAAGACCGCAAACTAGTTATGGGAATAATCACTCTTTTTAGTGAGTTGAATCTTTTGAATCCGCTCACTGTGGTGAATCGATTCAATGAATTGAATCACTCACTCACTTGATACTATTGGCTCAGTTGCTTTTATGAATTGAATCACTCACTCACTCACTACACAACTGATTGGCACAACTTCAAATATGAATCAACAAACCAATACACTCATGTGGTACACTCACTCAAGTGAATGAGTGTTTGGGTAAAATTATTATAACGGAATAAAATTAAAGTTTTTGAAAATTTTAGAAAAAATTACCTGTAGTTGGAACAAAATTTGTACATTAATATATGTACTTAAAATAATAATTAAATAATTAATAATAATTTTATTGTTAAAATTAATGCACGTAACCAACACAAAAAAATTTAAAAAAAGATGCAACATTAAAAATACACAGTTAAAATATAAAAATAGAGTAGAATAAAAAAAATACAGATTGTTAAAAACTACAGTAATATTATGTAAGGACATATCCACTCAATGTTGTTTTGAAGAAAAACTAATTTTTGGAGACCTGATAATCTGATAATAAACGGGCGAATTTTTTTTTTTTTTATTTTTCTTTTTAGGTGCATCGGCTGCCAGGGCCATTAACACCATTTGTAATATTACATAATATTGTATTTAACATTAATTTTGGGCGAATTTTATTTTAAAAACCTGAAGATATTGTAAGATAAAATACATATACATTTTCCTAGAATCACATATTTTAATATCTGTACTTATAGTGTATATAAAATGGGGTATATTTTTTATTTAGATTAAATTACTTTATTACTTTATTAGGCATTTGGCCTAAATTTCATTTAAAATTTGTTTTATGCCTTTTAAAAAAAAAGGGATAATAAAATCTAAAATATTTAGATCTAAAAAAATATCAAGTTTAGTACATATTCGCATATACCTATCATACCTATATAGTAGATATCATTAGTATCATATACGATATACATTAACACGTTACATACCGTTAAACAGATGTTTGTGAAATTTTTGAACAAATCTCTATCTATTGTATAATAAGTAAACTGAAGCAGAGATTGAAAATTGAATAGAATCTTATATGTGTGTCATACACTCTTAAGTGAGTGAGTGAGTGATTTAGTGAGTGAGTGTATCAGTGAGTGTGAACATAATTATATTCTTTCAACTCATGAGTTGACAGAGTCGATTCAATTCTTTTTGACTGATTCAATTCAGTTAGTCACTTGAATGATTCAACTCAATGAATTGAATCACTCACTCACTAGCCATCACTCCCGCAAACGTGTCTACGTATCACCAGATCTGTCAATAAAAAAAAATGTTCAATATGTATATGGACCAGGCACTAGCAGGTTATTCTGTCACATTACCTTATTTCAGGAAAGTGTTCAACAGTTCATTCAACATTGGGTTTGGATCCGTTCGTCAAGATGTATGTTCCACGTGCTTGATGTTGACAGAGAAAATAAAATTAGAGAAAAATGCAGCGAAAAAACAAAAACTTATAGTGATGAAGAGAATTCATTGTCTAAGAGCAAAGGCATTTTTTAATTATTTAAAAGAAGAAAAGGACGGACTGGTGATAATTTCGTTTGACTGTCAAAAAAACTTGCCGATGCCCAAAATACCAGACCAATCCACATATTATTCAAGGCAAATATACCTATATAATTTTACCGTCATTGCTGGGTCATCACATAACAAACTAGAGAAGAACAACATATTTGCGTACGTATGGACTGAGGATATAGCAACAAAATCTTCGAATGAAATTTGCAGTGCTCTATATCATACCTTATCCTTATTACCATTTGACAATGTAACTAGTATTTGACTCATGGCCGATGGGTGCGCCGGGCAGAATAAAAATACTATATTAATAGGCATATTGATGATATGGTTCAGTACTGCTCCACGACAAATAAAAAAAGTTGAAGTCATTTTTCCCGTCACAGGTCATTCTTATATGCCTCCCGACTGAGTGTTTGCTTTAATAGAAAAGAAATCCCGTGTTCATGAAACGATAATAAACCCCGACGAATATAAAAAATATTATACAAGAATATGCTACGATTCGCAATTTGGCTAGTGACGTCCCCATTCACGGTTGGCGTACCGCAGTAAGAAATACAATTAAAACACCTGATAAACTTCATTTCAAAGTAAGTTTAGGGAAGAGAGTCGTAATCAAACGATGAAAAACATCAAGCAATATAGTAGTAAAAGGAGAAATTTCTTACAACAGCGACACCGGTGTTTCTAAAAGTGTATTAGCAAGAGGCAAACGTCTTGAGAATTTAGAACCAGAAAAACTACCTCTTGGTGTTTCAGTTTCTCGACCAAAGCAAACTGACGTAAAGAATCTTCTACAAAAACATTATGGCAATGATTGGGCGAGTTTGGACTCATTGTCATATAACATTATTACAGACAATAATTTACCACAAGTGGACTCTGATGATTGTGAACAGTGTAACATGGAGGAAATGATTGATTGTGTTTAAAATTGTAGTAACTAATATATTTTTTTGTATCACACAAAACTAGCAGTTTCATTTGATTTTCACTTTGAAAAGTTGGCAACCCTACCACTAACATTCAATGACATATTATAGATTAAAACAGGTTACATCCAAGAATGAATTTAATCAAAACAAGTTAAATCCATCCTGATATATCAAAATTGGTTAAATCCAATATACATTTAAGTTTTACACGGATACGAACTCTAATCTGTCAAATAAAATTACACAGCATACTTTTGTTAGCTACATAAAACCTAAATCTAGTCCAGTTAACAATTAGCCTAATAAAAATAATCAATTTCAGAATATTGTTAATTGTGAAAAAATGCTTAGTCAGGATATAATCATTTTTGATGTCAACCGACACAATTGAAGTGACAGTAAAAAAAAAAGAAAAAAGTTCTTATTACCTTATAAAAATACACAGTATTTTAATTACTAATATGTCAGTCGACTCATCAATAAGTATACTGAATTTAGTATTCTTCAATTTGTTAGCTAAATCTTCTTTTTCAGATACGGCAATGACATTTTTAAAAATAGCAGAAGTTCTAGTATTTTTCATTTGAATTTTTTAAGCGATTTGTGAATTAGGAAAGCAACTTTTTAATAATGAACCAAGATGATCCATTATTTTAAATGAAAGATTATGTTCAGCTAAAAAACCACACAACTTTATCTCAGCTTTATGTATGTAGTTGTTAGAGTTATTGTTAATATTTGATTTTGTAAAAGTAGTGATTGGTGTTTGCTTCTTAGTACTGTTAATATTTCGCAAATGAGTTTGACCTTTGGCATGGGTTCGAATCACACATATTTCAGCCTTCATAGAACTTTTACATAAAATACATGTAGCTTTGTAAATATCTGATTTATCTGGAATGAGCCAAGTACAGAAATCACTTTCTGATAACCACTCTTTCCTAAACTTTTGTTTACGTCGAACAATCTTGGTTGATTTCTTGGACGGTGAATCGCAAGAGGTATTTGGAGATCTGTTTTCAATAGATGATTCCATTTTCTTTGTAGCTGTCACTCGTTATATTAAGTTTTTTTATTTATAAATAGTATATTATTTGGTATTTGACTAGTTATATAAATAAATTAATAAACTAAACCTATATTTACCTATGTTTACATTTTTATGCCATTCCAAAAACTGATCAACAATCAACACCTAGGACTAGGATTAAAAAATGACCTACATAACCTACAGACAATTGCTGTAATTTTCATGTTGAGTGAAGTTAAGCGGGTTCTACACGATGCTACGAACGTTCCTTCCAACGTTCGATCGAACGTTTGAGGCAATTAAGTTCGATAGTTGGTGCGACGAATGTATCTGCTACACGGTGAATCGAATGTTTGATCCAATACGAATGATGATGTGTTAGTACTCAGTGGCGAGGCTGTTATCTGTCTGATGTTATCTCTAATATTATACACTGATGTTGTCTCTCTTGTATAATGTGTTGGGACAACGTTTATTCAGTGGACGACGATGTCATCTGTCTGATGTTATCTCTAGTGTTATACACTGATGTTGTCTCTCTTCACATGAACGAGTCGTGCAGCTGCTGAGTCGAACCAACCAACGCAACCAACATTGACTTTCAAACGTTCGAAGCATCCCTTTGACTCGGTGCAAAAATACCGACATCGAACGGGACACGACCAAATGCGAACGTTTGACGCTCGACATTGGACACTCGTAGGTTCGAACAACGGCTACACGATGCTATGAACCATCCAACGTCGAATGTTGGAAGGTGTTCGTAGCATCGTGTAGCAGCGGCTTTAGCTTCATTTATTCTTTGAGACAGGAGCGCTTCCTAGCGATAAACAAACAAAAGTAAAGTAACATTCTATACATATGGGTCATAATATTTTTTGTTTATTCAAAAATAATCAAATTATAGTATGATATATTAGCGTCACATAAGTACTGTTTGTAGTACATAGTACATTAAGATGGATTTATGTAACATGTACTATAATTATGTAAGGTCTGGTATAAAATTTTACGTTTGCATGTGTTATAGTTCTGGAGATTTCTTGATAGGTGAGTGAATGAGTGGGTTTGCCTTTTATATAATAGATATGGTACGATAGCCTTATAGGATTAACATTAATTTTTCAAACACTTATTTATTATTTTATTTGATATAATTATCAGGAACTTCTTTCTTTTTTAACAGTTATTGTTTACTTTACATATTTATAAAATGGAAATTTCGTGTAATCAGTTTACTTATTTAAATCATAGGAGTAGGCTAAAAACAAATCGTACTTTCTCAAAAAAAAAGCTTATTCCAACCTATCAGATTATTACTTTATTCAGACAATTCCGCATTGAAATATACAGTAACTTCATTTTTCATAATTTTGGAATACCGTATACATAATATGTACAGGTGACTTTTTTGAGAGTTTCCTTTTTTTATTACGGCTAAACTACTGATTTAATCCAAAAATTGTCGAAATACGAGTTATAAATACCGACGGGGACAATCGATTGCTATACTCAGGAGCGTTATAGCTCTTATGGTTTTCGAGCTCTGATGCAAATTTATAGTTTTTAAATGAAAACGTATGCTTAAGTTTTTCAAAAATTAGTTTAACCTCAGTATTACTAGTAACACTTGAGTTTCCATTTTTTTCATATTTTTGGGTAATTGCGTCACAGTTTCAAAATTTGTACTCAAGTGATTGCAAATGCTACAGAAATTTACGTTATTTAAAAACATTTTAACATGGCTGATTTTTCAATTGCAGTAATAATGAAAAAAAAGGTTATTACATTTTACATGTATCAAAAATTAAGATTATGAAATAGATCAAATTGCCAAATAAAAATGATAGAAAAGTACAATAATTCTTACGTGCCTAATCAATTTTAAATTATATTTACTGAAAGATTAAAAAATTTTTTTATAACTTTTTTAGGCCAAACATTGTGAAAGGAATAATGTTGACGCATTACTTTGCCTCCCTGAATTATTCAATAAACCAAAAAACAGCGATGATTTAATTAAGTACTTGAAGATTGTCAGTGACGCTGCTCCTCAGACGCCATTATTTTATTATCATTTGCCAATGTGGACTAACGTAACTAGTAAGAAAAAGATCTAAATTACTATATTGTTCGATGAATTTTAATTTTTCATTTTCTTCCAGTAAATATGGCAGAATTTCTAAATAAAGCGTATAAGGTTGTTCCAACACTGTCTGGAATTAAATTTACTTCCACAAACTTAGATGAAGGCGCGGCTTGTTTAAAAGCTGGCGATGGATCTTATACTATATTCCTTGGTGCCGATACGGTAAATATACACACACCGGCATAATTAGCGGAACATAAAAAAATATAAAAACCTATTTATTAAACAAAGTTGGCGGTTTTTTTTCATTTCTACTTAAAATAATATTGAAGTAACGAATCAACTGACTTTCCATAGAATTGTTTTTATTTATTATTGATGCAATTCTTTTCAAGAGGTCTGTCACTTTCGAATTCAAATGCCGTTTCTTCTCAATGTGGTCGAGCTTCAAACTACCGTAATTGAAAAATGGCAAAGACTGTCCCAGGAAACTATAGGTAACATCATGCTGAGTATAGAAAAACGAATGGAAGCTTTGATAAGAGCACGGGGGGAACCAGGCGGGATTAAAACGCTGTGTTTCATTTTCTATTTGTTAAATAATCTTTAACTTAAATTATTCTTAGACGACATAAGATTCCAAAAATTTGCTATTTTATATGGTTACTTGTTTTGTTACCGAAAATAAAAGTATATCGACTTGTGGACATGTAATTTTAAGTGAATAATTAAATAAGATTAATATTTTCTTGAAATTAAATGGTTTGTTTGATTTTTACAGATATTTTTTATGTTCCGCTAATTCTGCCGGTGTATATATATATATATATATATATATATATATATATATATATATATATATATATATATATATATAATCTTTATGGGTATCATGATAAAAATCCAAACTGGGCAAATTTTGGTTTTGTTTTTAATAATATAATAAAATAACTATAATTTGAAAAAATAAATAAAAAAAAACAATGTTAGCCAACAATCGTCTGTTACCTATCTTTATATTTTTCTAATGTAAACTAAACCATGTTGAAACTTGTGAATGAGCTACTTGGAGTACCTGTTATATACATTTTGTTTATATTAAGCAGGTATAATGTTTATATAAAGAAGGTGAGATATACATGTTATTTAAATAATCACAAAGGAAATAGAAATATGTTTACACTATAAATATTTTGAATTAATTTCTATTAATTTATTAATTTCTATTACTGTTGACAATTTATTTATTCGACATTAATTTTTTAAAATTATTTTTAAAGTTAGAATTATATATTAAATGATTAAAAATAGGTCATTTTTAATTTTTACTGATTTGTTCTCAAAAGTTTCCTTAGGCTAATCTTCAAATCCAGAGGAAAATGCTCAGCCTTGTAATGAAATTTATAGCCCTCCAATCCAAAATATTTTATATTGCGATTCTGTTAGGGATTACTTTTTTAGCAGACTCACAGTCTGCTCCTAAAATAGGTAATAATTTTTTACACAGGTTGAACACAAGGTAGTATTTGTTTCAAGCAATAACATAATTTGATTTAATAAAATAGTTTAAAAGTTTATGGTCACTATACACCCTATCGAAAAACATTATGGTTATACGGTAGTTATTTAAATTTTTATAATAATAAATTAATAAACACAAACAAATTTTAGATAATGGCTGGAGCAATAGCCCTTGGTTTTGATTCTGCTATTGCCACAACATTTAACATACTTCCTGCAAAAGGGCAACAAATTTTTGAATATTTGAAAGACAATAATGTAGTCAAAGCTAGAAAAACTCAGGAAAATTTGACACAAATTATTAATGCTGTTACTAAAAATGGTATGTTGTTTTAGTTAAAATTATTTAACGATTTATTAAACTTACTGCATTTTTCACAGGTGATTGGGTTTCTTCTATGAAAACAGCCATGAACCTTCTGTCACCAATTCAAGTTGGAAATGTACGACCACCATTGTTATCATTAAGCGACGATGAAGTAAACCAAATGAAAGATGATTTAAGAAAACTTAATATTTTATAAATTTTTGTCTAAAATTTATTGTTAAATATTTAAGGGGTTATTCAGGGTTGTAGAAATAAAATATCGTAATTTTTTTTCCTGGTATTTTTGTTCCTTATGATCCCAAAAATCGTCAGTTAAAATTTGAAAATGAGATATTGAGGTGTTGTTGAGTTATATATATCTGTATCTATCTATTTATCTACCTATCTATCTATCTATCTACCTATCTATATATATATATATATATATATATATATATATATATATATATATATATATATATATATATATATATATATATATATATATATATATATATATATATATTCCAAGATTATAGGTCTATTACTCTTACTTTAGATTGTGATCTACAAAAGGACTCTTCAAGGTTGAGTAATAAAAAATAGAATTTCACAAAATATAACGACTATGGTACTCGAAAGTCTGATCAAAATTGTCGATTTTTGATCAATAAATTTTTCTTTTGTTAGTAATAATGAACAATCTTAGACATCAAGGAACATCATGTCATGTTAGACGAGTTTAAAAAAGGTACTAATGCAGCTGACGCAACGAGAAATATTTGTAGTCTTTATGGTGACGATGCGCTTTCTAATAGAACTTTTAGAAAGTGGTTTGCTAGCTTTCAAAAGGTTAATTTTTCTTTGAAAGATGAAGCTCCCTTCGGTCGACCTGTGTGTATACTTGTTACATTTCTCGATCAGTAAAAGCAATTTACCGAACTTATATTGTAAAGTTGATCTACTAATCGAGAAAATGTTGCAACAACTAGACGCGCAGGGTCGAGTTTTTGCAATTTTCGAGATCAGTAAAGGCACCTAACGCATCGTGTATTGTATAATATTTTTTGCACGATCAATTTAAAATAATTAAAAAATAAATAACTATATTAAATAAAAAATAAAATTCGGATAATATAGGTTAAATTTATATTTTTATATTATCACATAGAATGCCATGAATAAAGATTTATAAATTTTTATAGCAACTACGAATCTTTGTAGTGACAATTGATAACTATATTTGTAAATAAAAAATTAAGTGTCAATATTGGCGTGAATATTTTTTTGAATTTTCTATTAAAAAAATTGAGGAAAATAGTTTGTTAAACTGTAATATTAGTGAGAATAATGGAATTGATGAAGCTTTAATTGTAGATTAAAATTGGCTGAAAATTTATTCTTGTAAAATGAAAGAAATATTATGAAAATACACAGAAAATTTTAATGATTGAACAACCTTTTGAAATGTCAATAAAATATGAGGACAAATTTATTGCCAAAAATAATAATAACCATACAAACTAGTGAAAATTCTCATATTAATCAATTAATTTTCCTAATTGTTCAAATTGTACTAAACACATTTTTGGACAATTTTCTATTATATGTCCATAAGGGTTTTGTTTTGCTCTAGGAAAGTTATATACATATATGAAGTTCCCCCAGTGTCGAATAAACGACCACATAGTTACTATTATGAATTTCTGGGCGGGGGGGAGGGTAGACTGCCTATATCTAAATATAACCTCTTTCGATTTCCCTAATTATCTTGAAAACTATAGGAGACAGGAAAAAACACTTCATAACACACAACAATTTATTTTCAAAGTGCTTTTGGCTAAGGTGTATAATTTCAGGCTCGGACCCACTGGAGAGGCTGTGCGGTAGATTGTGAGTGAAAAAAAATTTTTTTCATCATGTACCCCTTAAATTGTAATGAAACTTTGTGTAGTAATTAAATGCATTAAGGCACAGTTACTGTATTTTTTTTTGAAGTGGCCATTTAATTGGAACACTATAAAAATAAGAGTGGATCCTTGCTATTATCTTTAACAATGATAATAAATATGTCTAATATTCTCAAAATTGTTTGCCTTCATGTGAATTTGGGATTATCTTCCTATATTCAGTAGTTACCAAGAAAAAAATTTTTGTAATTTTTTATATTTTTCTAGTTACCTCCATAACTACTCAGTTTTGGCCGCTAAAATTGTAGGTATTAATTACTCACAGTCTCACCATATCGCTAATATGGTTCTTAAAAAAATCTGCTTCCGGGGCCGGATCGCCTGTACTTTTACGGCTATACCCTTTGTAACCTGCCTTTTCGAATTTTCAGAACCTTTCTTTTTATTTATAGTTTCAATAACTATGTATTCCTTATGAATTCATTGCATTGTATATTGTATGTATCTATTGTGTTTATTATTTTATATTATATAGTGTTTTTGGTCTAAATGATTTACAGTAGCTAAATGGACAGGAGGTAAATGGTTCATGGAATGCTACTTGTGTAAAATATTGTATCCTCAGTTCCAATTGATATAAATATATGAAAACGTTCAATAAACAAATGTTATACAAAAAAGTTATATTTTTTCCGTCAATCTTAGATTTCGAACTGGCAAATTTCTCTTATAACGTGGATCAACTAATTCAGGTACTAAGCAATCATTGTAAAATTTAATTAGAGGTTCTTTCATTTTTGCCTCTCAAAAACTGAAGCCGGTTTGATATATCCATTTTTTTGGTATCCATATTACAAATACGCAATAACAATGATTAGTACAATCGAATTTCAAGACATATGACTTAACCGTTCCCTTCCCCTACTGATTGTGAGTTGCAATTCTTGGAGTTCCTGTGACGGTCGAAAGAAAATATATTTTTATGTAACTAGCCATAAAAAAAATAATTTTCAAGATTAATTTTACTATGAATCTACTTACTAAAAAAAAAATTATATCCAATTCCACAAAAATTATAAAATAACTTTTACAAACTTTATTTAAATTAAAAAAAAAAATACGTCTTAAATGTTATATTGTTTTCATAATAGCGAACATTAACTTAATAAACTGTAATAACATACTTCAACAATGTATCAGTGACAACAATTCGATTAAAACCTGTTGTAATTATAACAATATATAGGTAAATTCTATGTTAGTAAAACTCACTTAAGGTACCATCACATTGTAGAATTTTGGAAAAATAATTTTTTTAGGTCTTATCTTAAAGTACATACAGTTATGCATGTTCTCTCAAAATTTCAAATTGAAATTCGAATTATTACGGTCGCTACGACCACGGATCACTGGATTCAGTTTAAATACAAAATTCTGTGGATCCATAGGGGTCTTTTGGCGGTCAAAAATCAATTATTATCACTACAGTATCACATTTTTGTTGAAACAATGATTTGAAACAATTTCGAGACAAACTTTAAACGTATTTGCCTCTAAATGCTCTTTTTAAAAACGGTATACCCACTCTGAGAGGGGATGTTTCCAAACTATAAGTTTGAAATTTTGACAGAATATTCTTTATTCCATTCTCATGTACCTATGGAAGCTTTTGTTTAGAAAATCTTCCTATTTTTTCACAGGTAAGAACTGGCCTAAATTTTGTACTCTTTATTCAAATCTCCGCGCCGCTTCAGATTTAAAAAAAAAACCTCCAAAGGTACATAACGGCTTACCTACAGATTGATAATCTATTTGATTTTTTTTCAAATGAAAACTACGGCCACAATTGTGGGCACCAATAGTCGCTCTTTTTTGAAGACACTTTTTTCAAAAAATTATAATAATTATCAAAAATAAATAAAAATGAATAAAAAAAAATATTTTTGTATTGTTAAATAGTGGTATTAATCGTAAAAAAATTCATCCCTATTCCCCCATTCTATCCATCCGAAGAAAATTGCGAAAATTAACTATTTTTTGGCCGGTCACACTGTGACGGTACCTTAAGTATAGGTACACCACGTATAGATTGTTTATTCTGGATAGCATATACGTCATAGCTTTCCTTGTCTATTTTTCGTCTTCCTCTACTTTCTGAACATTTTTGCAATAATGACCCTTAAGTAAAAAAACATAAGATCCTTGCAGCTAAATATTTATATTCTTTTTTATATGACATCATAATCCCTGCATGTTTTTATTATCTACGACATACGTTTAAGTAATTACTTCGTAATTAGTTGAAAGGAGATGTCTAATATTTTCAATAAAGTAGCTAAGAAAAGTTTTTATTAAAATAAACGCCCAGTGTTTCCTCCCTCTTTGTTATTAATGACACGCCCTTTGAAAACCTAAACAACTCGTCAAAGGTAAGTTGTATTTGTGCAAACAGTGTTCCGTACAATCAGTTGTTTTTATAAATTTGATATAATAGTATATGAAAGTGGCTGAAATATTTTTTCTAATGAATACATTTTGTTTCTAAAACAAACCATATTTTTCGGTTTCAACATGATGGTATCGTTATTTTGGTCTATTTACCTTTATCACAAACGCACAGTGATATTTACTGAATGGAGTAAATGTACTAAGAAACTCTGTTTTTTCTTTTTTTCAATAATAATTTTTAGCAGTACTATTAATTATAAAAATTGTATTAGATAATATTGCAAGTCAGAAAATTATTTAAATATTATTGTGAATTTCTTTGAATAGATTGAATTTGCTTTATTTCTCTGGATACCTAACAAAATTTTACAAATAATATTATTATAGATAATATTTAGATACAGATTGTAATATACAAATAACCCAGACATTAAGTTACTGAAATCAGATTACCAAAAAAAGTATATTAGAGCTATTAAATTAGCAAAAAGGCAAGCAAATTCTCAATACGTTTCAGAAGCTGTAAATAAAACAAAAGCCATTTGGGAGATCATAAATACAGAATTGGGAAAGGGAAAAGGAACAAATCAGCAGTATCCTGATAATATTTCGCCAGAAATTTTAAATGATTTTTTCATAAATATGGGTGACAATATAACAAAAAATTTATCATACAAACAAACAAATAATTTTGATTTATTGACAAAGGTGAATTCACCGGTAAATTCATTTTTTATTCAACCGACGACATTTGAAGAAATAGAAAATTGCATTGAAGCATTAAAAAATTCGAAAAGTACAGACGTCTTTGGATTCAGAACTGACATTTTAAAATGTATTAAAGAGGTTATTTCTAGACCCTTAGCATTTGTAATAAATACATGTATAAAGGAAGGCTATTTCCCTGAAGAGCTAAAAACAGGACAAGTAATTCCTATATTTAAAAAAGGCAAAGTAACCGACATGAACAATTATCGACCAATTGCCTTACTGCCAATACTATCAAAAGTATACGAAAGTTTATTAAAGAACAGACTGGTGGCTTTTATGGAAAAAAATAAATTATTCTCAGAAAATCAGTATGGATACCGGGAAAATAGATCTGCAGTGAATGCAGTATCTTGTATTATGGAGAAAGTTTTTGAGACTATCGATGAAGACAACGTAGCATCAGTTACTTTACTGGATCTCACCAAAGCTTTCGATTGCGTACATCATCAAATGCTATTACAAAAGCTTTCTCACTATGGTATTAGAGGCATCACTTTACAATTATTTGAATCTTACTTAAACGGTAGACAACAACTTGTAACCATAAACGGAGTTAATTCTAGTCTACAAACGCAAAAATATGGTGTACCACAGGGATCCATACTGGGACCGATCCTTTTCCTTGTTTATGTTAATGACCTCCCAAATAATCTAACAAACTCGTTAACTTGTCTTTTTGCGGATGATACAAGCTTCTTAACTGTAGCGAAAAATCCTGACTTGCTTATAGAAAAAACAAATTACATACTTAAACAAGCTGATGACTGGTTTTCCAGCAATTTGTTACAAATGAACCAAAGTAAAACGCAAACAATAACCTTTAACCAAAAAAATAATAGTAATAATTCTTCCGTAACGTTTCTAGGTATCAAAATTGATTCTGAATTGAGATGGAATGATCATATTGGTTACTTGGCAAAGAAATTAAATCGCGTTTATTACCAAATACAAAGACTGTCCAAAAGTGTAGATCAAAATGTACTTAAAACAGTATACTATAGCCATTTTTACAGTATGGTCACCTATGGCATAACATTATGGGGTATGTCAAACACTGTGGACAAAATATTTAAAATCCAAAAAAAAATAGTGCGTTGTGTTGCTCATGTTCCACCGAGACATTCATCCAAAGAATTGTTTAAACATTTAGAAATGTTAACATTGCCATGTATCTTTGTGTACAATATATTACAATATATTCATGAAAACAAACAAGTTTTATGTACACACTCGAATGTACATAAGTATAATACTAGACATAAGGACAATTTTTGTATACCATATCATAGATTAAGAAAGTCACAACAACCAATTAATTATACAGGTCTTATTCTTTATAATAAATTACCAGAAGATGTGAAGAACTTATCATCGAACGGTTTTAAAAAACAAGTCAAAGATGCATTATTGAAGAAAGCATACTATACGGTACATGAGTGTCTTGCTAATGATATTTTTAACATGTAAATTTCTATTTTTTGTATTGACGTACTCAAAAAATTTTGTAAATTTTATAGAGGAAATAAATTATTATTATTATTATTATTATTATATTTTGCCCGTACAGATTTATCTGCTATTCCTTACTTCTTTAATTTCTAAAACTCACTTTATAAAAAAATTACCAAAACAACATAGATACTGTTAATGAAATTGATCAACAACATCTTTATTAAAGCAAAATATGTCACCAACTTTTATTTTTATATACTAAGAAAATTGTACAAGGAAATTCAGTCCTGATAATTTTCGCTTAATCTACACCCCATTCTTAATGTTCATGAATTTTTTCAGATTTTTCTGAGCAACCCTTCTGATAATAGGGGTTGGGAACAGCAATTTTTATGATTTACGTTCTCTCCCCTAAAAAAGGACGAAAAGTATGTAGTTAGGTACATATATTACTGAATTCGTACTTTAATAGGCTTCCGTTTGATACTCTACTCCAGGGGTTCTCAACCTTTTAGACTCTGAGCCTCCCTGCATACTTTGGTGTGAGGTCACGCCTCCCTTTATGGATTAAGTTAATTTAGACTTATATATGACAAATTTACTTACATCATGTTTGAGTAAAATGACTTTGAACTTAGGCTAGACATACTCTGGTAAGGAATATAAAATTATATTTCTTCAAATACAAATTTTTATTACACAAATCATCGAAAAAATCACAAGTCAGCTAGTTTCTCACGCCTGGCCGGACGCGCACTTACATTTTATTGACTTAATAGCTATAAAGAAATTTCAATGATTGTGTGTTTGTGTCCAGCATCAAATTCAAATTTTTGTTGTTGTAAATATACATGCAAAAACAACTGTTTCAAAAACTACAAACTTATTTAATTTTTTTTAATTTGTTGACGCCTCCCCTGGAATTCTTCCACGCCCCCTCAGGGGGGCGCGCCCCCTGGGTTGAGAACCGCTGCTCTACTCAATGCTCTTTGGGAAAAATTTTGTTTTTACTTTCCAGGTTATCCTCTAAAATTAATTCTCAGAATCGAAATTCAATTTCACATCTGTAATCTGCCATCACACCCAATCTCTGTGCTAAGTTTCAAATTTTCGCGTCGAGTGATTTCAGAGAAAATTGCTTATGACACCCTAACAAATGTTCCGTTTTGCCAATTTTGGTACGGAATACTATAAAAGATACATTATTTATTAAATATGTTCTAAGATTTTTTATATGCCAGTAACTTTGGGCCAGGTGTCAGGTATGAGAGCAGATGTGTTTGAACATAATAGATTATTTTATTAGGTACTCAATTACAGAGCGAGAGCCTAGCTTTAAAAAAATATATAGGACAAATTTTATCATAGCGAAAAAAAAAATAGTACAAAACCTTTTATTAACAAGTAAACGCGATAAAAAATGAAACGAAAATTTTTATTGGTAATTTTAACTGATTTCAAAACTATAATAAAAAGATATTCAGTTATAAATTAAACTTATTTTATTCGTCAAATTGTCTTACCATATTACATTTAAGTTCTGTATTTTTTCTGAGTTTTGTATATTATACAACTCAAATTTGTTGCAATAATAATAATAATAATAATAATAATAATAATAACACTTTATTCAAAAACCATTATTAACATGGACAGAACAAGTCAAGTTGTAACACTGAATACATATATATAAGTATCTTAAAATAAACAACATAATTAATAACAAGAAAAGTAAAAAATAACATTATTGATTACTGATAGCTGACAACAGATTTATAGTACATATTGGTAATTAGTAATTACAGGATTATACAATAGATGGTACCCATAAACAACAGATACACCAATTGTAAGCTTTTGGATTAGAGACCACGAAATCAGTGGTTCTCAACATTGTATTATTAATTTAGGTCAATGTTATAGAATGCACAGTCGATTAGATATTCTTTAAGTTGTTTTTTGAATTGTAGAATAGGCAATTTTTTCAACTCATTAGGCACAATCTTGTTATAAACCCGCGGTAGCATATCACATATGTTTCTAAAGATGTATTCCTTAACCGTCTGTGGCGTGTAAAGCTGCTTGGCCCCCCTAGTGTCATAATAATAATAATAATAATAATAATAATAATAATAATAATATTTATTTATTGTGTAGACCCAAGAAATAGGATACAATACGTCATATAACAATTAAATAATAATACAATTAACAATAATTATAGTAAGTCATTTATACTATATGGTACACTTTCAATTAAATGGAGTTTTAACAGTTTTTTAAATTTATTTTTATTTTTCTCATTTCTAATATGAGGTGGTAATTTCCTAAAAATTAAATGTCCGGTATATACTGGTGATTTTTCATAAAAACTAGTATTATGTACTATTGTTGTCTGTGAATATCTTGTATTGTAATGTTTCTCATCCGTGACGTCAAAGTGATTATATTCGTTCATTATTTTAAGCAACTCAAAGGCATATATTGCGTAAAATGTAAAAATTTTATTTTCCAAAAAAATTGGCTTGCAGGACTCTAATCTCTTTAAATCATACATTATTCGTAATATACGTTTCTGAATAATAAAAGCACGTCTGCTCTCAGATGATCTACCCCAGTTTATTACTCCATATTTAAGACTTGAGTAAACAAAGGCATTATAGATAACAAGTAATTTTGCTGGTTCGAAAAAGTCCTTTAGCTGTTTTATTTGGAAGTAATATTTGTTCAGCTTTTTACAAACTTCGGATACTTGTGTTGTCCATTTAAGGGTATCATCAATATAGATACCTAGTATTTTTGAGTACCTTGTTATTTTTATTTCAAATGGAAGATTCAGTGATACGATTGCTTCTCTTATTTTAAAATTGAGACATGTAGTCTAGGTATGTACATAGGTATGTACATCACACATTTGAGGAAATAAATTAGAATACTTTTTCGCGAAAATCGCTACTTCATAGTAATAGATTGATGGTAGCGTCAGTATTTTATGTTTTTTGAAAAATGGCACGCATGTATCTGTCTGCCGTAAATTAAAGATTGCTCTTATACACTTTTTCTGTAATAAAAATATTTGGCTACTGTTGACTGAATTTCCCCAAAATATCACACCATATCTAAGCGAAGAGTATACAAAGGCGTAATAGGCTTGTAGAGCTGTTTCTATGTCAACTAGTGTGGACAACTGTCTTAAAAGGAATACATATTTAGTTATTTTATTTCTTAAGAAATCAATGTGAGGTTTCCAATTTAATTGACTATCCAACTGAATCCCCAAAAATTTGCAATAATCCACAGTTTTTAGCTCTTCCCCCTGTATATTAATTTTCAGTATTCTGTCTTGGTTATTTTTAGTATATTGTAGGATATTTGTTTTTTTTATGTTCGAACTAAGAGAGTTAGCACTAAACCAACTCTCCAATTTATTGAATGCGTCCTTTAATGATTCGACTGCATTCTGAAGAGTGGATTCACTAATGATCAAGTTTGTGTCGTCAGCAAACTGCGTTATATTATAAGTTATATTATTTGGCAAATCATTCACATATACTAAAAAGAGCAAAGGCCCAAGTACACTCCCTTGTGGTATCCCTCTTTTTAGATGGATTGTGCTGGATTGATAGCCATCAATATTAACGCTTTGTGTCCGTTCCTGCAGATATGATTGGAACCATTTTAATGCTATTCCTCGGACTCCATATTTACTAAGTTTGTACAATAATAAATCGTGATCAACACAATCATAGGCTTTACTTAAGTCCGCAAATAGGGAAAATACTTTTTCATTTTTACTTAAATTATAGATAATTGATTTAATTGTGTTGAATATTGCTGACTCAGTATTTTGGTTAGGTATGAATCCAAATTGTTTATTGTTAAGGATTCCAAACTTTTGCAAGTAATTCATAAGTCTAGAATACACAGCTCTTTCAAATACCTTTGATATGTTCGAGATAAGTGAAATTGGTCTATAATTATTCGCTCTTGTAGGGTCTCCATTTTTGAATATTGGCTTAACTGTAGATTTTTTCAATAAGGATGGATACCAACCATTAGTGAAGGACACATTCAAAATGTGTGCTAATGGTAGGGACATATAAATGGCACTAGATTTCAAAACTTTTATTGGCACTTCGTCCGGGCCACATGAATTAGTATTTTTCTGCATATGAATAAGATTGCATATTTCGGTAGTATCAGTTGGATAAAAGAAAAATGAGCACTGCTGGTCGTTCAAATTAATACTATTATAGTTTGGTTCCGGCAGGTTTAAATTCTCTGTTATATTAGCAAAATAGTCATTAAAAATTTTTGCGATTTCTTGTTTATTTTGAATCAGTTGGTTATTATGTGACAATAGTATGTCAGGCTTGTTTTTATTTGTACCAGCTGTGTTTTTTATTATTTGCCACGCTGATTTTATAAAATTATTGCTATTATATAAATGATTTTTGTTAGCAATCTTTTTAGCTTCAATTACTTTATGTTTTAATGACTTTTTGCATAAATTATAATTATCTTTCAATTGCATATTGTGTGGAAATTCCTGAGTTAACTTGTGTATTGTGTTTTTTAGTGTTGACATTTGAATAATTTCGTCTGTCACCCAGTTGTGCTCATTTTTCTTATTGTGGTTTGTTTTTTTAATAATTTTAAGTGGGAAACACAGTGATATGTGATAGTTCAGAATTTCTTGAAATAGATTATATGCTCTATCTGGATCACTTTCGTTCAGGACCGTCAACCAAGATTCATTTGAAATAAGGTATGTAAACAATGTAATATTATTTTTACTAAAAGTTCTTCGATATTCAGTTGTTATATTATTTATTTGAATCATCGGGTTGATAGTTATTGACTGAGCATAGTGATCCGAGATGTCGCTCTGTAGTATTTGTGCATTGTAACTGTCTATTTGATTATTTACCAATATGTTATCGAGACACGTACCCTTATGACTTGATTGCCTTGTAATTCCACTGATTGTAGTCTCCAATCCAAACTCATTCAAAATTTCGATAAATGATTTGGTGTTTCCATTGTCTAGGTCCAAAATATTAATGTTAAAATCACCACAAATGATTAATTTATATGTATGTCGATTTGCAATTGTTTCTAGAAGATTCCCAAATTGCTCAAGAAACACATTAATATTCCCTGTAGGTGATCTGTACACGCATACAACAATCATTTTAAATTTCTTTAAATCTATCGCAGTCACTTCAAAATGAAATTCTTTTGCAAACTCATCTGTATTGATTATTCTAAATTCGTACCCGTTTCTAACATATATGCTACATCCCCCATTTTTAGCCGTTTTTCTACTGTATTGCACTGCAAGTTCATAGTTGTCGAGTTGTATTTTTTCATCCATTTTACACCAGTGTTCTGTAATGCATAACACATGGAATATGTTGTCATTTTCCATTAGTGCTAATTCTATCTCCAAGTGTTTATTCTTGAGGCACTGGACATTATGGTGGTAAATATTTACTTCTTGTTTATTTTTAATATGTTTGGTTATGACTTCTTTGTCAGTGTGGCTGGTGGAGGAAAATTTATTTTTGGTTTCCTGAATTCCCTAATTATTGCGTTACGGGGCCACAACTGAGCATCCATAGCACTTTCGAACAATTCAGCTGGAATAGCCACTTTGAATGCCGCAACCTCGGTCGACTGTATTTGTAATTTTGAGCAGCTTATGGGTCTTATATTTATGTCATTACAGTATTCTAGTACATCATCCTCCGTAGTGTTTTTGTCAAGACGTGAAATAAAAATCCAACGTCTAGCTTCAACAGTTTGAATCTTAGTGCCTAGTTTAGCACCTGTTAGTGTAGGCCTTTTGTGTTCCTTCTTATTCCCACGTTTGTACTGGACAATCTTGAACTCTTCTGTCGGCTCCGATACCTGCTCCTCACTATGTAAAGTTGTCACCGTTTCATCACGTGGATCAATCCGTTTAGATGTCTCAGGAACATTTTTGATTGGAGAAACACTAGTATGTTGAGTCACACGTCCAACACCCTCAACCACCTGGGAAAGGGATCTTGTGATAACGCGGTTTCTCTCTCCTCCGTCCTCGGGAATAGATGCCTTGGGCTTTTTTGATGTTTGTTGCGGTGGATTATGTATGGTGGTTTTCTCAATGTTATTTTGTGTTTCTGTATTTTGTTTTTGTGTTTCTTTTAAATTTTTGATTTCTGCACCTTGTGTTTCAATAATAGTTAACTGCTGTTGTAACATTTCTTTGCAACTTTTTATTTCCATCGTTAGTTCACTGATTTTTTGTAATACTATATCGTTATATGATGACATGTCATTGTTAGTGGATTCTTTGTTTACACATATGTTACAGAACCATTTGATATTCACGTTGTTTTCTATAAACTTTAATTCTGTAGGTTTAAAATTTGAACATTCATAATGAATATTAACATTGCAGGATGAATTTTTACACTTTAAAACTTTTATATTATTTTTTTCAATTTTTAAGCGACACACATTACATACAACGTCGGCCATCTTGGCAATGTTAAATTAATCCGTAGAAAAAATTTAAAAAATCAGTAGACATTGTTTAAAGTTTCGGATTGTTAAATAATTGAAGAGGTGGATTCCAAAACGCGCTAAGTCACTTTTTGCAATTTTTCAGGAAATGTAAAAAACTATCTAGGTAGGCAAATGTAGTAATCTGTTTAAATTATTTTCAAGTTCTTAGATAATAATTTTTTAATTAAACTGAAAGGACTCAATTTAACTGAGGGGATATCATACATCGAATACAGACGGATACCGACTGTTCGGATCAATATATTGTATCTTTATTTAGATGAGAGCGATTCTACTCTTTGTTTCGTATTAATTAGATGTTCAACATCGGGATAGTAGACAAAGAAAACATTCTTTTCTCAAATTTGGTTCCCACTAAATATACGTTTGACCAAGATCTTATAAGGAAAATATACACTGGCAGAAAGGAAAAATTTTCCACAACTGAACAACTACAGGTTGGTATTGTCATATTTACCCCAACAGAAAGTAACCTGCCTGTACCGGAAATGAAATTTGCCCGAGCAGGATGTTTCTAGGAACCACTTTTGTCATTGTTTAAACTACACTTTTAGTTTTATTGATAAAGAAATCAGCTACATTCTTTTATATTGGGGTTTTGGACTATTAATTATTGGGATTAGCCTAGCTTGCAAACTAATATAGGGTATAGGAAAAAACCAGACCAGAGGTTTCTGTCTATGTAAAATAGGTATTTTTTTATTATTAGTGTAATATATTTGATGCCTCAGATACAATTCTCTAAAAATTAGTCCAAAATATATTAATTCTTATTAGTCTTTATCTGAAAATCTAGTTATTTAATATTAAATTGCTCCCTTCTGGTAGATACAGTTTATGAATTTTAGGACAGTTCAGCGCCGGATAAAGGGGCGGGCAGGCCGGGCGCCCTCAGGGTCGGATCTAGTGGGGTAGCCGGGACATGTGCCCCGGACGGCAGGTCTTGAGGGGCGCCAAAATTAGGTATGATAAGTTTTTTTTTGCTCTTCACTTGTTTTTAAGAGGGAAAAAGAAATCTTTTTTTCTACAGGGGCGCCATTTTTTTACCCTACCCCGGGCGCCACTTAGGCTAGGTCCGGCCCTGGGACAGTTTGTTGTACAAATTTTATTTTACACTTACACAATTTTAAATTGTGATAATTACATACTAAACTTAACTGTGAACATTATTAGTTTACATATAACACCTTTACAGATATGCAGTCTGAGAGATTCCTATGTCATGGCTCATCAGACTCATATCAGCTTCTTTCAGTAAAGTCCCTTTAAAAGGGTTATCTAAAGACGTGATAAATAATCTGTAAGTAATCAGTAAAATAATCTTACTGACTATGTATTTACGTAGTGTGAGAACCACTCAAAAAGAAAATTTTTAATTTTATGTCTCTGCTTAAGTTATGCAAAATTCCATAAATGAAATAGGTGATCCAAGAGTGGTTCCACAGTTTAGGGCTTCAGTGAATCACGTGACCCAATTAAAGGGGTAATTAAGTATTACAAAATGTTAAGTTAATATTGAAATGCATCAAAAGAAGTTTTAGCAGGTCACTTTAAAAATAAATTTATTTTATAACAAAAAAAAAAAAAAAAAAACTCACATATAGCCATTAGTAATCACAACTGACAAGTTTTCAAGTTTTTGGCATTTAAGCAACGGAATAAAAAATTTTTTCAGGTAAATGTTCTTATTACTAGGAGAAAAGATTTTGGTTTCTATCATTGCCACATCAGTGAACTTTAATTGAAGCAGACAAATTTTTTTCCCTTTCAGTTATGGTAATTCCCGAAAAAATTGCTTAATGTTGATTATATTTATTCTAATTTAGGTTATAGATTTTTTTCCTCTGAAAAGAGTCCTATAGTTATAAGTCCTGTAGTTAATAAGTTCTACCGTTGTAAACAATGATATATAGAGAGAAATTTTTATTTATAAGATTACTGTATAAGAAAGTCATGTACAGATGTAGTATCTAAAACTAGTAAAAGAAGCGTGTAATTAAGGTTTCTAACAAATTTTAGGCAAATACCTATTCAAACTCTGTTTTTATTTTTGTATAAAATTTGTATAATTTTTTTTCTTGTACCCTTCCTTGATAATTTTTTTTTCACAAATGGAAGATACATAAATCATTTCAAAGTAAACATGAGGGGAAAATATAATACTTTGATTGTAAATATAGCAATCTAATTAACATAAAAATGGGCGTATTGTTTGTTAAGCTTTTTTTTTAGTTATCGCAATAAAAATTGTATGCATTTCTTTCCAACTAATTTAAAATTAATTAAAAATCGTTTAGCGTGAATAACTACATTTTAAAATATTTATGACGTCATACGAAAACAGATAGATATATTTAACAATATATACCAAATGTACCTATTACAAAAAGGCTATTATTGCCATAAATCAAAAAAATTAAAGAAGATAAGAAAAGTTGTGCAAAACAGAGAAAGAAAATTTATTACGTGTATGTTGTCCAGAATAAACAAATTTTACACGGTGTGCACGGACAGTCCATGATCAAACCAGTCAGTGACGCGAACACAATCGCAAACTTAAAAAAAAAGCCATGTACGTGTGTAAGCGACGTGTTGACTCCCCGCTCTCACTTGATTTGTTTGTCGCATTTCTTGTAATGCGCATGTTTTGGAGTTCTGCTGTAACTTCAAGTTGTTCTTGAACCTGATAATAATACTTATATTGTTTTTAATTCTCTATTCCCGTCTACAAGACCGAAAAATATAATTTTTCTTATTAATTATGGTTTCTTCCGAAGTTTTATATTTGCAGCTTTATATGGACACATTATTTCAATTATTTCATGATCGTCAATAAGGCCATCAAGGCTAGAACCAAGGAAAGGGTAATTAGGATGCAGGAATAGACCAACAGGTTCTACTTTTACTTGTTTTTAAATTTCGAAATCCCGGATAGATAATGGTTCTTTGTCTTGTCCCCAACGAGTAGCCCGAGAACCATTGAAATTTAAATATAAAATTAATTTTACTATAGATTTACACGACGTTGGCGTCGTTGGGCGCATTTTACCAATTTGACCAAAACGAATGCTGTCAAACGTCTGCTTCTCTCTTTAATCCATAATTCATTTTTATTTTGTCCCACCGTACTTGGTTGCAAAGTATCGATGTCATTCTTGTTTAGATAAATATCTTCTAAAAATTTAATTTTTTCTAACTCAAATACCTCGTCGGTCATATCAGGAATTTCAGTTTCGTCCTCTCTTATATCACCGTAATTTTCATCAGGGCCACTATAAATTTTTCTCCTTTTTTATGTTTTTAAATTCTAATTGTGTTTTTCTTTTTCGACTTTCTCTGTTTAAAAATATTCCAGTGTGCTTACTGGGGGTTTTAATTGTGAGTGTTTCGTAAATTTTATTAATATACATGGAACCTTCGTTGTAAGATAAAACTGCGGCATGACATCGTGAATAGCATGTCTAATTTTCATACCTTGAGACTTGAGATCTTATCGTAGATAGTTAGATATTAATACTGACAATTTTAAGAGCACTGTAATTTTGAGATCCCAGGGCTCTGGTCTCTGGAGAATATTTCTGAATTCACATTAATTTATTTCGGAATCTCAATAATATTTTAGGAAAAATTTGGATAAGATCCCTTTGATCGTTTATTTGAAGTGTTTTTTGAGTCCGTAAAAGCGTACGGGGGAATTTTAGCCTCATGTCAGAATCTCAGTTCTATTCGAGAAAAGTTTGGTCAAGATCTGTCCAGCCATTTAAGTTTCTTTGGAGAACCAAAAATTATAGTCATATACATATCTATATGTTCGTATGTTATATGCCATTATTTTTTTTAAGGTTCCGAAGAAAGTCCTATTGTTTTAAACCCCCAAAAGAAATCTCCCGGAACTATAATAAAAAATTGTTTTGAGGTCCTTAGAAATCGAAAATAATATTCACTAAAATTTATATATTATATTTGTATTTAGTCCCACACCGTTGGACAAGTTCGTTAGCCAGCCATGTCGGATGCCTGGAACATGGTTTTTTTGGTCATTTTTCGTGAAAAAATTAGATTTTTGCCAAAATTGTCTCAAGTTAAAAAATTTTTGCGACATTTATTTACACCATTAGAAAGAGGAGGAAAAATCACTTAGAAGGGTGAAAAATCACCGAAAATCGGATTTTTATAAACGAAAATTCGCTATGTTTTGCAGGATGCTGGGACAGGGGTATTTTTATTTTTGCCAGCTGAAATAGGTATTTGCACTTATTTTTTTTCTTTTTTGCTGAGAGGTATAAATGATCCTTTTTCTCCTTTCGCCCAACCATTACTGATGTAAATAAATTACTGCAAAGAATAAAATAAATACAATTTTATTCGTTTTATTTTTCTTACCTGTTATTTTCAAATCTATGTGAAAAACAATTTTATTCAAAATAAAGAGTAACCGAATATATTGTACTTATACCACAATGAAACAACTACAAAATCACTAATTTTAAAAATTAAAATTATCAACAATCAGAATACAACATATGTGTTTTTATAAGTAGTACCATATAAATGTAAAATATATTATGAATTTTTACAGTAAATTTACCAAGAAAAAGCCTGTCAAAATGCAAAAATTTACATACAAGATTTTTCTTTTGGAAGTTGTTCAGAGATGTTTTGTGAGTATAAATAGCAATTGGCGGGATGGTGGAGGTTGTGCTTCAGCCGCCATATTGGAAAATGTTGTTTTCAAATAATCGCCAATATCTCGCAAACTATCAGTCTTACAAGTAACATGGTAAGAACCTGTTTTATCAGAAATTCAATTTCATACAATTTTTGTTTGAAGCATTTTTCCGTGAAATTAATATTTTTCAAGACATCGAAAATTTAATCTTTGTGAAAATTCGTTGTAGTTGTTTTTGTCTCATATCTCCTCAGATGTGAAAAATATTCTGAAAATAGTTATTATAAAACTTGTTGAGCATAAAATTCTCTACAAATTTTATTTAAAGCTTTTTTAAATAGAACTAACAAGTAAAGGTCTTGAAGTGATAATTCCCGATTTTGATGAAATTTGGTAGGTGTGTAGAACACAAAAAAATAACAGACACGTATTTTTCTTTATCTGCCAAAAACGCCATTTAAGGGGTGAAATCCACCCCCAAAGTTGGGGTAAAAATTTAATTTTGTCAAATTACTCGAAAACTATAACAGATAGAAAAAAAGTTTAAATTGACACAACCCTTCATTTTTAAAGGTCTTCCTATTGATGTACTCAAATCCAGGGTCGGACCTACTGGAGGGGCCTTGACTATAAAATTGGGGGTAAAATTTGAAATAGGGTGAATATGGTTGGACCAATCAAAATATTGATATCAAATATGAAAACTACATCAAAAATACTAGTTTACCTGTTTTTGCTAAAAGCCGTTATGTTAAAGTTAAAAGCTCAAATATTAATATAAAATCTTACATGTGCACTCAAAATTTTACTTATAATATCTTTAAAAATAACTTTTTAAATCGTTTTTATTTATTGTATTTATACCTACAATTAATATTTAAACAAAAATATTGGATAAAATTTTATTATAATGTTATTCGTGCACTTTTTTGAAATATTTTATCGGTAGAGGCAAAATTTAAATTGACGTAGCATATAATTGTTTTAGAGCTTGAAAAATATACAGGGATATTAACCTATTGCCATATATGAATCCAGGATCGTAGTTATTAGCGGGTTTTCTATTATTAGTGTCGAATTTAATTATTTTATAAACAGCATATATATAAATATTTTATACATATTATACAATTTAATATATACATAGTACCTAACAAATTTCATTTTACAGTATAAATTATTCTTTTTCAGCATTTCTATCCAGCATTTTTATTAACTAGTAAAATAGTACTCTAAAGGACATGTAATATTACACGATCACTATTAAAAATATAAAAGGTTTCATTCTAAAAGTATTACTCGCATATCTGTGAAATAATTATGATCTGAACAGAATTCACCAATACCGGGAAATCAAAAGTACGTTGTGCTAAAAATTAGATACAGTAAATATTTCATTTTTTCAATAACCTCCTACGCTTCGATATTTTAAGCGCATGAAAACGTACAGCACATAGGCTATACGTACTTGCCAACAAAAGAAGAAACACATATTTTAAAGGAGCTACTCAACCCATTTCCTTTTGTTGTCAAGTAAATATCGTTAGTATCAGCGTAAGAGACATATTTTTTCAAATAATAGAAGTTGTACTGATTACTTATTTATCCCATTTGTTCTGCAAATGATGAAACTATATATATCGCAGTGCAAATTTTATCAAAAAATTTTACTGACGACCCGCTAATAACTACGATCCTGGATTCATATATGGCAATAGGTTAATATCTCTGTATATTTTTTTTAAGCTCTAAAACAATTATATGCTACGTCAATTTAAATTTTGCCTCTACCGATAAAATATTTCAAAATATTTAAAATATTTCAACAGTTTCCAATATTAACTAGAGCTACCGGAACTTATATAGAGCCCTTAATTTTGCACGAATAACATTATAATAAAATTTTATCCAATATTTTTGTTCAAATATTAATTGTAGGTATAAATACAATAAATAAAAACGATTTAAAAATTTATTTTTAAAGATATTATAAGTAAAATATTGAGTGCACATGTAAGATTTTAGATTAATATTTGAGCTTTTAACTTTAACGTAAAGGCTTTTAGCAAAAACAGGTAAACTAGTATTTTTGATGTAGTTTTCATATTTGATATCAATATTTTGGTTGGTCCAACCGTATTCACACTATTTCAAATTTTACCCCCAATTTTATAGTCAAGGCCCCTCCAGTAGGTCCGACCCTGGATTTGAGTACATCAATGGGAAGACCTTTAAAAATGAAGGGTTGTGTTAATTTAGACTTTTTTTCTATCTGTTATAGTTTTCGGGTAATTTGACAAAATTAAATTTTTACCCCAAATTTGGGGGTGGATTTCACCCCTTAAATGGCGTTTTTGGCAGATAAAGAAAAATACGTGTCTGTTATTTTTTTGTGTTCTACACACCTACCAAGTTTCATCAAAATCGGGAATTATCACTTCAAGACCTTTACTTGTAAGAGCTCAGAAGCTATAGACATCTAAACGTCAAAATCACGTGCAATTGTCAGTAAGTCTGTATTGTTAACACACTTATGAGATATGCAGCACTAATAATTTGGTTTGCAAAATTTTCTCCTGAAATTCTTTTTTCGGAAGACGTTTAGGAATAATTCCATGTGTGTAAATCCGAATTGGCGGGATAGAGGGGGTTGTGCTTTAGGCGCCATCTTGGATCTTAGTTTTTGTTAAATATCTCAATAACAGTACATCTAGCAAAGAAAATGGTGAGAACTAATATTATAGAAAATTAAATTTGGAGCAAAACACTTTTCCTCAAAAAACTTTTCGACGAATTTCGTAACTTTCGATGTAGAACTCGCCACAATTTCATGGATCCCATTTTTTAATATCTCGTAAATACCTTATAACTCGAAAATAGCTATTAAGAAATTGTTAGAGTGTAAAATTCTCTACAATTTTTATCTGAACATTTTAACGTAAGACTAATAATCCAGAAATTACAGACCTCACCTCGTCAAAATTATGTCCAATTGTAAGAGTCTGTATTGTTAACACACATATGAGATATGCAGCACTAATAATCTGGTTTGCAATTCTGGAATTTTTTTCCGGAAGGCGTTTAGAAGTTTCCCGTGTGTATAAATCCAAATTGGCGGGATAGTGGTGGTTGTGCTTTAGCCGCCATTTTGGATCCTAGTTTTTATGGTTTTTACCAAATATTTATACAACCAATTTTTTGCCCATTAGCTCGTTAACGATATCCTATACACCACTAAAAACAGCTATAACGTAAAAACAGAACGTAAAGATACAATTTTTATCTGGAGCTTATTGGCATAGGACTATTCAGATTTTATAAAATAATCAACGTCAAAATTATAGCTAATTACCAGTAGATAACAAAGGCTGTTATTAACAGCATAAGGAAACATAAAGAACGGAAAGTTTGATTTTAATAATTTACAGTCGAAGTTGTGTTTTAGAAATCGATAACTCGAATTTTCTAGAAATGTGCTGCTAATCAGAAGGCATTAAGGTCGAATATTAAAAGTTTGTAGGTTCTTACAGTTTGTTTTTACCAAACACTCTTCAAATTAGTTGGTTTTGAATATTTTTCTCTTAAACTACAGAATTAGAATGTAAAAAACTTTAACGACTATTGTTTTTAAACAATTCCGTTAGTTATAGGTAGGTAATGTACTGTATACTTGTCGTAAAGAAAGTTGTTATTAATTTTTAAGAATATGAACTTTTGTAAAAATTCCATATTAGTCTTTCCTTCGTTGAATTAAGATTATTAGATTATTAAATTTAATAATCTAATTAGAGTAGATTAAGATTATTATTGGGTTGATTCATAAATAATTGCCAATTTTTTACTATAAATTTATTTCACTCTAAAAATTACAAATTTATACGTTAGTCTAAAATATAATCGCCATTATTATCTATTACTTGTTGATCTGTTAACCAACTTGTCAATCCCTTCCTCGTAGAATGTCCTCGGTTTTGCTGAGAAAAACGTGTCTACGTGCTGTAGTATATCTTCATCATCTTTGAAGTTTTTGCCACCAAGCGAATTCTGCAGCGATCGGAACAAGTGGTAGTCTGTCGGCGCAAGATCGGCAGAGTATGGTGGATGGAGTAAAACGGATCAACCTAATTCTAGTATTTTGTTTTGGGTTATTTTAGCTGTATGTCGTCTTGCATTGTCGTGAAGTAGCACTACTTGTCGTAGATTTACTAAAGCTGGACGTTTTTCAATAGTTTTTTGCTGCATTTGTTGTAGCTGTTGAACGTACACTTCAACTGTAACAGTTTCATTTCGTTTCATTAATTCGTAATGGACAACACCTTGACGGTCCCACCAGACACACAGTAAAATTTTTTTATGATGAAAATATTTTTTTGGTATGGTTTTGCGTACGTTCATCCTTTTCTATCCACTGTCTTTTTTTAACGACATTCTCATACGCTATCCATTTTTCGTCTCCAGTAGCAATATTGATAAGAAAAGGCTCAATTTTATGGCGTGATAAAAGACTGGCAGCAATTGAAATTCTGTAGGCCTTATCTTCCTCATTGAGGTTATGAGGCACCCAAACTCCAAGCTTAGGTACTTTTCCCAACTTTCTTAGATGTCGCCACACAGTTGACTGTGATGTACACATTCTGTTGGCTAATTCCCATGTTGACTGACGTGAGTTTTCTACCAATAAATTTTTTAACTGTTCGTCATCTAATTCAGAAGACCGACCTGGTCTTGGATCGTCTTCAAGTGACGTATTTCCGGAACGGAATTTGGTGAACCAGTATCTCACTGTTCGTTCACTTATTACATCTTCACCGTAAACACTGCATATTTTTTTAGCCGTTACTGATGCGTTGTTTCCAAGTTTAAACTCCCACAACATCACATGTCTAAAATGTTCTTGTAGGTTTTCCATTTTTACCACTAATATTTTTTTTCCAGCAATACTAATTGAAATTTTCTTTTTTTTTTTTGTTTTTTACATAGCTAAAGGTTATAATAGTGCCTTTATGGTTTCATTTTTTTGTTTTTTTGTCTTTTCTTTTTGTTTTTTTTTTTTGTTTTTTTTTTTTTTTTGTTTTTTTTTTGCTATTTGGCTAGAAAACAAAATTTAAAAATCTGCGACCATGTGGGCACTTTGAATAACTCAGTCTCCAGTTTAAGACCTTTTTGAAGCCTCTACCATTTTTCGTGACTTAGAAAAAAGCAGAATAAGTTTGCATTATTTTGCATTGTATTTATTTTACTCCAGTGGACCCTTAAATCAAAAAGGCTAAAATTGTAAAAAAAAACGTGAATTCTATTCACCTCATAAACTTGGCTCGTGTCGCAATTTCATCTTTGCGAGTAATAGCCATAATTACTCGCACATTTAATAATATACTACTGCTAGTAGCTAGTTTAAAAAAATGGTTAAATTTTTTTTGTGACTGTCAGTTTAAGCACTATCTGTGTTTTTAATTTCAAAGTTCTAGGAGGGTTGAAAGTACCCTATATTTATGATGATCTATCATCAGTGAAGTTAGTGAATGCCTGAAATTGTAATATTTGAACACTAAAATTCTAAAAACTATTCTACGTAGAAACATGAAATCTGGAATACTGCTTCTTTTTGGTAACCTTAACCTTCATGAGTTTAGTGAAATGAAATGACTGAATGAATTTCAGCCCAGTGCAGTGTTACTAACATAAGAGATAGAGGGGATCTTGGAAAAGGGTTTAAAATGGTCGTAAATATGGCACAGTGTGCATGTACTGAATTTTATTTTACGAGAACTTGGGCTTGGTGCCGGCCGAAAAACAACTGCCTGTAAATTTAATTGTTAAGATTTTAATAACTTTTTACACTAATAAAATAGGGGCAGGAATTCGAAAATTCGTAGGCAAAAACACACGGCATAGATACGAATAAGGAATACTACTGTGTTACAAAAAATAAATAGATAATACAAATTAGAAGTTTAGAAGCAAAAAAAAAAAAAAAGCCGTAAGCGTAACTTTAGTAAAGTGTCCATACGTCCCGATTTTTCCGAATTTTTCCCGGTTTTAATTCTCTTGTTCCGGTGTCTTGACAGATTCTTTCGGGACGTCTCGGTTTCTTAAATTACTTATTATCATCACCTTATTGGTACACAATTTTTCATTTTGAATAACGAATAGCATAATACAATTTATTGGTCGATTCTGTAACTATTAACAGTCTGTAAAACCTCTGTTAGACTGTTAAATTACAGAATGTTAAAAAAGGTATTCTGTACGCAATTTTTAACAGAAATGTTACCTAACATTCTGTTATATCTTTGTAAACTTTATAGGCTATTGACTATGTACAAAAAAACAGGGGGAAAAGGAACTAATTTGTAACATGTGTTTTATTGTTTCATATGTTCAGTTGTACCCCAAAGATGATAAATTCACAAAGTGCTATTAAATTTAGGCGTGCGTTTTTACGAACGGCGTAAACTTATCGACGCTTACGTTTTTTAACTATAACTCAAAAACTATGCATTTGCCGTAAATACACATAATATGAGTTTTTGTAGAGAATTAAATTTCCTATCGAAATGGCACTTTATGAACTCAAAAAGCTTTTTTCTCAACAAAATAAGTCAAAACAATTATTTAAAAAAAAGCTCAAATTTTTCAATTTTTCTTTTTTTTTAAATTTTTGAGTAGTACTTTTTTCTGAGTGAATTTAGGTATAGGGATTGGTTCACAAAAAAGAAAGCTGATGTAATTCCCGCCAGAATGGTGACCGATCAAAATATTTTCGATAAAAACCGGCTGAGATACAGTCGTTCAAATTTACCTACTTTTTTACAATTTTATTTCTTTTGACTTATACCATATTATTTGTAATTTTTACACAAAAAAATTATTTTTATTGAGTACAAAAATTATTTCTGCTTTACCAGAGGTAACGATAAAAGTGGTAACGATAAAATTTTGATATTCATATGATCTTAGGTATAAAAAAAAAAAACTTTAATATTGTACTAATTTATAGTTCTAATTTTTTTTTAAAAGTTACATGTATCTATTATATTTCTCTCATAATGTTTTCAAATTCAATATCAATATCTTCATCAACATCGTTTTGGACATCCTCTTCTGTCATTTCTGGAACATCCGCATTTTCACAATTTAGGCCCATATATTCTTTGCAGAACATGGAGCAGCTAATTCCTATAATTTTCTACAGCTGCAATTTACGTAATAGAATTAAATCGTAATTTCTCTTTATGGCATTAACACCAACAGTTTAGGTAGTTCTCGGTTACAACTTTTTCAAAAATTATCAAAAAGCACAAAATTTTCTCTATTCAATTTCAAACTAACTTCTGATGCCACTAAATATCACGGTTTAAGGACGTACCACCAAATTCAACAGTGGGAAGGAAATATTTTAAATCCATTTGAGTGGGGTTGGAAAAAATCTAAAAATGGATTAGTGCTAATTATAACAACAAAACCTCCTGCACTGCAGAATTTACTGGAACAAATAGCTTGCGGGTGTATAAAAGGTTGTCACGGAAATTGCAGCTGTAGAAAATTAGGAATTAGCTGCAAAGAATTTATTTACGAAATTGCGGATGTTCCAGAAAATTGTGAAAATGCGGATGTTCCAGAAATTACAGAAGGAGATGTCCAAAACGATGTTGATGAAGATATTGATATTGAATTTGAAAACATTATGGGAGAAATATAATAGGTACATTTAATTTTTTTTAAAAAATAGAACTGTAATTTAGTACAATATTGTAGTACTGTAATTTTTATACCTAAGATCATATGAATATCAAAATTTTTAGCAAATAATTTTATCGTTACCTCTGATAAAGCAGAAATAATTTTTGTACTCAATAAAAATAATTTTTTTGTGTAAAAATTACAAATAACATGGTATAAAAGTCAAAAGTAATAAAATTGTAAAAAAGTAGGTAACTTTGAACGACTGTAACTCAGCCGGTTGTTATCGAAAATAGTTTTATCGGTCACCATTCTGACGGGAATTACATCAGCTTTCTTTTTTGTGAACCAATCCCTATACCTAAATTCACTCAGAAAAAAGTACTACTCAAAAATTTAAAAAAAAAGAAAAATTGAAAAATTTGAGCTTTTCTTTAAATAGTTTTTTTGACTTATTTTGTTGAGAAAAAAGTTTTTTGAGTTCATAAGATGCCATTTCGATAGCAAATTTAATTCTCTACAAAAAATCATATCATGTGTATTTACGACAAATGCATAGTTTTTGAGTTATAATTAAAAAACGTAAGCGTCGATAAGTTTACGCCGTTCCTAAAAACGCACGCCTAAATTTAATAGCACTTTGTGAATTTATCATCTTTGGAGTGCAATTGAACATATGAAACAATAAAACACCTGTTACGAATTAGTTCCTTATTCAACTACATAGTCAATAGCCTATTACAGCACTTAAAACACTCGCCATAAACTTTACAGAGCTGTTAAATAGGCTAATTACTATGGATATTATTAAATATTAATAATTTTGATTTTTACGTTTTTTATAAATTCAATATTTTGACGCTTTAATTTGTCATTTTTTGAATTTTTTAAATCGGAGTTTTGAATTTTTGAATTTCTTAAATCGAATTTCAGTGTTCTTAAATCGGACAGGATGTAATTTCAAATAAAATAAATTTATTATGAATTATATTTTCTTTATAAACAGTGAATTTTTTCGGCGCAAAATGGCACTGACACAATTTGTCCACATAAAGCGTTTTACCTTTTCTCGACAGTGCTTTAGTTATTTAATGTATTTCATCAAGTATTCTTATTCATAGTATTGTCAATTCTTATTTTGTTGTCTATGGATTTAATACACAATGCATTGTCTTTTGATAGTGAATAAGCGCTCCTTACTTTACCTGTTTTCACAACTTTTTAAAAAAAAATTATTACCCATAAAAGTGTCAATAATTTATGAAAAATTTTCCCCAGAGACTTGGTGGGCTTAAAGTATTTCTAAAACTATCGGTATCGATATCTACGGAAAGCTCTGGTATGTGTAAATTAGATATCGAAATTATAGCATTGTAGGTACATATTTATGCCTATTTTACCATTTGACGAGTGGCGTGAAATATTATACCATTATAAGGAACTGGTTATCTAGAGAATTCCCGAATAACTAATTTAGAAATAGCTTAACGCATAGTTTTTATGTGTACGTGTGTAGTGATAATTTTACGCGAGTTTAATATACGTGGGTAATACACATAATTTACCTCTCCATTTAACATTAATCGCTATAAAAGAATTATTTTTTTACATTTTATAAACACAAATCCATGGTAATTTAACATGAGTAGTTCAACAACAGTAGAATATATAAAATGTAATTGGCATCTTAACATAGTGTCTTACAGAATACTGAATTTTTAACATTCCGTTAAAAATAATTTTACAGAGCTCTGTACTGCAAAATAACAGTCTGTAATAATGTAGTTACAGAATCGACCCATTAGTATCTTGTTGAAATGATCAATTGCGCATTTTAAGTGGGTTGATTTTTTTGCTGGAACTCGTAGAGCCCTTTTTCATTAATGTAAAATTGAGTTTTCGGGACCGATGATGGTGTTATAAGACACATCTCTTAGGATAAGGTTGAAATTGATTTATCGACTATGTCCGTAACTGTGAGCCTAACGAAATTTTTGCAGAGGC